>HG992170.1:13601372-14300122 GCA_905220505.1 Laothoe populi
AACATCGTGGGTATTAAAAAAAATACTTTGTTTTATTTTATTCTTTATTTATATTTATCGTTTTATTTATAATATTCAGTTACATATCGAATAACGTACAAAATAAAACACAGGAAACTACCCTATTCAGATAATACTTTTTGTATTCTACAGCCTATTTATTAAGGCCACTGAAACCACGTTAAGACCCACAGAAGAAAATAGGGATTGTTATTAAATAAAAATACAATTTAAAACATAAAAAACTTTATTTTAAAAGTACAAAATATTTTTGGCATATTTCATTTATGTTATAGAAACCTATTGTAAGGTATTGTTTTCAGAATTTTGAAGGGCGCACTCTCTTGAATAACGGAAAACATTCAGTAGAAGGGGTTAAGGTGTAGGCTGGTTTGTCTATGGCATAAATGGTAATAAGCAACGATGGCTTATTTTTTTTATTCTGGCACGGCAAAGTGACTACACTGCGCCTGATGGTAAGTGCAGTGCCGGCTAATTAGAGTATAGAGTAGCGAGAGACAATCTATCCACCGCTACTCAACACAATCATGCCGGTCTGCTTCTTCACACTTCTAGTTGGTATTGGTACGGACTTAAGTTGTAAGTACGAAACCATTTAGGCGTATAACTCTTTCTTCGAAAATTCAAAGAAAGAGAAAAGAGAATATACTTTTAATAACTCGAGTAAATAAGCGCACTCACTTCGTTCGTGTGCTCAATTTCGCTCTCGTCGGTATCTTACTGCACTATTTATACAAGATACTATTAATATTATGATTATTCTTTGTTCGGCTATCTAAACTTGAATAAAACTTATATTTTAAAATAAACAAAGTATAAAAAGAAAAATCCGACTAAGGAAATTGACTAATATGAAGAGATATTCTAATCTATAGGATTCTTTCAGATTACTGAATTAGTTCATACTGTTCTACATTAGTAGAACACATAATTTTTTGTTTGTACTTAAGCTTATGTTCGTATTCACAAAAGCAATGATAGCCATGTTGGATGTGGTACGGACTCCCAAGACGAGAGTCGCCGGTTCGAAACCAATCTAAATGACATACACCTCTGAGTTTTTAAAGTTACTTGTGTATTCATTGTTAATATCGCCTGCTTAAACGCTGGAGGAAAACATAGTGAGGAAACCTACATGCCCGAGATGCCTAAATAAAAATTTAAAGGTATGTGAAGTCTACCAACCCGCGGTAGGCCAGCGTGGTGTACTAAGGCCTCATTAGTAGAAGAGGCCCGTGCCCAGTGGGAAAATTCAAGGCTAGAATTATTATTTTTTCCTTAATCAAATAATAAATATACTAACAGATTATTTATTTTATTTTAATTGCATAGGGTTTGCGGAAGACACTAAAAAATTACAAAATATGCTTATATGTATATTGATAAGCTCCCGCCTTTTTTTTTAGTGCCTCGATAGGCAGACGAGCAGACGGGCCACCTGATGGTAAGTAGTCACCGCCGCCCATAGACTTCTGCAATGCCAGGGCACAGCAAAACCGCTGCCTAGCGTTGTATATAGAAGAGGTATATAGGTAGTACCCACGGCAATTTTTGGTCTTATGATGTGGTAGGTCGCGAGCCGGAATCCATAGAGTGCAAAACACATATTAATGAAATGCGAAATACAATCAGCAATTGTGATTTCTCATTCTTGGCATTCTAAATAATATCTATCACAGGCAAAATAACAAAACATACAATTAAATTTTAAGCTATTGAAAAGAGACTTCACTAAAATCGAAGCATAACATTAAACAACAAGAAATAGAAAAATATTAAAACAGTTTGCAGATTGTTATCGTGGAATTGTTTATTATCAACTTTATAGCCAGCAAAGTATAATTGTCCCTCGTATCTAATTTTAAGCACCTATATAAAATTGTGCGCTGAATCTGGATTAAACTTCTGATAGTCGCGTCAAGCGTCAGATAACTAAGAACCGAAATTTAGATTAAGGTAGACAACCTAGACATGACAACATCGACACTACGTCCCTGGTGCTCGATCCTTTAGAAGCCACAATTAAAGGCCTTAGGAAACGTCTACAAAATAATATCTTAATTACCTAACCTTAAAACAATAATAGAACTAGTATGTATAAGTTACAATATAATTAATGTGATAACCAATCCTCTTTAATCATATCCGAGGCTTTTTCGGCTATCATTATTGTAGGGGCATTTGTATTGCCTCTAACAATTAATGGCATTATAGACGCGTCAACTACCCTCAAATTTCGGACCCCATAAACCCGTAATCTAGGATCTACTACTGCGTCTTTATCACTCTGTGGTCCCATTTTACAAGTACCAACAGGATGGTATATAGTTGAAGTGTAATGCGTAAGTATACAGATGAAATATTCATCACTACCCCATCTATAGCCTGAACATGCTTTTACCGGAACTTTGACGAAGCTAGCTCCACTTTTTCTAAATGCTTCTGTCTCTTCGAGGCCTATTACAAACTTAAAACCTGCTAACAAAACATCTACATCTTCTCTTCGAGTGAAGAAACCACTGTAAATCAATGGTGGGCCATAAACTGGGTCTGTTTGATTTAGTAATATCGAGCCTCGACTCTTTGGAGATAATAATAAAGGCCTAGCTGACAAACCATCATAAAAAGATAATGGAAAAACATTCGTTGCTAAGTAAGTAGTAGGATCTGAATAAAACTCTCTAACGTTACATCCATCGAAATGGTATTGCAAATCTGGAGCGTCTTCATAAGTATAAGGTGATTTAATAAATGCTGTACCACTAAGTGTTCCTGAGACAGCTAAAGGACCATTCTTCTTTGGCTGTTGTTGTTTATAATTATATATTTCATTAAATAATTGACCACCATCTACCATAGTAGAAGTTTTGTTCGACAAACCTAATATTAACGCACTAGTAGTTACATGATCTTGCAAATTGTTTCCCACAGCTAAATCAGCAATAACGGGTATGTTTAAGCTTTCTAAATGGTATCTCGGACCTATTCCAGACAACATCAATAATTTTGGAGAGTTGATAGCACCCGCACTGACAATAACTTCTTTTCTAGCACACGCGATATGAATTTTTCCATCTTTAACATACTTAACTCCATACGCAGTTTTTGTTGTAGGATCTATCAATAATTTAGTTGTATATGCCTCAGTTACTACATTTAAATTAGGTCGCTTATTCCGTATAGGTCTTATATAAGCTACATTCACTGACTCTCTTCTTCCATCTTTAGAAGTAGACTGAACTATATCAGTTCCTATTTGGTTTTCAGCGTTCAGGTCTGTCACGGGGAGGCCTTTTTCTTTGAATCCTTCAACGAGCATCATCGTGTTCACATCAATGTAGGGGAATCTTTCTACATTCATTGGCCCACCGACGCTGTGGTAGCGTTTGTCACGGGATTCTATGTCTTGGTTGTTTTCTGATTTCATAAAGTAGGGCAGCACCTGAAGAATTATAAACGTTTGTATTACAAACATCAGTCTTATTTTAGTACTACTTAAATTAATTTGACCGTGACCTTTGATTTCTAATTTTATTGTACTAGATTTTGCTGACGGTTCTGTTATAGTGAATATCTTATTTCAAATTATCGCCACATCAAACAATAATATCAATTTAGTGATTTTGAGTTGTAAAACTATAACTGCTAATGAACGAAAGAGAGCATGTGATTAATAAAATTAAATAAGGAGATTGAAAGATTTAAAGAACCTCTCGGTAACTCCATCCATGGTTTCCAAGTTCCGCCCAGGAGTCGTAGTCTCGTCTACTGCCTCTGATGTACACCATGTAGTTAATTGCACTGGAACCTCCCATGGTTTTGCCCCTGGAATGTTAATGTCACCAATGAAATAAATAAATACAATTTATTCACCTCTCACGCCCGGCCGGGACCAGACCAAAACAGGCGAAAGTCGCCCTTATTAATATGCCTCGAAAGCGTATTTAAGGTAATGGCCACCGACCGGGTCTGAGCGATTAATAAAAACTTTAATTAGTTAAATATTCTAATCTAACATTTAAGTGCTCAAAAAATAATTAAATTTAAGTATTAAATGGTAAATTAATTTAATTATATTTTTGAGCAGCAATTTATTCTAATTCAACGGTTACAAAAATAACACAAACCACACAACGCATAAATAAACAAATGATATAAAACCACACCTAGAAATATTTTATCTAAGCTATTCCTTACTGAAATCAACCATAAAATCCATATTTTTTGAGATATAGTTACTAAAATAATATAACTACATCACCAATTCATAATTATTATTATACATAAATAAAACCACAAAAAATCTATAAAGCACTTCTAATAACTATGAATCACAAAATTTTATTAAATAATCAAATAAATAAAATAAAACACAATACTGTCGAATAATACACCAATAAACATTTCATAAAAATATTCACAACAAAACACAAAATAAACATTTAATAAAAAAATACACAATAAAATTAAACTCAAACAAAAAAATCGTGTAATTTGAAACAATGTTAGGAATTTTCAATTGTGTTCGAATGCTAGTGTGCTGTTTCCTACATAACGACAGTGTAGCGATCGGTGTTAAACATGTTGCAGGGATATTGTCAGCTAATTTGGGTAATATCCATATGCAATAAGTTGACGGAAAATTCTTCAATAAATGGGTTTTGACAAAAAGTATTGCCTATCTTGACAATCTCAGTACAGGCTAAGAGAAATAGAAGAAGAGGCAGCATGTTCTATCCTCGCATCGAAATATTTCTGATGCACAAAAACAGAGAAATTAAACCTCTTTTAGAAGTCGGTAGGAAAAAATGCATGGAAATGAGTTGTATCGATAATTCTCATAATAAAATTACGTTTAACTTAACGTTGGTTTAAGTAATTCAAAATAATAGCTCATCTACAATAGTTTTAGATTTTTAAATAGGGGCTAAAGAGAAGGTGGGTCACCTGTTAGTGAGGAATCACCAATGAACAGAAGAACCAGAAGGATTTTTGGAGCGTTGCCTTCAATGATATATTTTTTCATTTCCAAAAGGCTATCCTTTTGTGAAGATATGTCAGTCGTATAGTGTGTGACTAGCCGATTTAATATCCCTGCGACATTGAGTAGATGAGTGTAGTAATATCTTGCAATAGGTGTCGTAAGTGCGGTATTTGCTTCATTCACTCACCCAGGATAAGATCTTTCCCGACGATGCAATGGCACGTTAAAACAAAAACAATCATATTATTCATAAAACTTTATTTACAAAGAAAAATAATCTAAAAATTCTAAACTCACACAATTTAATATCTGAAAATCGAACCCAAGATCTTTTCTCATACGCAAATTAAACATATTATGCTACCACTACATGAACGAGGTAATGATATTTTAATATCAACTTAAATAGAACAATTTACCTAAATAATGACCTACTTATCATTAACTTACAAATGGCGATTTCTTTTTCTATAAGAAGCATTTTAAAAGTGTCCTACGCTAACAAGATGCAACTAATTAACGAAATTTATCTATCGGTTGTCATGTCTTTTCTCCAATCCTCTTTAATCATATCAGCAGCCTTTTCACCAATCATGATTGCAGGTGCATTAGTGTTACCACGAACTATATTTGGCATTATGGAATTATCAGCTACTCTCAAATTTTCAACTCCGTACACTTTCAGCCTTGGACTAACGACTGCATTCCGATCCCGAGGTGGTCCCATTTTACAAGTTCCTGCGGGATGGAATATGGTGGTAGTGTAACTAATAAACAAACATTCAAAGTATTTATCTGTTCCCCATTGATATTTTGAACAGGCCTTGACTGGTCTCCTTGCAAACTTAACTCCGTTACCTCTAAACGCTTTCGTATTCTCCAATCTTATTATAAATTTAAGAGCTGCTACTAAAGTATCTATATCTTTTTGTATTGTAAAGAATCTTGGGTAGATCAATGGCTGACCGAATACAGGATGAGTTTTGTTCAAAGTTAAGTATCCTCGGCTTTCTGGTACCAGAAGAATGGGTCTTACGTTTATGCTATCGTAAAAGGATAAAGGCAAAACTCCAGTTGCTAAGTAAGTAGTAGGGTCTGAATAAAATTCTCTCATGTTTCTGCCGTCGAAATGAAATTGAATATCGGGTACACTTCTGTCTTTAATTGCAAATTCCGTGCGGAAAAATGCTGTCAGCTGCAAAGGTCCTGTGGCGGATAGTGGATCGTTCTTGCTTCTCGTTTTTTCATAGTCTCTGACTCGATGTAACAGTTCTTCTCCATGCAAAAGTGTGGATGTGTCGTTAGTCAACGCCATTAGCATAGCGTCAGTTGTAGCGTGATCTTGCAAGTTTTGGCCAACATCTAAATCTTTGATTACTGGAATCCCTAATTCTTCTAGATCATTTTTAGGTCCTATTCCAGATAACATGAGTATTTTAGGGGAGTTTAATGAACCGGCAGATAAAATGACTTCCTTGCTTGCACGAGCTTCTCTCCATATACCATTTCTAATATATTTAACTCCACATGCTTTATTAGTATATGGTTCAATTATAATTTTTGTAACTTGAGCATTAGTCCTAATAACAAGATTAGGTCTTACATTCCTTATTGGTCTTATGAATGCAGTGTTAGTCGATACTCTTCTACCTCTATGAGTAGTGGTCTGTGTTACCATAGTTCCCAGTTGGTTAGGGCCATTGAAATCTACTAAAGGTAGCCCAGTTTCATTGAAAGCTTCGACTAGCATAGGCACATTTTTGTCTGCATAAGACATCCTTTCTACATTCAATGGCCCTCCAGTTCCGTGGTATGTTGCGTCTTTGGATTCGATATTACGATTATTTTCAGATTTCTTAAAATAAGGTAATACCTGCAAAAAAATTCGTTGATTATAGAAAATTATAAACTTTATACAATTGTAGTAGCTTATATAGGATAAAAACCTGGAATTTAACTTTTAACCCAAAAACAAGAAGCCATGCGTTTTTATGTACAAAACATTAACCAGCTGAATTCTAACGATATTTTATATTCGAGACAATTATTTTCATAAATTTCTACCTGCATTCATTAAGGCACATATAAATAATATGTTTATTATAAATGTAATTTTTTTTTATGGAATCTAGTTTTTCGACCTAGTTCTACTGGTAGATCTGTTTTTATACGTACATCTTTGTAACTCCAACCGTCATTACCGAGGGCCGCCCAATCATCATAATCTCGCCTATTACCTCTCATGTACACCATGTAGTTAGTTGCACTAGAGCCTCCCATCACTCGACCACTGGAAAATATAAAGCATAGTTTACATCCGATCCTTTGTAATTCTCAAGCTTAAGTGGGGATATGAAGCTCCATTCCAGCCATAGATTAAATGATAAAAATAATGTTATTATGTAGGCAATGATCCTTGATAACATAAGATTTTAGTATATTATACAAATGTGTTAGATCGTTAATAATGCTTTTTGATATGTATATTTACTTTTTGTTGAGCTATTTACATGCTGTTTTAAGTTTTATTAAAATTTATATCTTAAAGACTATGAAACAATTGCAGGCTTTTGACGCTTTGTTCCCTTTAATATTATTGATTCATAGAAAATCTTCACCAGTCCATGCATATGCAAGTCATATTACAATTATCAATCAGCTAAAGACATGCAAAATAATGAAAGCATGCGAATTGTAAGAAGCAATGTTATGGAAATACAAACTCTATACTCCATTCTCTTCTGAAGCCAGATACAGATTCTGAAAATAAAGGTCAAATAAAAATAAATAGTAGTCTAATTAATCTAGAAAAAAAATTGTTGTAACGTCAGGCAATTAATAAAAATTAAGGCGAGTTCCAAGAAATTGCTGCGATTCTTGACCGCTATAATAAAAATATTTGAGACAAGTTATAGAACATTTATAAATTAAATCTTAAACACGTGAACTGGTTTTTAATTAAAATTGTCTATAAGACCACTAATTCTATGCACGCACCTTAACAAAAAAAACATGTCTTACACTAAAAATAAGTCTACATTTTGGACAGCGCCAACAAAAAATTCAATCATAAAACCATCATAAATACTGCATTTCAGACGCCCGATGTCCCTTTTCCAGTTGGTTTTTGTATAGGGCGGTTACCGCTAAATATGAATTATTATTATTAACTACGCCTATGCCGGTCCCAAGCCCGGATGAGAAAGCGAGGAGCGCTGGCAGCAAGAGCTGTATTGCCGTAAAACTGTCGAATGCCGAGTATCGGCGGACACTATCCCGACCCTTCATGATTACCTAGCTTACACGAAGCGGCCTGCAGGGGCCAAGAAGAATTGAATTCCCTCTAAAAGACTGCACCGGAAAAACGTGGGAACCCACCGTGTTATTTTCCCAAGAAAACCCCAACCATTGAGGTCACGACCCGCAGCAATGAGAAATGTGATGCAAGGAGGAGGATGAATATATTATATTTAATATTGTGTACTACAAGAAGATTCCAAAGCCAGTAAATAAAAACCAAGAAATCGGTTCAATGTCATATTGGATTTGGAATTGTTACGCAATTGACAAACTCCGTGGCGCAGCGGGCAAGTAGCCGGCTTTGGAACAAGAGGTCACGGGTTCGATTCCTGCATACAGACCAAGGTTTGTGTAATCCACAAATATTTGTTTCGGGTCTAGGTGTTGTTGAACCTTCATTCAACCATTCCAGAGCTTGCACGTACGTGGTAAGAATGAACGCTGGAAATGAACCGTGCTGGACGGAATCGTTTCCATGTGATATGGATGAACTCTGTTGCGGTGTCGGGTGGAGCGATGATAATATGGTGATGGAGGCACCATTTTCACCAGTTCCTCGGAGCACTCCCCGTGGAACAACCGATAAAACAAGCAGAGAGACCCGAAGTCTCTCCGCAGTCCCAACGGTTCCAGGCTGTCCGTGATATCAGGATCCCCGACAATTCGAACGGCCCGCCCCTGTAAAGAGTCAAGTGGGCCTAGCAAGTATTTCGGGGCTCCTGACCAGAGATGAGAACAGTACTCCACGTGGGGCCGGACTTGCGCTTTATAAAGCGCCAATCTATAGCCCGACGTGAAATACCGCCTCGCTCTGTTCAGGATCCCCAATTTTTTTCTGGCCAATTTGGCTTTGTCCTCCACTTGACTCCTAAACTGAACCGTGTTCGATATATTGACGCCGAGGATCCCAATACCCTCGGAAACCCGGAGAGTGACTCCTTGAAACCGGGGCGCCATGACAAATGGGTCCTTCTTAGCGGTGAAGTTAAAATTATCTCAAATAAAGAACTATTGTAACAACTCTAATAATAATCAAGCGCGGTCGTATTGTGTTGACATAAGTTCTATTATACGCCAAAAGATGGCGCTTATAAACAATACATCGATGTCAAGAAGTTGTTAAAGTTTTGTGTCATGGAAAACCTACATAATATATGCTTAATACTTTACAATTCACTTCCATATTAGCTTCCACTGCATGGGACTATTCTGGAACGTATCAACCTTAGAATGCACCGGGATCGCTCCGTAAGCGCCGAAGAAGGCCATGGGGTTTTAGCTGGTAGTGTCTGGTGGGGTGTACATAGGGGGTAGGTACTCGGCCCAGCGGCAACCCGGGTAGCCATCATTCTCATTCCGCTTCCCCCCGGAGCGGACGGCGGTAATAAAATGATTTCCCCGCAACCAAAATAATGCTAAGTCATTTGTTGCTACCACATTGTGTGACGGATTACGACTATTAGTTATATATATATATTCGTTTTCTCAACCTTTATCAGTAATAATAATAAAACATTATTGTTACACTACAACATACCAAAATAGGTAATATAAGCTTATTTAGGTGTTACAAATTACATTATCGCTGGAAGTGATCTCTTCCAGGCAACCAGGATTAATTCAATTTTCAAATTCAAATGTCAGAAAAGGATGGACAGTATGATTTATTACGTCATCTTAAGGAGTTAAGCGAGAGATTTTGAGGTATTGCGCAATCACTTCTACAATTACCAATATTTAAAATAATAATTGCAGACCATTCTCGAATTAATTTTTAATCTATATTTGTAAAAGGTAAGGTTGCCCTTGTTTTCAGACTTTCGCGGTTTGTATATTATCCAATTAGGAAACAAGTCTTAATCGCGCAATGGTTAATGGTATAAATACTTATTTTTATTACTTTCGGTTGCAAATAAAAAAGGTAAAAACTACACACAGGAAACTATCGAATACCTATGTGCATATATGGGCTAAAGTAACATTCTGGTGACTTTTTAATGGAAAATGCCTCTTATCTCACTGGCTTCAAGTTACAGCTTGTCACTTTTCATGCATTTAGTTTCTGGTGGTCGAAATTCTTCCCTTGACAATTGTAATTTCTTTCATTTAAGGGGCCAACATTGCAGGATTCTTCTGGTATTCATGGTCGATGGAGAAGAATCAGTCTTGTTTGCTCGTTAACACACATCTGTATATACAAAAGAAGAAACTGACTGACTGACTGACTGATCGATCAACGCACAGCCAAAACGGCTGGGGTTAGAGACTTGAAATTTTGACAATAGGTACCTTTTATGACGTAGGTATCCACTAAGAAAGGGTTTTTGGAAATACCACCCCTAAGGGGGTAAAATAGGGGCTGAAAGTTTGTATGAAAATCCGTCATTTTTGAAGTTAAATTCATGAAAATTAGTATTTGGCCATTGACTTAAAAATAAAAAATATATGTTTCAGGATTTTTGGAAATTCCGCCCCTAAAGGAGTAAAATAGGAATGGAAGTTTGTATGAAAATTCGTCATTTTTTAAGTTACACACACACATATACACACATACACTCACGCCTGTAATCCCCGAAGGGGTAGGCAGAGGTGTAACTAGTACACCCACTTTTCGCCGAATTTCGGTCCCATAATGTGATAGGGGGCGAGCCTATCGCCATACCGGGCACATTTTCCAGACTCCGGGCTAATACTGAGGAATTTCTAGATAGAAAAACCCAATATCACTTTACCCGACCCGGGGATCGAACCCGAGACCTCAGCACAACAGTCGTAACGCATGCGCAATTACAACTGCGCCACCGAGGCAGTCGAGCATTTTTTAAGTTAAACGCATGAAAATTGGTATTTGGTATTGTGTACTTTTTCTCCCAAACATGAACTCCACGCGGGCGGAGCCGCGAGCAACAGCTAGTCTGCTATAAAGAAAGAAGACAAGCCACGACCAAGAAACCATCATCACAGCTTTGATAAATATGTTCCACTAAATACTCCTGAATCCGAACATTAAACAACCTTGGAGCGAATGCTACAATTTATGCGAACTTCATTAAAGTCTTCAAAGCTGTAATATTCTGCGGGGGTCGTTAGAGCCGCCTCGTTTAGAAGTAAGTGCCTTGTGTTGTATCGTAAAAGGATAATGTATGAGCATGTCGATGTTATGGAAAAACTTGGGCTGATGGTTTTTTATGGAGAGTATCAAATGGAGCCTGATCGTGTGTGAAATGGACGGAATTCGTGAGTTCGATTCCAAATCTTAAAGATTCACACCTCCTTCTTGTTTTTTTTTATACCACGTTGGTGGCAAACAAGCTTACGGCCCGCCTGATGGTAAGCGGTTACCGTAGCCTATGGATGCCTGCAACACCAGGAGCATCACATGCGCGTTGCCGACCCTCCAAAAATCTATTTACTCCCTTCTTGAAGAACCCCATACTGTAGTCCCCTTCGAAAACCTCGGAGCTCATTCCACAATCGGAGCGTTCGCATTAATAATTAGTATTAATTTTAATGGTAAAAAAAGTTTTTTTTATATTTTTGATTTGTTGTTAAGGATCGCGAATAAAGTTTGCTAATAGCAATTTAGAATACAGACAACCACACCATAAAATAGCTAAGAGTTCTGCTGAAGTAAGATAAAGAATCGTCAAATAAATACACATCATTTATTTAATTGGAAACTTGGTTTTAAATAACAGTCAGACGGGGGTTGAAGTGTTTTTCTACATTTCGAAGCTATGTTAAGTCTACCAACCCAATGGGACAAGCACGATGGACTAAGGTCAGCCTTCATTAGTAAAGGAGGCCGTTGTCTTCAATGGAAAATTGTATGATACAGGCCTTATATATTTATAGGTAGCAGCATCATATTGTCCTAGATATTTAAAAAATATACAATACATTGAATTAATTTTTTATGTCGACCTTAAATTCTTCCAGTAACTTCCGAGTTTTTTAAATTATCTTGAAGAACCCTTAAGCTGATTGTTATTGCTAATTACTGACGCACAAAATATAAAGGCGAAAACATCAAAGGGTCTCTACAGACCTAGCGGAAAGCTGCGGAAGGCTGCGCGCGAATCAATAGAGTTGAAAAAGTGTTAAAATGGTACAAATTATACAATCGCTTATGATGTGAATATGAATGAAATAAATGAGAATACGCTGCATTGTCCGTTTTTATACGGGTTTAAGACATTATTTTTTTTGTTAAATCCCATCCTATCCACGCTGTTGCAGATGCTCGAATAGCGACCACCGTACATAGGGTGGAAAACCCACCATGGTGGCACACGCTAGTGTGTCGCGTTCCGGGATCAGCCAGTGTACATCCTTTTTTGTCGGGGGTCTAGAGTTGGGTACAATGATTGGCCGTTTTGCGGCCTTTTGAGTACTCTGACACTAGACCCTCGACCGTTTCTGACCTTCTTGCCCATGGCGTAATGTGAAGAAGCAGGCCGGCATGATTGTGTTGAATAGCGGGGGAAAGATTGTCTCTCGCTACTCGATACTTTAATTGGACGGCACTGCGCTTACCATCAGGTGCAGTGTGTTCAGTTTGCCGTGCCAGGGTAAAAAAAGAAGCTTCTATTGTTGTCAGTCTTGGAGTAGGTAACTAAATACTCAAAGATGTCAGTCGATTGTTGTATAATAGTTATAACTTTTAGGAACACAGTAATTCGCGTACGGATTATAAATGTATTAAATAACTGTAACAGCGTTGAAAATGTCTAAGAAACAATTGCGCAGTGACAGCGGATGTCCACTAGAAAAATGTATTTTGCAAGCTATTTTAAATTCTATCTAAATATCATAAGGTTGAAATTTATTATTATTGATAGTCGCCGTGGTGTAGTGAGTAATCTATAACATAGATTCGAACCCGGCACCAAGACACATGTTTGTTTTGAGTTTGTGTGTTTTAGGCTCCAATATGGCGATGTTAAAAGCAGCGATAGCCTAGTTGGTTGCGGTACGGACTGCCAATACGAAAGTCGTAGGTTCCAAACCCAAGTGGCATACACCTCTGACTTTTCTAAAGTTATGTGTGTATTAAAATGTTAATTATCGCTTGATTTAACGGTGAAGGAAAACATCGTGAGGAAACCTGCATATCTGAGAATTTTTCGAAGGTATGAGAAGTCTGCCAACCCGCATTAGGCCAGCGTGGTGGACTACGGCCTAACCCCTCTCATTAGTAGAGGAGGCCCGTGCCCAGCAGTGGGACAATGTTTAATACAGGGCTAGTATTATTATATTATTTATGGCGATGTTATGTATATATACACTGACATTCCCAGGGATATATAATGTATGGAGTGTTCTGTATTTGTGATTATTGAACAGAAGAAATGTCTTTACAGGTATGTGTGTTTATCTATGATAATATATTAAGCTCAAGAGTTTGTTTGTTTGAACGTACTAATATTTAGCACTACCAGTCACACACATATATACTCGCCTGTAATTCTTGAAGGGGAAGGCAGAGATGTAACCAGTACACTAACTTTGCGCTGAATTTATTACGGTGCCATGATGTGTATCAGGCCCCGCCCGCCCGAGTATTTCTAAATTGTAAAACCGAATATCACTTTACCCGACCCGGGGAGTGAACCCGAAACCTCAGCCAGCAGTGGTAACGCGTGCGCAATTACAACTGCATCACCGAGGCAGTCACCAATTCCATTCATATTTGAAAAAATATTTTTACAATTCATATCCTGTTAATTCATGAAGGTTATAGGCTATCTAAAATCACGTTCCGACCCATGGGAGCGGAGCAAATTCACGTGGACGATGAGGCAACAGCCTGTTTATAATAATAAAACACCGAACCACATAAAAAGTCTTGACCCCACACTAGGCCAAACCTGCATCATGGGTATCTACAACGTAGCACAATACCCAGACTTTGTGGATCACACACATGTCTTGTTCCGGGGATCGAACCCACGGCTTCTCGTTTCACAGCTGGCAGCCACTGCGCTACAGAGGCTGAAAAATTTATCAGCAGAAAAATCCGCGATTATGCTCGAGCAATTCTCCACTAGGTCTGTATTGACCCTAACGCTATTATAGTATCGAGGCCACAAATTCCGATATTTATTGTAAAGCCTTGAGTGACGAAACTTTCCCTATTAATACTATTGTTCCGTCTTGACCGCGATATAACTGGGTTAAACAAATCAGGAGCATTATTGCCTTTGAATATTTATGATTTTTTGTAATTAATTCATAGTTGAGTTTGAGAAAATGAGTCTTTTATGAAAAGACGAGGCTGAATAATGCGCAATCTACATAAATAAAAATCAATGTCAGTACGTTTATCCTCTATGGACTCCTAAACTATTGAGCCGATTATGATAAAACATTGCGAGTTGCTCTTCATATGCCTGCGATGGTTCTTAGGCCAAAAAATAAAATGAACTCGCTAGATGGGCCTACAGAACATCAACTTCAATGCCATTCAACCGATCGCAATAAATCGTAATTTGCTTTACGTGGCTTTGCAACGTATGCCGGGTGCAGTTAATCTGTATATATAAAAGAAGAAACTGACTGACTGACTGATCGATCAACGCACAGCCAAAACGGCTGGGGTTAGAGACTTGAAATTTTGACAGTAGGTACATTTTATCACGTAGGCATCCACTAAGGAAGGGTTTTTGGAAATACCACCCCTAAGGGGGTAAAATAGGGGATGAAAGTTTGTATGAAAATCCGTAATTTTTAAGTTAAACGCATGAATATTGGTATTTTGTATTGTATACTTTTTCTCCCAAACATAACCTCCACGCGGGCGGAGCCGCGAGCAACAACTAGTAATAAATAAATATCGGTCAATGAATGTCAGTTTTCAAGTTGGTTATTTAAAGCTAGTGTTTTAATCCCTATATAGAATATATGTTAAAATCTATATAGCACACTGTCCCAATGCTATGCACGGGCCTCCTCTACTAATAAGAGGGGCTAGGCCTTAGTCCACGCTGGCCTAATGCAATTTGGTAGACTTCACATACCTTTGAAATTCGTAAAAGAATTCCTCACAATGTTTTTGTTCGCCATTAGAGCAAACGAAATCAAAAGTGGTAAAGCCACGCTGTAGACATATTTGTCTACAGCATGAATGGGCCGGCTCGACCGGGGTAGTACCACTGTCTCACAGAAAACCAACGTAAAGTAACAGTTCACTGTCGCGTTTCGTATGGTAAGTGAGATATCCGGAGGCCCAGATTTCCCTTCCCTTCCCTAATCCCTATTCCTGTCCTTTAAGGCCGACAGCGCATACGTGATACTTTCGGTATTGTGGATGTTCATGGGCGGTGGAGATCACTTAACATCAGGTGACCCACTGGCTCGTTTGTAATCCACTACCAAGTAGGTTGCTATACAAAAGCACATATTAAATTTGACTTCATTACGAAACCCATGTCAATTGTTAGGAACATCAACAAAACTATGCAAGATGGATATTTAAAAGGCACAAATACAATATTTATAATTTATTAATTGTTTACACGACAGTGTTACACATCTCAGTGCTTAATATTAACACACACGCATGTCAGGATTCACTTTAAGGCTTCTCTTTATAATTAATCTACCAGCATTACTCTTTTAAACTGAACAACGCCATTGAACCGTTTACAATTATTACTTACTGCCCCGCGAACGAACCACGAATGTTCTCACTACCAACTCACTGCTACACCACTAGTTTTCTGAACTGAATCCCGGAGCGCGGAAGGCACTCTGTTTTATATTAAACATTTACTACTCCCGCTTTGGTTGTCATTATTAACTACCCCCAACTAGTCTCCTAAATACCTCAGTTATACCTTCGGTATTTCCAATAATAGTAAATACCCTAATACAATAGAATTAATTTAAGTGTTCTCAATTAATGTAAAGATTACCATAAAAAAGAATACGATACCGGCTTTTAATAGTATTCCGTGTTTAATTTTACATTATTTGTAATGCAACCGAAAATGATTCTTAAAATAAACTCTTGTGAAACAAGAAATGAATACATATATAATTAAACACTTACGCCTGTAATCTCCGATAGGGTAGGCAGAGGTTACACTAGTACACCCACAGTACAGAAATGAAATTAAGCCGGAATTATTTTTATTGTTGATTTGAGAAGTGGATCGTAGTAGGTTGCACTATCTCCCTCGCACGTCTGTAATGACCAATATGAGCGATGACGTTATAAATCATATCGTGAAAATATAAAATTGTAGGTTTAAGGTAACATACCTGCATAATTTAAATTTAAACATATAGTGTCAACTAATTCCATAACTTTAATAACACAATAATCAGAGAAAGATGAAATTGAAATAATATTTTTTTATCACTGTTTATTTTTTTATTTTTCTACACGTACCGAAATCTTAACAGCATTCATGGTCACGGGGCGGACTAAGTATGTCGTCACGGTAGGATAGTGTAACGTTTCTGGCTCCAATTAAGTGGATTTTTAATTTTATTAATTGTTGGTTCGATCTACGCAGAAAGAGCTCAGTGTCTTGAAGTCTGGCAGTTGGTCTTTTTGGATCCGATTTAATTAAATAAATAATTGGTCCATCTTCTCTATTGGAATTTGGATGTTATTTAATAACGATAGCCTCGAAAATCATATAAAGTAGAAATCCATTGTGTCGTAGTGATAAAATCCATTACATATATGTATTTCGATATTCAACCGAATATAATAGGCAAAAGAAACCCTTTTGCGAAAGCAGAATCGAAATTGCTTGAAATATGAGGTCACAATAGTTATTTAAAATATTGGTATTAGACTGCCTCGGTGGCGCAGTTGTAATGGCGCATGCGTTTACGACTGCTATACTGAGGTCTCGGGTTCGATCCCCGGGTCGGGTAAAGTGATGTTGGGTTTTTCTATCCAGAAATTCCCAGTATTAGCCGGGAGTCTGGAATCTGTGCCCGGTATGGCGATAGGCTCGCCCCTTATCACATCATGGGACCGAAATTTGGCGAAAAGTGGGTGTACTAGTTACACCTCTGCCCACCCCTTCGGGGATTACAGGCGCGAGTGTATATGTATGGTATTAGCAAAAACGAAGTGGGAACATCTCACTATCTCCCTCGCACAATGGCACAGTATTGGCCAATCCGAGAGATGACGTCACGACTCATGTTATGCATCCTTTTACTGTAATTTGACAACAACCCCTTCCAGCAGTTTTGAATGGCGTCTAATTTACTTATTTTTGTTCAGATTTATAAAATTCTTTAGGTAATACGTTTTAGGTAATGTAAATTTTTGATTAAAATAAAAATTTCTACCCTATTAATTTTATTTCATATGTTGTTATTTCATGTGTAGTTCTATGTCATATTCGCGTAAACATAAGAAACCATTAAGAAAGATGAATTTTAAGATAAAATAACACATGTAAATGACAGACAAGTGGCTGGGACATGTTATGATGACTCATTGCAGCGTTTTGTTTTGGTGAAAATAATTTTACGAAGTTTCACCTATCAGCATTTATTTTCAAGGTTGATTTGGTCACATTAACTTGTTACTTTTCTATTTGTCTTAATCGACACTTTATTTTCATTCGATCGTTTTCGGCTTTAATAATATGAACCAACATGAGTAAATATTATCAATCCAACGATGGAATAAATGTCTTAACTTTGCACAGCTGTTACGTGTTGAAATAAGACCACGATAACCAACTAAAGTGACAGTTTACTGTCGTGTTTCGTATGGTAAGTGAGATATCCGGAGGCCCAGATTCCTCCTTCCCTTCCCTAATCCCTATTCCTGTCCTTTAAGGCCGACAGCGCATTCATGACACTTTCGGTATTGTGGATGTTCATGGGCGGTGGAAATCACTTAACATCAGGTGACCCACTGGCTCGTTTGTCGGACTATGATATAAAAAAAAATATTTAGGATATCTATTTAAAAATCCATCCACATATTTTTTTCTTAGTTAAAATATACATATGTACGTCTGTAATCGCCGAAAGGATAGGCATAGGTGTAACAGTAAACCCACATTTCACAGAGCGTATTACCGTCCCATGAGCCTATCGCCACACCGGGCATATTTCGAGACTCCGAGCTGATTCTGAGTATTTCGCGGTAGAAAAACCCAATATCACTTTTACTGCGTAGGCAATTACAACTGTGTCACCGAGGCAGTCAATATATACAATGATTTTTATAACAAAAATAAATAAATACACCCAACAGTCACCCACATAGTTCTGACTCCACACTAGATAAAACCTGTTTGGTATCAAGAACTACGAGCAACTACGGTCCCACAACACCCAGACCCGAATCAAATATCTGTCTGTCACCCAAACATTTGTCTTGGGAATGGAACCCACGGCCTCTCGTTTCTCAGCCGGATACTCGCCCGCTGCGCCACGGTGGCTGTTAAACTGTAAACTAGAAAACGGGCAAGTGGTACACCTATAATTGATCTCTACCGCCGAGGAATAACTACAGTACCAGAAAAATCATAATGTGGTACCGGTCTTCGATAAAACGAATGGGGAATTCCCTCAGATTTGGCCGTATGAAACTCAAGAGGAAATTATTATGATGTCGGGTTTTTATAGTACCTCGTTTCATGTGAATTCATTCTTAAATATCGCTCATTTTTATATATTCTGGCACGGCAAAGTGACCACACTGCACCTGATAGTAAGCCTAGTGCGGTCCAGTGAGAGTATTACGTAGCGAGAATCAACCTTTTTTTACCATAAATAGGCTTGCGTTTGACCACTATCTCGCCTGATGGTAAGTGATGATGTGGTCTCCGGTGGAGCACGCTTGCCTAGAAGATACCCATTACTTTAAGATACCCAGGTTATCATTTTTGGGAAATAAAGACTCTGGCAAAGAGTTCTACTCTCTAGCGGTGCGCATGATAAATGTACTAGTAAAACGCTTTGTGCGCACTGGTGGAATATCAACCATGCATCGATGATGCTTCGCCGTGACTCTTGTCATCCGATGATGGAAAGGGGTTGGAGGGATTATTTATTTATTTATTTCTATGGGAAACATACAATATTTAAAATTCTTATAAACTAGGTAACATAATTGAAAATACATATATCAACAAAGTTTCCACTAAAATATAGCTATTATATAGTTACAGTAAGACAGAGTAAATGAATATATGTAAATTAATATACTACGTTAATTTCGTGTTCATAAGTTTCCTAAGTTTCGTTTTATATGAATTCAGTTTTTCGTTGAAAATATCTATTGTACAATATTCTTTATTATATATATGACAAACACGATACAAAAATGTGTTGCTGCAATAATTTGACTTACAAGCAGGTACATGAAATAGTGATTTATTACGTAAATTTAACCGAGGACATTTTAACTGTATATGATTTAACAAAAATATATTGTCTACTCTGTTATTCAAAATCTTATAAAGAAACATCTGATCTCTCTCACGCCGATGGTCAACCAAAGAAGACACATTTAATCTTGCTATTTCCGAGTCACCAAACCTATAACGAAGATGCTTTAAAAACCTATTTTGTATACTTTCAATGCTGTTGATGTATATTTTGTGCTGTGGGTTCCAAACTATTGATGCATATTCCAGAACAGACCGCACAAATGAGTTGAAAAGAAGAACAAGACTAGAACACTGCCTAAATTCTTTTCCCATTCTCAAAATAAAGCCAAGCATCCTGTACGCCTTGGAAGTCATTTGTTGAAAATGATGATAAAAGGTTAACTTTTGGTCCAAAAATACACCTAAGTCTCTAACTATGGACACTCTTTTTAAAACTTTATTTTTCAATGTGTATTCAAAGTACAATGGCTTTCTTTTCCTTGTCAACGTGTTGATGTTACACTTATCGATATTTAATACGAGGCGATATTTTTCGCAATAATGACAAAAATTATTGAGATCTGTTTGAAGTAAGCTACAATCCTGAGGTGAATTTATCGATCTGAAAATTTTTAAATCGTCTGCGTAAAGTAATATATTACTATTCCTAAAGTAAGTTGTCACATCGTTAATATAGACGTTGAATAGTAAAGGCCCTAAGTGAGAGCCCTGTGGAACACCGGAAGTAACGGGAACAAAAGTAGAACAGAATCCTTTGATGGAAACTGCCTGACTTCTATCTCTCAAGTATGACTCAAGCCATCGTAAAAGGTCGCCATGTATGCCGATCATTTTCAATTTATAAATTAATAAACCATGACAAATCTTATCGAAGGCTTTAGAGAAGTCGGTATACACGACGTCTACCTGTCCTCCATTATCCATTGCCAGTGATGAATGCTGAATGAATTCACAGAGATTCGTTTCAGTCGATTTACCCCTAATGAAACCATGTTGTTGATCGATTAGAATAGGTTTCAAGACTGGATATATTACGTCAAAAATTATCTTTTCAAACAATTTTGGAATGGTATTCAATTTGTAAATTGGTCTATAATTTTGAATAATTTGCTTATCACCTGATTTATGAATTGGAACAACAAATGATTGTTTCCATACAGCAGGTAATGACCCGGTATTAATAGATAACTTAAATAATATAAATAAAGGAAAAGCTACAGTCCTGTGGCACAATTTTAACAATAAGGGAGGAATCCCGTCAGGCCCGCCGCCTTTAGTTATGTCTAAATTCCTTAAATACTTTTCGATAGTATCAAGAGTCAAATCGACAGAACCTATCGAGACTCCTTCCTGATAACAACTTCCATCACTTATAGTATCGTTCAATTTTTTATGAAACGTCGGTTCAAAAGCAGAACGGAAGTAATTATTAAAAAGGTTACAGATCTCGGGGCCGTCGGAAGAACTATAGTCATCAAAGTACATAGTGCCAGGAAGATCAGCTGAAGCTTTTTTGCTTTTTATGAAGTTCCAAAAGTATTTACTATGAATTTTTAATTGTTCTTCAGCACTACGTATGAATTTATCATAGCACTCCCTCTGCACGCGCTTTTGACGCTCACGCAATATAATAAATGTGTCTAAATCACTTTGCCTTCTGTATATCTTCCACTTCTTGTGATATTTTAGCTTTTCATTCACTATTTTAATTAATGCACCCGAAAACCACGGTGGATATCTGGAACCATAAATCTTTTTAATAGGAACAAATTTAGAAATTATATTATTGATTAAAACATAAAATTTCTCCGTGGCAGATTCAATATTGGTCATGTTATTCAGTTCACTGGCCCAATCAATCAAAGCAATTTCTCTATTTACGATATCATAGTCAGCTGCGCGAAAGTTGCGGACTGTACGTACAAGGGAGTGAAATTTGTGCTGAAGGACTACACGCATTTCGATACACAGAGCTGGATGGTGAGAATCCTCTTCAACTAATGGTTCCAAACACTTCCGAACTAAGCAATTATTACCACTGATGATTAGGTCAAGCTGCCTATCGTTTAAATTAGGAATTAAGTTGAACTGAATAAAATTTGTGAAATTCAAAAAGTGATACATTGAGCCACTAAGTCCGTCGCTTTCGTTAAATTCAATAATATTGCTGGAATGTGAATTGGAGTCTGACCACTTCATGAAAGTCAAATTAAAATCACCAACGATTAAAAAAGTGTCATCAGGGTTCTTCATGTAGTCATTTGAGATGAAATCAAGAAAATATTTTAAGTTTTCAGAGTGACTTCGACAATGTGGAAAATAGCAACAAAATAAATGTAATTTTTTTTCGTCAGGGATTGTATTTAGGTAAATAATGACCTCCAGAACATCAGCCGATGCACCTGTAAAAATAACCGGCGTTGATGATAAGACCGAGAACTCGCGACGTAAAGCTATGAGAACTCCACCCCCCATAGTAACCCCTCTCACGCTATAATCACGGTCATTCCTGAAAATGATGTAGCGATTATCGAATAGTTCGGCGTCGTATATTCCAGGAAGTAACCAGGTTTCAGATAAACAAATGATGTCATAGTCAACAGTCATTAAATTCCTAAAGAATGTGCTCGTTTTTGTTCGCAGTCCGCGAACATTTTGGTAATAGATCGAGAGATTAGTCATGGTTTAATATTGTGTTAAAATGTATATAATTTAATAAAGATCGTACTGACATACTTAACTGTCGGAATATGCATAAAGTAAAGAAACCCAAGTAATTGTCGACACGGCAGGGAGAGAACAGACAAAATACGATTTCATAAATTGATGTCATCGGCAAGTACAAAAAAATAGTGAATGTAAATTTACCTAAAATAATTATTAATTTCATAATTAAAAGTACAATAGCAGCAACATCTAAAAATAAACAATAAAATTTATATAAGAGACATGTATTACAAAAGAACCTAACACTTACTTTATTTTGTTTAAATCATTGAAATTAGCAATGTGTACTATAGGACTCGTATCAGAACGACGGACCATAACAGAACAATTCTTAACCCAGACATACAAGTAATTATTTTCTTTCGCTTTAACTTTGGCATGCTGCAAAAGTAATTTGTTGGTCCTTGTTAAGTGATCATTAAAATATATGATAGATTTATTGTTAAGGTAACCAAGATCAGTAGCGTTAATTCTTATTTTTCTAGCCTTACTTAAAAAGTCGTCCTTTTTGTAGCGTGCCAAAAACCGCACAACTATGGGTTTTGTCATATTTTTAACTTTATCGCTTTTGGGGGCTACGCGAGTAATAAAATCCAAGTCATTATTTATGTTTAGAGGAAAATCAATCCTCTCGGCAATTGATTTTAGAAGTAACAAAAGGTTTTCGCCCTTCTTCTCTGGAATACCATAAATCTCTATATTTGAACGCCTTGACCATTGCTCCTGAATGTTATTTTGATCTTCAAACTTATTTAGTGTCGTTTTCAGTTCACCAATATCCTTTTTAATTGCTGTTACGCTCTTTATGTCACTTTCGATGGAGGTGACTCGTTTGCTCATACTTTCGTACTGATTATTTATAAATTTCATACTTTCTTTAAGACTAGCAATCTCATCCTTCAATGGTTTAAGTTCGGTCGCAATAGTGTTGATGATGGTTGGTCTAATATTCTGCCATAGTTTATCGAATTCGGCGGCGACGATGTCTCTCATTTGGTTATAAGAAACTGGTGAGTATAACTCCATAGAAGGGGATTTGCGAGATACACCTCTTCGAATAGTAACGTTCTCCGGGCTGCCACTATTTAGACGAGTGTTAGGCCGTATCGGTGTGTCGTCGTCGTTGTAGTTTTTTTTTTGACTGGGCGAACATTCGGGACATATCCAACTCTTCTTGATTGTATTTGGCGCTTGTCTCTTTTTATCATTGGGAAACAAACATGCAATGTGGAAGTTAGATTTGCATTTAGAGCAGGTTAACGCACCAGAGGCGCCATCTGTTGTGGATTTACAGCAAGTGTACTTCATTGCGGAATATCAAGACAAATTTAATTCTTAATATAATTTATAAAGCAAAATAATTTTTAATTTTATTTTCTCTTTTTGTAAATTGTGCAGGATTTGAACTCGGTGTCTTAGAGAATCCGCCACGCAGTAATGTACACACTGCGTTCCAACAGACCAAACTTGCTTATTAATCGAGTGACGAAATTAAGTGATTGTATTTGCTCGATTGTGTTGAATTGTAACGTCTTTTAATAAAATGTTGGAGTTAACCAATCACGAGACGCTGATCAAACACTTCACAGTTTTAAACGTAACAACGAACTTTAAATGGTTTTTTTGCACTAATTGTCACTGATTGTCCCGAATAAGTCGTTATTTCGCACTGATATATGAGTTTATAACTAGAGACAAAGGTAAAAGCTATAATTTCTCTAGGATTCCACAGTTTTAAAGGTGTTGTACGACAACATTTGCGAGTTACACTATTTTCACTTTTTCTCGAAGTTCCGGCACGGGAGAGAGTCACAAACGATAGATGAGGCGATTCAGATGATATACTTTTAAGAAAACATCAATGTACAAGAAAAAATTAAATATAACTATTTTTGTGTTCAGTTAATTACAGAGCCACTGTTTACTGTAGTGACGTAACTGTCACAATTGATTTAGATTGTGTTACTCCAGAATATTCCTTCGACACAATCATATATCTAAATGACCCAGGATCATAGGAAGGAACACGGTAGCGTTTAGACGATGGAAAACATTGTGAAGAAACCTGCATGTCTGAGAATTCTAAATTAGAAAGTATGTGAAGTCTAGAATTAGGCCATCGGGATAGACTAAGGCTTAACCTCTCATTAGTAGACGCCTATGCTCAGTGGAACAATGTATTGTACAAGGATATTATTATTTATTTTATAACTCGGCCTGTTCGTGCTATAGACTAAACCGTCTAAAGCGTTGTTCTAGAAACTACATACTAGGCCGGCATGATTGTGTTGAGTAGCGGGGGATAGATTGTCTCTCGTTACTCCATACTTTAATTGGACGGCACTGCCTTTACTATCAGGTGCAGTGTGGTCACTTTGCCGTTCCAGAATTAAAAAAATAAAAGGTGATTTCTCAATATCCATACCGTAGCGGCATTAAATATTTGAATACGATTACAATACAATTATTTAGTTGAACACCTCTCAGGCCCTTGAACTACTTCCTATCGAGTTAAATTAACGTCTCATTGTCGTCTACGATTTCGCTATCAACCAAGTCTTTTATTTGTTAACATTTACAGGTTTAGTTGTTTTTTTTTTATTCTAGCACGGCGAAGTGACCGCACTGCACCTGAGGGTAAGCGCAGTGCCGTCCATTGAAAGTATCAAGTAGCGAGAAACAATCTATTCCTCACTACTAAACATATGCCGGACTACTGTTTAGTTTCTTTACACTACGTCGAAAGGACCCAGGATCACAGGAACGAGGGAACACGGTAGCTGGCATGATGGTGCGGCAAAAATACGAAGTTGTGAACCTCTTGGTTCGGGCCGGGGTAGTAGACACCACGAATAAAATGTTATATGTATATTGTATAAATTTTTTAATCGGCAGCACTCAGCAGTCTGGCATGGTAGTATTGAGTAGCGAGGGATGGTTGTCTCTCGCTACCTGATACTCTACCTGGTACTAGATCCACTATATATCTTTGATGGGATTAATAAGGGATACGTTGTCACATTCCCGCAAAGTGAGTGGCAATATTTCATTTGTGTGGTGTAGTTAAAAATAACGTAATTTTGAAGTATAGTGTGTTCTTTGGCTAGCATGACATGTAAATGCTTTATCTTCCTTGATTTTGTACACATGGATTTGTTTTGGTAACCAGCTCTATTTAAGCTCAGGTTTTTGATTACATTAAAAATCTTGTCAGTGGCCTATTATAGTTCGACTTTTTTTATCAAGTCCCATCCAAAATATCAAGAGAATCGAGGGTAGGTTGTTCGTGTGAAAAAAGAAAAAAAAGGCAACCTTCGGAAAATTTACTGATTGCACAAAACCCTACAATTAATAATTACTTAATTAACTAATTACCTAGGTTAGTATTTTTATTGTGTTTCACCCAGATCAAGAAGGCTAAATTATGTTGTAATCAAACCCGTACAGTATACTTCAGTAAAATTAGAATTAAATATATTTTACACTATATACGTATTTTCGTTTAGGTAGGTAGGTTTCTTGCTGTATTCCAGATTTTGGTATTTAAAAGGATATAAGTTTCTTCTTCTATTTTTCCTGATCTGCCAAATGCTTCAATTGTAGATACGAATTATTATATATGTCGGATCGTGATGAAGATGGATACTGAATTGAACTTGCTAATAACTTTATTTATTGTAAACTGTGAGTAGCGCCATTTGTTTTGCTTTTTTGAAGGTGGTTTCGACTTGTTTACCGAGTGATCTCACTCGCAGAGGAGTGGGTCACAACGAAAATCACAATATAAAAGAGCACCTCGTCTTTGGTGCGGCATTCGTGAATTATCATTGAAACAGTTAGTACATTCGCGCGCGAGCAGCCGTAGCGAGCGCACTAGCTACAGCCGATTTGTTAATTCCGTGCGTGTTTTTTAAGTCTACCCACGCATTTCGTAAATGATTGTGAGCTATGAGTGAAAATGTTGAATTTTGTGACTCGAGCGGCAGTGATATAATGGAGGAAGAATTTGATGATGAAAGCGAGCAACGAGTAAATGTAGTATTATCGGGAGAAAATAATATACGCAAGGAAGATGGAAAACGTGTACCAGAAAAGAGGTTCAGACAAGATGACGAAGAAATAATAGAGGATGATGGCTTTATTACAATTAGACGAGAATATAAACGCGTGGACAGAGGCAACTCAGAATTAGAAGAAGAAAAAAATACTGGACATAGTAATTGTTCGGAAAAATTTATAGTGTGCGTTACATCTACAGAGATATTACCAAAACAGTTTGGTATGGCAAAATTTTTAAGACAGGAAAATATACAAGATATCAGTAAAATTCAATACAAAGGCCCATACAAAGCTTTGATTCATTTTGATAAAAAAGATAGCACACAGAAACTCATAAACTCTAAAAAGTTAAGCGACCTAGGTTACAGAACGCGAATGATTGACGAAAATACTGTAAGCTATGGCATTCTTAAACAAGTAGACTTAGACACGGATGAGAAGGAAATATTAGAAAACTTAAAATGTGATTACGACATTGTTTCTATAAAAAGGCTAAAACGTTTAGCTCATACTGGAGAATGGATAAATTCTGAAACAATACGCTTATGTTTCAAGAGTTCTACTTTACCCACGCATGTGTATGGATTCGGGTGTAGATTTAAAGTGGAGCCATATACCTTCCCGGTGACTCAGTGTTCGGGGTGTTGGAAGTTTGGACACTTGTCTCGTTCGTGCCCCTCTAAAAAGATTTTATGCCCAAAATGTGGAGGTAATCACAACAATTGCGAAACAACAACTTATAAATGCATAAATTGCCAAGGTCCTCATATGTCTATGTATAAAAACTGCCCCATATTTTTAAAAGAAAAGGAAATTCGCAAAATTATGTCTGAAAGAAATTGTGCATATCGTAAAGGGTTAGAGATATATTTAGCGAGCAGAGAAATGCAAAAAAATACTGATATACTATGTGAAGATAGAATTGAACAATTAGGTACAGTATATCAAAACGAACCACAGAAGAAAACATATAGTGAGATTGTTATTCAAAAAGCCCTAATCCATAGAGAAAATATAATATCTCCTGTAATTGAAAATGAACAACAGAGTCAAAGCTCGAGAAAAGAAGTAAATATAGAGCCACAGAAAAATAAAAGGGGTAATAATAATAAAGCAAAAAGGAGAAATAATGCCGAGAATTATAAATCACAAGAAAGTCTAATCCACACAGGTGAAGAGGCAATGGAACAAGAAGTAGATGAAAATGACACAGCTAAAAATTTTGATTTCAAGCGAATTATAAGTAAAATTAAAGATATATGTTTTTCAAGTAGCAGCATTAATGTCAAATTAGAGTTGATTTGTAATTTTATTGTCCAAGAAGTTGTATGGTTGTTTATTAGCATTTTTAAGAGTAAAGATACCTGCAAATCATTTATTTCTATATTTAATAATGGAGGATAGAAAAGAAAAAAAGATTTTATGTTTAAATATGATGCAGTGGAATGCACAGAGCTTGCGGCCTAAACTAGCTGAATTTGAACTTCTACTTCTACAAGAAAAGATTCATATAGCTTTAATATCAGAAACTTGGTTAGAGCCTGATTCAGTATTGAACATCAGTGGGTATAACACATTTAGAAATGATAGAATCGATTCTTACGGAGGAGTAGCTATAATTACTCATAAGTCATTGAAAGTACAGGTATGTCCTTTAAATATAAATAATACTGGTATACAAATTATATGTGTTAAACTTTTGAATTGCACCAAAATTAAGAACATTATTTCATTATACTGTCCTTCAGCAGTACATACTACTAAATCGGATTGGGATGATTTGTTTGAATGTTTTGATAGCAAATGTCTAATTGCGGGTGACTTTAATGCGCATCATACCAATTGGTCGTGCAAAACAGATTCAAGAGGTGCATTGATATTTGACGCCGCTTTAGAAGCAGGGTATGTGGCTCTTAATAATGGAAATACTACTCGACTCAAAATAGTTAACAATCATGTACAAAGTACTTCCCCAGATATAACATTTGTATCTACAGATATAGCATTAGACTTTATATGGAGAGTAACAAATGAAAACTTGGGAAGCGATCATTTGTGCATTAAAGTATTCACAAATGTTAAGGATTCATATGCAATTTATAGTAAACGTAAAATTAAATGTGCAAACTGGGAGGGATATAATAACCTACTAAAAGAATCATTCAGTCAATATGGTGAAGAACATAAAGATATAAATAAATATAATATGCAGGGCCATTATGATAATTTTGTAAGATTAATTAACGTAGCAGCTGATGAATACATACCGGTAGTAAAATACTGTGAATGTCCAAAAAATAATTTCCAACCAAAGCCTTATTGGAATAAAGACCTCTCTAAACTGGTAGCGCTACGTCGATTAGCACTAAGTCAATTTAGAAAGAACCCTACCCCTAATAATCTGTCTATTCTGGAGGAGCATATTTTAAGAGCAAAGAGAGCTATAAGAATTGCAAAGAGAGATAATTGGCAAAGTTACTGTTCCAGTATTGATGAATCCACATCTATATCGGATATGTGGAATCGTATGCGCTGGATGAAGGGATTCAGATCGCCCAGGTCCTTTGCCTCACATGATCAAAAGGCAGAACTCCTTTGTAATCTCGCTCCTGACTATGTGTCATGCAATATGCCAAATTTTTATTCTGTAAACATGCCTTTAGAATCTCAATTTGCTTTACATGAAATGAACAACTGTATTAAGAGAAAAGATACGGCTCCCGGTGGGGATGGAATATACTATTCAATGATTTTCCATTTACCTATGAATGCTAAGTTATTTCTTTTGAAATTATACAACGTTATATTTAGTACTGGAATCATACCTAAGCAGTGGCGAAAAATACTGATTATGCCTATTCCAAAGCCATCTACGTCTTTAGATAATCTCAAAAAATTTAGGCACATATCCTTAATATCGAGTTTATGCAAAATATTACACTCTATGATTACAAAACGTCTGGAGTGGTTTATTGAAAGAAACAACATTTTATCTGTGTATACAAGTGGTTTTAGAAGAGGACAATCTTGTCAGGATTGCCTGACTCGATTGATATCACATGTTAACCTCGGATTTTCAAAAAAATATTCAACCTTAGCTTGTTTTCTTGATGTAGAGAATGCATACAATAATGTAGTCATAGATGTGTTGATATCAGTGCTCGATGAAATTGGAGTTGGAAAGAAAATATGTACTTATTTATGGAGTTTTTTAAATGAGAGACATCTGAAGATTAACGATGAAAGAAATGATGAAAGTGCCATAGTTCGTTTCACAAATATAGGTCTTGCACAAGGGGATCCTATGTCGCCAATATTATTTAATATAATAACCCACAAATTGACTACTGAAATAAGTGAAGTGTACCTTTGTCAATATGCAGACGACTTTGTAGTGTACCACACTGGCAAGAATATTTATGAAAGTTCAGCTAAAATACAAAATGCTTTAAATACATTTTCATCACTTTTAAATAATTTAGGATTACAGTTATCAGAAATAAAATCTAAGGTCTGTGTTTTCAGCAGAGGATATAAACGCAACCAAGTAGAATTGAAAATAAATAATCATAATTTAAATCTTGTAGATAGCTATAAATACTTAGGTCTATGGCTAGATAGGTCACTACGTTGGAATAGACACATAACTGAATCTGCGCAGAAAGCTCAAAAATTCTTAAATTTACTTAAAATTCTATCAGGACCTTCTTGGGGGGCGCACCCTAAACATCTGCGAAGAATTTATATTGCATTGATTAGAAGCCGGTTGGATTACAGTTGTTTTTTATTTGGTAATAGTGCCAACACCCACTTAAACAAAATAAATAAAATACAGAATCAGGCTCTAAGAGTTATAGGTGGCTTTATTAGATCAACACCTATTCATGTGATGGAGTGTGAGCTTTATATTCCTCCTTTACATGTGCGAAGGAAATACTTAGCATACAAATATTGCTTAAAGGTGTTATCTTATACGGACAATGTTACAGTTAATCTGCTGGCTGAACTCAGCGCTCTTTGCCATAGTAGACCTTATTGGAAGAATAAAAAAATCCCTTTATTAGTTGAGATTTATAATGAAATTAAAAATGTTAAAATAAATTCTTCAACACCTTTAGAAATGTTCAAATTAGTAACTTGGGTTAGTAATATAAATATAAATGATACAGTTGTAATAGATTTGGATTGTGTCAAAGCATCCAAAGGAGATTCAGAAATTAATTATCTAAAATATGAGGTTTTAAAAGAATTAAATGATAAATATGATAATAATTGGTTCAGAGTCTACACAGACGGGTCAAAGAGTGGTGATGGAAGTGGAGCTGCATTTTATGTAAAGGATGACCATAATGTAACTAATAATTGTTTTAAATTAAGTGAAGAATTGTGTATCATGTCACTGGAATTGGTTGCAATTTCGAAAGCTTTAACATATCTGAAATCAGTGAAATATACCAAAGTAGTTGTATGTACAGATAGTAAAAGTGCTCTGTATCATTTAGCTCGATGCGCCTCTGGCTTTAGAGGTGTTTCGACAGCTTATGATATACTTTCAAATATACATTATTTTATATTGAATAAAGTTCATTTGAAATTGCAATGGGTTCCAGCACACATAGGTCTCCGTGGTAACGAGAAAGCTGACGAATTGGCTAAATGGGCTGCCAAAAATGGTAAAGTAATAAAAACTTTACCCTGTTATTCGGAATTACTGCCAAAATACGCAGAGAGATGTCATGAATTATGGAAAGAGCACTTTGATCTAAGATCATTAGAGAAAGGCATATGGTACAGGACAATTCAGTGCCATCTATCTCGTATACCTTGGTGTGCATATACAAGTTTAAGTCATAAAATTGTTATGCTAGCGCATAGGCTGAGATCTGGCCACATTCCCGGTAACAAATTTAATTTTTTGATGAATAAATCATCATCCCCAAATTGCAATAGTTGTGGAATCATTGACGACGTACACCACAGGTTGATGGAATGTGTCCGGTATCAATCGGCCAGGAAAAAGATGGTGGAAGATCTAAGTTTGAATAGGCTGCATGTTGGTGTATTACATGATATACTGTCACAACCTAATTCCGACGCAGCACTAACTTTATTTTCATGTTTATTAACTTAAGTTATTTTAAGATTGCTTGTATCGTTTTGGTATTATAGGACTGACATATACCTATGTATAAAAGTCCTTTAAATAAAAGAAAAAAAAAAAAAAAAAAACAGTTAGTAACTTGTCGGTCGTAATGCCGAAATATTATTAATGTAGTAAGTTAAAGTGATGTGAAAGTGTTATTGTGTACCGAATATTGTAATGTAAACTGTGATGTGTTTAAAAGAGCAACCATGAGGGTTTCTTGCCAGCTCTTCCCCATGGATGACTGCATTCCGAACTGGTGGTAGTTTGTGTGTTTTATTACCGAACTAGCTATGCATCCTGACCATATCTGGAGATCAGAGAGGGTCGTGTAAGCCCTCTCACTGCGTCGGCCGATGAGCGTCCGACCCGTCATATATATACGAAATATTATTACCATTGCTGTCATCCTCATGCGTAGTGTTTTCTTCATTGCTATGCAGATACTCTTCCTTGGCATTTTATTTGTTGCTATCCAGATCCTCTTACTTGGTTTTTTCTTTGTTACTATCCGGATCCTCTTGGTATTTACTTTGTTGTTATGCAGATCTTCTTACTTGGTATTTTCTTTTGTGGCTATGCAAATACTCTTCCTTGGTATTTCCTTTATTGGTAAGCAGTTTATCTTCAATGTCTGGGTAGCACTTGTTAGGTCTTTGAAGCTTCACTGGACCTAGATATTTGGTTTATTTCTATTTCAAGTCTTATAATTTAAAACTTACCTCAACCATTGGCACGTCTGTCCTCTCTGAGCCCTGCAGGTCAGTTCTTCAGGCTGGGTGCGGTACATCCAGTCGATGTTGGAGCGTCCTAGTGCAGGGGCGAAGGCTGGCACGCTGGTTATGTCTGGTTCCTCAGGACCCGCTTCTATCAGCAACACCTGGAGAAAATTACATTGTTAGATATTGTTTATACACAATTTTTTTTTTACTATAAATAGGCTTGCGTTTGACCACTATCTCGCCTGATGGTAAGTGATGATGTGGTCTATGGTGGAGCACGCTTGCCTAGAAGATACCTATTCACCCTTGACTTAAAGATACCCAGGTTATAATTTTCGGGAAATATAGACTCCGGCAAAGAGTTCCACTCTCTAGCGGTGCGCATGATAAATGTACTAGCAAAACGCTTCGTGCGCACTGGTGGAATATCAACCATGTATCGATGACGCTTCGCCGAGTCTCTTGTCGTCTGATGATAGAAAAGGGTTCGGGGAATTAAATTGTGTAATTCCAAGGCGCACTCGCCGAAATGTATCCGGTAAAAAACCGATAAACTGGCAACTTTACGTCGATGTTCGAGGCTTTGCCGCCTTGCCTCGACTATGGATTCGTTGCCTATGAGCCTCTTGGCGTGTCTCTCGGTTGCCTCCAACGCCTCAAGCTGGTACTTGGCCGATCCATCCCAAAGATGAGAGCAGTACTCCATGCACGACCGGACTTGCGCTTGATACAGATCGAGCAGATGTATAATGTATATTAGAGTAACGAGCTCAGACTCCCCAATTGAAACATAAACTTTTCTAAAAGATACTGAAATCTATAGCTCATTCCTAACACACTACTTTTAGCGTTTGCGTTTTTTTTATTCCATATATTATATAACTTTTTAAGCGGTAGGGTTATGCTGTTCACAGTTTTTACAACTTTTTCCTGTATATATTATTAATCGTAAAGCTGGATAATGGAACTTGGAATGACAATGAGAATGCCTCGGTGTTACAGTTATAATTGCGTAATCGGTACTACTGCTGTGCTGAGGTCTCGGCTTCGATCCCCGGGTCGGGTAAATTGATGTTGGGTTTTCCTGTCACTAAGCCCTCAGTATCAGCCCCGAGTCTGGATTTGTGCCCGGTGTGGCCATAGGCTCGCCCACTACCACATGGGGCAGTAATAAGCTCGGTGAAATGTGAGTGTACTAATTACACCTCTGCCTACCCTTTCGGGGATTACAGGCGTGAGTGTATATATAATGAAACTTGCGTATTCCGGGATTCACCAAGCTTCCCCCCGAATAAAAATTTTATCGAAAGAAACAGGTATAATTTTCTCATGAATCCTAGGCATATTTTACCGTATAAATTCTGAAAGTTAGTTTTTCAACACACAATAACCACACAATCCCCTTGATTCTAGAAGTAATTAAGTTTCAAATATAGAACACTGTATTAAACAAGGAACAAAGCGGTCGTTTGCGAGTAAAAATTCAAATCTCATCAGCCTGTTGAAAAGTTTGATTTAAACTATCGAAAATTTAAATAAATTTGCCCTTAGTTTTTGTATTTATGGTTTGGTTATAGTCTCCGTCGTTGAACCTGTGAAATGAGACGGGGGTTATTTTAGTATTTTAGTATTAATATGTGTAATTCAAAAATATGTGTACATAAACCTAATCTATTTGGGAGTGGTACGAATACTAAGATGAAAGTCGTAGTTAAGACATTAGAATAAATGGCAAACACCACTGACTTTTCTAAAATAACGTGTGTATTCATTGTTAATTATAGCTTGCTCTAACTGTGAAGGAAAACATCGTGATAAAATCTACATAGACATAATATACGCTTATGCCTGAAATCCCCGAAGGGGTAGGCAGAGGTGTAACAAGTACATCCACTTTTCACAGAATTTATTACGGTCCCATAATGTGATAGGTGGCGAATCTATCGCGATACCGGGCTCAATTCCAGACACAGTATTTCTCAATAGAAAAAACCCAATATTGTTTACCCGACCCGGGGATCGATCGTGCGTAATTACAACTGCGTCATCGAGGCAGTCCACATTGGAGAATTTTCCAGAAATCATTTAAAAGACTTGTGAAGTCAGGTCTGGTAGACTAAGGTCTAACTCCTCTCATTAGTAGAGGAGGCCCGTTCCCAGCAGTGGGACAATGCAAGACCGAATGCAATGCAAGAGGAATGGTTGGCGTTCACTTGGGGAGGCGTATGTCTTACAGTGAATGGCAATAGGCTGAGATATTTAAATGTGATAAATGGCGAGCCAATAACCACGTGGAAACAAATTTACCACATCGCTTATTTTATCATGTATAAGTTTATATATATATTTTTTTTTATCGTGGCTCGGCAAAGTGACCACACCGCACCTGATGGTAAGTGCAGTGCCGTCCAGTTATAGTATCAAGTAGCGAGTGATAATCTATCCCTCGCTACTCAATACAATCATGCCGGCCTGCTGTGTAGATTCTTCACCCTACACCTAAAGGACCCAGGATCATAGGAAGGAGGGAACACGGTAGCTGGCAAACTGTTCCACAGCTTGATTACACTATGTGATTCAATACTCTTTAAGTCAAGAGTGAATAGGTATCTTCTAGGCAAGCGTGCTCCACCGTAGACCACAGTGGTCAAACGCAAGCCTATTTAGGTAAAAAAAGTGTGTCTTGAAATTGATTACATTGTCTTCAAAAACACTAACGCGGGCAGAGTCACGTCATTATATTGTATAACAATTTCGTTTGTATCGTGTAATAAAAACGTAATATTCCGCACGCTCAAGAGTCCGTTATAGTGTTACTTCCACTTATATAAGTATGGCGTTTTTTATCGGCCGCTGTGATCGATCGACGGCAATGAACTTGTATGCAACGGGACGATTTTAATGGTCAGAAGTTTTGAATAATGTCTGAGCTATTTAAATTGAAGCCGACTTATCCATTGATAGCTGTTTAATGTATTGTTTTAATTTTAGATCGTTCGATTTTTAAATATATTTAGAATTAATTATTATTATTAATTAGAATTTTTAGTATGCATTATTTAAAAAATATTAAACATTAATGGATAATTTTTATAAAATGAAGGAACTGGTCTTGATCCCGCAATATTTATAACTAGCTGTTATATATTTATACAATCATTTCACCTCTCACAACTACTTTGCATAATACAGATATTCGTTCAAACAGGTATAACTTTTGATTGAATGCACCGATTTAAATAAAATAAAGACTAAATGTTACCTTGAGACACTCTGAGAGTTCTTTTGTCGTAATACAGTATTTAGGACGTGATTCCTTGACAGACAGACAATAATTCCAAAACAATTGTTTTGGGTTCGATATCGATAATATAACACATTACAATACAAATTATCTAAAAATATGCTCCTTCAGCTTTATTATAGTATAGGTATGTATTCAAATCGCGAGAGTATAAAAACATTTATGGATACATTGTTTGAATATTTCTTTGGCGCCTATATCAGGCCTGTATTAAGACTGCCTCCGTGGCGTAATGGATGAAAGTTGTAAAACGAGTAGCTGCTGGTTCGATTTCCAAATTAAAATAAAATTGTGTTATCTATAAATACTTGTTTTGCATCTGGATGTTGTGAGAATTTAAGTTTCTTGTATTACAAGATAATTATATTTTTTATAGTTTTATGGGGTCGGAGCTATGTGTGGTGGCTTACTGGGGACTGTTAGTTTTATTTTACCCTATCTCACTCCTGGGCACGGGACACCTACTAGTGAGAAGGTAATATTTTTTTTTATATATATATCATAGTCCGACAAACGAGCCAGTGGGTCATCTGATGTTAAGTGATCTCCACCGCCCATGAACATCCACAATACCGAAAGTCTCATGTATGTGTTGTCGGCCTTAAAGGACAGGAATAGGGATTAGGGAAGGGAAGGGGGAATCTGGGTCGCCGGTTATCTCACTTACCATACGAAACGCGACAGTAAACTGTCACTTTACGTTGGTTTTTTGTGAGAATATATCTGTAATATATCTATTAGTGATGGTTATTATTATTATTAAAAGAACTGGTTTCTTATGTTTACGCGAATATTATACATTATAATAAAACGAAATATACGGATTCTATCGCGGTTTATTTTACTTGACGAAAGTCAACTATATGGAGGGTAGAATAGTAGGGTACATTGCACTATACTTTCGTGACGACATACAACTCAGTCTCCGCCGTGACCATGAAGGCTGTAAAGCCTTCGAAACGTCGGGTTAAAAAAGTAAAATAAGCCGCGATAGAATCCGTAAATTTCATTTTATTACAATTACAAGAACTCCTCAGAATTCGTTTTTTTTATCTTGGCACAGCAAAGTGAACACACTGCACCTGATGGTAAGTGCAGTGCCGCGGCCGTCTAAATAGAGTATGCAGTAGCGAGAAGCAATCTATCCCCCGCTACTCTACTACTCCTAATGATAAAAATTATAGAACATAAATAATAAATGACTAATAGTAACATAGTCCCCAGCCCTCATTAACAGATTTAATATTTTGTGCTATACCAAGTCTCAGAAATATCGGTCCCATAACATCTAGATCCGAGATTAATATTTACCGAATAATACAAAACGTACAAAATACCCAAGTGGCATACACCTCTGACTTTTCTAAAGTTATGTGTGTATTAAAATGTTAATTATCGCTTGCTTTAACGGTGAAGGAAAACATCGTGAGGAAACCTGCATATCTGAGAATATTTCGAAGGTATGAGAAGTCTGCCAACCCGCATTAGGCCAGCGTGGTGGACTAAGGCCTAACCCCTCTCATTAGTAGAGGAGGCCCGTGCCCAGCAGTGGGACAATGTTTAATACAGGGCTAGTATTATTATTATTAATACAAAACGTTTGTATATAAATTAGACAGTTTACAAAATGGCTGAACCTACCGCTTATCCAAAACAAAAAGCGGAACACAGCGATTATGCTATTTTACGATTCACTCAAAATCTTTAGATCGCTCGAGCTATTGTATTATTTTCCGTGATTTTACGATAAATCTCAACTTTATTGCCCATATAATTACTTTTGTTTTTATTATTTACAGTAAATTATACATTTTGTACTTGATTTACTCTTGTTTGTGGGTTCTTGGATGTTTGGGAAATAAGGTCGAAAATGAGATGTTGATAAGACTGCCTTGGTGGTATAGTAAAAATTTCGTACACGGTACAACTGTGCTGAGGTCTCGCGTTCGATACCGGGTCGGGTAAAAGTGATATTGGGTTTTTCTGTCACTAAATACTCGGTATCAGCCCGGAGCCTGGAATTGTTCCCGGTATGGCGATAGGCTCGCCCGCTATCACATAATGGGACGTTAATATGCTCGGCAAAATGTGGGTGTACTGGTAACACCTCTGCCTACCTCTTCGGAGATTACAGGCGTAAGTGCGTATGTTCAAAATTTGATCTCGTTTCTCTACACAGTGAAGCGCAATCTGCAAGGTTCTAGGTTTAGTTCCCGAGTTAAAATATTCATCGCCCTTTTGAAGTGAATCTTGTTTTCCCACTTTCCACTACGTGTCTCGTTTGGCTCATCTATATAAAAATCCATTTCTGTATGTATGTTCCATGTGGAGATTAAAACGGCTGGGGCGATTTTTAAGAAAATTTAAATTTTCATATTAGGCAGGCACGTACTAGGCAGATATAAAAATCTAATAGCTTAAGATTGTCACATAGACTAAACACATGTCGCCATATATGTGTATATATATGGACACCACATTATAGTGTACTGCATTATCTGTATTTATCATAGATATAAATGTCGTCACTTACCTTACCTTGTAACTTGTACTCCACATGTATTTTATATATATATTATAAGTATAATAATAATTTAATAACACCCAACAGTTACACACATAGCCCCGATCCCACACTAAGATACGAGTCTTGTGTTGTGGGTATCAGGGACTACGAGAGACGCACGATCTCACGGATACAAATATCTGTCTGTCACACAAACATTTGTCCCGGTGTGGGAATAGAACCCACGGCCTCTCGTTTCACAGCCGGCTACTCGCCTACTGCGCCACGGAGGCTGTAATTTATAAGTATTTATGTATTCTATGTCTTTTCTCCCAAAAATAACTACCACGCGGGCGGAACCGAGGGCAACAGCTATATGTATTTTTGTTATTTTATCTCTTATTGCATAAAGATATAAATTAGTTTCTGCACTTATTGCCCAGATAATTAGGCAGCGGCTTTGCTGTGCCCTGGCATTGCAGAAGTCTATGGGCGGCGGTGACTACTTACCATCAGGTGGCCCGTCTGCTCGTCTGCCTATCAAGACACTAAAATATAAAAGATATACTAATTTAAAGACGATACAATACTAGTACGGATTTTAATCTTCAAGTTTAACTTTATAGTCGTTATGAACTCATTTGTCTGTAGAGCATTTTAAGTAAAATGTTTCTGAGCTGCGGTTCTGCTCTTTGTGGACTTTCTTTTATTGTTGGTTTAATGCTAATACTGCTATTGTGGTTTTAAACTATATTGGACAGTGTTTTATTTTAGGCGAATCATTTCTTAATCTCCACATTTTATAAAACAATTTTTTTATAGTATAGTCCGACAAACGAGCCATCTGATGTTAAGTGATCTCCACCGCCCATGAACATCCACAATATCGAAAGTATCATGTATGCGTTGTCGGCCTTAAAGGACAGGAATAGGGATTAGGGAAGGGAAGGGGGAATCTGGGCCGCCGGTTATCTCACATACCATACGAAACGCGACAGTAAACTGTCACTTTACGTTGGTTTTCTGTGAGACAGTGGTACTACCCCGGTCGAGCCGGCCCATTCATGCTGTAGACAGATATGTCTACAGCGTGACTCAATTATTCAAATAAAATAAAATTTAAACCACCAGCAAATAATTATTCAAAGGTACTACAATAACTGTACAATATTAAAGCTGCACTTTGTCTGTACATTAAATATTTTTACAAAATTGTAACGTGTTATATTATTGATATAGAACCCAAAACAATTGTTTTTGGAGTTATTGTCTTGTATTACGACAAAAATCATAAAAATACAATAAAATCATAGAGTGAATCTCGAGGTAACATTTAGTCTTTATTTCATGTTTTTAGACTCGCGATTTGAATACATATTATAAAATTAGGAACGGGTCTTAATCGCGCAATATTTTAATGGTATAAATACCACAATTATATCCCGACGTTTCGACCGAGTTGCATCGGCCGTGGTCACGGGCTGACTAAGTGAGAATTTAGTGCCGTCTTCGTAAGGTGGGCTTTCGTGTGGTGGGAGTATCGGTAACCAGTTTAGTGGGGGTTTTGATAACTACCTTCCCTTGGTTTTTATTTTTATTTTTATCACAAATACTGTCGGTACTTCGACAAACCACACTGACAGTATCCTCGCGCTGAAGAGTTGACTCATTCTGACGACGCGGTTTACATATACTTATGACAGGATTCCATGTTGTTGACAAACGGTATCCATCCTCTCGGTTGAAATTCTGATGTTTATTGATTTCTACCGCTTCACGTACTATTCTGGAGTAATAATGGCGATCGGTGGATAGAACCTGTGGTTGGTGTAGTTCTATCCAATGATTAGATCCAGCCTCCAGCAAATGCTCAGCCACCGCTGATTTGTTGATCTGGCGGTTTTTTACAGCTGTAATGTGTTTCTTGACCCTTTCAGCGATCGTTCTTTTGGTCTGGCCGATGTAGGAACTACCACAACTGCAGTTCACCTTATAAACACCAGGAGTTTGTAAGGGAATTACATCCTTTGGAGTACGCAAGTGGTTCGATATTTTTGCGAGCGGACTATATACAGTCTTAATGAAGTATTGTTTGAGTACTGTTCCAACTTTGTCCGTGACTCCTTTTATATATGGCATGTATGCTGGGGCTCTGCTGACCTCAGGAAGACGCTCCCTCTTCTTGGGACGGCGTATTCCTTTGTATCCGTTACTCTTCAGTACATTTTGAACATGTGTGAGCTCACTTTCTAGATGTTCAGAGTCACAGAGGTCATATGCTCTATTTGTCAATGATGTCACAACAGATTCCAAATGCCGTGGATGGTGGTGCGAGTAGGCATTGAGATACCTGTCAGTGTGTGTTGGTTTTCTGTATACAGTGTGTCGTATGGAACCATCTTTTCTCACCATTACTTTCTCATCGAGAAAAGGTAACGTTCTGTCTACCTCCATTTCATAACTGAATCGGATCTTTGGATGTATGGAGTTCAACCGGTTCGCGAATTGTTCTACTTCATGCTTGTTGCCATGCATGATGCAGAATACATCATCGACATACCTCTTCCACAATTTAACATTATATGTTTGTGTGTCTATGGATTGCTCGAAATATTCCATCCAGATGTTGGCCATTACCGGTGCCACTGGGCTGCCCATAGCTACTCCGTCAATCTGAAGGTAATGTTGCCCTTGATATAAGAAGTAATTACCTTCTAAACAGCTCTTTAATAGATCCATGTATTCGTTAGACAGACCGTTTTCCTCCAACTTGCTCTCGATGACCTCAAGACAATCTTGAATAGGAACGGTGAATAATGACTCTACGTCAAAACTCACCATAACTTCGTCTGGATCCACCGTTACACTCTTGATGATGTCCACGAAATGGCGAGAATCTTTCACAAAAGATTTAGTCTTGCCCACTAATGGTTGCAGTACCTTACTTATGTGTTTCGCCAAATGATATGTTGGTGAATTGATTTGACTCACAATTGGACGTAAAGGTACATTGCCTTTGTGGATTTTAGGCAAACCATATAGCTTCGGCGATTGTACTATTTGAGGACTGTGTAAGTGCCGAAACACATCTTCTGTGAATAAGTCTTCATGGTCCTTAATGTGTGCTCTTATGCGTTTTGTTACTCTGGCAGTCGGGTTATAAGACACTGGTTTGTAAACTGAAGTGTCACTTAACAAATCCATTACTTTTCTGTCGTAATCATTGGAGTTTAGCATCACGGTAGCGTTTCCCTTGTCGGCCTTTAGCACCAAAATATTCGTGTTATCACGTAGCGTTTTTAATGCTAGACGCTCTTCCGTCGTGATATTGTGTTTAGGTGGTTTTGATTTCCGTAAAATAACGGCAACGTCGGGAAATAATTGTGGTATTTATACCATTAAAATATTGCGCGATTAAGACCCGTTCCTAATTTTATAATAGTCTTTATTTCGTTTAAATCGGTTCATTCAATTAAAAAATTTACCTGTTTGAATTAAATCGAATATCTGTATTATGCTAAGAGTAGCTGTGAGATATAAAATGATTTTATAAGTAGCATGATAACATCCAAGCGTGCGGAACCGCGGGCAACATTTAGTCTGTCATAATTTTTATATGCCTACATGATGAATAAAGGTTTTAATTTTATTTTAACTATTACGAGGGATTACGGTCCCACAACACTCGGATTCGAAACAACTACTCGCGCTGGGACAAATATCTGCTCGTATCACAGTCACCTCGGCTGTCGGAAATTTCACTAAACCACCTCAGTCGAGTCATTGTCGTTCTTGATACCCACGTCACAAGAGATCTTAGTCGGGGATCAGGTTTACGTGTGACGGTCGGGTGTTACTTTCTTTTTATTTTCAAAGTTTTTGTTAGCCCGAATTCGTGGCCTCTATTATATATTATCGTCTGCGGCTCGAATACCATCCACATTGACATCTTTAGTCAAATTTAAAGTAAGATTATATTCCAATAATTTCTGTGTGTTTTGCGTGTGTTGGCGGAAGATAGATATCTTTAATCGCACACTGGCGGAATTCATAAGGGCGACTATAATGACTGTAACGAACAAGGTATCGACTGTATGAGGTTTCTATGTGTATTGAATTGTTTGTATAGCAATATGAGTATCGCATTGGGTGTAACCTGTAAGATTATATTTAATAAATAAAATAAATTAAATTTTAATACCTAATAGTCCCGGGCAGGCGTTATCCTACCATAAAACAACCGCTTTTTCTGTGGACTGAATTTTCGTTGAAATAATAAAAAAAACTGATCTCGACAATAGCGCCACCTATCGGATCTAAAACTATCATTATATCATACATGTTATATGATCCATATAGAAACCAAAACAATTGTTCTATATTGCAATAGTTGCTATTGCTATTGCTACGTTTAGTCTTTATTTCATTAAAATCGGTTCATCCAATCAAAATTTATGAGTATTTATTGTTCATAATAACTGTATTGTGGCAATAAGGCGTGGTGAGGTATGAAGTAATATAGTTATTAGAAATAATAGCTATCAAACTAGCTCCAAAAAAAAACAGGCAGTCAGGGAGACTATCGATACAAGTGAAAACTTAAGACTTGGGAATTACTGTGTTCTTTTTTGAAATACTGTCCATGAAGAAGTTACTTTTTGTTTATGTTTGCTTGTCAATAATTATAGAACTTCATAGGCATGTTTATGTCAAAAGTAAAATAATCTGAGCGTGACGGTCACGCGAGTTCAATGCCTATCCCAAAAGTGCCTAACGTACCTAAAGAAGTTTTCACTTCAATAACATCAACAGCTAGTTTATGAATAATTCGTACTGATACTATAAATGCGAAAGTAACTCTGTTTGTTTTTTTGTTACCTTTTCACGACTAAACGGCTGACCAGATAGTGAAGAAATTTGGCAAAGAGCTAGATTATATCCTGGAGAAGTACATAGGCTATCTTTTTTCTCAAAAAAAAACCTTGAAAGGGGTAAAATAGGAGTTCAAAATTTATATTTTCCATATCCAATCCAATTTTATTTTCCATAATTCCTTGACCTAGGGATCTGGAAATTCATATTTAGGCTTTTGGTAGGAAATAAAGAAATACGTGTTTCAACGTTTTTGGTAAATCATCCCTAAAAGGGGCAAAGTGAGGTTAAACTTATGAGGTATTCTTTAGATGCAATCTCGAGATTCAGGCACAACACCTGAGAGGCAGGACAACCGCTACAAGTGACTCAGTGCAGAAGACAACTCCTTGGATTGTATACTTCTGCTCCTGAAAATAACCACGCGGGCGGAGCCGCGAGGAACAGCTAGTTTTCAATAAACAAATAATTAAATGTTCTGTTTCCTTGACCTGCCAATTTGCCCAACACAAAACTGTCTAATTGTTACTGATTTCACTATTCCATCGCGTACACAAACCTCATTCAATGCATTGTATCTTTAAAATCACTTTCAATTTATTTCACATTCGTATTGTCATATCGATTTCAAAAGTGCAGTTTAAATTATTTTTTCGCAACACGAAAGGCCAAATCCAAAGGCTTGCCTTTACCGCTAGTCAGTAGTAATTGTATTGCATTCGCGCGTAACATGCTGCGGCCAGCCTCGAGATTTTCAATGTTTCTCCTATTTGTAACAAGTCTTATCTAATTTAGAATTCTCAGGAATGCAGGTTTCCTCGCAATGTTTTCTTTCGTCTAAAAGCTACCGTGTTCCCTCCTTCATATGATCCTTTAGATTTATGATTGTGTCAAATTTGAGGGAATATTCTGGAATTACACAATCTAATCCCCCAACCCGGACGACAAGAGACACGGCGAATCGTCATCGATACATGGTCGTTCTTCCACCAGCGCACAAGGCGTTTCGCTAGTACATTTATCATGCGCACCGCTAGAGAGTGGAACTCTTTGAGGGAGTCTATATTTCCCTAAATTATAATCTGGCTATCTTTAAGCCAAGAGTGAATAGGTATCTTCTAGACAGGCATGCTCCACCGTAGACCACATAGTCACTTACTATCAGGCGAGATAGTGGTCAAACGCAAGCCTATTTCGGTCAAATAAACAAGTCTTCAACGTGTATAGAAAGAGGCGGTTCACAATCCCATCCTCTCCCTTCCACATCAGAACCACGCGTACTGGCTTACGGAGCCACAGCTTCGTGGTGTCTACTACCCCGGCCCGAACCAAGAGGTTCGCAAATTCGTATTTTTGCCGCACAGTAAGAGTATTAAGTAGCGAGAGACAATGTTTCCCTCGCTAAGCAACACTCTTGAACAAAAGGATTGGGAGCAATAAAAATTATTCCAACAGTCAAATACATATTCCTGATCCCACACTACCACTAACCTTGGTGCGAGAATCGTACCTACGGCCTCTCTTTTTACAACCGGATACTGTCACAGGAGGCTGAACATACACATAAACTTTCACATTTATAATATTACACGGCCCGGCGTGGCACGGGTGCAAATTATATTAAAAAAATTGCTACGTGTTGAATAGGAAGAATATAATTAACTAATTTAAAAACATTTTATTGAGTATTTTCGTATGTCTCATGGCTTAGCCATGAAAGTAAATTTTGCGACTTGGTTCTAAAATATCTTTATTATTTACACATACGAAAACAACAGTACAACCAACCTTACAGAAAAAAATATGTACATGATGGTGAAAACCGTTTTAAAATCCGTTTTGTGGTTAAAAAGGAGTTAACGGATCAACAGACAGACAAACAGACGTGGAAGGCGATACATTTTATACTATGTATAGATGACAATGACATTCTACTTCCTACTAATATTATAAATGCGATTTTTTGGATGGATGGTTGTTACTCAACCACACTACAACGGCTGGACAGATCCGGTTGAAATTTGGCACAGAGATAGATTACAGTCTGGACTAGCACATTGGCTACTTTTTATCCAAAACAAATGCATGCTTCCTATGGAATAGCAATATATAGAAAGGTGTAATAGCTTAAGATGACTCCATGGATTGTTTAACTTTTCTTCCAAAAATAACCTCCACGCGGGCGGAGCCGCGGGCAACATCTAGTACTTCATAAAAATAAGGTTTTACAGAACAATTAATAATTTTACAGAACAATTAATATTATAATAATTAAAATTTTAATTATCTTATAATAAATAATATTTATAATACATAAAATATTTTTTCACACAATATTTAATCGGATTATACGATTTCTTATATAAGTAATTAACTTTTACTTGAATTAAATGCGTAAAATATGTCAGCATATGTCATGCGTGTTCTGTCGTTATATAATCATGCCATATATGCAGTGTGGTTGTTGAAATATTATGCACATGCATTGTGCACCACGACTTGGGTCTGATAAACGTCAATTATAAATTCTTTATAAAGACGCCTTTCCGTGGTTTACTTTTGCCTCGTAATGTACCAGAGCTCCTTTCACATTTGTATATAACTAGTTCTTGCCGCAACTTTGCGTGGTATGCATTACGTGATTATTAAAATAAAATAAATAAATACACCCATAGTTGACACACATAGTTCTGACCCCTCGCTAGGTAAAACTTGTATCGTGGGTATCAATAGTTACGAGGGACTAAGGTCCCACAAAATCCAGACCCGAAATAACTATCTGTCTGTCACACAAACATTTGTCTCGGTGCGGGAATCGAACCCACGACTACTCGTTTTACAGCCGGCTACTCGCCCGCTGCACCAGGCTGTCAGATTAATAAAGAGCTAGTATTAATAATACTAGCCCCGTATTATACATGTCCCACTGCTGGGCACGGGCCTCCTGTACTAATGAGATGTGTCAGGCTTTAGTCCACCACGCTGGCTTATGCGGATTGGTAGACTTCACATACCTTCAAAATTCTTATTTAGAGGAGGGATAAAAAGCATGTGACAAGACTGATAGTCAATTTGAATGTAGATGGACCAAAGATTCGTGGGAGACCTAAATAGAGATAGATGTATTGCGTGAATGAGGACATCGCATGAAAGGAGTGAATGCATATTTGACGGATGATAGGGCTGCGTGGAGAGACAAAACCATTTATACCCCACTTAGTGTGGCATTAGAGCAGGTAGATGATGACACGCAATTATTTACTTCTTACCAATTGCTTAAATATGAATGTTTATATCCCTTACTTTAGAAATTATGGATTATCTATACAACATTGCATCCCCTATTTTATCCCTTACAGAGTGCTTGGAGATAAAACAAGGCCTTATTATCCCTAAGGTTTAATTTTTCTTCGTACCAAATCTCAATCCCATATATTAGAAATTATGGGTTCTCTATTCATTTCATCCCCTATTTTATGCTTGCGGAGTTTTTAGGGGTAATAGAAGATCTTTCTGTCCCGAGGTTTTATTAAATCGGTTCTAAATCTAAATAAATCGGAATAAAAATCTGAATCGGAAAACGTAACAAACCGACAGTGAAACAGACAGACAAAGCTACTTTCGAATTTATAATATTAATATGAATATGGGTGGACAGCATCTATGGTTCAGCCTGTTATGAAGCCAGAGACCATGAGTTCAATTCCACTGAGAGAAAATTTTGTGTGATTCATACAAATTATAATTGTATCCTACTGTGTGGTGAGTGAAGTATGTAACTTTTATTTTTATTGTCGTATTTGAATGTGGGTTTTTATTGCATTAAAAACAACGTCGGAATTATATTCTATATACACTCACGCCTGTAATTCTCGAAGGGGCAGGCAGAGGTGTTACCCGTACTTTTCGCCGAATTTATTACGGTCCCGTAATGTGATATTCGAGCCTATCGCCATACCGGGCACGATTCCAGACTGAGAAATCCAGATCGGGCTGATTCTGAGTATTCCTAAATAGAAAAACCCAATATCACTTTAACCCGGGGATCGAACCCAAGACCTTAGCACAGCAGTCATAACGCATGCGCAATTACGACTGCGCCACCGAGACAGTAAGGCCGAATCATATTTTTGGCTCATATTATTGCGTGTATGTACAGCTGTTATGCAAATGGTCCTATAAAATGCATGTTAAAGCCAATCGTTGCGCCTTTCATAAATATTGGGTAGAGTTCCAAGAAATGTCTGCTGACCCGATAGCTGTATAAAAAAGTTAAATATGGCTTCATTACGAAACTTTTTGTCTGAACAGAATTTGTATGATTCCCAAATAATGTTGAAAATCTCTTGAAACGACGGGGCCCGTTATAGATTTAAATAAATATAGATATTGTACAGTTTCCACTATACATTTTATGCTGACGCCGCGCGGCTCATATTAGTAGGCAGCGCGCGTAATTTTGATTAAGCATATTTTTTATATCATTATGCTTTGTAATGGCTCATCCTTTTCTCTGCATACATAACTAATTTTCCTTTTTTTTGGCGTTTTAAGATGTACAGTTTCCACTATACATTTTATGCTGACGCCGTGCGGCTCACATTAGTAGCGCGCGCGAGTATCTTCAGTGCAATTACAACCGCGGACTTCACCGCACAACTATAGAGAAAGTGATACGCCAACATACTATTGAACTTATATTTACTAGAGAAATAAACATTTAACTACAAACAATTCCTTTTTCTACGCACTCAACTTCATTCAAGTGTGCAAACTGTACAGATATGCATATGTTTGTATGTATGTATATGCTATATATGCGTGTGGGAGTGTGTGTATGTATAATAAGTAGGTACGTTGCTGTTTTGTTGGCATCCGACGGACATTCGTAAGGCCTAGGCAGAATACCAGCGCCAGGCAGTACTTTACTACCTGGCAAATGCTGAGCCTATGGCCTTTTTGGTCATACTTTGGACACAGGTGTTCCGAATTGAGGAGTAGCGGGTGGGTGTACTTAGGGTCTATATTTTTTTTTGTTGTATTACTCCTTGCGTTTTTAATATGTATGTTATCCAAAGTGTTGTTGTGTGACCAAATAAAATTTATTTTCTTTCTTTTTTTTTTTTTTTTATTCTGGCGCGGCAAAGTGCCAACACTGCACCTGATGGTAAGCGCTTCTTTCTTTGAAACTATATGTTATGGTTTCTTAAGTGAAGAAGCGATGTGGAAACTTTTTTGTTTATGATTACGTGGCAATAATTGTCGAACTTCATAGGCGTGCTTATGTCAAAAGTAAAATAAATCGAGCGTGACATTCACGCGAGCTCAGTGCTTCTTCCCCAACCCAAAAGTGCCCAACGTGCCTAAAGAAGTTTCCACTTAATGAAATAAATAAAAACTATTAGACTGCCTCGGTAGCGCAGTCGTAATTGGACATGCGTACGACTGCTGTGCTGAAGTACCGGATTCGATCCCCGGGTCGGGTAAAGTGATATTGGGTTTTTCTATTTAGAAATACTCAGTATCAGCCCGGAGTCTGGAATTGTGCCCGGTATGGCGATAGGCTCTCCCCTATCACATTATGGGACTGTAAAAAATACGACGACAAGTGGGTGTACTGGTTACGCCTCTGCTTACCCCTTCGGCGATTACAAGCGTGAGTGTATATGTATGTATTATAAACGCTGGATATATTTTTTTATTCTGGTACGACAAAGTCACCACACTGCACCTGATGGTAAGCGCAGTGCCGTCCAGTCAGAGTATCAAGTCGCAAGAGACATCACTCGCTACCCAACACAATTATCTCGGCCGGAACATCCGCTTTAACTGGTGTTTGTATGGCTGAGTGATTTAATCGTCAAGGTCACCAGCATGACGTGCAGCCTTAATCCAAAATTATACGTTAGTCAAAATGTAAAAGTAATTAATGTAGTTCAAGGTCACTTAATTATAAAAAAACTCACGGTTAAATGATTTTTTTACTTTGGACAGTTATATTGCACCAGAGTTTATGATATTTTACTGTCTTATCGTGACTGATATTTGTTTTAATTTTTTTCTCGTTCATTTTTACGTAATATTTTAACGAATAAGATTAGTGACTGTATTTATTGATCAGCTGTTTGACAAAATGGTGGTCAGCTAGATCTTATTTTTTTAATTTTTATTCATTGGGACAAAAAAAATAATAATACTACTAATTTTGTTTTGAGCTTTAATAATAATACCCTCTAAAAAAACAATTAGTCAATTTAAAATAGTTTTAACCTTACGGTGTTAGTTTGTCCCTAGTATTTTTAAGTGATTTAAGGTATATAGGTATTTGGAAATTTTAATGTGTTTTTAACAACTTCTGTGCCACCGCGGGCAAGTAGCACTGTGAAACGAGAGGCCGCGGGTTCGATTCCCGCACCAAGAAAATTTCCATAGTCCAGAAATATTTCTTTCGTTTTGTGTTATTGGACCATCGTCCTTGGTAGTTCTTGATACCCACGATACAGGTTTAACCTAGTGTGGGGTCACGACTATGGTCAACTGATGGAAAGACTAGAAACTATCCCGCCCACAAATTCACCATTGTAAGTATTTTATTTTGTTATCGCGGGGAAAGCACTTTATTACTGCCGCCCGCTCCAGGGGGAAGCAGAATAATGAGAATATAACAGTTATGCTGGACTAGCCGGTCTTGCAACCTAACACCCCTCGCACGGATGATGGCTATCCGGACAGCCGCTGGGCCAAGTCCCTACCCCCTATGTATACCCCACCCGACACTACCAGCTAAAACCCCGCGGTGGCCTTCTTCGGCGCTTACGGAGCGCTCCCCATTGTAACTCCTGTTTATCCAGGATCGAAAATGGCACACATTTTTTCAACACCGAGTATTAAAACTCGGCGAGTCTCTGGAATGCTTAACTGTCTTTTATCCCGCTACGAAATTAATCAAATAGATATAGGGAGGTGTTGGATATATTCCGATGGAAAGTGATCATCACCCATTGGATCCTGGTAAAGAGAATTCCTACGTTTTCAATCGTTAAAGAAATTAATTGAGGATTTTGGTTCAAAAATAAAAAAACAATTAATTATAATAACCTACCATAATGATCTAATTATAGTGGTTTGGTAGCTCATTACTACCTCAAGTCAAACGAAATAATTAACACCGTTCCAGAGACTAATGAGCCTACTAATTGTAATTAAAAATAATTAATTTGATAAATGGTTTATCAACATCACAATTATTAATTGAATAAAAATAATACCATATTCATTATAATTATGGAAGTGGTAGAGCCACGCTGTAGACATATTTGTCTACAGCATGAATGGGCCGGCTCGATCGGGGTAGTACCACTGTCTCACAGAAAACTAACGTAAAGTGACAGTTCACTGTCGCGTTTCGTATGGTAAGTGAGATAACCGGAAGCCCAGATTCCCCTTTCCCTTCCCTAATCCCTATTTCTGTCCTTTAAGGCCGCCAACGCATACATGATACTTTCGGTATTGTCGATGTTCATGGGCGGTGGAGATCACTTAACATCAGGTGACCCACTGGCTCGATTGTCGGACTATACTATAAAAAAAACGGAAACCTCCGTGGCGCAGCGGGCGAGTAGCCGCTTGTGAACAGGCCGTGGGTTCGATTCCCGCACGGAGATAAATGTTTGTGTGACAGACAGATATTTGTTTCGAGTCTGGGTGTTGTGGGACCATAGTTCCTCGTAGTACTTGATACCCACGATACAGGTTTGACCTAGTGTGGGGTCAGAAGTATGTGTGTGACTGGTTGGGTGTATTGTGTATAAGTATTAAATACTAAAAAACGAGTGTAGTCATATTTTCAACTTTAACAAAAAATAAAATTACAAAAACTATAATAAACGCTGCATCCAAAGCCATCCGACTTCTCCTTCCTATACTGAGTACTTAAAAAAAACTCTAAATACTCAATATCACTTGTACCCGAACCGGGGATCAGTGGCGGCGTAAGGGGGGGGGGCGGTGGGGGCGGTCCGCCCCGGGTACCAAGCACCAAGGGGTGCCATCGTGGTGATAATTCACTCAGCAGCAGTAGCTCAGTAGCCGTTTGCGCATCTCATGCCCGACGAGGACGGCACGGGCGGCCAGGAGAAATGACCCAACATGCTGGACTAAGATTGCCAGAACAGCTACAGCAAGCTATTTTAGAACGTCTTAATAGATTTCACGGAGACCTAGATCATAGTTACAAGGCATTGAATGACATTCTCATATCATTTGGTGTTGTTCAGCCTTAAGTTCTGTTCACGCGAACTTCGTGGTACATTTCCAATCCTGACAAAATCTATGATGAATTTTCTGCACTGGACATGATTTTGGAAGTTTTACGACTGAGATTCCACTTGGAAGCTGCTAGAATTTCTTTTCGAGAAGCAGTCCAATGGGCCGTGAACGTGGTAATGAATGGGGGCGACAAATAATATAGCGCATACAACATGTGGTGGACTTGGTTGCTGTGAAAGAAATATATCATATGACGGCACAGAAAACAGGATATAGGCCTGCGACGAACGTCGACGACGCGCAGTGGATTGAAAATCGGCCTTTGAAGACTTAGGAATCCGATGTTTTATGTGATGATTTTTTAAAAAAACATCGGCGTAATTTTCCGTTATTTTAAGTATACCAAAAATCATGAATAATAAGTACTATAACCGTATGCGAGGATATTACGGAAAACCGTGTGGTTCCCGAGATATCTTAATTTTATATATCCGCTTGATAATTTTTTTTCGTTTGAATGTTTATTAGAAGTTTGGAAGAAAGGAAGAAAAGGTTTTTTATTGTTGAAACGTAAACAAGAACTAACACATATATGGAGGGGTAAACTCAGAAACGTCTGAACAGATTTAGATAAAATTAGGTACAAGTATAGACCATGTCCTGGAGTTACATATAGGCTACTTTTATCCCGGGTATTTGCTTCCGTGGGATATAGTTTGACTGTTCCATCAAATTTTTCAAATAAATGGCGCTGGCATCGTACAGATGGTACAATGGAGCGATACAGTGATTTATTATTTTGTACCGGAGGCGGCTTTTCATGTTGGTGAAGCCGTGAGCAACACTTATAGTTAAGATAATCTTCGATGATTTTTTAAAGAAACTCACGCAGTGATTCCCGTAATTCTGAGTATACCAAATAATCATTACTAAAACCGCCTGCAAGTATATTACGGGAAACGGTTCTCGAGATATCTTAATTTTATATACTTGCTCCATACATTTCTTATGTAAGAAAATTATAACTCTTTAATTTTCAGGCCAAATTATTTCATTTGATTTATTCGAGCATAGTAGTAATATACACATATAGAAGCCGTTCCAACCATAAAACATTACAATTTAAACATCGGAACATTCCTATGTCCTCGAAAGGCGATTTTCTATGCACTGTGTGACGCGATCTTTTCGTACCTTTTTGAAGAATCTCAATGTTTCCTAAATGAACTCATGAAGATATGACTTTTTTACATGGTGTCTGCAATGGATACATTGACTGCTTTTATCTCACAAGTAAAATTCTACGTTTTTACACACCAAAGCGACTCACACGAAACCTGAGTCTCTTTGCAGTTCCTCACTCGTTTACGAATTACGCGCAAAACTCAATATAAGCCGGCTACAAAGAACTTACAATACGAAGTTTCTTTCAGCTGACATCTTTCATACAAGTAAAAACAAATTTAAATGTGATGTTTTAAAAATCCTTCGCGAAGACAATGTATAAATAAATAAATATATATATATATATATATAAAAACATATACACACACACACACACCCATGCACACATACGCACACTCACACACATACACACGCTCTTCAAAATTACTATCTTACTTTTGACTGCCTGTATTTAATTGTGTTAATAAAATGTAAATCCGTTATTGGCCATAAGATATGTATATCAGATTGTATCGCTCTAGTATTAAGGGATGTGGATTTTAATAAATAAATAAACCAAATTGAAGAAAAGTCCCGCCCAGATCCTAGGCCCGTCAAAACTAGTCTTATGAAGATACTAGATGTTGCTCGCGGCTCCTCCCGCGTGGAGGTTATTTTTGTAAGAAAAAGTGTACAATCCAGAAACCTGTAAATTCATCAGTGTTTCTCTACAATATTATGCATGTATCATACATATTAAAAGCGCTTCAAATTCCTGTGCGTAGTTTTGAAGATTTAAGCATACATAGGGACGGACAGCGACAGCGACTTTGTTTTATATACTGTTAAGATAAAAAATCCAGAAAAAAAAACGATTTTGTAAGCTAATTTTCATCTTTACGCTGCTATAACTCAATACATGTGAGACTTACAAAAAAATTGTAACAACATGAAATTTTACTTTCATCAATTTTGTATTATAAATTCAAGATAATAATAGTGTTAATTAAGTATTTATTTCATTTCATGTATACTCCTCGCCTCATAGTATTTTATATACTTCGCTAGGGATTTAGACCTTTTCTCCAATCCCCGTTCTTCAGGGTGTTCCACTCGCAATGCGGAATAACCTTAGTGTCCTAGGTATGGATATCCGCTGCGATCTTAATCCAAGGAGTCACATCGAGGGCGTAATATCCGCCACTTCACGCAGGGTCAGAATCCTGAACAGGGTGCGGCGGTTTTTCACGCCTGGTCAGCTCTACCGCTTATATAAAGCGCAGGTGCGGCTGGGAATGGAATACTGCTCGCACCTCTGGGACGGTTCCGCAAGGTACCTTCTCGATGACTTGGATGGGTTGCAGCGGCGGGCCATCCGCATTGTGAATGATGCAGACGTGAGTAACAGCCTGGAGCCGCTACAGCTGCGTAGGGATATTTCCTAGCTTAGCGTGTTCTACCGTCTGTATCATGGCGAATGCTCTGAAGAATTGTTTGATCTTATCGCATCCTCTCCCTTCCATACCAGAAACACGCGTACTGGCTTGCGGAGCCACAGCTTCGTGGTGTCTACTACCCCGGCCCGAACCAAGAGGTTCGCAAATTCGTATTTTTGCCGCACCATCAAGCTGTAGAACAGTTTGCCAGCTACCGTGTTCCCTCCTTCCTATGATCCTGGGTCCTTTAGGCGTAATGTGAAGAAGCTAAACAGCAGGCCGGCATGATTGTGTTGAGTAGCGGGGGATAGATTGTCTCTCGCTACTTGATACTCTATCTGGACGGCACTGCGCTTACCATCAGGTGCAATGTGGTCACTTTGCCGCGCCAGAATAAAAAAAAATAAGACCTCCGACAATCCCCCCCCCCCCCCCCATTTTGAGGGTGCTCAATAGAAAACCGCCCCGGGTGCCAACCCATGCTACGCCGCCACTGCCGGGGATCGAACCTGAGACCCCAGATTTTACTGAGTACGCAAGTACAACGCCACCGAGTTACTCAAAATTTTACGTAATTGGTACTTAAATATTATGTGAGCAGTCAATAAATGTTGTCAATTGAACACTTTCGAATTTATCTCACGAACATGATTTTCGTAAACCTATTAAAAGATTTTAACAAAAACCAATGAGTCATATTGCTCTTGTTTTATTAGTAAATTGAAAAGCATAGGTATTTTACAATGAAATATAATATAATAATACAAGTCCTGTATTAAACATTGTCCCACTGCTGGGCACGGGCCTCCTCTACTAATGAGAGGGGTTAGGCCTTAGTCTACCACGCTGACCTAATGCGGGTTGGTAGACTTCACATACCTTCGAAATTCGTATAAGAATTCTCAGATATGCAGGTCTCACGATGTTTTCCTTCACCGTTAAAGCAAGCGATAATTAACATTTAATACACACATAACTTTAGAAAAGTCAGAGGTGTATGCCACTTGGGTTTCGAACATACGACTTTCGTCTTAATAGTCCGTACCGCAACCAACTAGGCTATCGCACCATCTGTTTTTTGGCTCGAAAATGTTTTAATTTTTGTTGAATACTGTTATACAAAGCACTGTATATTCACACAAGTTACGTCAGAAAGTGAGCAATTTTATCTTCAAAAATAATTACTTAAAGGTCACTTTATAACATTAAATTAAAGAGTTTTGTACACTAAATGAGATTCCAATTCAGTCCAATTAAAAGTTTTGTAATAAACTTACGGTAGGTCTTTCGATGTGCCCAAAATGGTCGCCAGGTAAGCGGTTAATATAGACAAGGAGCATTAAGACACATAAGCACACACATACACACACAGGCACTCGCTGCATGCATACACAAATGATATACGCTTTTTACCCGACTGCCACGGAAGGGTTATGTTATCGCGCGTATCTTGTATGTATGTTTGTAAATTTCTTTATTACCTCGTATCTTCTAAACCGTTGGATGGATTACGACAGTTAAGGTATCGTTATATTCATCTTAAATCGCCACGTGTCCTTATATAAGTGTTGTACAAAAAAGATCATAATGACGATTTTATGACGCGAAATAGTAATACAAATAGTGATAAATGATTTTTTTTTAACCTAAATAAGCTTGTGTTTGACCACTATCTCGCCTGATGGTAAGTGATGATGTGGTCTACGGTGGAGCACGCTTGCCTAGAAGATACCTATTCACTCTTGACTTAAAGATACCCAGATTATAATTTTCGGGAAATATAGATTCCGGCAATTAGTTATATTTTCTATTCTCAATCTTGTTTTGTATTCTTGGTGAATTATTTTTATGCAGTCGGGTTTTTGATTTTTTTAATTATTTATTTTATTGGTTTTTGTTTATTTAGTCTGCAAGTGGTCTTATTACATAAGTTTAGATTATTGCTCTGTAATAATGTGGATTAACAAAATAATAATACTAGCCCTGTATTAAACATTGTCCCACTGCTGGGCACGGGCCTCCTCTACTAATGAGAGGGGTTAGGCCGTAGTCCACCACGCTGGCCTAATGCGGGTTGGCAGACTTCTCATACCTTCGAAAAACTCTCAGATATGCAGGTTTCCTCACGATGTTTTCCTTCACCGTTAAAGCAAGCGATAATTAACATTTAATACACACATAACTTTAGAAAAGTCAGAGGTGTGTGCCACTTGGGTTTCGAACCTACGACTTTCGTCTTGACAGTCCGAACAAACAAAAATATATAATTATAATAATAAGGCTTGTTATCTATATTTTTATTTATTTAAACGTTTTTTTATTGTTTCGTTTTAATATTCACTTTCATTTATTTAATTACAATAATAATAATAATAACACCAAACAGTCACACACATAGCCCCGACCCCACACTAAGATACGAGTCTTGTGTTGTGGGTATCAGGGACTACGAGAGACTTTCGGTCTCACAACACCCAGACCCTGGACACAAATATCTGTCTGTCACACAAACATTTGTCACATTTGGGAATCGAACCCACGGCCTCTCGTTTCACAGCCGGCTACTCGCCAACTGCACCACGGAGGCTATCGAATTACGTTTCAATTATTTTCTTAAATTTTAAACATAATATTGTATATTTTGCCGACGAGGGCTGTCGTTATTTTTTTATTATTGAAAACTTTATTGGACTATGAGCTAGCTTTAAATACCTATAATCGGATAGTTGACTTGATTGTTTTAATTAATTTAATCAGCAAGTTTCAATACCTAAAAAGTATTGTCGAAAGAATTTTATGAATCCGAACAAAAATAAGTAAATTAGACGCCATTCAAATCTGCTGGAAGTGGTGATTGTCAAATCACAGTATAAGGATGCATGATATGTCCCGTGACGTCACGGTCCTCAGAATGGCCATTACTGTGCCGTTGCGCGAGGGAGATAGAAATATGTTCTCAGTACGCAACCATTATTGCTCATACCAATATTTAGAATAAAAGTTCCTTTTGCGTATTAAATTCGGTTTCATATCGAATAATCTACGCAATATACACAGGAAACTACCCTATTATTAAATGTATTTAATACTGTTTGTTTCCTTAGCTAAGATAAAATAAAAAAATACTAATAATAATATGCTATGTTTTGATCCCTTATAATCCATACTAATACTATAAATGCGAAAGTAACTCTGTTTGTTTGTTACCTCTTCACGACTAAACGGCTAAACGGATTGTAATGAAATTTGGTAAGGGAATAGATTATATCCTGAAGAAGGACACAGGCTATATTTTTTCTCAAAAAACAACCTTGAAAGGGGTCAAATAGGAGTTCAAAATTTGTATGGGAAATCTTTCATTCCTCAAGTTAGGGATCTGAAAATTCATATTAAGGCTTTTGGTAGGAAATAGAGAAATACGTGTTTCAACGTTTTTGAAAAGTCATCCCAGAAAAGGGGCAAAGTGAGGTTAAACTTTTAGGTATTCTTTTGATGCAATCTCAAGATTCAGGCACAACAAATGAGAGGCTGGACAATCGCTACAGGTGCCTCAGTGCAGAGGACAACTCCTTGGATTGTATACTTCTGCTCCCGAAAATATCCACCACGCGGGCGGAGCCGCGAGCAACAGCTAGTATTATATAAATTAATTGTTATGGAAGTGCGCAATCTTCTAATACAACCTAGCTTAAAGGGAGACTCCAATCCAGGAATGTAAACATTTAGTTATAGAAATAAACTATTTTTGAGCAATTCAAAGGGATTATGTCACTCAACATTATAATTTAATTATTTTTAACCGCCTTCGAAACAACTAGGAGGTTCTCAATTCGTCGGAATCTTTTTTTTATGTATGTTTCCTGATGCTTTTTTTGTTTAAAAGGGTATACTCCCCAGGTGGTCCCATTGGTACCAAGGCAGGATCTGATGATGGGATCTCAGAAAAATCGAAGGCAACCCTAAAATTTTATAAAGATGATGAATTTGTTTTTTTATTGAAGTCAGTGTACTTTTTATGAATTAAAAAACTTTTAATTAATAAGTTATATAAACCATTATGGGAAGAACTTTAATATCCGCTCAAAAAAAATTACGTAAGAAACCATATAAATCTGGTGGAAGCGAAAAGAAGTAAAGTAAATGTCAAATGACAGAAAAGGATATGCGATGTAATTTATGACGTCTTGGAATGTCCACCATGATGTAATAGTGCGAGGGAGATAGTGATATGTTCCCACTACCTACATTTACGCATACCAATAAATAAATTGCGACCTCAATTTTGATTCAGTTTACGGAAAAAGGTTTCTTTTTCTTATTATTATAATTTTTTCTTTTTTTTAGTGCCTCGATAGGCCGACGAGCAGACGGGCCACCTGATAAGTAAGTAAGTAAGTAAGTAAGTAAGTAGTCACCGCCACCCATAGACTTCTGCAATGCCAGGGAACACCAAAGCCGCTGCCTACCGTTGAATATTATTTTCGATTGCATATCAACTATTATAGAAAAATAATGACAGGAAACTACCCTATTCATAATAAATACACTAAACAGTCACACACAGAGTCCTCCTACAGTAGGTCATACTTGTGTCGTGGGTATCAAGAACTACGAAGGGCTATGGTCTCTCAACACCCAGAACTGTAACACATATTTGACACACAAACATTTGTGCGGGAATCGATTTGCTGGTGGTAGGATATTCGTATCCGCCCGGATAGCGACCATCGTACACAGGGTGTAAAACTCGCCATAGTGGCACACGTGTTAGGAACATCAACAAAACTATGCAAGATGGATATTTAAAAGGCAAAAATACAATATTTATAATTTATTAATTGATTTACACGACACTGTTACACATCTCAGTGCTTAATATCAACACACACGCATGTCAGGATTCACTTTAAGGTTTCTCTTTATAATTAATCTACCAGCATTACTCTTTTAAACTGAACAACGCCATTTTACCATTTACAATTACTTACTGCCCCGCGAACGAACCACGAATGTTCTCACTACCAACTCACTGCTACACCACTAGTCTTCTGAACTGAACACCGGAGCGCGGAAGGCACTCTTGTTTTATATTAAACATTTACTACTCCCACTTAGGTTGTCATTATTAACTACCCCCAACTAGTCTCCTAAATACCTCCGTTATACCTTCGGTATTTTCTAATAAAAGGAAATATCCTAACACACGCAAATGTGTTGCGTTCCGAGGTCAGCCAGTGTACATAAGCTTTTTGTCGGGTGTTTAGATTTGGGTTACGATTTATGGGCGTGTTGCGGCCTTCTGAGTACCTACTCTGACACTAGACCCTCGACCGCTTCTTCACCCTCTTGCCCATGGCGTAGTGTGCAGAAGCTACACGGCCGGCATCATTGTATTGAGTAGCGAGGGATAGATTGTCTCTCACTACTTGAGACTCTAATTGGCACTGCGCTTACCATTAGGTACAGTTTACCGTGCTAAGATGAAAAAAAATCGAACCCACGGTCTTTCGTTCCCCAGCTGGCTACTTGTCCACTACGCCAGGGACACTGTAATACTATATCCGTATACTCAATCATATTATTCATAATACGTTTATATATACGTATATTATGTAGACTGCCTCGGTGGCGCAGTTGTAATTACGCATGCGTTACGACTGCTGTGCTGAGGTCTCGGGTTCGATCCCCGGGTCGGGTAAAGTGATATTGGGTTTTTCTATCTAGAAATTCCTCAGTATTAGCCCGGAGTCTGGAATCTGTGCCCGGTATGGCGATAGGCTCGCCGCCTATCACATTATGGGACCAAAATTCGGCGAAAAGTGGGTGTACTGGTTACACCTCTGCCTACCCCTTCGGGGATTGCAGGCGTGAGTGTATATGTATGTATGTATTATGTGTTAATTCTGATTGAATGACGACTAGATTAACAGACAAATTATGTCTATACTTAACTATATCACATTTGATTTAAGCCAATAAGATATTTTCTGATGTTGTAGTGGTCCCGGGCAGACGTTGTTCTGCCTAACTACCTTCTCTGTGACCCGAATTTTCTTTGAAAAATAAGAAATTCAGATCTCGACAACAGCGCCACCTATCGGATGTAAAACTATCCTATCTTTTAAGTTGGACCCAACCATACACATACACAAAATTTCATTGAAATCGGTTGAGAGGTTACAAAGTCTATAACGGACATACGTAGAAACAGTTTTTGATTTTTTTTATAGCATTGTCCGACTAACGAGCCGTCCACCTGATGTTAAGTGATCTCCACCGCCCATGAACATCCACAGTACCGAAAGTATCATGTATGCGTTGTCGGCCTTAAAGGACAGGAATAGAGATTAGGGAAGGGAAGGGGGAATCTGGGCCTCCGGATATCTCACTTACCATACAAAACAAGTAAACTGTCACTTTACGTTGGTTTGAAACTGTCGAGACGAAAGTCGTATGTTCGAATCCAGCCTAAAATAGCATACACCTCGATTTTTCGAAAGTTACTAGTAAACTTTTAGTTAATCGCTTGCTTCAATAGTGAAGAAAAAAAATATCCGGAAACTTGTACATACCTATAATATGCATACCTGAGATTTCTCATGAGAATTGCAAAGGTATGTGTAAGTCTACCAACTTGCATTAGGCCGGCGTGGTGGACTAAGGCCTAACCCCTCATTAGTAGAGGAGGTCCGTGCCCAGCAATGGGACAATGTTTAATACAGGGCTCGTATTGTTGTATCTTGTTATGGAACGAAACGCATTATAAAATGATAGCTATTACTGCCTCCATTTTAAGATAAATTGTAGTTGTTTTTTTTGAATATTGCTCAAGATTGTGTTTCATTATAATTTTCGCGTAGAACTTACTTTTAATAGAGTATTAAAATATATTCAATGTGATTCATACTGGAAAACAATACGTAAATTCACACCTGCATCCCAGGCAGGTAGCTTTATAAAAAAAAGGCATAGCTTGGCTCACTGTTCTATAACTTAATATCTTTTCTTTAAGAGATGTACTTATCACCGTATCTAGAAATTCTATTCTTGGTAATTCGAAATTATTTAATAATAATAATAATACTAGCCCTGTATTAAACATTGTCCCACTGCTGGGCACGGGCCGCCTCTACTAATGAGTGGGGTTAGGCCTTAATTCACCACGCTGGCCTAATGCGGGTTGGCAGACTTCTCATACCTTCGAAAAATTCTCAGATATGCAGATATTGCATAAAGCAAGCGATAATTAACATTTTAATACACACATAACTTTAGAAAAGTCAGAGGTGTATGCCACTTGGGTTTCGAACCTACGACTTTCGGCTTGACAGTCCGTACCGCAACCAACTAGGCTATCGCTGCTATTCGAAATTATTTATCTTCGAAAAATCAAAATTATGACCTCTCGTATTTCACAGCTGACATAGAATTCAATCGGACAGCCTGATATGATGCACGTTTGATTCCCGCACCAAGACACATGTTTGTGTGATAAATATTTGTTTCTGGTCTGGGTGTTGTGGGACCGTAGTCCCTCGTTGGTACCCACGATACAGTGTACCCTAGTGTGGGGTCAGACTGACTGTTGGGTGTATTTAAAGACCAATAAGACATTTTGTTTCATAAATCTTGGTGCCTGACTGCCTTGGTCGCGCAGCTGTAAGAACGCATGCGTTACGACTTCTGTGTTGAGGTCTCGGGTTCGATTCCCGGGTCGGGTAAAGTGATATTGGGTTTTTCTATCTAGAAATTCTCAGTATTAGCCTGGAGTCTGGAATCTGTGCCCGGTATGGCGATGGGGATGTATCACATTATGGGACCGAAATTCGGCGAAAAGTGGGTGTACTGGTTACACCCCTGCCTACCCCTTTGAGGATTACAGGCGTAAGTGTATATGTATGTTTAATAAATCAATAAAGACTTACCCGCCATTTCTTGACTTCGGACAATCGATTGGCGACCACACAACCAGCAGATCCCGCTCCAACGACTATAAAGTCATATTCTTCTACTGCTCTCTTCTTTCTACTTCTTTTCGTCGTCTTCTCCGCATCCACTTTAGACTCAGCAAAGTCAGCGTCATAACCTCTCTTATCAAAGTAATTATAGTTATACGTAGGCGAATATAAACTAGTAGGAAAACTGTATGGTTTTTGGTAACCGTAATCCGGCTTCAGGTAAAACGATGTTTCGGAATATCCATGACTCCCAGCCGGTCCGTGGCTATGGGTTTGCGTGTCGTGATTGATTGAATACTTCGTTACTCTCGGCTCTAGGGTCGGCCCTAATGGTATTCTCGTTTCGGGAGCGGAAAATTCAAAATCTCTATACGGATTGTAGAGACTATCAGCAGAGTTTCCGAACAATTGTGCGAGTAGGGATAGGTACATGAATCCGAGCTGCGAGCACTGGGTTAGGGGTGCACTTTGTTCGGGACATATTTCGGATATGTCTGGCGGTATCCAATGCTGTGACATTTTCGCGCGCGACGCCTGTATCGTATGACGAACGGTACGCTAATGGCGGGTGTTATACAAGTGAAAGGTTTAAGTTCATTAGCAACGGTTAACAATGTCCTTAACTCGACACACTTCATGCATAATTCGATTTCTTTCGGCGGTTTTTTGGTACGATATATTTTCGGTATTGAATTTTTTTTCTCGGAAGTTATAGGTGCTGATTTTTTTTTATCTTCGTATTAATAGAAGGCGGACTTAGAAGCATGATCTACTGAAACTAGATTGACAAATTTATAGTAAGAAGTTCTGATAACAATCAAGATTGATAATTTTAACATCGTCATATGTAGGTTATTAATTTTTATCTTTATATATATATAATTCTACTGTACGTGTGTATGTTACTGAACTCCTCCTAAACGGATCGACCGATTTGAATGATTTTTTTGTATGCATTTGAGTGGCGCCCTGGATGGTTTAGATTCACAAATCAGCCCGGCAGATGGCGCTGCAGTCGGTGTGGCGCTGCTTTTACGGACAGGACGACGTCTGCCGGGCCCGCTAGTATTAGTATAAATAAGTAAAGTAAAGTGGTAGAGCCACGCTGTAGGCAATGTAGTAAAATGCAAAGTGCATACATGACACTTTCGGTGTTGTGGATGTTCATGGGCGGTGGAGATCACTTAACATCAGGTGACCCACTGGCTCGTTTGTAGGCCTATGCTATATATAATAATAATAATACTAGCCCTGTATTAAACATTGTCCCACTGCTGGGCACGGGCCTCCTCTACAAATGAGAGGGGTTAGGCCTTAGTCCACCACGCTGGCCTATTGCGGGTTGGTAGACTTCACATACCTTTTTGAGATTTCTCAGGTATGCCGGTTTCCTCACGATGTTTTCCTTCACCGTTAAAGCAAGTGATAATTAACTTAAAATACACATTTAACTTTTTTATAATATTATGCTATATATAAAAAAAATTATAAAGTTCATTCGATGGAAGGTTATTAAAATGTAACTTACATAAATTGTATTGTAAAAACATTGACTAAATAATGTCCTCTTTACTGTCAAAACCACGTGGGCGCATACAAGAAAGTATGCAGTGATAGTTGTTGACCTAATGACATTTTAAGGATTCAATAATAAAAAAAAATATGAATTGACCAAAAACTTCGACAATTCGAGTTTAATCGTCTTTGTCCATCTTTGTTGAGCTGCAAATTGTTTTTACATAATGCAATTTATAGCTCAGTGGCGTAGCAAGGAGTCGGTTGAAGTGAAAGGTCGGGGGTTCAATCCGATAGTTATTTAATAACACATATACACACTCACGCCTGTAATCCCAGAAGAGGTAGGCAGAAATGTAACCAGTACACCCACGCCGAATTTATTTCGGTCCCATAGTGTGATAGCAGCGATAGCCTAGTTGGTTGCGGTACGGACTGTCAAGGCGAAAGTCGTAGGTTCGAAACCGAAGTGGCATACACCTCTGACTTTTCTAAAGTTATGTGTGTATTAAAATGTTAATTATCGCTTGCTTTAACGGTGAAGGAATACATCGTGAGGAAACCTGCATATCTGAGAGTTTTTCGAAGGTATGAGAAGTCTGCCAACCCGCATTAGGCCAGCGTGGTGGACTAAGGCCTAACCCCTCTCATTAGTAGAGGAGGCCCGTGCCCAGCAGTGGGACAATGTTTATTACAGGGTTAGTATTATTATTATTATTAATGTGATTAGGGGCGAGCCTGCCATACCGGACACAAAATCCAGACTCCGAGCTACTACTGAGCATTTCTAGATAGATAAACCCAATTTGCTTTACCTGACGCGGGAATCGAACCCGAGACCTCAGCACAGCAGTCGTAACGCATAATTACAACTGCGTCACTGAGGCAGTCATAGGCAATAACAATAATAATCTGTATATATAAAAGAAGAAACTGACTGACTGATCGATCAACGCACAGCCTAAACGGCTGGGGTTAGAGACTTGAATTTTTGACAGTAGGTACCTATTATGACGTAGGCATCCACTAAGGAAGGGTTTTTTGAAATACCAACCCTAAGGGGGTAAAATAGGGGATGATAGTTTGTATGAAAATCCGTCATTTTTTAAGTTAAATGCATTAAAATTGGTATTTTGTATTACTGAATACTACTGAAACGAAATTGGTATTTGTGTACACTTTTTCTCCAAAACATGACCTCCACGCGGGCGGAGCCGCGAGCAACAGCTAGTAGTAATGAATATAGTCCCGTAATTACGGTGTGACAAACATAATAATAATAGTGTTTTTACCATGCTATTCAATAAATAAATAAACACCTTGTAGTCATATAATAATGTGGCGTAGTGTGAAGAAGCTACAGAGCATGCCGGCCTGCTGACTAGCTTTTTCACACTACGCCTAAATAGGTATGAAATGCAACAGAAAGTCGTTTCACATCGGCATTCTGTGACATAGTGATAAGATACTACCAGTCGAGTTGGAAATTCATACTGTAAACAAAACTCCACAGCATAACCCTACTTTAGATGTTTAATAATCAATTTTTTACTATTATCATTGCATAAATTGAAATGCCTAGTTATTCGAAAATTCTTATAAACCGCATACAAAAACTTGTTTAAGTTATTAAGTAACCTAACCTACTTAGAAAAGGTGGTACGTTTGTATAAAAAGTCATCGGAGCGAAAACCTCACAATAGTTGCAATATTGAACATATTACTGAAAAAGAAATTTTGCAATCGTTTCCATTCACGTAATATCATCTTTCAGAATTACTAACTGATACCAAAGTTTGGTAAAATTACATGTCTTGGTTATACCTAATGGTCTTTTGAGGCAATAGATGTAATCAATCGAGGAACATTGCATTATATGGTTGACCTACTTTGATGCCAGAAATTATTTTACATTGATCCAAGTCTCCAGAAAAGGATACATTTTAAATAAATATTATCAAATTAGGGAACGGTTTTGACTAAAGACCTGTGACCACGGCCAATGCAACTCGTTTGAAACGTCGGTTATACCATTCAATATTGCACGTTTAAGACCAGTTCCCTAATTTGATATGTATGCAAATCGTGAAAGTGTAAACACAAATACCATGAAGATACTATCGACTATCAACTAACGACACGTCTAACGATACGTCCAACAGATTTGGATGCTCCCGTGTAATTAATTGTAACTTACATACTAAACTAAAAAAACTAATTGTGACTACACAGAATCTTTATTCTACGAACCAGCCACCTGGGCTCGGCAGTAATGCTGACTCAACTACGTACGCATAGCACTCATAATGCAGGCGACATAACTAGATTGTGTGTTTGAACGTGCTATTCTCTGGAAAGACCCGTAGTATATGAATTATTATTAGTGCATTTTACAGCCTATTTGTAGTTGTAGGCTATCTAACATCACGCACCATCACCGTACCACATCATCACTTACCATCAGGCGAGATAGTGGTCAAACGCAAGTCTATTTGTAGTAAAAAAGGGAATCATAGAATCGGCTTTAAAGGGGGGAAGGTATTAAGGTCTCTGGACCATGTCAGTTATTGCGTTTGATCATGGGCAATGAAGATTTTTGCCATCATATGACGCACATCATCACAGATCATCATCATCATCCACAGCCCGTAGAGTCTCACTGGGTATAGACGGGACTCATATGGGTATACTTTCATGTTATGCGACATGCTACGGTCCTGAGCCAGTCTCATCCAGATTCGACCTTCGATCTTAGCGAGGTCGTCAACCCATCTTGCTGCTGGACGGCCTACGCTGTACGCGTACGCTACAGCCTTTACTTGTCTCGGCCACTATTCAGTTAGAAACAGTTAACACAGTAAACGAGTGCAAACGCCCTGACCTGAGCGGTAATATTTTGAAAAGAATAATACCACAAAGGAAGAGCTAAAGTTTTATAGCTTGTGTACGGTTAGCAGACAAGTAAAAATGTTACATGGCTAAGTTTATTGCTGGGAGGCTTGTTACTCACGTCTGTTTGATGATTTGAGTTTGTGTATTTTTAAGATGACCTTCCTTATTAGCAACGATGCCTCATATACACATTATGGTATATAGTGTGCTAGATAGCCTAGGGTTTTTTCGAACAAATTTGGTCCTTACATTGGGACAAATACACACATACACCCAGCAGCCACACAAACAGTCCAGACCTGACACATGGTAAAACCTGTATTGTGGGTAACAAGAACCAAGGAGGCTACGGTCCTACAACACCCAGATCCGAGACAAATATTCCGATCACACAAACATTTGTCTTGATGGGATCGAAAAACGTTTGTGCTATCTACAGATATTTGTTTAGGTGTTGTGGGATCGTAGTCTTCCGTAGTTCTTGATACCCATGAAACATGAAAGTTATTCTAGTGTGGGAGACTATGTTTGTGACTACTGGGTGTATTTAAATATGGTCCACATTTAATGGAAAAATAGCTTTTCATTTATAATAAAATCTGGGCCAGATTTGGCGTCATTAAAGTAGACTGAAAATAAAATCAATATTACGTGAATTGAACCATGTACCAATTACCCCAGCAAGCATCTGCTCAGACGCAATTAACGACATTTCATAATTAATTGTTCTGTAAGCCAATTATTTTAATTAATATTTTAATCCAAAATACGTGTATAACTTTGTTTAATTAATTTGATACTCAATTAATCGTTTCAAACAGCAATTAAACTGTGAGTAAACTTAATTACTTCCTAATTAAACTACAGTTAGAGGATTGTGTTTCTAAAGAGTGTGTCTGAACCAACTTTTTGAACATAATCAAACCTAATACTGATACTGAAGTGTGTACTTACAGACCGAGGTATCCATCAATCCGTTTTAGAAGGAGGAATTTCCGTACTTTCCGCCGATTGAGATAGTGTTTTTATTTTGATGACAGCCTCCGTGGCGCATTGGGCGAGTAGCCGGCTGTGAAAAGAGAGGCCGTGGGTTCGATTCCCGCACCGAGACAAATATTTATGTGACAGGCAAAAATTTGTTTCGGGTCTGGGTGTTGTAGGACCGTAGTCCTTCGTAGTTTTTGATACCCACGATACAGGTTTTACCCAGTCAGGTCAGAATTATGTGTGTGACTGTTGGGTGTATTTATTTATTTGCTATACATTTTTTAGGATCTGATAACACACCTTTTAGTATAAAATACAAGTGAATAGAATTAGGAATTAGGATGTAAGGGGAAGCCTGAAAGTAGCACCACATGTAGAAAAGATAAGGAGTGCTAGATTAGCTTGGTATGGGCATGTGATGAGGAAGGATGAAAAGCATGTGACAAGACTGGTTGTCAATATGAATGGGGATGGACGAAAGAGTCGTGGGAGATCTAAAAAGAGATGGTTGATTGCGTGAATAAGGGTACACGCATGAAAGGGGTGAATGCAGATTTGACGGATGATAGGGCTGCGTGGAGAGTCAAAATCTTTTGTGCCGACCCCACTTAGTGTGGGATAAGGGTAGGTAGATGATGACAAGTGAATAGAATTAGTTTCAATCCAATTAGCAATAATACTGGGCTGTCATCTGTTTTTAAAAGACTGTTCTTCGATATTGTAAAATAATTAGAGACATTCTATTGAGGTAGAAAGTATCATAGTGAGGTCATATTTATACAGATATATTCGAAGAACGGATTTCTTAGAAATTTCTTGACTCTTTTTGGATTTACGCAACGTAAAGGAATACTTAAAATAAACGCTTGAAGTAACAGAACCTTAATATGGTACTCTAAAAACACATTGATATCAAATACGACCACACCAATAAGAATATATCGTAAAATAAATTCCCAACAGAAGTTTATCTTTGAAGTTTATGATTCGTATTCGATCTTTTCAATATCTGGATTTATCTGCGGTTTTGAATGAAAGTTTGTATAGTTTTGGTTACATTTCATGTACTTACTCTGTATGAAATCGATGAATTTATAACGCTTGTAAAACTTGATATTTGGAATAAACATGGCAACGGAATATCGTATGAGAATTCTATCATGCATTGAGTCAGCGTGGTAGACTAGGACCATAGCCTCTCATTAGCAGAGGCCTGTGATATGCAGAATTTAACATCATCGGCTACCTGCCCTTATCCCACACTAAGCGGGTCGGCACAAATGGTTTTAACTCTCCACGCAGCCCTATCATCCGTCAAATCTGCATTCATTCCTTTTATGTGCATGTCCTCATCATTCAATCCATCCATCTCTTTTTAGGTCTCCCACGACTCTTTCATCTATCCACATTCATAATGACAACCAGTCTTGTCACATGCCTTTCATCCCTCCTCATCACATGCCAATACTAAGCTAATCTAGCACTCCTCATCTTTTCTACAATAGGGTAGTTGACTCGATTTTTTTATTACCTTAATCAACAAGTTACATTACGTAAAACCTATTATTGAAAGAATTTTATGAATCCGAACAAAAATAACTAAATTAGACACCACTCAAATCTGCTGGAAGGGGTAGTTGTCAAATAACAGTACAAGGTTGCATATCTGATACCGTGACGTCACGGTACTATGAATCGCCTGTACTGTACCGCTGTGCGAGGGAGATAGCGATATGTTCTCAATACGCCATCGTTTTCGCTTATGCCTGTGAGTATTTGCTCATACCAATATTTAAAATAAATATTGTGACCTCATTTTTCAAGCAATTTGGATTCTGTTTTCGCAAAAGAGTTTCTTTTGCGTATTATATTCGATTGCGTAGAGAATAATATACAAAATTAAACACAAGAAACTACCCTATTGTTGCTACTTTCAGGCTTCTCCTTACATAATCATTCCTTGAACAGAATTTGACCATACTATACCTAATGGTAAGCGTAGTGTCGTCCGGGTAAAGTATCAAGTTGCAGGAGACAACTTGATACTTTACCTGATTGTGATGATTGTGTTGAGTAGCAAGGGATAGATTGTTTCTCGCTGCTTGATATTCTAACTGGACGGCACCGCGCTTACAATAAGGTGCAGTGTGGTCACTTTGCCGTGCCAGGATAAAAAAAAAGAATGTTTACTAGGGTAAGCCATATGACCAGCATGACCTAAAGGAAAACGTGTTCTTATTGAAACGTCCATAAAATAGTGATTTTCTTCATTCAAATTAATTGATAATAGTTCGAGATGTACTCAGTTCATGCCTTTACAAAACATGAGAAAACCTGCATTTTGAGTCGGTGTCGAAGAATTTTAAAAACTCATAACTTTTCCAATATTTAACTTGTGCTGTCACGTTTGCATTGTAGAGTATCACGAGTCCATTCAGTAATAGGGTTTTCAAAACTATTTTATGTCCCACAGAATTCGAGACAGGTATAACGACGCTCTTGGAATTTTAAATAACATAGCATTTGATAAGTATTTTAAGTGGCACGGTCTGCGAAGTTGTGCATAGTGCGGTCATATTTTGTTTTAAACAATATTAAAACTTTTTTATCATGCTACGTGATCATTGTACCTTATGTATTTGTAATAAAATATTTTTATCTGCTTATTTTCATTTTGATAGAGATACATAGTGGACCGGCGCTTGTTGCGGCCTTCTGACTTTTTTTTCTTGCCACGGCAAAGTTACCGCACTCCACCTGATGGTAAGCGGTCCAATTAGAGTATCGAGTAGCGAGAGATGATCTATCCCCCGCTACTCAACACAATCATGCCGGCCTGCTCCTTCACACTACGCTATGGGCAAGAAGGTGAAGAAGCGGTCGAGGGTCATTGTCAGAGTACTCAGAAGGCCGCAAAACGGCCAAACATCGTACCTCAACTCTAGACCCCCAACAAAAAAACCGGATACACTGGCTGATCCTGGAACGCGACACACTTGCGTGTGCAACTATGGCGGGTTTTATACCCTGTGTACGATGTTCGCTATCCTGGTTTAGTGCCACTCACAGGAAACTTTAAGTTACAGTTAAGCGAGATTTACGGTGTTTATTTTTTATAGCATAGTCCGACAAACGAGCCAGTGGGTCACCTGATGTTAAGTGATCTCCACCACCCATGAAAATCCACAATATCGAAAGTGTCATGTATACGCTGAAGGCCTTAAAGGACAGGAATAGGATTAAGGAAGGGAAGGGGGAACCTGGGGCCGCGGATATCTCACGGACCTTACGAAACGCGACAGTAAACTGTCACTTTACGTAGCTTTTCTGTGAGACAGTGGTACTACCCCGGTCGAGCCGGCCCATTCATGCTGTATACAGCGTGGCTCTACCTCTATTAAAACTCTTTAAATTTTCTTTATTAGAAGGTTAGCAATACACGCTTGTGTCTAAAGCGTGTACATCTGAAGGACTAGCATCTATGGATAATCTAATAAATATAAAATCTAAGGCGTGTTTGTCGGCGTTTAGAAAATTGTACCAATGGCTTTGGTCGTTATAAAAATGGAAAAATATAGGACGTGACTCTGTCCTTTTAAATTGTGAAAACTACAGACATGGTTTTAACCTGTTTACATGGCTTTAATTCTTATTTATTAATTTAGGCCAGAATATTAACAAAAAAGGCTGCATGGTGAAGAACTTTTGCCTTTTTAAAAAAAAAAGAGAATGGAAAAAATGGGTAGTGGCGATCACTTTAATCAAGTCATCTCGCTTAATCTGCTTAAAATATTTTGCAGCAGCCTTTTAGTTCAACAGAGCGATACTGATTTAAAAATAGAACTTGGTTAAGTTGGTAAGCCGATTATTTTATAACAACAGGCCGTTGAACAAACTGTTTTGTTACTTCGTTAGTTGATTTGTTTTTGAAAGGAATCTTCTTTGGGCACAGTGAGAGTGAAATTCCAAGATTACAGCTGATTGTAACTTTTGATGTATTTTTTAACCGACTTCAAAAAAGGAGGAGGTTAACAATTCGTCGGAATCTTTTTTTTTATGTATGTTACCTGATAACTCGAAGACACCTGGACCGATTCGAGAAATTCTTTTTTTGTTTAAAAGGGTATACTTCCCAGGTGGTCCCATTGGCACCAAGTCAGGATCTGATGATGGGATCTCAGACAAATCAAGGACAACCCTCAAATTTTATAGTGACGCATAATTTGTTTTGCTATTGAAGTCGGTGTACTTTTTATGAATAAAAAAACTTTTACTTATAAATGTAGCGTTTGTAAATAGGTGTTTTAAATAGATACTTGAGAAAAATTATGAGAAAAAGTGGTACATGTGTTGCTGATTGGTTTTTAAATATTGTGGCCAGTACGATAAGGTATTATGAAAGACCGAAATAATATTTTCTTTACTTTTGATAGTAACGCTCCTTTATGCGCTACCACAGCTATTTGAAAGTGAATATTTAATATTCAAGTATATTTTATTCTTTATTTTTCACTCCTTTACCGCGTACTGGATTGCTCATGCTCTTTTGTCGCGAGGGCATAATTATTCTCAAGTGGTGCTTTTGTAAGTTATCACCGCTGAATAGAATAGAAAATAGTAGATACAAAAGAATCGTCTCTTCATTTCTTCTGTCGACAACTAATCTCACTGATCGCATAAAAGACAATATCAAACCTTCATACTGACGGATTCCTTTATGACAGCCGTATTATGATCGAGTCTTGATGCTCTTAACAAAACTATAATAATAATACACCCATAAGGCACACACATGGTCCTGACCCGATTAGGTCAAACCTATCCTGTGGCTTTTAAGAACTACGAGGCCAACCAAAAAGTTGTGAAACTCAGATAGTGACAGTAAATAGTATGTCTATTCCATTGATATATAGAAGGGGATATCACACAAGATCACGTGACCTGAAGCCAAATGTTTTCCTAAAATGGCGTCGACTACGCCCACAGAAAATGGTGTTGTACTCATTTCATCAGTATTCATATCGTATTATCGATGAAATAGTTTTTTGCACACATTGCCCATGAAACAGCCCCACAACACCCCGATACGGGACAAGTATTTCTGGATCACATTGGTATTGTATGTATTGTCGTTCACACAGATATTTCTCTCTGAGCAATCGGACCCACTCTCTGATATTAATACTAATTACTCGCCAACTGCACCATGGAAGCTGGGTTACAACCGATTACAAATAATCTTTACTACATATTAATAATGAAGCCTGTATATTACAATAGGGTATTTGTCAATTTTCGAAAATTGATGGACATCGATAAGGGACTCTTCACTTATAGCCCCCGTAATATTTTTATTATTGAAATATACTCAATTTATATAAAATCCGTGATTTAATTTTTCATATATAATTTTGCGCTTAAACGCGTTGTCACGTGACATTATCTCTATGTGACGTCATCGCACATATACAAACATTCGTGACCGATGTAACATAACAAATTATTTGCATTTATCTGTTAGTTTTTCCGCAAAATGAATGAGGCAGCATATAAATATTGTTCAATGCCTTTGTGTAAAAACTCGACACTAAATCCCGATAAATTGTTCATCCATGTGCCAAAATCAAAAGTTTTAAGAAAGAAGTGGCAGATTTCGACTATCAGTTTTTGTAATGCCTTCCTCCATTCTTATAGAACACTTGAGGACGAAATTAACACATTTCTACACGTTTACACATCGAAAAATATATTCTTCCTTACAATTTTATTTGTCGTAGGATGCAATGTTTATGTGCGATGTCGTCACAAGTAATGGCGGCCGGTATTGCTACGTTTTTGGCACCGAGAGATACAGATTAAAAATTGTAAATTTTAATGACGAAAATAAAATGTTTATAATACATTTAAAATAAAAAAATGTATTTAATAAATATGTTAGCCCATTATCATTTCTCCTAGTGCAGTTTTAAATTTTTTGGTTACACCAATCAGACACCCTATTGGCCTTTCACACAAAAACAAAAGAACATCTAGTATACGCCAACAACTCTACTCATTTTAGAGAAGACAAAATGCAGAACACAATTGTAAAGCAAAGTCGCATTGCACAAGTCATTTTATATACTATTTGTATGCGAAGGGCAATGACTTTTGTTCAGATATTAAAAAAGAATTTAGTAACAAAGAAAGAGAGGTGTCTTATGCACAACAAGTTGGAACGGAGTTCCTTTCGCTAGCATCTATTTGTGTTTGTATAATGATTAAATAAAATTATAAATATATTTGCATATTTTCAAAACTGACGGCAAGCTGAATCGATTGAAAAAACTTTTGGTTTCCCAGGTGATCGGGAAGTGCTTCAAAAATCACTGAAAAAGATGTCGGTTTGTGGTGTCATTTTTAATTGTTACACTAATTTAGCCCTTCAGCCCACAATTTTTTTTTAATAATAATAAATGTTTATTTGCTCCCACATACAAAATGGTTTGATAATAATTAGAACTATAGGTAAGGTAGTATAAAGGTAAGAACATGTTTTGTTTGTGGGAGTCAGGAGCCCAAACTAGGATTTCCCTGTGCTAAGGGTCTCCTGGCTCCCCCTCTTGGAGTTACAGTTGATAATAAGTACACATAGTGGTGACATTAAAAAACCTAAAATATTAATAAGAAATTACTGTATGTGATATCAAAATAAAGTAAACAAAAACAAGGATGAATGAGTGTGCCTCTTATGGGTGCGTTTGCTTATAATAATAAAAATAAATCAGAACGATAATTATCTTCATTGCTTGTCTGTAAGGTCATTAACATAAATCTTCTGGACTTTCAAAAGTGGTGAAAGACGCTTACCATTCGCTTATTCACTACTTTTTGCTAGTGTTTGGATTACAATGGAGAAAGTTCTGTATTTTGATGAGGTTTGCAAATTCGTATCTTTGCTGCACCATCGAGCTGTGAAATGGTTTTCCAGGTACCGTGTTCCCTGTTTCCTATATAAAAAAATATTATAATAAATATTAAATAACACATTCACACACAAAGCCCCGATCCCACACTAAGATACAAATCTTCTGTTGTGGGTATCAGGGACTACGAGAGACTTTCGGCCAAACAAGAGGCTGAAATTCGATTCCCGCACCGATATAAATATTTGTGTGACCCCAGGGTCTGAGGCCGTAGTCCCCCATAGTTCTTGATACCCTTGATATAGGTACCTAGTGTGGTGTCAGGGCTTTGAGTAACTGTTGGATACATTAGTAAATAACTTCATAATATAAATAAAAATAAAATGAACATTCACAAGTGGTAGGGACGTTAACCGCATAACCACTTTATATCAACTCTAGCACGTAAAATACACACGGGACTGCATTTCAAAAATATTATTATAACTGCACCTAAGGGAATTAAATGCACTGGTAATGTCACTGTTTTAGCTTGGCTAGACATTTTATATTTTGTTTAAGGTGTCTCCATTCATATTGTATTTTATGAGGTCGATGATTTGTATGAGTAGATTAAGAGGGTTGTTGTACGATCAAGTGGGTCACCTTATAGTGGGTAATTTTAATGTATGCCTTTATCGATACTTTCACTAGAGTTACGTTCATCTTTCCATCACTTTGCCATGCCAAGATAAAAACGTTACCCTACTTATATAAAGTATTAAGAAGGAGATGAGATGAGGAGTTTTTTTAGCATCTGAAATATAACAGCAAACAGCATTCTGAGAGATAATCATAAATAAATACATTTTTGTATATCTTTGTACGGCAAAGTGACCACAATGCATCTGATGGTAAGCGCAGTGCCGCCCGTTAGAGTATCAAATAGCGAGAAAAAATCTATCCCTCGCTACTCAACACAATCATGCCAGCCTGCTTCTTCACACTACGCCATGGGCAAGAAGGTGAAAAAGCGGTCGAGGGTCTAGTGTCAGAGCACTCAGAAGGCCGCGAAACGGCCGAACAACGTACCCCAAATCTAGACCCCCGACAAAATCCATTCCAATAGTTACACACATAGTCCTGACACTAAGTGTTTGTGTTGTGGATATCAATCTAAGTGGATATCATAACTACGGTCCCACAACACCCAGACCCCAAAACAAATATCTATCTATCACATAAATATTGACAGGTTCCTTTGCGCAGCGAGTGACTGCTGAGCCGGCTGTGAAACGAGAGACCGTGGGTTGGACTCCCGCACCGCGACCAATTTTTGTGTGACAGATAGATATTTGTTCCGGGTCTGGGTGTTGTGGGACCGTAGTCCCTTCTATTTCTTGATACCCACGATATAGGTTTTATAGAATATAGAACTATACAAGTGACTCTTGGGTGTATTTAAAAAAAAATTGTCCCGCTCCCTGTGTCCCTTTGCTACGAAACAATACGAGTATATTTACCCTGTCATGTGAGTACTTTAAAACTCCGTACCGTGAGATATTTAATACATTTTGCTCTGTTATTTCTCTACACATGTGGACAAAAAACTAAAATTACACGTTGCATTGTTGACATGAAATACATTGTTCGTGGTACGCGTTTTAATTTTTAATATTGCAAGAAATGTCCGCGAGTTGATATTGTGAATGGAAACAAGGCTGTTGGAAATATTGTGAAAATTTATATACTGCTAGCTGTTGCTCGCGGCTACACCCACGTGGATTTTTTTTTACACCTTGGGTAACATTATTGTAGTTTTAGTAGGAATCCTTTTTTTTTCTTGCAATTAAAATAGTCTACATTAATCAGTGATAATGTAGCATTCAAATAGTGAGAGAATTTTTAAAATGGCTCAGTAATTTTTGAGCCAATTCGTTACAAACATACATACAAATCTTTCCTCTTTATAATATTAGTATAGACTAGCTGTTACCCGCGTCTTGGCCGTGGTAGTTTTTGAAAGAAAAGGAGACAACTTAAGCTACTACATCTTTCTATTATGCTATCCCGTAGGAACGGTGCATTTTTACGGGTTTTGTAAAGAGATCAAGCTCCCCGTTCAGTAATATTAAAGTAATTAAAATATTATATTGTTCATTGGTGCGCAGTGTCCTAGAGTATTGTGTGTACAAGGTATGGAATCCGAGATATGACATCAGTCTATATTAGTTGAGTTGAATCTATTAAACAAAGGTTTTTAAATTTTTTACAATTTAAATGTCACAGATATGATTCAAATTATGAGGAACGATGTCGCAGGCACCATTTTCTCCCACTTTATGAAAGAAGAAAGATAGCGGATATTGCATTATTAGTAAAAATGACTCAAAATGTATTGGATTCTCCGCATCTTCTATCCAAAATTAATTTGAAAGTTCCAAATAGGACTGTCAGACACCCCTATGTTTAGCAACTCCCCATAGTTCAACAAATTACAGACAGAATGCATTATTCATCCGAGCTGCAAAAGAGCTTAATACATTGGTGGAACACTCAGGCCTTGACTTATTTAATTCTAAACCACGTCTATTTAAAAAGACTGCAACTATGTCTTCTCTAACTGTTAAGCAATGGTATTAGGTATGAAGTAGGTTTTTTTTTGTTTTGTGCGTGTACTTTATTTTATATTTTTATGTACATCTTGCAAATGTTTTAATCTAATTTCTATCTGTGAAACATGTAATTAGTGTATATGTTTTGTTTAGTTTTCTTTTTGTTACACTGTATGTTCGCTTAAAATAAATAAATAAATTTTCCGAGATAAACAGTAGCTTAAGTCATTCTCAGACACCTCAAGAACCACTATGCAAAAAAAAACGAACTCTTGCCCTGCGCAAAATAAAACTATCCAAATTCCACACTTCTCCGTACGCGAAATGCATAAAAGTGGTACTAAATTTTCCTTTACGCATTAATATATAGATCAAAAATAATACAGTACATTTTTTAATATATTTATAATTTATGATCCTACGAATTACTCGTAATTCACATATTGCCAAACAATGAGACTTGATTGGCGAATTTAGACGAATCGGCTAGAAATTAATTGAGAACTAACCTGGCATGTGTTTGATAATCGGTAATACAGACTGACGTTAGCGATATAATTCATGTTTGAATCATTATTGACATACATACTAGCTTTTGCTACAGCTATGCGTGGCTACTTTTATGTACTCACGCATAATTCGCAGTTCCTTTTTTTCCGAGGGTAAAATCCACCTTATCCGTAAGATGGATTCCGGATAAAACGAAGTATAATAAGTAAAAAGTATATTTGACATATACACTCACGCCTATAATCCCCGAAGGGGTAGGCAGAGGTGTTACCAGTACACGCACTTTTCGCCGAATTTCGGTCCCATAATGTGATAAGGGACGAGTCTATTGCCATACCGGGCACATACTCCGGGCTGACATTGAGAATTTTAGATAGGAAAGCCCAATATCACTTTACCCGACCCGGGGATCGAACCCGAGACGTCAGAACAGCAGTCGTAACGCATGCGCAATTACAACTCTGCTACCGAGACAGTCTATATAAAGTATAATATGATAAGTACCTAGTATACGATAATTAGAAGGTATCCGTATCTTCTTAACCTCGGGGGAGGAGAGATGGCTATGCCGAACTCACCAACCTTCCGACCCAGTTTACCCGAGGGACTACTAGATCAGGGCCCTAACCAATTTTCCTACGATGGTGCACTGACTAAAAACCTCGCGGTGGCCTTCTGCGGCGCATGCGGGATGGTCCCGGGGGATTCTTAGAATCTCTGGATTGCTGAATCATACCTGTAGTACTTAGCAGTTCCTTGGGATACTGAAATGACAAAAATCTTTCCTTAATTTCCCAAGTTTTTTTACTTAACCTTATTCGGATCATTACGAATTTTATAAAAATGGTTTCATCGGTCCCCCCGTTTAAATGACTCGCTTACTAACATTGAAGAATTGTTTGATCTTATCGCATCCTCTCCCTTCCATACCAGAACCACGGGTACTGGATTGCGGAGCCACAGCTTCGTGGTGGCTACTACCCCGGCCCGAACCAAGAGGTTCGCAAACTCGTATTTTTGCCGCACCATCAAGCTGTGGAACAGTTTGCCAGCTACCGTGTTCCCTCCTTCCTATGATCCTGGGTCCTTTAGGCGTAGTGTGAAGAAGCTAAACAGCAGGCCGGCATGATTGTGTTGAGTAGCGAGGGATAGACTGTCTCTTGCTATTTGATACTCTATCTTGACGGCATTGCGCTTACCGTCGGTGCAGTGTGGTCAATTTGCCGTGCCAGAATAAAAAAAAACAACTAACAAACAGTATTTAATTTTTATATTTAAAGGAAAGCCTCCGTTGTGTAGAGCGTGACTTTAAAACGAGAGACAACGGTTTTGATCCTGAGACTACTGTTTATGTGATCAATTTTTTTTTCATATTACTACTAGATAGTAATTTTTGCTAAAATTAGACTGAGTTTTCAATTTTAAGGTAGTATATTTATCTTGGTGTGGGAATGAACCCGCGGCCTCTGATTTCACAGTCGGCATCTCACCCACGGAGCCGCGGAGTCTGTCTCAATTACAGTACACGTGCAGAGCCGGACAGGTTTTTTTTTATCCTAGCAAAGTGACCACACTGCACTTGATGGTAAGCGCAGTATCGTCCAGTTAGAGTATCAAGTAGGGAGAGACAATCTATCCCTCGCTACTCAACACAATCATGTCGGCCTGCTAAAAATTAAATAATGACTAGAGAGTCACCACCATTAATTAGCATGCTTAACGATATATTATAGCATGTATCTTGGTCACTAAATTGGGCAATAATACCTAAAATCAACATCCACACTGTTCGGTGCAACTGACCATTTTCTTATTTATTTATTTATTTTTATTTATTTGAAAAAGGTTCTCCAACAGTACACACATTATTTCTTAAATCTAATACAAAATTACAAAAAATATATTCTGATGTGTATACCAATTACAGGAGTACACAACATTGGCAAATCACACGCATCTATACTAAAAAACAAAATACTTAAAACTAAAATTTGGCACAATCCAACAGCACAATACTTGTAATCCAACAGCACAATATTTATAAAAAAAACACATTTATATAATATACATACATACAATTACACATATAATATAAACATACACATACATACATAAACACACTATTATTTATCAGCAATTATTATTTCAATTGACATTTTCTTTTTAATTAATTTCTATAAGCCATATAGTTTCTATTGGTAGGTATGCAATGACTGTCATTTTCGTTTAAATGTTTTAGGAGATTTTTCTTATACATGATGTGGGTATCATAAAATATATCTATGCTAGGAGCAATTCTACAAAGGGAATTATAGGTGGTACACATTCTAGTAATAGGCGCCTGTAAGCCCAGATTAGTTCTAGATGATGGAGGGCAGAATGTGTTCGTTATTGGGTGTCTGGGGATTTTAGACGGAACCGAAATATTTAACTTAGATAGTAGTAACTTACAGTCCAATTTAGAGTTTACTATTTTGTGCAAGCACAGCAAATCATGGTAACTTCTGCGTTGGCGGAGAGACATCATCTTAAAAAAGGTCATGCGTTGACTGTAGGGAGATCTATGGGATATACCAGGATGCGCAAAAGCTAAGTATCGCGTGAAGGAACGTTGAATACCTTCAATCCTTTGCGAATGTATAGCGTAAGTAGGATTCCAAATCACACTAGCATACTCTAATAAACTGCGAACTAATGCGTTGAATAAAATCACTTTGGTGCGTACTTGACGAAAGCCTTTTGTGCTGCGTTTAATAAAACCCAAAATTTTTGCAGATGTTTTAACTATTTTGTTAATGTGAGTAGTGAACTTGAGATTGTTATCCAAAACAACGCCCAAATCTTTAATTTCCGTTACTTCCTGCAATAAGTGGTTGTTAATAGTGTATGTTGATGGAATCAGTTTCTTTTTCCTTGTAAACTTAATGTGATGGCATTTATTGACATTGAGGGTCATATTGTTAACACTACACCACTCTGCAATTTTGATTAAGTCTTTTTGCAGTAGCTGCGTGTCTTTTTCTGTTTTAATAGGTAAATACAACTTTAAGTCGTCTGCAAATAAGGAGGATTTACAGTTGTCTATAGTGTCAGTGATATCGTTAATGAACAAGGAGAACAATACAGGTCCGAGATGAGAGCCTTGCGGTACGCCTGATACGGCTAGATACTCCTTTGACACATATCCCTTAACTGCTACCATTTGTGGTCTATCGTGAAGGTATGATCGTAACCATTCCAAAAATGGACCGTGTAATCCCTGTGCCTCCAATTTGAGCAATAGAATTTTGTGATTTACCTTGTCAAACGCGCTACTGAAATCAGTGTAGACTGCATCTACCTGATGACCTTTGTCAACTTCTGCGGAAATATCGGAGACGAAGCAAGTTAAGTTTGTTACCGTAGAGCGGCGGCTTTTAAATCCATGCTGAGAGTCCGAGATAATTGAGCTTAAGTATTGTGTTAAGACTGGACAAACAAGTTATTCGAAAATTTTTGAGAAGCAAGATAACATAGAAATGGGGCGGTAATTTTGTACAAAGCTGTGGTCACCCTTTTTGTGGATTGGTATAACTTTGGCAATTTTCCAATCTTTTGGAAATTCACCGGTACAGAGGGAATGGTTTATTATTATGCTTAATGGTAAAGCAAGGCCACTAGCACAGCGTTGTATAAAAAAGGGTGATAATTGATCAGGACCGGCTCCTTTTGATATGTTAAGGCTTTTCAAACTTTTAAGCACTTCTCTCTCTGAAAAATGTATCCGGCCTAAAGATTTTGAAGTTAAATGAGATGATTGCAATTTAGAATTATAATATATGTTAGGTAGACTTAAATTTACATTGTTGCTGGAATAGACGGAAGAAAAGTGGTCTGCAAAAAGGTCAGCAATGTCCAGACCACTGTTGACTCCAACGTTTGTGTTGGTGGAATACATCACAGAAGGTATTGTGTTATTAATAGTACGCTTCTTGTTTACAACATTCCAAAACATTTTAGGATGCTTGGCTAGGTTAAGCTCAGTGTTATTAATATAATTATCAAAACATTTGTCGTAATAATCCTTACACCGTTGCCTAAGAATATTGTATTCGAGCTCATCGCGTGGATTACGATATATTGAATAACGCTGCCTTAGCTTTTCTTTTTCTGAAAGCATTCTAATTAGGTTGCGACTAAACCATGATGGATATTTATGCGATTTTGATTTACGCTTCGGAACCAATGTAGTAATAATTTCACTCAATTTATTATAAAATATAGAGACCATTTCGTCTACACACAAAGTTGTTGGTAACTCCTTTCACCAGTCAAATGCTTTCAATTTGTCTAAAATCGTTTCATAATCTGCTTTAAAGTAGTTGTAGTCAGTTTTAGGTATTGGATTAAGATTGTTATGCCGATATGAGGAAAAATTTATTGTTAATGCAGGATGCTTATTATCTAGTTTAGTAAGAATATCTAATGGAGAATGAACTGTAACATTTGGTAGGTTGGTAATTATCAAATCTAGGAGTCTATTATCTTCATTAAGTACATGATTTTTTTGAAATAAGTTATTTAGAGAGAGAAAGTCAGTCAATGCATACCCAAGTGCACTGTTGTAATTAGATGGAACTAGTCCCATACTATCTATTGCTACCGTCCAGTCTATAAAACCAACATTAAAATCTCCAACAATGACAACATTATCAACTTGATTCAGAACATCGTTACATTTATCAAGAAATTTTTTGAGAACCTCCAAGCCTACTGGTGGGGGGATGTAGACAGCACAAAAAGCAATCTTCTGTTTTTTGTTATTTTTATTGAATTGAACCGTTACCCACAAATCCTCACAGTTCGACTCCCAGTTGCTAATGCGAGCCGATTTAATGTCTTTGGACACGGCTATAAGTACCCCACCACCATCTTTCTTGGAGCTTCCGGATTGTTCTCGATCTTTTCGATACACAACATAACGAGAGTCGAAAATTTCTCCGTCTGATATGCCCGAATTAAGCCATGTTTCAGTTAAGATAACTATATCATAGCTGGATAAAAGAATATTCTTTGAAAATAAATGCGTTTTTGTCCGTAGACCACGAACATTTTGGTAGTAGACTTTATCCATGTTATAACAATAAGTATAATATGTCTAAGATTTGTACACTAACAAGTATAAATATATATAAAAAGAAACGAAACAATAACAATGTCTATTTCAATAACTTGAGACTCTCTTCATTGCGAATCAAATTTGCCTGACTAGTCTCATCTTTTCGCATATAAATTCGCCCGTTACGTACCCAGACGAATTTGAATTGCAATTCTTTAGCCCTTTGACGAGCAGCAGCGTGCAAGAACTTATTGGTTGGAGTCAGATGTTCTGATACGAAAACCGGAGAGCGCGTACCACCAATGCCCAAGTGATGTGTGCTTAGCTTATTTTGGGAGTTCTTCTTATTGTACTTGGAGACGGCAGCCAGCAACGAGTCTCGAGTCCGCGGACTGCGCATTTTAACGATTATTGACCGGGGCGTGTTGCTTTCTCTGTTCAACTTGGCAATTCTAGTTACATGTAGGATGTCACCGTCAGCTAGAGGACACTCTGCTGACGTAGCGAGTTGCAAAACCGTGCTGACCAAATTTTCTGAGCGGGACTCCGGAATTCCATTTAGCTCAACATTATTTTCACGCATGTGCTGCTCAGTCACGCTAAGCCTGCTGGATAAATCTTTTACTGTTGTCTTTAATATGTTGTTATCGTGTTGTAGATTCCTAATTATAGCAGTCTTTTCTTCATCTTGTTTTTTTAAGGTCTCTAGTTGCTCATTAAAAAATGTAAGAGAATCATGAAAACTGTTGATTTTTTCATCTATGTTTTAAGTTGATATGAGATGGAGTCAAATCGCGAAAGTTCACTCTTCAAGATCTGATAAAATCTCTCTTCGCTTAGGTATGCCAAACTTCCATCACTGCTGGAACCACTGGGACCAGCTGGTTGATATCGATCGGTATTTTTATGATGTTCATCACGTGAGGTGACTTCTAAGTTCTGTGATAAACTGTATGAAGTTTGCTTACTTCTTAAAGTTACAGTATTGACGGGCGAGGAACGCAAGTCTGCGTCTACTGGGGATTTCAAAGCAGAATTCTTAGGCGACTTTGCTTTAGGTACATTTTTTTCAGGACAACCCTGTGTACATTTCCAAGTTTTACGACGCTCAGCTTCAGAGATATTGTAAAAGCGTTTTGATGTAATATTCAGGCATTCAATATGGTACGATTGTGTGCACAGGCAGCATGTTACGAATTCTTTGGTTTTTATGTGTTTGTTACACTTAATACAAATAATGGCTTGAGGTGTCATTTTAACCTTTTTAGAGTTAATTTATGTTAACGTATTATACTATAAAGCAATTGTAATATTACATGCGATTTTGTTTAGGGCTGCATATAGCCAATGCGAAAATCTATTTATTGTCATGCGTATACAACGCATTCACGTTGCGAGAATGTATGCGCTGCGACCCAATAAGCAGGTGCGAAAGAGATAGTTGCGTAACGTCGCCGCCGTCGCGCCGCTGATGAGCCGCGGACACGACTCGCCTTGTAAGTTGTAAACAATGGCGTCCGCGCCGCACCGGGTTATCAAAATGCTGTACTAGAAATTAGCTAAAACTCACTAATTACTGGATAGTTCCACGTATAAAATTATATCAATGTTCAGTCCCACTTGTAACACTCACTAAAATGTAATATAAAGCAGATAATTATCACTGTAACCTATTTTTGTGAATAAAAACTGAGGAGACAAAAGTAATACGTGCGCGCGCGGTAAGGTGTTATAACTAAACCTAAGGTGTTATGACAGAGCGTGCGTCCCAATTACCTTAATATAAACGAATTAATTTGTTCTCACAAAACAGTTTGTATTATCACGGGCACATCTATCACAGTCACGAAGGGCCGATAGTACGTTCAACCAACAAGGGCAGCGCTAGTTTCGCATATGTATCATTAATTAAGTGTATTAGGGTATTTCCTATTATTAGAAATATCGAAGGTATTTTGGAGAGTAGTTGCGGGTACATTAATAATGACAACCTAAGTGGGGAGTAGTAAATGTTTTGCATAAAACGGAGTGCCTTTCGCGCTCTGGTGTTCAGTGGTGTAGCAGTCGGGTCGATAGTAAGTACATTCGTGGTTCATTCGCGGTGCAGTACCTAAGTGTAATCAGTTCAATTGGGCGCGTAGTTCAGCTTAGAGGGTAATGCTGGTAGATTAATTATAAAGAGAACCCTTAAGTAAATCCTGACATGCGGTTGTGTTAATATTAAGCACTGAGAAGTGTAACAGTGTTGTGTAAACCAATCAATAAAATGGTGAACATTGTATTTGTACCTTTTTTTAAATATCCGTCTTGCATAGTTTTGATGATGTTGCTAAAGGGTGAATCATCAGTTCTTCTCATCAAGTTTTGGAAAATGTAAATTTATCAGTTATATTAACAGCATTTCAATCATCACACAATAGTGTAGGAGTCAAAAAGGAGCCGTACACACGCAACAACACAACTCACAGACAAAAAATGACTTAATTTAAGCCGAATACGAGCTTTAAAATTCCAAAAACAACGCATTGCAGCGGTCGCATGTGTTGGCCGGGTAATGCGCGGTCGTTTGTCATTTTTACGATTGCAAATGTACCTGTACATGTTAGGGGTTTTATTATGTTCGGTTTTGAAGTAGATTTTGTGGATAATTTTATATGGACACAGTCGTATATCTTTCGAGAAATTGTTGGGGATAAATTTTGCCCACAGCTTTGTATGCTTTTTTTTGGCACGGCAAAGTAACCACACTGCACCTGATGGTCAGCGCAGTGCCGTCCAGTTAGAGTATCAAGTAGCGAGAAACAATCTATCCCTCGCTACTCAACACAATCATGCCGGCCTGCTGTGTAGCTTCTTCACTCCACGCCATGGGGTAAGGTGAAGAAGCAGTCGAGGGTCAAGTGTTAGAGTATTCAGAAAGCCGCAACTCGACCAAACATCGTATCCCAACTCTAGACCTCCGACAAAAACTATTATTACAATGATTGACTACGTTTATCAGTGCCATAATATGATAAATTCTATAAAAAAAGTGAAAAAAAACGAATTTTTTGAATGACGTTTACATTTTTTTTAAACTATACATTATCAGAAACTAATTTGGTTATTATGCTTGAAAATCATAGGATAGTCAAAAAATTCGGATTCTCAAAGTTCAATTTGAAGCAAAATAATATTATTTTATCACAAAACCGGTAGGCAGCGGCTCTGCTGTGCCCTGGCATTACAGAAGTCTATGGGCTGTGACTACTTACCATCAGGTGGCCCGTGTGTTCGTCTGCCTATTCAGGCATTAAAAAAAAACCCACTATTTAATAATATTGGCAAAAGAATATTTAAACATAATAGCACAGAAAAAAAAGAAAATAGAAAGATTTTTTTTAAGTGTAATAATAATCTAATAAGTTTTACGGTTAAATCATTATTCCTGGACATCCTGTATAATCAATCCGAGAGAATAATGTCGGTGGAAAGAGCGAAACTAACCTCATTAGGCTTAAAGAGCAAGTATCAAGCACAATATCATAGCACGTTCACAAAGCCGAGTACATCAGTCAATATTACGAAGCATTGTGTATTCATGCAGGCCGGCGATCGTTTACACTGATTTATGGGGGGAATATTCATGAATGCAACCAGATTAGTTGAACTGTGTTGCTTGTTGAAGAAAACATATGTTCCAAGATTGGAAACTGATTAAAATGTGAAGGAAATTGTCTTTTTAGTCGCATACTGTTCGAAATTTGAACGTAGTTCGTTAGATGTTCTTTTGTCAAGGAATACTGGCCATCCGGTTACTAAAAGACTCTTAAGTGACATTTTGTTTTTGAGTTATATATAAAACTAGATGTTGCTCGCGGCTCTGCCCGTTTGGAGGTTATTTTTGTAAGAAAAGGTGTACAATCCAGAAACCTGTACAATATTATGCATGTATCATACATATAAACCTTCCTCTTGAATCACTCTATCTATTAAAAAAAGCGCTTCAAAATCCGTTGCGTGTTTTTGAAGATTTAAGCATACATAGGGACGGACAGCGACAGCGTCTTTGTTATATACTATGTAGTGACTAGTGTAAAATAACTTTTTCTCTATCGATCAGTCTGGGTCATATTTTTCATATTTTTTTAGTTATGTAGTAAGATTGTTTCTTGACTTGTACTATAAAATAAAAAATATACAGTTTAAAAAACACGCCTTAATAGTTAGCTGATCTGTTTTTTTTATTATCCTGGTGATCCCGGTTAGGATATAAAGCCAAAATTATGAAATATTGTATTGTCATGGGTCAATACACGTGTGTAAATTTTCAAGTAAATCGGAAAACGTCTGGACGGTGGTGAAATTAATGTTGACATATTCCGTTACATACAAACATAGATAAAGGTGAAGCTAATATAAACCGTGTAATAAAAAGAGTGTGTGTACTTATGTACAGGCGTTAGAAGTTATACAACAACTACATAAATAATACTACTACATAGTACTTATTATTAACTCGTAACCACTCGTAACCACTCGTAACCACTCGTAACCACTCGTAACCACTCGTAACCACTCGTAACCACTCGTAACCACTCGTAACCACTCGTAACCATTTTTTTTTTTTTTTTTTGTTTTCGCGGGGAAAAGCGATTTATCACTACCGCCCCGCCGGGGGGATGGCGGGACGGTTATGTTGGGCTCGCCGGCCTTACGACCCAGCGTTAAGCCGTCCGGGAGAGATGTTGACATCCGGACGACCGCTGGGCCGAGTCCCTAACAAATTCCCTACACCGGCAATACCAACTAAAAACCCCGCGGTGACCCTCTTCGGCGCATAAGAGACGGTCCCGGGCTCACAGGGCGAGAAGCGCCCAATTTTCGACCGAAACCGCCCCTGCGCGGTGCCGCCTTGCGGCCCGTCTCCAAGTGGGGGGGGCTCAGAAGCCCCCGCGCACCGAAGGACGCCCTCGGCGTCCACGGCAGCTACGAGGCCAACCACCCGCGCTGCCGTCATCCCGGGGTCGCCCGGTGTGCCGACGAAGTATATACAAAGAAAAACTATGTACAAACAAAATTTCGACACACCGGAAAGGGCGCTACGACAGCCCCCCGCTGCGCGCCCGCGACCCCCGATGCCCCTATAAGTCGCCTCTTACGACAGGCAGGGGATACCGTGGTGGGATTCTCCAAACGCCCCCAAACCACAGGGCGGGAGACGCCAGTCAGTCGTCAACCCGGCGCCTCCTCCGTCTCGACTGGCGGCGGGAGGGATCGGAGCGCTGTTCCCGATCCCTCTCGGCACTCTCCTTCTGTGAGATGACGGCCTCACAGAAGAGGGCCACCGCACGCCAGGACCTCCGGCTGGCGACCATGGCTGACACCAAAGCCGGCAGCGAGAGGTCTCCACCGACGACTGCTACGAGAGCGCTGCGCTCTTCGTCCCAGGCTGGGCACTCCTCAACAGTGTGTTGGGCCGTGTCACGCGGACAGTTGTCACAATGGTGACACACGGCCGACCCTTCTGCACCGGCTATGCGACACAGGTACTCGCCAAAACATCCATGGCCTGTGAGCACCTGTGTCAGCCGGAATGTCGCCGCGCCGTGGCGCCTGTCCAACCACTGACGGAAGACAGGACGCACTGCCGCTACGACCCGCTGAACCACTCGTAACCACTCGTAACCACTCGCAACCACTCGCAACCACTCGCAACCACTCGCAACAACTCGTAACCACTCGCAAACCACGTACCCACTTTTCATAACGGTGTTACTTTTGTGTCACGGTATCTGTATGTGAAATTGATTTAATAAAAACACCAAAATAATATTTATTTATTCACACTTTTTAATTGTACTGTTACGAAACACGTGTTCTAAATATAAAAATACTAGAATATACAACGTGAACATAGTAATATATCGATTTTCATGCCACCTAGAACTAATTTCACGATGTGATGTCGGTGTGCGCGCGCATCGTAAAAATTCACTCTCATCATTTTTTTCCATCGCGCCATAAGAAGTATAACTTCAACAATTTAATTTTATTACTCGAATGATTTGTAAAACAATTTGAATACTAAATACTTTTAATTTGCCATAACAAGGCCTAAAGTCTTAGCCATTAAAGAAACAATACAAACATTAAGAATAAAAAAGTAATAATCATAAAGGATTATTGTTTCTTACTACAACAGTTGTTAAATCTTACTGCCTTATCGGTATTAGCATACCATACTGAAATACAATAAGTTTACAATGTTGTGGACTTTCATTGTAACTTTTTTTCGTTTTTTTTTATTCTGGCTCGGCTAAGTGACCACACTGCACCACACATGCAATATACATATTCATAACCATTTAAATAAAACTAATTTTACGTATTTTAATAGCTTTTTAACCGACTTCAAAAAAGGAGGAGGTTAACAATTCGTCGGAATCTTTTTTTAACCTACTTCAAAAAAGAGGAGGCTAACAATTCGTCGGAATCTTTTTTTTAACCGACTTCAAAAAAAGAGGAGGTTAACAATTCGTCGGAATCTTTTTTTTTTTAATGTATGTTACCCGATTACTCGAAGACGCCTGGATCGATTCGAGAAATGTGTCTTGAGGTCTGGCAGCTGTTCTTTTGGGTTCCGATTTATAAAATGTATAATTAGATCCCAGGCTGGTGCTAGCTTCCAACCATCTTCTCTATTGAAATTTGGATGTTTTTTTAATTTCCATAGCCTCACGAATTTTCCTAGATAGGAATAGGTGTGCTTTGGCAAGGTTTTGTTATTTGGCTGTTTTAAATATTATTATGTTTATTTTTTTAGTCATGTTGAGACCATCTGTTATTAAGGATGTAATAAGTAAAATTCACTACAATTGTCTATTTATAAGGACAATATTGTAATCTACGTTCATGGTCTATGGTAAAAAAAATATAAAAACTACACAAAATTTTGCGTATTTAACATAGATACTCGCACGGAAATAGTGGGGAAGTCTCCTTTTCTATCAGGGAAAAATAATTGTATTGATTTTAATTTTATATTTGAAAATTTGTTCTATTTAACAAAGGCCTTAATTATTACTTCTTAGTACGGTCTACATAGAAAGTGAGTTAGAGGTTGTTTTCCAAGTGAGTGGCTTCGGGAGTGAATATTGAACGCGCGTCATGTGCTGACGGTACGGTCTAACACTTCGATTAGCTAACTTGGGCGCACTTCATGCATAAACATGACTGTCATGGTAGTGTTTGTTAAGGAGTTTGTATAAGAGATGAAAAATTCTTGAAGTGTGTATTTCAAATGCATATACACTCTCGCCTGTAATCCCGAAGGGATAGGCAGAGGTGTAACCAGTACACCCACTTTTCGCCGTATTTCTGTCCTATAATGTGATAGGGGCTAGCCTATCGCACTACCCGTCACAAGTTCCAGACTCCGGGCTAATACTGAGAATTTCTTGATAGAAAAACCCAATATCACTTTACCCGACCCGAGGATCGAACCAGAGACCTCAGCACAGCAGTCGTAACGCATGCGCACTTACAACTGCGCCACCAAGCCAGTGTGTGTATTTCAAAGACTAGATTTTCTTTAAGTAAGACTTAGAAGCAAGAAACGTATGCCCACACTTATTAATAATACTAGCCCTGTATTAAACACTGTCCCACTGTTGGGCACGGGCCTCCTCTACTAATGGAGGGGTTAGGCCTTAGTCCACCACGCTGACCTGGCTGGCTCCGCAAGCCAGTGCGCTTGGTTCTGGTATGGAAGGGAGAGGATGGGATAAGATCTAACAATTCTTCAGAGCATTCGCCATGATACAGACGGTAGAAATAAAATAGTAGCGCGGAAATATGTTACCTTTCCATAATGTGATAGGGGGCGAGCTTAATGACTCCGGGTTGATATTGTGTATTTATAAATAGAAACCCCCAATATCACTTTAAACGACCGGGGATCGAGTATTTTGGTAAAGCTATGTGACATCAAATTGACATCAGTTCTAAATATAAAAAGTAACGATAGATGGCGTTAATGTTCTATCTATATTATTTTGTTATACAAAACTAATAAGTTCCAGAAGCAAGACAAAAAATATATGATGATGACTTCCTAGCCGATTTCGGCCACAGCGACTGTTTCAGGTTATACGTTATTAAGATGGCTAAACTATAAGGCAGACGCTTGTTGTTCAGCCCGCCGACGGTGTACTCGCTCGTGACTGCAGTACCCGATTTTTGACAAAAATGTTCTGTCACATATCGGGCAAGTCAAGACACCGCCAACATAATTATAAGAAATGATCTTAGGTGGTCTGGTCTTTAAAAATATATAATTTATTAATAACTCTAACATATGAGGAAACAGAGAAATTATTGCCTAACATATTTTAATGTTTACCTCACTTATACCTGTGTTTGACAGCGGCAGATCTAGTTGAAGATCTTTTTAACCTGGGACTCCTCGATACAGGCTAGCCTAGTGAGGGGACCACGTACAAATCTATCTGTCACATTTGTAATTTTTTAAATATTTTTTTTTCATTTTCATTTTCATGAATTGTTTCTAGTTCAAATCGTAGAGAAATTAAAAGTCAACTATGTACTCGACTTCATTAATATTAATTCGTAATGTACTCTGTACCTTTCACCTCCAATTTACTATACACAGTAAGGTAAAATAAAATCTAAACAAAAACCGTACCTATGTACTGATCGCCAGGGATGAATTTGGAATAAAGACTTGAGGGTCTTAAAATATTATGTTAATATTTATACTTTATTATATATCGCCGATCTAGTAGCATAATATGCTACTGAGACAACTTTATGCGAGATTTTTAAAGTGAAAACTTTTTTAGGTACGTTGGGCACTTTTGGGACGGAGAAAAAGTACCAAATTCGTGACCCTCAAGCATGTATGAAGTTCTATAATTATTGACCAGCAATTATAAACAAAAAGTTACTACTTCATGGCCGCTGTTTCAAAGAAGAACATAGTAATTACAAAGTTTTAAGTTTTCACCTCCGTCGGTAATCCTACTGCCTATGTTTTTTTTATCACGATTTGTTTGAGATTCTCCAGGAGCGATATAAGGCAAACTGCAAAACTAAGATAACAAACGACACAATAAAATAATGTTATACCAATTTATTCAAACCCGAATCTTTACCTTGAGGATTTTATACATATTTCATAATAATTTAGATTTATTTAGATTAAATGGTCATACATGGTATACACCCATACCTTCGATGGAATGAGCAGAAGTGTGAATAAAAAACAACTTTGCTTAGCTTATTTTCTTGTCAGGACGTGACAGGTAGCGAGTCTTTCGCATGTGTATTCATTTACATTGTGTCTCTTTTTGCAAATACCAATTCTTTACTTTTATATATTATAGATAATTTGTAATTAAATCTGTCTTATGTCATTTTATTAATTTTATTTACTTACCATCTACTGTAACTGTATAATAGCCATATTTAAGTGGAAACTTTGTTGATTTATGTAATTTCAATTATGTTACCTAGTTTAAAAGAGTTTAAAATATTGTATGTTTCCCATAAAAATAAAATAAATAAAAATATTAGAGCCAAATTCTTATCTGGCTAATATAGCATAATTTTTACAAATTGAAAAACTTAAAATACAATATGAATACCCAGCCATAAATTTGAATTACGAATTTTACCGATTTCTAAGCTTAATAATAATAATAATACTACCCCTGTATTAAACATTGTCCCACTGCTGGGCACGGGCCTCCTCTACTAATGAGAGGGGTTAGGCCATAGTCCACCACGCTGGCCTAATGCGGGTTGGCAGACTTCTCATACCTTCGAAAAATTCTCAGATATGCAGGTTTCCTCACGATGTTTTCCTTCACCGTTAAAGCAAGCGATAATTAACAGTTTAATACACACATAACTTTAGAAAAGTCAGAGGTGTATACCACTTGGGTTTCGAACCTACGACTTTCGTCTTGGCAGTCCGTACCGCAACCAACTAGACTATCGCTTGCTTAATCGTTCTCTCAGCTTAAATAAGTTACAAAATGTATTATGAGTCAATTTATATAATTGTATTTTAATTCCCTATATCACACGATACAATATTCCAAAAGTATAAAAGGTAGTAACATTGCCTTATAATAAAACCCTCTTAATAACATCTGAGTACGACCCTTCCAAGGGTCTCGAGATAAACAATTTTGAAGGCACGCTATTCCGGATATTATTAAACGAAATTCTTTCTATGTATCTAATATGATTATTTTATTTTGGATTTTGGATTTTGGAGGAATATAAGTAAATTAAAAATATTATTACAACTTAGAGGAGCTACACTGTAGAGTGGAATATATTTCTTTATTTTCATTTGACAGCCTCCGTAGCGCAGTAGGCGAGTAGCTGTGAAACAAGAGGTCGTCGGTTCGATTCCCATACCGGGACAGAGTAAAAAATCCACGTAATATTGATTTAGACCCGACTTTTTAAAATTTACCTACTTTTCATCATATTTCAAAAAGTGCAAAAAAGTAGCACCATGTATCCTTGAAGAAAATGTGGCCAACAATGACAAGTTACTGCCATAAAAGTTTCAGAACGAAAATGACGAGTTGTTCATATTTTTATGTAGCTTTCCATACAAGAAAATCTGTTTTATTCGATTTATTCTTAAATAGACGCATAATTCTTACTAGGTAGTAAGTACCATTTAATCATTAAGTTGGTAGGTGAGTACCCGTGTTTTATGATTGCGACTACAGTGGTCATCAGTATTGCTTGAATTATTATTTGGTATTTCGGTACATGTAAAGTGAGTAAATTCCAAAATAGACTATGTATTCTTAAGTTGAATTATTATTAGTGAATTTAAAACCCATAATAGTCCCATAAAATCCGCTCAATATTGATTTAGACCAGACTTTTTAAAATTTACCTACTTTTCATCATATCTCAAAAAGCGCAAAAAGTAGCACCATGTATCTTTGAAGAAAATGTGGCCAACAATGACAAGTTACTGCCAGAAAGTTTCAGAACAAAAATGGACGAAAATTACGAGCTATTCATATTTTTATGTAGCTTTCCATACAAGAAAAACAGTTTTATTCGATTTACTCATAAACTATAAGTCCAATCTTAAAAAACGCAAGGATAATTTTAGTTACTATTTCATATACAAATCGAACGACATATTCAGTTTTATAAAATTACGACTTAAATTTTTTTAATTCCCTATGTCCGTTTTTTTGTGGAATGGGACCACCGTGCGCCCGCTGCGCCAAGGAGGCTAATTAAAAAAGAGAAAATACTGGAAAAAATTCTTTAAATTTAACGTATTCTACGTTTTATTTGTATTTTAATTTCCGCATAGCAACAATATTTGGAGCTAGTTTCATATTGTAAATGGTAAAGGAGATTGCACATGCCATGTCGGTAAAATCAAAGCTGTGACACAATATCTCGATGTCAATAAATTCTGTTTAAGATTTTATCTATTAGGAAATCTTTATTACTTTTAAATGTTATTAATTGAAGCGTATCTTGTAATCATGAATAAGAACACATAATTGCACTTTCAAAATATAGTGCAATCTTTGACAATTGTATGTCCGTCAATCATTTCGTGAATTTAATTTGTTGTATAGGTTTTTTTTTTGTAACTGCAATGTATCTGTTTTTTATATTCTAGCCGCACCCGGCATGCGTTGCAATGCCACGTAAAGTAGCGTCCAAAAATAAAAAAGAGTTCTTTTTATTTTTGGACCAGCAACCATCGCGGGCGTATGAAGAACAACTCACCAAAGTTTCATCATAATTGGCTGAATAGTTTAGGAGTCCATAGAGGACAAACATACTTACATTGATTTTATTTATATAGATAGATAATGGAATATACATATAAAAAGTGCTATTGTGAGATATTTACTATTAATTAATACTTTATGTATTTAATTATAGGCGGACTTAATTTCGGAGGCATTCTCTGCCAGTCAACCTGAGGTGCTGCAGAGATTCAAGAAGGTAGATGCCAAAATAAAATATACTATATCGAATAATGAAACCGTGAGGTTTAAAGTGAGAATTTGTGAATGAATTATAACAGAAATTAGAATCCTGAAAAACTATATTTAACTTTGTATGCCTTTTTAATGCTACACGCAAAAATAAGTGTAAGATTTAATATACTAGGTTTATATGAAGACGGGGCAAAGTTAGAAATAATATATAAAACTAGCGGACCGTGCAGACGTCGTCTTGCCCGTAAAAGCAGCACCACACCGACTGCAGCGCCATCTGCCGGGCTGATTTGTGAATCTAAACCATCCAGGGCGCCACCCACACGCATACAAAACAATGGGTGCGTGTACTTACGTACGCCCGTGACAAGTTATACTTCTTTGGCATCATTAAAAAATAGTTTTTTATTGTATGCAAATATTGATAATATTTTAATTTATATCAATAAATAATACATATGGATAGTTAACCTGAATTATATAGGAGCACTTGAAAAAGTAGCTTCAGAGTGTTACTTTTATGTCACGGTATGCGCACGCATCTTAAAATTTCACTTTAGTGTAGTGGCTGTTTATGAGTGATGTAAATCGAATCAAGTGACGCACTTATTTGTTTTTCATGTCTATAAAAATCCAGACATTTAGGCACACTTCTTTATAATCTAGTCATAAAAACAGAAATACATTCTAAAACGTTGATTGTTTTTTGTTCATGCTCGAGACAGTTTTTCACGCACGTATTTTTAATACCTAAGGAGCATATTAAAATAAGATATATCAGTACAATTGTTCGAAACTTTTTTATACCACGATGGTGGCAAACAAACTTACGGCCCACCTGATGGTAAGCGGTTACCGTAGCCTATGGTCGCAACACCAGGATCATCACATGCGCGTTACCGACCCTTCATCCTATTTACTCCCTTCTTGAAGAACCCCATACAGAAGCCCCCTTGTAAAGCCTCGGCAGGGAGCTCATTCAAACATGCTTGTAGATCAAGAAATGGTAAGTGTCAGGACAGTACTATGTGTGACTCTTGGGTATTTTATTCTTATTATATAGGTCACTTATTCCAATCACGGCAATGCTGCTGGTGGTAGGATATCCATATCCGCCCAGATAGCAACCACCGTACACAGGGTGTAAAACCCGCCATAGTGGCACACGCAAGTGTGTCGCGTTCCGGGATTAGCCAGTGTAAATCCGGTTTTTGTCGGGGGCCTAGAGTTGGGGTACGATGTTTGGCCGTTTTGCGGCCTTCTGAGTAATCTGACAATAGAGTCTCGACCGCTACTTCACCTTCTTGTCCACGGCGTAGTGTGAAAAAGCAGGCCGGCATTATTGTGTTGTGTAGCGGGGGATAGATTTCTCTCGCTACTCGATACTGTAATTGGACCTCGCTGCGCTTACAATCAGGTGCAGTGTGGTCACTTTGCCGTGCCAGTATAAAAAAAAATGGATATGATTTTTTGACTCGAAAACTTTAACACAAATTGTGATTGCCAGACTTATTTACCCAGGGCAATTTCTCAGCCTGTATTTAGAAATACTAAGGATTAAGCATATACCTACAGAATAGACTGAGCAATATCCTCACAAAATTGATCACTTTGTAGAAAGAGACAAAGCGACTGTGCGGTCATACCTAACTCTTTTCGCTCCTGCAAGTCTGTGACGTAGGCTAATAAAAATTCTAGAAAAAGACAACTGCTGGCAGCACGTTTGCTTTATATCTCTCACATTTTTGTGCCCATATTTACATAGCTGTATAGTTTTTTTTATTCTGGCATTCTGGCATATTTCGAAGGCATGTGAAGTCTACCAACCCGCATTAGGCCAGCGTGGTTGACTAAGGCCTAACCCCTCTCATTAGTAGAGGAGGCCCGTGCCCAGCAGTGGGACAATGTTTAATACAGGGCTAGTATTATTATTATGTTTCATATTATTGTTATTATTATTCTGGCGTGGCAAAGTGACTGAGATATATTTGTGAATAGTGGGTTATTAGAGATAGTGTTTTATAAATGTCGTACCATTTGTCAGTCTGCGAATATACGCGTAATTGTATAGTTGTCGAGTATTATTCATCCCAGTATCCAGGCTATTCCCCATATTTAACAGTGACCACACTGCACCTGATGGTAAACGCAGTGCCGTCCAAATAGAGTATCAACTATCAAGTAGCCAGAGACAGTCTATCCCTCTCTACTCAACACAATCATGCCGGCCTGCTGGATAGGGAGCGCTGAAATATTTTAGCCACACGAAAATTTTATTACAGTGCCATCTTCTGGTATATAATTGAACAATTTCGAGCGAAGCTTATCCTCATAAAAGTAAGGCCTATAAAAAGTAAAGTAGGTTTGAAGCATCACAATTTAATTTATTTGCATGCAATTTGTATTCCACAATAAAACAAATAGCGTAAATAAACTTTTTACGTTTTATAGGTCTTTGCTGAAATCTATTACTTTTTCAATATTATCAATACAATTTATTTTTCGCTCCAATGTGCTCAGAATTAAATCCTCAGATGCGATTTCATGAGCAATTACTAGTTTTTGTATCGATATTAGATTTTTAAATTGGTAGGTTTAATTTAGAATGAAATTGAGATTTTTAAATCAGTAATAAATATATTTCACATGTTAGTTTATTTTTGGACTTAAATTGTTTTGTAATTTATTACATACTAGATGTTGCTCTCGGCCCTGCCCGCGTGTAGGTATTTTTTTGGAGAAAAGGTATACAATCCACGGAGGCATCTTAAGCTATTACACCTTTCTATCCTTATTTTTTTCTTGCAATTAAAATAGCCTATATTAATCAGTGATAATGTAGCATTCAAATGGTGAAAGAATTTTTAAAATCGGTCCAGTACTTTTTGAGCCAATTCGTTACAAACATACACACAAATCTTTCCTCTTTATAATATTAAGTATAGACAACTGACATTTACTGAATTAATTTATTTATACATTGTCTCATTGCTTGGCACGGGCCTCCTCTACTAATGAGAGGGGTTAGGCCTTAGTCCACCACGCTGGCCTAATGCGGGTTGGTAGACTTCACATATCTTTGAAATTCGTTTAAGAATTCTCTGGTATGCAGGCTTTCTCACGATATTTTTCTTTATCGTATAGACAAGCGATATGTAGCAATGAATTCTTAGTAACTTCAAAAAAGTCAGTGGTGTATGCCATTTGGACTAGTTTCGGTTAAAATTTCGTAAATCTACGTCCTTCGTCTCTGTAGTCCGTAATCCCAATCAAGCTATCGCTTGTCGACAGTCACAAATGAAACCATAATAGACATCCATATACTCACGCCTGTAATCCTTGAAGGGGTAGACAGAGGTGTAACAAGTACATCAACTCTTCGCCGAAATTATTACGGTCCCATGATATGATAGAGGGCATATCGCCATACCGGGCACAATTCCAAACTCCAGGTTGATACTGAGTATTATAAATAGAAAAACCCGATATCACTTTACCCTAGACCTCAGGACAGCAGTCGTAACGCATGCGCAATCACAACTGCGCCACCGAGGCAGTCAAAATGCAACCAAAAATGAATACATAACACCGTACAGTCCAAATTAAAACGTTACGAGTCCAATTGAGATATTTCAATTGTGTTTTATTTCTGGCAATTGCATTCCGAAAAGCACTTCATTAAATCAAGTGTACATTGTTTCATATGACATCGGACTCAACGGACTTTTACAATGATAAAAATATTGCATACTGGTTTTTACCGTGATTAATTATCATTTTTTCATAACAATGAGAGTTGCTTCAATGCTTGTTATTTCTGCGAACAATACGCATTCGACTAATGGATACGGAACTGGACTGTGCTGTCTGGTTTAGGAGGATAGATGTAGCGAGACTGCCTCTGTGGCGTGGTTATTGCGTACGCGATACGACTGGTTTTTTTTGCTATCCTGGCACGGCAAAGTGACCAAACTGCACCTGATGGCGAGCGCAGTGCGGTCCAATTAGAGTCTCGAGTAGCGGGAGAGAATCTATCCCCTGCCACTCATCACAATCATGCCGGCCTATTTCTTCACACTACGCAATGGGCAAGAAGGTGAAGAAGCGGTCGAGGGTCTAGTGTCAGAGTACTCATAAGGCCGCAAAACAGCCAAACATCATACCCAACTCTAGACCCTCGACAAAGACCGGATGTACACTAGCTAATCCTGGAACGCGACACACTTGCGTGTGCCACTATGGCGGGTTTTACACCCTGTGTACGGTGGTTGCTATCCGGGCGAATATGAATATCCTACCACCAGCCTGTATTGTTTACAATGATTTTATCTAAGACGTTTAGTCTTTCAACGGCAGCGGCTTTGCTGTGCCCTGGCATTTCAGAAGTCTATGGGAATCGGTCTCTACTTACCATCAGATGACCTGTCTGCTCGTCTGTCTATTCATGCAGTAAAAAAATGTTCTGTTTAGGACCTCCTATAACTTGTGCCGTGGATAACACATGCTCGAAGTCACCGGCACTACACTTTGAGTCGGAATTGAAAGTTGCCTACCGGTTATTATTCCACCATACTCATTTAGATATGGTGTCCAGTATGCATGCCAGGCTATCAAGGAATTGCGTAAATCGTAGAGTACAGGAAAATAGGTTAATGTGTGAGGACGGGCGTGGATTGGACGAAAGTAGGTTCAAAACAGAAGATAGAAGCAGCGATAGCCTAGTTGGTTGCGGTACGGACTGCCAAGACGAAAGTCGTAGGTTCGAAACCCAAGTGGCATACACCTCTGACTTTTCTAAAGTTATGTGTGTATTAAAATGTTAATTATCGGTTGCTTTAACGGTGAAGGAAAACATCGTGAGGAAACCTGCATATCTGAGATTTTTTCGAAGGTATGAGAAGTCTGCCAACCCGCATTAGGCCAGCGTGGTGGACTACGGCCTAACCCCTCTCATAGTAGAAGAGGCCCGTGCCCAGCAGTGGGACAATGTTTAATACAGGGCTAGTATTATTATTATTAGGTTCAAAACAAGCCCAAATGTATGAAAACCAATTATATCCCGATGTTTCAACCGAGTTGCATCGGCCATCACGGGTGAGACCGTTCCCTAATCTTACTAATATATATTTTTTTTTTGGTAAAACCCATGGCATTATAGATGAGGCCATCAGTTCTCACACATATACATCAACATTTCTACGCGAGCGAAGTTGCGGGCAATAGCTAGTTTAGAGAATCTTATTATGCAATAATATTAGCATATAATTGCTATTGCATTTGCTACATACAATGTGTTTTCTTGTACTAGGATTTACATTCGTATCGTAGTTTATTGCACGGAAGCTAATACGATTTCTTACAAATTGATGTAAATGGTTACAATACGATGTTAGAAATATATTGAATTAGACACTTGTTTGCGATATACAGCCAATGTTGATCATATCATTTGTGGTCAAACAGTCCTACAGATCTATCCTTATAGTGGTAGAGCCACGCTGTAGACATATTTGTCTACAGCATGAATGGGCCGGCTCGACCAGGTAGTACCACTGTCTCACAGAAAACCAACGTAAAGCGACAGTTTACTGTTGCGTTTCGTATGGTAAGGGAGATAACCGGAGGCCCAGATTCCCCCTTCCCTTCCCTAATCCCTATTCCTGTCCTTTAAGGCCGACAACGCATACATGATACTTTCGGTATTGTGGATGTTCATGGGCGGTGGAGATCACTTACATCAGGTGACCCACATGCTCGTTTGTCGGACTATGCAATAAAAAAAAAGATCTGTCAAACAAATTTTAAAATTAATGAACAATTAATTATTGAGAGTAAATAGTTATGGCTAAGGACACGCTAATTAAATATTTGTTTACGCCCGAAGGAGAAGTAATAGTATGAAATTCATAAAATCATATGCACCGAGACGAATGTTTGTGTGATCTGCAAATAAGGTAAAAATATGTGTGTATATATGACAGCCTCCGTGGCGCAGTTGGCGAGAAGCTGGCTGTGAAACGAGAGGCCGTGGGTGCGATTCCCACACCGGTACAAATGTTTGTTTGACAGATAGATATTTGTGTCCGGGGTCTGGGTGTTGTGAGACTGAAAGTCTCTCGTAGTCCCTGATACCCACAACACAAGACTCGTATCTTAGTGTGGGGTCGGGGCTATGTGTGACTGTTGGGTGTTATTTATTATTTATGTTTCTGAAGGGTCGGCAACGCGCATGTGATGCTCTTGGTGTTGCAAGCGTCCATAGGCTACTGTAACGGCTTACCAACATGCGGGCCTTAAGCTTGTTTGCCACCATCGTGGTATAAATAAAAAAAGGATTCATGTTTGGGTGTCTTGGGACTGTAGTCCTTCGTAATTCTTGATATCCACGATTCAAGTTTGACCTAGTGTGGTGTCCGTACTATTTGTGTATATTAAGGGTATTATCAAAAGAGTATATATTATTTTAGAAGTTTAACTTTATTTTAAAAATGAACCAAAATAACATTCAAATTTAACAAGAATTTACCATACATAACATACCAACTTCCAACCCCTATTTCGGCTCCCTTTAAGATAATTTTTATTTACCGACTTCAAAAAAGGAGAAGGTTAATTCGTCGGAATCTTTTTTTTATGTATGTTACCCGATTACTCGAAGACGCCTGGACCGATTCGAGAAATTCTTTTTTTGTTTAAAAGGGTATACTTCACAGTTGGTCCCATTGGCACCAAGTCAGGATCTGATGATCTCAGAAAAATTAAATTTTATAGTGACGCTTAATTTGTTTTTATTGAAGTCGGTGTACTTTTTATGAATAAAAAAACTTTTACTTATTTGAGACAAAATATAGCCTAGTTGCTATTCTAGACTATAATCTATCTCCGTGCCTTTCAGCCAGATCCGTCCAGCCGTTGTAGCGTGATTGAGTAACAAACATCCATCCATCCAAATATTTGCATTTATAATATTAGTAGGAAGTAGGATTATTAGGATGTTACCAATTCGTAAAAACTCACAACTATTCATACCCATTAAATGTCCTAAAATAATTATATGATAATTTGACCATACCATCAGCGTTCTAAATTAAAATCACACAATAAAAACAAAATTAAAATCACGTTTAATTTGTTGAATCAATTAGTAAATGAAGAGTTTAAAGTTAAATTAGAAATAATTTCATGGATATTAATTATAATTAGTGTTGCCTACTCATCTATAACAGCCTTATGTTCCAGCCTTCGTGGTCAATAACCTAGCATTGATGACCTACGTTCTAATTTTCGCCTAATTACATGCATATCTGAGTAATTAATTTTAATTATATTATTTGTGCTTGGTGTTATATAGTCTTTGTGCTTACTCTAGTCTTGTCTTAGCGTTTCATATGCACATACTCTCATGCCTGTAATCTCCGAAGGGGTAGGCAGAGGTGTAACCAGTACACGCGCTTTTCGCCGAATTTATTACGGTCCCATAATGTAATAGGTAGCGAGCCATATCGGCACAATTCCAGACTCCAGGCTGACACTGAGTATTTCTAAATAGAAAAACGCAATATCACTTTAACCCGGCCGGCCGGGTCCGCTTTTTTAGCAGGCCGGCATGATTGTGCTGAATAGCGAGGGATAGACTCTCTCTCGCTACTTGATACTCTATCTGGACGGCACTGTGCTTACCATCAGGTGTAGTGTAGTCACTTTGCCGTGCCAGAATAAAAAAAACGACCCGGGGATCGAACCCGAGACCTCAGCACAGTAGTCGTAACGCATGCGCAAATACAACAATACCGAGACAGTCTTAGTGTTTCATACTTGTACTTTGTCCTGTCATCTATAACAGCTGGAACATATAGAGCCCAGCGGGTGGGCGAAGTTTGATAGCGATCTGATCAACAGTTTTTTTTAGCTTGCAAATAAAAAGTTTTTTCCTGACAATTTCATTCAAAATATTATATAAACCTTGGCCAATGTAACATTGCAGAACGTAAAAGTGAAAATACCAAGGCCAAATGTAATGTTATGGCATATCTAGCCATTAAATTACTCGCAGTGTGAATTGAACAGCCTTGAGAGGCTTGATTGATTCTTTGAAAAATTAATAGCATATTTGCGTGACAAGTAACAGTTTGTAATAAAGATCGAAGGGCGAAGAGAAATAATATAATTCTTAAGTAATATCTAAGTCAGTCTTTGAAGCTGGAAATTTTCGATGGAATAAATGAGGACACCAGATGCTGGCTGGCGCTGATAGTGAAATCAATATAATACTAGCCCTGTATTAAATATTGTCCCACTGCTGAACACGTGCCTCCTCTACTAAAGAGAGGACCACGCTGGCCTAATGCGGGTTGCTAGACTTCAGATACGTTCAAAATTCATATGAGAATTCTCAGGTATGCAGGATTCCTCACGATTTTTTTCTTCGCCGTTTAAGTAAGCGATAATTAACAATGAATTAAAAGTAAATTAGAGGCCTTTCAAATCTGCTAGAAGGGGTATTATCAAATGACAGTAAAAGGCTGCATATGTCCCGTGACTTCAACTCTCAGAATGGGCATTACGGTGCCGCTGTGCGAGGGAGAAAGTGAGATTTTCCCCCTATGCACCCATTTAACTTATACCAATATTTAAAATAAATATTGTGACTTCATTTTTCAAGCAATTTTGATTCTGTTTTCGCAAAAAAGTTTCTTTCATAACTTTTTTCTTCTTTCTTTTCTCGCATATCGAATAATGTACAAAACTAAACCAGGAAACTAGCCTATTATAACCTTAATCGTAAATTGAGTTGAGTAGCGAGGGATAGACTCTCTCTTGCTACTTGATACTCTATCTGGAAGGCACTGCGCTTACCATCAGGTACAGTATGGTCACTTTGCTGCGCCAGAATATAAAAAAAAATAATTTGGTAGTCTCATGATTAGAAAACATTAACAACTAATGTATATGTGAAAAGACATTAAATGGTGCAACGCGTGGCTAATGTGAAAACAATTACATAAGCTATTGCATGCTTACTGATGCATATTTAATGTGACGAGGGATATATTAAAAAACTGGGAGTAGCATCTTTGTGCCCACATGATATAACCCTTATTACCGCAGCTCAAGGTTTATATTCCTGTGATAATGCGCTTTATGAAGTCCTTCGGTTTGAAACAAGTTGGAAGGTATCTGATATATATTTGTTACGAGGTTGTTAGAATTGATGAGATCAGAATGAAGTAACTGTATATATACTGGCTTACCTCGTGACGCTACTGGCCAGAAATAGCTGATGATTATTCAAAATGTATTGGCCGCTATTCAGAACATACAGAGATAAAGAGTTGAGTTATAAAGATACTTTCCAAAGAAAGTAGAATACGAGGAGCTTTTTTACTGGTTTATTTAGGGTATCTAAGAACGTAAGCAGCGTGGAAGGGGCTGCCAAGGCTGAAATCGCTGTTTCGAAATAACCTCAAATTGGTTATATTTCGGACATGAAGAAATTACATGTGTATTCAATATTAGTTTTCGTAAAACAAAATTCCAGTTACCGTCCAATGTGCTGAGTTTTTTGCACCCAAGAAGTTCGCTTCAACAGGTTTTCGTATGGTTAGAAATCATCAAGGTGCACGGGGTACAAACTTAAAGATAACCGCTTTTTGCACATGGTTACAACTAGCATTCGTTCATAGTTTGTTTCGGCAATTCTTATGTTAAGTCAGATAATGTGAATGCTGGTGCCATGTTTTATAACACCCAACAGTCACACACATAGTCCCGATCCCACACTAAGATACGAGTCTTGTGTCGTGGGTATCACGGACTACGAGAGACTTTCGGTCTCACAACACCCAGACTCGACACAAATATCTGTCTGTCAAACAAACATTTGTCCAGGTGTGGGAATTGAACTCAAGGCCTCTCGTTTCACAGTCGGCTACTGGCCAACTGCGGCACGGAGGCTGTCACATTTATATTTTATATTTTTACTCAGAAATGGCAAAGTGGTCACACAGTATCCGATGACAAGCGCAGTGCCGCCCAGAAGAGTATTAAGTGACAAGAGACAAGAACCCGTCGCTACAGGCCATAATTATGCCAGCCTGCTAAATAGCTCCTTCACACTACGCTTAAAGGACACAAGATCATAGGAAGGCACATGTGAAACAGCAAACTGTTAGCTTGATTAAAAATAATTCTTGTGCAAAAATGATTTTTAGTAATCTTCTTTCCAGTATAAACGATTTAATAGAATTCTGTAAGAAAGAAAGAAATATTTATTTATAGTGCTCTTATATTAGACCCTCCACCGCTTCTTCATCATCTTGCCCATGGCGTAGTGTGAAGAAGCAGGCCGGCATGATTGTGTTAAGTAGAGGGGGATTGATTGTCTCTCGCTACTGGATACTCTAATTGGACGGTACTGCGCTTACCATCAGGTGCAGTGTAGTCACTTTGTCGTACCAGGATAAAAAAAATATCAAGTGATGTAGATTTCCCAGATTTCGTAATGTATTCCTATAATAATGTGACATTTTTTACTGCTTTAACTCTTCCCATATTATAACAATAGCAATCAATAAACTCACAGACAGAGAAACGGCGGACTGTTTAGCAAACGTATTGATTTCACATGACCCGCATAGAGCGTGGAAACTGCACACAATGAGATAAAACCGATCTGTGGGAAAGTTATGGGTTATGGTATTGTTATTGTTCTCGGAATGTGATGTTATTGAGTTTTAACTTTTATTCGAGTAAGGCTGAGCGCATTTTGTATCTATTTTCGTACTTTATGTCGTATAATGCACAATTTCGGGATATTCGCTGTGATCTTAATTCAAGGAGTCACATCAAGGGCGTAATATCCAACACTTCACCCAGTGTTGGAATCCTGAACAGGGTGTGGTGGTTTTTCACGCCCGGTCAGCTCTACCGCTTATAAAGCGCAGGTGCGGCCGGGAATGGAATACTGCTCGAACCTATGGGACGCTTCCGCTAAATACACTTGATGCCTTGGATGGGTTGCAGCAACTGGTCATCCGCATTGTGAATGATGCAGACGTGAGAAACAGCCTGGAGCCACTACAGCTGCAAAGGAATAATTCCTCGATTAGCGTGTTCTACCGTCTGTGTCATGGCGAATGCTCCACAGAATTATTTAATCTTATCCCATCCTCTCCCTCCCACACCAGAACCACGCGCATAGGCTTGTGGAGCACAGCTTCATGGTGTCTACTAACCCGGCCCGAATTCATATTTTGCCCACACCGTCAAGCTGTGAAACAGTTTGCCAGCTACCCTCCTTCCTATGATCCTGGGTCCTTTAGGCTTCAGCAGGCCGGCATGATTGTGTTGAGTAGCGAGGGTTAGATTGCCTCTCGCTACTTGATACTCTAACTGGACGGCACTGCAATTTCTATCAGGTGTAGTGTGATCATCGTGCCAGGATAAAAAAAATGTTGAAAAGGTCATGGACCTCTAAAAAAGAGCAATAGGTAGACGTTTGTAAAGCAAAGGTTCTGCATTCGACAATCTCATTGGTGGAGGCAAGTAGCCAACTATGAAATGAAAGCCCGCGGGCCAGTTCTCGTATCACGAAATGTTTATATTATTCACGAATATTTTGATATTATTTGAGTTGAGGTGTTATGGGACTCATAGTTCCTGATATTCGTGAAAAAGATTGCACTTAGTATGAAGTCATGTATTAACACACAGACCTGACTATAAGATGTTTTTTAGCATGCGAGCATGATATGCCCAATTCCCAATTCTACAGCAGTTCAAACAGGCAATACATTTTAAAACTGTATTCCTTCTATTTAAATTCTGTAAAACGAGGCATTTACAACGATTTTAAAGAAGCTTGTACGAAATAGTATCGGCATTGGCCCGTGAAATCCGAAGTGCAGTAATTAAGCCGATTCGCTCTTCATAGCGCACTACGATTGCGGTAAAAGTGGAAATGACAGCGAGGGTGAAAGATGTAGGAGGATAGCGTGAAGATATCATTTATTGACAGTTAATGCCATACGATAGCCTCCGTGGCTGGTTATAAAACATGAGGCCGTGGGTTCGATTCCGGCACCGAGATATATGTTTGGCAGTTTTTTTTTATAGTATAGTCCGACAAACGAGCCAGTGGGTCACCTGATGTTAAGTGATCTCCACCGCCCATGAACATCCACAATACCGAAAGTATCATGTATGCGCTGTCTGCCTTAAAGGACACTAATAGGGATTAGGGAAGGGAAGGGGGAATCTGGGCCTCCGGTTATCTCACTTACCATACGAAACGCGACAGTAAACTGTCATTTTACGTTGGTTTTCTGTGAGACAGTGGTACTACCCCGGTCGAGCCGGCACATTCATGCTGTAGACAAATATATCTACAGCGTGGCTCTACCACTTCCAAAGATACATGTTTTTTTCGGGTCTAGGTATGTCCGTCGTAGTTCTTGATATCCACGATACAGGTTTGACCTTGTGTGGAGTCAGAATTGATGTGACTGTTGAGTGTATTATTATATTTTGGTGAACTTATTCTCCCATACCAATGGGGTAAAGCCATTTTCTGCGGGCTTTTGGGCCAAGCAAGAAAATAATTAAATGTGAAGTTTGTGAGACAGACAAATGAATTATTGATAATTATGTCAGGTCTGTACAAAGGAATTTTCTGACAATTCCACAAGTATTGAGTATCGTCGCTTTTTGAAGGAGGATGTAAGAGAGCTTATGCATGCCGAGAGATTGGAGACTAGTGTGAAGGGTATGAGGTATAACGCCTGTGGAAAAAATAATTATAGGGATTGTCTTTACTGTTTGTACTTGCCATTGGTTTTTGAGCTCTATTGATAAGTCTGTATATTTGGCTATTTTTTCAGTAAATATAGATGTAAGATTGTTGGTGTTAGGTATAGCTATATCTTATTATTATATTGGAAAGATATTTATTCTCGAATTTTGAAGAATTTCGGAAAGCGATGAAAACCACGGCCTAGACCAAGTGGAGATCATATTGGGGATTATGGTCGGTGCTATCGTCTTGCAAAATTTTTCGCACGATACGGCAAGTATTTAAAATGGCTGCTTTTTGCATATTTATATAAGTGTGTTTAGGAATATTCAAAAGTTGAAGGCCATGATGCAGATATTTTGGAATAACACCTGTACTAGAGAGCACCAGTGGCACTATGAATGCTCTATTCATCTTCCATATTCTGATTACTTCTTCTTTCAACTCTGTGTATTTATGTATCTTCTCAGTTATTGTTTTTTGTATGGTATGAGTGTTAGGAACTGCTATAGCGATTAAATAAACAATTAAATTAAATTTAATTTAATTTAATTATTAAATTTATTATTATTGTTATTATTATATTTAAGTTTATAACTTCTCCCATATGTTGGGGTAATAACCCAAAGTTGCGGGCTTTTGGCCAAACAACTTTGGTGGCTAAGGTGTTTTCTATTGATAGAAATTTCCTGACAATTCTGCAAGTGTTCAGTATGACCGCCTTCTGTAAAAGAGTGTATGTTAGTGGGTGAAGGTGTAACGTTTTGAGGCTCGTGTGAAGGGTTTTTGGGATGATGCCGGTACTTGATAAAATTATGGGAACAGTCTTGACAGTTTGAACTCTCCACTGGGTTTTGATTTCAATGGTTAGATCTGCATATTTTAACAATTTGTTAGTGTGTGTGGCTGTAAGATTGTGTGTGTTAGGAATCGCTACATCTATGAGGTAAACTATTTCATTTTGCTTGTCGTGGAGTGTGATATCAGGTCGATTATGATGTGTAGTCTTGTCAGTCAGTATAGTCCTGTCCCAGTATAATTTGTAGTCAGGTGAGTCAAGAATGATTTGAGGTGTGTATTTATAATAATGCTGTGGTTTCTGTGATGAGTTTGTGTTTGTATGCTAATTTCTGGTGTATAATTGCTGCTACCTGGTCGTGTCTATGCTTGTAGTCTGTTTGTGTAATGGATGAACAAGCGCCTGTGATGTATTGTATCGTTTTTATTATTATTATTGAAACTACATGGCGAGGTCAGCAGTTCGTTTGCTCGTAGTTAAAGTGTGTAAATGTAGAAAATAGCTAGCCCTATAGAAAATCGAACAGTTTGGTTAGTAAGATTTCCAGAAGCCCAAAATTACCTCTGCTTTCCGATCGGTATTAAGTTTCTTTAATGTTGATATGCACCCACGATTCTTTTGGTGTCGTGAGCAACAGAGATCTTTTCCACGAGAAAACGCATTTGTTAGTTTGTTGTAGGTAAGTAATAGTTAATCATCAAAACTTTTGAGTAACGGGCCCTCTCTGAGACAAAATATGATCCTTTACTAAATCCTTACTTCAAATATAACACATTTATAGTACGTCGCCATGGTCTAAATTATATCGATATCTAGTAACATGTTGCCTCAAAGAATCTTGAAATAAGGTCAAGGTAATTTGTTATTACATTGGTTATTACAGTAACATTAACAAAATTCTACAACATTTTTGGTAACTAACGGAGGATTAACTCACTTTGAGTGTTGAAGTTTATAAATCTTTACTAAAGATGAGTTTTTTTATACACGGTAAAGTGACCACACTGCACCTAAGGGCAGTGCCGTCTAGTTATCAAGTAGAGAGATACAATCTATTCCTCGCAACTCAACACAATTATGCCAGCCTGCTTCTTCACACTACCCAATGGACAAGAAGGTGAAGAAGCGGTCGAGGGTCTAGTGTCAGAGTACTCAGAAGGTTGTACACGGCCAAACATCGTACCCCAACTCTAGACCCCCGACAAAACCGGATGACACTGGCTGACCCTGGAAGGCGGGCAGCGGGCTTTACACCCTATGTATTGTGGTCGCTATCCGGGTGGATATGAATTTCCTACCACTAGCTAATGTTAATGGTTCATTACTCACTGAGCGTGCCGGAAAGATCTTTAAACCTTAATTCCCGCTACCTCTTCCACCTTATTCTTCAAGAGCGGGAAGTGTCGTCCTAGTTCACATTTACGATGCGAGCCGTTGTGTAATCGATGCACTCTCGATTGCGTTTTGTTCCGTCGCCACGTTTGTTTACGATATTTTTTATTAATTGCCCCACTATTAGTGGAAATATGTCAAGTTGTTCGTAAGCGCTGTAATGTGAACGGTATTTATGAATTGAGATGTTTGAGGAATAAATGCATTCTTGTTTTTAGACTCTCGCGATTTGAATACATATTATAAAATATTTTAATGGTATAAATATCACAATTATGTTTTATGTTTGACGTAGAGTCATTATTCATCATCATCGAGAGCAAGTTGGAGGAAAACGGTCTGTCTAACGAATACATGGATCTATTAAAGAGCTGTTTAGAAGGTAATTACTTCTTATATCAAGGGCAACATTACCTTCAGATTGATGGAGTAGCTATGGGCAGCCCAGTGGCACCGGTAATAGCCAACATCTGGATGGAATATTTCGAGCAATCCATAGACACACAAACATATAAAGTTAAATTGTGGAAGAGGTATGTCGATGATGTATTCTGCATCATGCATGGCAACAAGCATGAAGTAGAACAATTCGCGAACCGGTTGAACTCCATACATCCAAAGATCCGATTCAGTTATGAAATGGAGGAGGAGGAGACAGAACGTTACCTTTTCTCGATGTGAAAGTAATGGTGAGAAAAGATGGTTCCATAGGACACACTGTATACAGAAAACCAACACACACTGACAGGTATCTCAATGCCTACTCGCACCACCATCCACGGCATTTGGAATCCGTTGTGACATCGTTGACAAATAGAGCATATGACCTCTGTGACTCTGAACATCTAGAAAGTGAGCTCACACATGTTCAGAACGTACTGAAGAGTTACGGATACAAAGGAAAGATACGCCGTCCCAAGAAGAGGGAGCGTCTTCCTGAGGTCAGCAGAGCCCCAGCATACATGCCACATATAAAAGGAGTCACGGACAAAGTTGGAACAGTACTCAAACAATACTCCATTAAGACTGTATATAGTCCGCTCGCAAAAATATCGAACCACTTGCGTACTCCAAAGGATGTAATTCCCTTCCAAACTCCTGGTGTTTATAAGGTGAATTGCAGTTGTGGTAGTTCCTACATCGGCCAGACCAAAAGAACGATCGCTGGAAGGGTCAAGGAACACATTACAGCTGTAAAAAACCGCCAGATCAACAAATCAGCGGTGGCTGAGCATTTGCCGGAGGCTGGACCTAATCATTGGATAGAACTACACCAACCACAGGTTCTATCCACTGATCGCCATTATTACTCCAGAATAGTACGTGAAGCGGTAGAAATCAAAAAACATCAGAATTTCAACCGAGAGGATGGATACCGTTTGTCAACAACATGGAATCCTGTCATAATTATATGTAAACCGCGTCATCAGAATGAGTCAACTCTTCAGCGCGAGGATACTGTCAGTGTGGTTTGTCGAAGTACCGACAGTATTTGTGATAAAAATAAAAATAAAAACCAAGGGAAGGTAGTTATCAAAACCCCCACTAAACTGGTTACCGATACTCCCACCACACGAAAGCCCACCTTACGAAGACGGCACTAAATTCTCACTCAGTCAGCCCGTGACCACGGCCGATGCATCTCGGTCGAAACGTCGGGAAATAATTGTGGTATTTATACCATTAAAATATTGCGCGATTAAGACCCGTTCCTAATTTTATAAAATTCATTCTTATGTTTACGCGAATATTAAACATTGAAATAAAACGAATTTTACGTTGAAATAAAACGAAGTTTACGGATTATATCGCGGTTTATTTTAATTTTTTAACCCGACCGCGAAATAATCCGTAAACTTCGTTTTATTTCAATGTATAATATTCGCGTAAATATAAGAAATCAGTGCGAATTTTACGGATTATATCATGGTTTATCAATCGGTTCGCAGACTGTCTGCCCCTTGACCATGATGGCTGTAAAGCCTTCGAAACGTCGGGTTAAAAAAAGGTAAAATAAACCGCAATATAATCCGTAAAACTCGTTTTATTTCAAAATAAATGGAGATACTGATAAAGATTTTAACGTGGAGCTGGTTTAAGATTAGGTTGTACAATTGGTGTAAGTTACAGTAAAATTCTTTCCTCAAAGTAAGGCAACTCCTTTGTTGAAGCACGTTTAAGGGTGGTGCTGGCGAACATTTACTATGGCTTGATTATGTCAAAAGTAAAATAATGTGAGCGCGATGGTCACGCGAGTTTAGTGCTCTTTCCCTTAGAGTATTTAACACTGCCTACTCTAAGGCTTTTTCCCCATCCCAAATGCGTACAACGTGCCTAAAAAGTTTTTACTTCAAAAAATCTAAATTGCCTCGTGTAGCTGTCAGTTATTGGAAATTAGCTATATCTTAAATCTAGAAAAGTTGAGTTTTTCCCACCGATAATAAATAACACTAGCTTTTTATTTAACATTGTCCCACTGCTCAAGGACAACTACTAATGAGAGGTCAGGCCTTAGTCCACCACGCTGGCCTTAAGCGGGTTGGTAGACTTCACATACTTTCCTATCCAATAAGAATTCCTAGATATGCAGGTCTCCTCGAGATATTTTTTTCATTATTGTTCATTTGGGCTGGTTTCAATCCTAAGACTTCCTTACTAACTAGGCTATTGTTGGCTTATACTTGTAATAATCACATTCTTTAACTGCAGTCAGTTCTAGCTCTGAGGTATGATTGGCTCCATATCGTAACTTGACATCATCGGATTTAAAATAATCAAATCAAATCGAGCCAGAAAATCTTGTTGCTGCAAAGCTTCTAATACTAAAACGAAATCTAGTATCAATATAAATGTAATCTTGCACCAGTGCGGATTCTATTAAACTAAAGTGTATGCTAGAAACAAAAGAGCATTCAAGAGTTCAAAAATTCAATTGAACATGCATGTAAGCACAAATAATTTCCAATTTTCTGCTGCAATACCCACGCAGTAGTTTTTGTTCTACCCGAATTCTACAATTTTAAGAAAGTTAGAACTTCGGCTGTATCGATAAATAACATTTGTTTTCTGGTAAATTTTAGAGTATGTTTACTAATTTCTTTGAACTTTAATTTTAATCTGTGTAATATGGTTTTTAAATTATATTTAATCGATGCTATTCCCTGATTATTATTGTTCTACTTACAAATACTGCTTTTTTAGTAATAGAAGCGTCCTGAAGATAATTTTATAGATTTCTTGGGACACCTAAATCCAGTGGCGTAACTGTGATAAAATGGACATGAAGGATCAGCATTTCTTTTGCAAGAGATTTAATCATATTAGTTTGAATTTTTGTATTGCCATCATTCATACATTTTAGGTTTTTTATATTGACTTTGACTGATGGCCGTTGGGGCGGAAAGGTTCTGGAATGGCGACCACGTACCGGAAGACGCAGCGTGGGTAGACCCCCCACAAGGTGGACTGATGACCTGGTAAAGGTCGCGGGAGTCCACTGGATGTGGGTGGCGCAGGACCGGTCATTGTGGCACTCTTTGGGGGAGGCATATGTCCAGTTTTTATAAAACCAACATTAAAGTCAATATCATCATCATCATCATCATGTCAGCAGTGGACGTCCTTCGGCTGACATGATGATGATGATATTGACTTTAATATTGGTTTTATAAAAACTTTGATAAAAGCCATTTGAATTTTCAAAACGCAGAGATAACTTTGTCGCGAAAGTTAATTTGAAAATTCTATTTGGTTAATATTACTTTCTGTTCCTTTTTTCTATCCATTGGTTCCACACCCGGGGTTCATAATAAATCTGTTTCTTACATTTAAGGTGCAGCCGCGCTTTAATGCAATAAAGAAACCCCAAAGTGCATTCCAAAAACAGAATTTCACTATTATCGGCTTTAACTTAGCTAGATACGGAGGTATTAAGATCTTTTCTAATACCTGCAGCATTCAGACGATTTCCATCTTTAACTGTACAATGAGAGGTGTCATTTTCAATTGGAATTTTTAAAGAACTACGTAGAGTTTATTCGCAGGCTATAACTTAACCGCGTGCAATACGTGGTTCTTAGAGTTAAGAAAGTTTAGCATAGGTATATATAAAATACATCTCTATCTTCTTCTTCTTCATGTGCCTCTCCAATTACTGAAGGTTGGCCGTCAGCTTGGAATATTCAATTTTGTTTCTTGCGAGGCGGAAAAGTTCTGCAGCACTCACGATGCCCGTCCACTCTCTAATGTTCCGCAACCAAGATTTCTTCCTACGTCCAACTCGTCTTTTCCCGGCGATCTTGCCCATCATTATAACCTGCAAGAGTTGTCCACATGTCCCAGATATGAAACTTTTTTGGACTTTGTGATGAGTAAAAGTTGACGCTTTTGGCCGATTCGACGTAGAACTTCCTCATTGGTCACTCTTTGTGTCCAGCTAATGGCTAGCATGCGTCTGTAGCACCACATTTCAAATCTCTATATCTGTTTGAGAATGTATACTTTGACACAGAGATAAATATATTTTTTATCTGTAAGAAAATGAGGATAAAACATTATCTACTGTATTTTCATAAGCACAGCTCTCATCCTCTTTTCTCTTTTTCCAGTCATATCGTCGTCGTTGTATCCCTGTCTACCAGCCCTTGACGGTGGATTGCAAGTTCCTACGCCATTAACCATAATTACTCATTCCGTATGAAGAATTTCCATTTGTGTTTTGACCTGTCATAAGTGCCTTTTATATGCCTACATGATCATCCGTCATATTCTAAATAATATCTCTTCGTCTACTCTGGCTAATATTTGGAAATTCCTCGGAACTCTAGGTATTGGCAAGGGAAGGAGTCGGGACTTCCGAATGGCGGCTGTTGGTTTGGATGATCTCAATCGACATTTCACTACCTCTACTCCACTTGATCTCCAAACCAAGAGTCGTACGTTGGGGATCCTGGCTTCTCTTCCGAGTTTGAATATCGATCCCTTCCAGTTTTCTCCAGTTGCACCGGAAGAGATTAAAAAAATAATCCTTTCGTTAAAATCTAATGCCATCGGATGTGACTGCATCAGCCGTCGTATGATTATACCTATCATCGATCATGTCCTCCCTGCCCTTACCCACATTATTAATAACTCCATTAGTACTGGCATTTTTCCGTCTTTATGGCGGAAGGCTTTTGTTATTCCCTTACCGAAAATCCTTAATCCATCTCTAGTGAACCATTTCCGTCCTATATCCATTCTCCCTTTCCTCTCCAAGGTGCTGGAAGTCTGTGCACACAAACAACTGTCTAGGTTCGTGCACTGTAATAACCTGCTAGACCCTTTGCAGTCTGGTTTCAGGCCGGGCCACAGCACCGTTTCCGCGCTCCTTAAAGTGACTGGCGATATTAGAGCAGGTATGGAGGATACCAAAGTCACAGTTATGGCTTTGGTTGATTTCTCCAACGCCTTCAGTACCGTCAGTCACGACATCCTGCTATCAATCCTTTCCCATTTTTCAATCTCTTCCGATGCGCTGGAATGGTTCTCGACTTATCTTCGTGGGCGTCAGCAATCGGTGCGTCTCGATGATACATTCTCTAGTTGGTGCAATCTCGATGCTGGTGTCCCACAAGGCGGTATACAATCTCCTTTATTATTTTCTATCTTCATTAATCTCATAACCCAAAATCTTCAATGTGCGTATCACCTGTATGCCGATGACTTACAATTGTATACTCAGGCGACTGTTAATTGTGTGGCAACGGCAGTTAACTTAGTTAATGAAGACCTGGCACACATACAAAGATGGTCTGATAGTTTCGGCCTAACTGTCAACCCTGCTAAATGTCAGGCCATTATTGTAGGCAGCTCTAGGATCATGAGTAGGCTAGACATCACGACGGTTCCACCTATGATATATAATAACTCAATCATCGCGTGGTGTCCCAGTATAAAGAACCTAGGGTTGCACATTGATCGCACTATGAACTGGCGGGTTCAGACAACATCTGTTTGCCAGAGAGTTACCAGTACTCTGCGCGCACTGTATCGTTTAAGGAACTTTCTCCCGATTACTACTAAGACAATGCTGGTGCAGTCCTTGATCCTTCCTATAATCGACTATGGTGATGTGTGCTATTTTGACCTGAATGCAGATCAACTCAATAAACTTGACCGTCTTCTAAATAACTGCATTCGATTCATTTATAACCTTAGAAAATATGACCACGTCTCTTCTTTTCGTAATCAACTGAAATGGTTACCTATCCGTCAACGTCGATCTTTACGTGCTCTTACCACACTTTTTTCTATACTTACATCTCCTACTCCACCTTCTTATTTATCTTTTCACTTTCAGTACTTAGGCAGTAACCATGACAGAAACCTTCGCTCTTCTAATAACCTTTTACTTAAGTGTCCGCCTCATAGTTCCGATTTTATCCACTCTTCTTTTGCTATACAATCTATTCTTCTCTGGAATGCACTCCCCCTTGAAATTAGGACATCCACGAACCGTTTGGCGTTTAAAACGAGAGTTCGTCAATTACTTTTAAATAGTGTAGCTGAATCATCCCATTAGTATGCGGTTTCCTTGACAGAACATATATATATGTGTATATATATATATATTTTTTTTTATGGTATGCATGTATGTATTCATAGTGTGTATATGTTTATATGTATTTATATATGTATGTAATGTGTGTGTGTATATATATATATATTTATTACACCTACTTCTATATTCTCTGCACAACCCAAAGGTTGACAGGTAGAGAATGCCTCAGGCATTATGTCCGCCTTTATACAAATTTTTGTATAAGAAGTTTAAATAAATAAATAAATAAATAAATGATCAATAATGTTCCTGGGATAGAATTTGACCCACAAAAAAGAACCAAGCACTAAAATTCATAACCAGTTCTATATCAATACCCAACTCAGAGGCGAAGTTAACTCGACAAAGAAGCGACATGGCGCCCCTTCTATATATAGAAAGTTGGTCCAACTCATTCTCGCGTCGATTTATTGTGTTTCGCATCGAGAGAAACTTCCTCGAGCTAAGCAAATCCAATTTTCATATTGAATTTCCTGAGTCTTATAATTATTTAATTTTGTGAACTTTAACTACTGGAGTTTGAAAGGTCGTGTCTGTTTTTGTTGGAAACGAAATAACTGTTGTTTGCGACGTTTTGAGTTACGGGCTTTTTTAATGTTTCTGTAAAGTTAGTCGGTTTGAATTTTAATAAGTATTATGGCCAAGTTGAGGCGGTTCTGTACACAATTCTCGGGAGACTTATAAAAGTTTATTATTGACTGCCTCGGTAGCGCAGTTGTAATTGCGCATGCGTTTCGACTGCTGTGCTGAGGTCTCGGGCACGATCCCCGGGTGGGGTAAAGTGATATTGGGTTTTTCTATATACAAATACTCAGTGACAGCTCGGAGTTTGGAATTGTGCCCGGTATGGCGATAGGCTCACCCGCTATCACGTTATGGGACTGTCATAAATTTGGCGAAAAGTGGTGGCATAAGTGTAACCAGTACACCCAGTACTGGTTACACTTATGCCTACCCCTTCTACAGATTTACAGGCGTGAGTGTATATGTATATGATATTTAGTTTACTAAAATAGTTTTGATCTAGTTTAAATATAATTAAAATTATTTGGCAGTTTTCAGCCCTATAACATTCAGATCCTAATCAAAAGTAGGTACCACACAACAATTTATCACAGTGGTTGTTGAACCAGAGGTCTTTGATTTAAGGGTTGGGCACTATAAGCTTTCCAGTAGTAACGTTGAAAAAATATTTTATTTCATTCAACCGAAAATTCTTTATTCGCTGACCTATTCTTTCACTGCCACCTCGGGAATTTGAGTGCTTACGCAAAAATATCAGAACACAGCGAACTACATAAAACAGCCAAAAATTCGGGACAAATCTGACCGCAATGCGACGGACACGGCGTTGTAAAACGCTTAGGTCGTGTGCGGAACGCGGTTGGGCTGAATTAGGGACGGAATTATTGGGCTAAGACCCCTTCGGTGCAGTATGTCGGTGTTCGAAGGGTTATAAGAGAAAATGTTTATTATATTTATAAATATCTTTGATGTCCGTCGATCTAGAACAATATATTATAAACAACGTTTATAATAGGGTAGGGTAAGCAGCGATAGCCTAGTTGGTTGCGGTACGGACTGTCAAGACGAAAGTCGTAGGTTCGAAACCCAAGTGGCATACACCTCTGACTTTTCTAAAGTTATGTGTGTATTAAAATGTTAATTATCGCTTGCTTTAACGGTGAAGGAAAACATCGTGAGGAAACCTGCATATCTGAGAGTTTTTCGAAGGTATGAGAAGTCTACTACCCGCATTAGGCCAGCGTGGTGGACTAAGGCCTAACCCCTCTCATTAGTAGAGGAGGCCCGTGCCCAGCAGTGGGACAATGTTTAATACAGGGCTAGTATTATTATTATAATAGGGTAGTTTCCTCTGTTTAATTTTGTACATTCTTTGATATGCAACCGAATATAATACGCAAAAGAAACCCTTTTGCGAGAACAAAATCAAAATCGCGTGAAAATTGAGCTCAAAATATTTATTTTAAGTAATGAGTACGAGCAAAAATTTGGTTGCGTAGTGGGAACATATCACTATCTCCCTCACACAACGGCACAGTAACGGTCATTCTGAGGACCATGACGTCACGGGACATATCATGCAGCCTTTTAGTGTCATTTGACAATTACCCCTTCCAGCTAATTTGGCGTCTAATTTACTTATTTTTGTTCGTATTCATAAAATTCTTTCGATAATAGGTTTTAGGTAATGTAACTTGTTGATTAAATTATTAAAAAATCGAATCAACTACCATATTGATGTGATTGAATTCACTTTCAATCGCCTTGCTTTCTTTATTTTGATACCGACACCTAGACACCAAATCCAGCCCTGTCTTATTATCTCTAAATATTTTATGATTCACGTAGTTTTAGGAAGATTGTGACAACGGGTTAGCGTTTTTGTTGAGGAAATGGAACGTATGATGCTGTAAGCCTATGTTCATTGAATATTCTTTGTTTGTAACAGTTTTTTCTCGGCCTACAATGATAGTGTATCATCATCATCATCATCAGCCGGTGTCAGTCCACTGTTGGACGTAGGCCTCTCCCAAATGATAGTGTATGGTTTTAACTAATTAGTTTTATCTAACAATTAATTAAAATAAATAAATGGAATGAATAAAGTAAATATATTTTTTCTATCAGTAATAGATTATTAAACTGCAGAAATGAGTGCCAATACAGAGGCTAGAAGTTCAAAGCCCACAATTCAACACTCAAAGTGTGCCATCCTCTCTATTCCACACTAACCCACGCGTAGTGGCTTGCGGAGCTTCGTGGTGTCTACTACCCCGGCCCGAACCAAGAGGTTCGCAAATTCGTATCTTTGCCGCACCATCAATCATGTTGTGGAACAGTTTGCCAGCCACCGTGTTACCTCTATCCTATGATCCTGTTTAGGCGTAGTGTGAAGCTACCCAGCAGGCCGGCATGACTGTGCTGAGTAGCAAGGGATAGAATGTCTCTTGCTACTTGATACTCTATCTGGACGGCACTGAGCTTACCATCAGATGCAGTGTGGTCACATTGTCGCAACGGTCACTAGAGGCCAGAATTAAATTACTTTCATTGCAATGTGTAATAGTCGCGTTTTTTTTATAGCATAGTCTGACAAACGAGCAAGTGGGTCACCTGATGTTAAGTGATCTCCACCGCCCATGAACATCCACAATACCAAAAGTGTCATGTATGCGCTGTCGGCCTTAAAAAGGACTTAAAAGGATAGGAATAGGGATTAGGGAAGGGAAGAGGCATCTGGGCCTCCGGATATCTCACTTAGCATACGAAACGCGACAGTAAACTGTCACTTTAGGTTGGTTTTCTGTGAGACAGTGGTACTACCCCAGTTGAGCTGGCGTATTCATGCTGTAGACAAGTATGTCCACAGCGTGGCTCTACCACTTCTCGCGTAAACATAAGAAACCATAATAAGGAGATGATATGATTCAATATTGAAATAAAACTAATTTTACCGCGGTTCATTTTTACTTTTTAGTTCCAAAGTTTTGAAAGCTTTAAAGCTTTCATGGTCACGGAGTGAACTAAGTTGTATGTCGTCACGAAATGATAGATCAACGTTTCTTCCCTCAAGATAAATTTTTCAATGTAGCCCTATCAAATATCAAAATAGCATCGTAGTAATTAACCCTTATTGATAAATTTTTGTTCTGGAATATTCGTTTGACGAAACAACAGAAGCTTACTTAATTTATTCCATTAAAGTCGATAATTTAATTCCGTTCCCGTTAATTCAGTTATATTAACACAAAAAACGCGTCAATCATTCGATTTAAATCCATTCGTACGTCCGATAATCGATTTTCCACATTGCTTATTCTGCCAATTTTTGCGTCCCAACCGAAAATCGCATGCGATGCATTAATTATTAAATTTTATTCTCACATTTCATTGGTTGATTTATTAACGTTTGCGTTGATTATTATATGTTTAAGCCGAATTTTATATCGATATTCATTTTACGTACGTTCGTAAAGTTTTAATTGCTGAAGAGTCTTTAATATACTACGTGTAACGGGAATAACGCATATCCTCAGACACCCCAATTTAAAAATAATATTACGATTATAATTCATGTATTCAAATTAGACTGCGATGAATATAAATATTGTTTTTTATGAAATTAGTTGTACTAATTTTCGACATAAAGTTCATAATGTTAATTATTTTATTTTTAAAGTGTTCATTTATTATTGCATTTAGAAAAGTTATGTTTCAGTTTCGTTTGTCTTGAACGTTAAATTAAAGGGTGACCTAGGGTTTAACTTCTAAATATTTAACCCACCGATTTGGGAAGGTTAAGTCGCTAAACCTGCGGTTAGTCTTTTTGTTGGTAGGTATTGTGTAATCTATTTTGTGGTTTATAGTTAAAATATTACTACAATGATCATGAATTGTTATTCTCTGACGATGAAGATGAAGTCATTGAATATATAAGCTCAAATTTTTATGACAAAAGGGTTACAAAACGGTCAGAATATTATAATACACATAGAGGGGCAATGTTTGAATTTTTCAACTATTTACATAAAAGCATATTATCATTTATCGTGAAATAGGGAGCACATAATCGAGGTTTCTTCTTCATTACACTGACTTTCTGAATTCAACAAATAAATAAAACACCACAAAAAATCAAATAACACGAATTTGACAATCTTAAAACAAACAAATTAAAAAGTTATCAACCGTCATAGAATGAAGGACACACAAATACGCATCTCTATATAGTGTGCTGTAGTGTAAAAGAGACAGAAATATTGTTTCGTTTTTATGTATATTCATTCATCCTTGGACGGACTACAACAGATGTGCATCGACATTTCAGTGTTTCCAGCTAAAATAAAAGAAATGTCGGGTTAACTAACCCAGCGTCAGTTTTTAGTGGTGCAAGGTGAAATGAGAATTAACATTTTAACATTCTAACCTGGGTTAATAAACACTTAATTTATTTATTTAACCCTAATTTGCGTGTAAGTGGGCCTTATAGTATTAGTATGGATGATTGCATGAATTATAGAACTTCATAGGCTTTATGTCAAAAGTAAAATGATCTGAACGTGGCGGTTACGCGAGTTCAGTGTTCCCCATCCCAAAAAATACCAACTTGCCTAAAGAAGTTTTCACATCAAACATATATTTTCTTACATTTTTTTAAGTGAAAACTTCTTTGGGCACGTTGGGCACTTTTGGGATGGGGCAAAAGCACTGAACTTGCATGACCATCACACTCAGATTCATTTATTATTCACATTAGCACGTCTATGAAGTTTTACAATTATTAACCAGCAATCCTAAACGAAACAAGTTCTTCATGAACACTGTTTCAAAAAAGGAATTCCAAAATTTTTGTTTTCACTTCTGTCTGTAATCCCTACGACTACCTGTGTTTTTTTAATCCTAATTGAATCCTTGCGAAGCTGGGCCGGGTCGCTAGTAATGTCTAAACTTTCTATCTACACAATAACCCGGCTTACAACACTAAAATTTTAAAACATATCTAACCGTCTGCATTACCTTGATTAAAGAATAAGGCCGGTACAGCTGATGTATTTTCTGAGCACGTACCCAGGATTGAGGGCCGCCTGCACTGCCGTATGTCGAATTAAGTTAGTTAAAGGCCAAGTTGTTCGAATAAAGGCTTGGCAACTTGGTTGTGAATCTTTAAATGTATAGTCGTTTGTAGTTTGCATGTTAAGGAAACTTGAGTGGGGAGTTCTTTTTATTCTAGCGCGGCAAAGTGACCACACTGCACCTGATGGTAAGTGAGTGCCATCCAGATAGAGTATCAAGTAACGAGAGACAGTCTATCCCTCGCTACTCAACACAATCATGCCGGCTTGCTAATTAGCTTCTTCACACTACGCCTAAATGACCCAGGAAAGGAACCCGTAAGGAGGGAACACACCTGGCAATTTGTTCCACAGCTTGCGCTTAAGTATTTTAAAATAAAGGATAGATATAATGTTCACAATATAAATAACTAGATGTAGCTCGCGGCTCTATTCACTTGGAGGTTATTTATGAGAAAAAGTATACAATTCAAGGAGTTGTCTCGTGCACTGACGCACCTGTAGATCGTCCTACCTTTCAGGGATTATGCCTGAATCTTGAGAGTGCATTTAAAGAATACCTCATCATTTTAATTCATGCTTCGAGCCCTTTACCGATGATTTTGCAAAAAAAATTGAAGCACGGGTACCTTAACTTCTTACCAAAAGCCTAAATATGTATTTCCAGATACCTAACTTGAGAAGTTATGGATTGTCCATACAAACTTGCAACCCCTAATTCACCCCTTCAAGATTATTAACCGACTTCATTAACCGACTTCAAAAAAGGAGAAGGTTAACAATTCGTCGGAATCTTTTTTTTTATGTATGTTACCTGATTACTCGAAGACGCAGGCGTCAATCAAAGAGGCTATCAATGCCTGAACGGTGAATTTCACCACAATCGAAAACAATTACCGTTGGTAAATCTTTGTTTCAAAAAGCACAAGGCATCTGTGAAGAGGAATATCAGGCCGCGGAACTGGAACATGTCAAGCGAGTACTGCAAGACAACAAGCTCCAAATTGCAGGCGTCATCACAGACACCGCTTTCTAAGTACTCTGACACTAGACACTCGACAGCTTTTTCACCTTCGTGTCCGTGGCGTAGTGTGAGGAAGCAGGCCGGCATGATTGTGTTGTGTGGCGGCGGATGGATTGTCTCTCGCTACTCGATATTCTAATTGGACGGCACTGCGCTTACCATCAGGTACGGCGTGGTTACTTTGCCGTGCCAGGATAAAAAACCCAGTGTGAAACCAGCCACAGTCGAAAGTGTCCCGTTTCTTTAACCAGAGGAATCAAAGACAAGGTTGGCTAGGTCCTGAAGCGTGCTTCAATCAAAACCTATTTTAAACTGACCTAGAAGATTAGTCAGTTTTTACCACCTGTCGAGACGCTTGTGAAAATCTTGACCACTGGAAGGCTCCCTTTAATTTTATAAGCATAACCATAATTTTAATTTACTTAATTGAAATATGTTATTGATCCAAATATGTAACATAAATGCAAAAGAGAATCGACCCTGCCAGGATTCGAACCTGGAATCTTCTGATCCGTAGTCAGACGCGTTATCCATTGCGCCACAGGGCCATTATATGATCGGTCAAAAAAGATGATCAGTTATAAAAAAAAGCTTTGTAGACACTACTCAAACAGATTTTTTTAATTATTTAGCACTGCCTCTATGGCACAATTGTAGTTACGACTGCTGTGCTGACGTCTCGCTCGGGTTCGATCCCCGGGTCGGATAAAGTGATATTGGGTTTTTCTATCTAGAAATACTCAGTATCAGCTCGGAGTCTGGAATATGTGCCCGGTATGGCGATTGGTTCGCTCCCTATGACATTATGCGACCGAAATGCGGCGAAAAGTTGGTGTACTGGTTACACCGCTGCCTACCCCTTCGGGGATTACAGGCGTGAGTGTTTATGTTATATATGTTATGTTATTATTTTATCACATCTGCAGTTATATATTGCATGCGTATTACTTGTGGAAATACAATTTCTTTCTTTCTTTACTCAGGAATACACGATGTTACTTAAACTTTCAAGATCTGAATAAAATAAAAATAAAATAGAAATATTTAGTGATCATGCATATAAAAGGCACTTATGACATGTCAAAACACAGATGTAAATTTTTCATAGGGAATAAATAATAATGGACTTTGAAACCACCGTTAAGGGATGGTAGGCAGGGATACCACGACGAGGATAGGACTAGATGGTCCTCATGCTTGATGGCTTGGCTTGAGTGGCTGTGAAACAAGCGGCCGTGGGTTCGTTTCCCGCACCGAGGCAAATGTTTGTGAGACAGACACAAATATTTGTTTTGGGTCTGGGTGTTGTGGAACCGCAGTCCCTCGTAGTTTTGATACCCAAGATACAGATCAAGTGTGGGATCCAAACTATGTATGTGACTAATATAAAAGTTGAAATCGAACCTATGACCTCTGTTAATAGTCCGTTCCACTGCAATCACTTTCAAACAATTTAACGTAACAATTGAATATTTAAACTCTGGCCATTCTATTTACAAACACTAAGCTCTCAACGACTTGTACAGGCTTAAAAATAAAAACAGATTCAATTTTATTTATAAAGCGCTTTCGTAGTGCACTCTTGGGGGCTGTTGTGAGAACGTTCTGAGCCCTTCGACAATGCTTATGATGTTAACTGGAATCAACTGTTTGAGAATATTTAAGATTTACAAACGCTTTTTAAATCATAGCTATTAAATTGATTGCTGGCAAAGGAGATCCGCAGGTATCCTATGTAAACTGGGCTAAGTGGTGAACACAAATGGGGTATGGTTTTTAACAATAAAGATATGACACACTTTAACTACGATAAAGTATACCGTATAACCGGCACCACAAAACGAAAACACATTGCTCGCGACAAATCACATACCACAGATTAAGTTAATACTTAAAGCAAGGTAGCAAGCTAGAGATTGAAAAAAACTTCAAGTATCAATTATTATTCGATCAATATGGCAATAATAAAATTAAACCACCCGAGTAATTTTATTTTAGTGTATTTTCTTTTGATTAATTAAATGTTTGAACAAATGCCTTTCTAATGTACTTGCAATGTTTATGCTTCTATAGCTTTTGCCAACATTCAATGTCGTTTACAAAAAGTGAAAGAATATCGATTATCGATATTAGTTTAATTTGCAAATCAATACAATATTTACAAAAGCTATAGCAACCCCACTATCATTTACAACAATAAATGGTAGAAATATTTTTATGTTATCGTTATATTTCTTCTAAATCTGATTGCATCGGTGTAGGATGAAATAAAAATGAGAAATAAAGTCAAAAAATACAAATGATTTTTTGGTTATTAAGAATATCTTGTCCATGCTGTTCCAAATCTGCCGATCTCCTTTATAAAGTATCTTTTTTTTTTTTTTTTTAAATAAGGTACACCAACAGCACTACATATTAAAATATTACAATGAAATATAAAAAAGGCACAGTGTCAGATATGTGTGCTAGACACAGGTGTACACAACATTCGCCACATAATATGACAACATAAAACAAAAAAAAAAAACTTGATGGAATATGAATACATTTTGGTAATTTTTATTTGTAAGATAAATATTATAGACTATATATATATATATATATATGTATATATATATATATATATATATATATATATATATATAGGTAATAGACTCTCTATAATAGTCTCGGCAAAATATGGGTGTACTGGCTACACCTCTGCCTACGAGGGAAACAGGCGTAAGTAAGTGCTTATCTCAGTGATCCGTCATTAAACTTACAAGTCCACAATTCCCGCTAGACAATTCCGACGCAAGAAGTTGTGATCTATTTATTATGCAAACGTATAGGACGCTGGGGACTTTGGCTTCAGAACGTGGTAAGGTCTATAATAAGGACTAGTCGATTGCTGTCAAGACAAAAGTATTGTTTGAAACCTAAAAGGTATACACCTCTGACTTTTCTAAAGTTACGCGTGTATTCATTGTTAATTATCGCTTGCTTTAACGGTGAAGGAAAACATCTATTTATATTTTATACTTTATTTTATTAGGAAAACAAACAGTAGATACAATTATACATATAACATTAATATAGTATCCATACTAATACTATAAATGCGTAAGTAACTCTGTTTGTTTGTTTGTTACCTCTTCACGACTAAACGGTTGAACGCATTGTAATGAAATTTGGTAAGGGAATACATTATATCCTGGAGAAGGACATAGGCTATCTTTTTTCCTTAAAAAAACAACCTTGAAAGGGGTCAAATAGGAGTTCAAAATTTATATGGGAAATCCATAATTCCTCGACTTAGGGATCTGTAAATTCATATTTAGGCTTTTGGTAGGAAATAAAGAAATTCGTGTTTAAACGTTTTTGGAAAATCATCCCTAAAGGAGGCAAAGTGAGGTTAAACTTATGGGGTATATTGGCTTTAGATGCAACTCAAGATTCAGGCACAACACCTGAGAGGCTGGACAATCGCTACAGGTGCCTCAGTGCAGATGACAACTTCTTGGATTGTATACTTCTGCTCCCGAATATAACCTCCACGCAGGTGGAGCCGCGAGCAACAGCTAGTAACTAATACATTGACAAGTAAAGTTTCCAAAAATAAATGTTAGAAAAACCGCAATTTCGCAGCAAGAGTGAAATTAGTATAAAGAATAAATAAAAAGTAACATTAAAACAAAAAAAATAACATTATGATTAGAAACTAATTGTTAATTAAAGATAACAGTAATATATATTTATTAACTTCAAGTGGCAGCCTGTAAATAAATCAAGAACATCGTGGGGAAGCCTGCGTACCTCAGAATTCTCATAAGAATTTCGAAGGTATGTGAAGTCCACCAACAAGCATTAGGCCAGCGTGGGGGACTAAGTACTACTGACTCCCATTAGTAGAGGAGGCCCTTCCCCAGCAGTGGGTCAATGTTTAATACAGGGCTAGTTATTCACTCCGTATGGTGAGTATCCATCTGTCTGGGTAATTTCGACATTTGACAGACGTCTCGCGACAGCTAATTTTTTTTCTAAGACATTTCATTTCCCTACGAAATCAATAAAGGTTAGGTTAAGAGCTTACAATTAAAATAATTCAACTTAACTAACCAACTTCACTTCAACTTGACTTCTTCACACATAGAGAATGAAATAAGCAGTATCATACATGAATTGGACCCTTGAAGCAGATAAAAGTTTTTTAATTCATAAAAAGTACACAGACTTCAATAAAAAACAAATTATGGGTCACTATAAAATTTGAGGGTAGCCCTTGATTTTTCTGAGATCCCATCATCAGATCCTGACTTGGTGCCAATGGGACCACCTGGGAAGTATACCCTTTTAAACAAAAAAAGAATTTCTCGAATCGGTCCAGGCGTCTTCGAGTAATCGGGGAACATACAAAAAAAAAAAGATTCCGACGAATTGTTAACCTCCTCCTTTTTTGAAGTCGGTTAAAAAGATCAAACCAACATTGTTTATGAATTCAAGTTAAATACTATATACAATCTACTAATCAAGTTTCATGTGTGCACAACGATCCAGGCGGTTTGATGTCATTTTCCTAAAAAAAAACTTGTCATATTTTACCCAACAATTTATCAAATTACTGCATAGTACTATTTTTAATTCGCTGTCAAACTTTAAACTACATTTACTCAAAAGTATGAAAACGTCAGATGGGTCTTTTCTGCTTAACAGGGACCAATGCATCCTACTATAATAATATAATAAATGCGAATGTTTGGATCGATGGATGGATGTTTGTTGCATAATCACACTACAACGGCTGGACGGTTCTAGTTGAAATTTGGCACAGAGATATAGTCTGGAATAGCACATAGGCTACTTTTTATCCCGGAAAATGTACAGTTCCCGTGGGATAGTTAATTTTTTTACAGAACAAGGGATCGACATGATTTTTTGCATAGCAGTAGTTTAGTGATCAGAAAATGACATAGGCTACTTTTATCCCGGAACGTGTAATAATAGCTTAAGATGCCTCCATGGATTGTATACCTCTTCTTCCAAAAATAACTTCCACGCGGGCGGAGCCGCGGGCAACATCCAGTTAAACTATAAACACAGAATAATTGAAAGCGTTTTAATGTCAAGCAGTAACTCCCACCATCTGAAGACGTGCAGTTTTACTTATATTCTAAACAAGCATGGAGGTTCAGTTTTAACGCCACTTTTATTATGATTAAGTGAGACTTGACTCGTAAAACTCTCTAAAACGAGTTTGGTGATAAAACTACTGTTATATGATTGTTGTTTGTCATTCTTACTGAGAGAATTAACTAAAAGAGTCATGATTATATACAGGGTGTCCCAAAAGTCGACGTCGAGCCGGAACCGGGTGAAAGGCAAGTCATACCGGTTAACAGAAAAATGTAAGTAGCATTTTTTTTAATTATATGCATATGAAAAATCTTTTTTTTTTATTCTGGCAAGGCAAAGTGACCACACTGCACCTGATGGTAAGCGCAGTGCAGTCCAATTAGAGTATCGAGTAGCGAGAGACAATTTATCCCCCGCTACTCAACACAATCATGCCGGCCTGCTTCTACACACTACACCAAGGGCAAGGTGAAGAAGGGGTCGAGGGTCTAGTGTCAGAGTACCCAGAAGGCCGCAACACGGCCAAACATCGTACCTCAATTCTAGACCCTCGACAGAACCCGGATGTACACTGGCTGATCCCGGAATGCGACAAACTTGCGTATGCCACTATGGCGTGTTTTACACCCTGTGACAGTCTTCTTACTCCTGTTGCCACAAATTTTGTTATGTAACCTTGAATGCGTCTTTCAACTGTTGTCAAAATTTCAAACCCAGCTGCTGCAGCTTTTTTTTAAAATGCCTATAAATTAAAAACATACAACTTAGATTTTTTTTATATACTTTTGATAACCGTTAGACTTGCCTTTTCCCCAGTTCCGGCTTGACGACGACTTCTGGGACAGCCTGTATACAAAAAAAAGTCTTTTTTTTTATACCACGTTGGTGGCAAACAAGCTTACGGCCCGCCTGATGGTAAGCGGTTACCGTAGCCTATGGACGCCTGCAACACCAGGAGTATCACATGCGCGTTGCCGACCCTTCAAAAACCTATTTACTCCCTTCTTGAAGAACCCCATACTGTAGTCTTATATTAATGTATATAATTCTGCTATATGTATGTTTGTCAACTCCTCCTTAACGGCTGAACCGATTTGGATGAAATTTTGTGTGTATTTCAATGGATTACTGGATAGTTTGAAAACACAATTGGACTCGGTAGGTGACTCTCTTGTCGGTATGTCACCAAATTTTATGAGCTGGGATTTGTGGGAGAAATGGCAAAGATTGTACATTCAAATATCATATTTAATGTTACGCTGCTTTCCTTTGCTGGACGACATCTGCCGGACCCGCTAGTACATTATACAAATAATTAGATGATTACTTAAATAGTTTCTTGGTAAGCTTATCTAGAGAACAGATATAAGTGAATACACTCAACACACATAGTCCTGACCCTACACTGAGTCAAACCTGTATCGTGGGTATCAAGAACTACGACGCTACGGTCCCACAACACCCATTCCTGAAACACTACTCGCCTGCTGACTGTAAATGTAGGAAGCTACGCTGGTGGTAGGATATTCATATCCGCCCGGATAGCAACCACCGTACTCAGGGTGAAAAACCCGCCATAGTGGCACACGCAAGTGTGTCGCGTTCCGGGATCAGCCAGTGTACATCCGGTTTTTTGAAGTTGGGGTACAATGTTTGGCCATTTTGCGGCCTTCTGAGTACTCTGACAATAGACCCTCGACCGCTTTTTCACCTTCTTGCCCATGGCGTAGTGTGAAGGAGCAGGCCGGCATGATTGTGTTGAGTAGCGGGGGATAGATCGTCTCTCGCTACTCGATACTCTAATTGGACCGTACTGCGCTTACCATCAGGTGAAGTGCGGTCACTTTGCCGTGCTAGGATAAAAAAAAGCGGCTTTGCTGTGCCCTGGCATTGCATAAGTCTATGGGCGGCGGTGACTACTTACCATCAGGTGGCCCGTCTGCTCGACTGCATATCAAAGCACTAAATAAAAAAAAATGATACAACCCAAATATTAATTTCTAGCGTGCTATATTTTTTTATAAAGTCACTGTAAATAATGCAAACAACTCATGAAAGCGTTGTATTAAACATTAACCACGTCTTATATGCTTTCATACGAAACCATTTTCTTTTATACATGCGTTAGAGCTCGGCCTTCTATCACACTTATATTTAATTTTTTTTATACCACGATGGTGGGAAACAAGCTTATGGCCCGCCTGATGGAAAGCGGTTACCTAAAGACGGTAGCCTATGGACGCTTGCAACACCAGGAGCATCACATGCGCGACGCGAAGCGAAGAAGCGAAACGTTTTGCTCGTACATTTATCATGGACATCGTCTGAGAGTGGAATTCTTTACCGGAGTCTATATTTCCCGAAAATTATAACCTGGATATCTTTAAGTCAAGAGTGAATACGTATCTCCTAGGCAAGCGTGCTTCACCGTAGACCACATCATAACTTACAGAGGCGAGATAGTGGTCAACACTAGCCTATTTCGGTAAAAATAAAAAAATGCGCGTTGCTGACCCTTCAAAAACCATTTACTCTTTTCCTTCTTGAACCTCATGGAAAAACTGGATAAATTAAAATGAGTAAATTTATTTATGTAATAAATGTATTAAATTAAATTTAATAAATTTAGGATTTATTACATTCCATATTTAGAAAAGCCACGCTTGTAACCCAAGAGTGTGGGCATATGTAGAACCGGAACAATCACGGATCCCATATTTCCGTCCGATCACATGTGATGAGTATAATTCCATTCAATTTTCTAATTGAAAACTCTAATTGGGATGGTCAGGATGACCTGTAATGGCACACAGGGCGCACCCCACGATTGTCCTACGCAACGTCCATCAATTTTACATACATATACACTCACGCCTGTAATCCCCGAAGGTGTAGGCAGATATGTAACCAGTACACCTACTTTTTGCCGAAATTAAGTCCCATAATGTCGGGTCGAGTCTATAATGGGCACAGGTTCCAGACTCCGGGCTAATACTGAGAATTTTTAGCTAGAAAAACCCAATATCAAAAGTGATAGAGCTAAAGAGCCGCCTCGGGGATCGTACCCGAGACCTCAGCACAGTAGTGGTAATGCATGCGCAATTACAACTGCGCCACCGAGAAAATCCATCAGTGTTGAATCTTGAATAGTCTAATATACCACGCGGTGTGATCACCGCCCGCACTGATTGAACAAAGAACTTGTTCGCTCCAAAATATAAAATATAAAGGATAATGCAGTAAGACTACGTGTCATAACGTCTAGAGGTCGCGATCTCAACTTGTCATTACAATAATCAGCTTTTAACAAACACCTTTCAAAGAGGTGTCGGGTAATTTAATTTATTTCAAAGCTTATTTCTCTCGTAAATTTTAAATGCCAATTAAAGCCGTACCCCGCAAATCGTAATAATGACGTCGAGTTAAAAAAAATACCTGAGAATATTGTATTAAATATTGCTATAATAATATGTTAATATTTCATTACAATATTTCATGTTATGATAGAATTCTTATACGTGTGTTAGGAACATCAACAAAACTATGCACGATATTTAAAAGGCACAAATACAATATTTATAATTTATTAATTGATTTACACGACACTGTTACACATCTCAGTGCTTAATATTAACACACACGCATGTCAGGATTCACTTAAGGCTTCTCTTTATAATTAATCTACCAGCATTACCCTTTTAAACTGAACAACGCCATTGAACCATTTATAATTACTTACTGCCCCGCGAACGAACCACGAATGTTCTCACTACCAACTCACTGCTACACCACTAGTCTTCTGAACTGAACACCGGAGCGCGGAAGGCACTCTGTTTTATATTAAACATTTACTACTCCTACTTTGGTTGTCATTATTAACTACCCCCAAATAGTCTCCTAAATACCTCAGTTATACCTTCGGTATTTCTAATAAAAGTAAATACCCTAATACGTGTTCGAAAATCAAAGAGAAATCTTACTTATATTATAAATGCGAACGTTTTGATTTTTTTTTATGTTTGTTACTTAATCACGCTACAACGGCTGGACGGATCTGGTTGAAATTTGGCACATAGATAGATGTGGAATAGCACATAGGCTAATTTAAACCTGGAAAAATGCACGGTTTCCGAAGGATAGATCTGTTTTCCGCGGAGCAAGGGATCGATATGATTTTTTGCATAGTGATAGTTTAGGAGTCAGAGAATGACAATAGCAAAATATTGAAAGATGTAATAGGTTAAGATGTCTCTAACTACCACGCGGGCGGAGTCGCGAGCAAAAGCTAGTAACCTATTAAAGCAAGTGATACAGACTTTTATGCAAATTGTGTTTAAAACTACAATTTCTATTTACGTGTGTACTGTACTAAGAGAACTGCTGTGATATCCTAATAACGAGTCTAGACTAATTTTCCAACGTTCTTTACAAAAAATTGGTAAAGATCATAGTATGGTATGGAATGGTACAATGTTAGGCAGCGCCCTGCTGTACCCTGGCATTGCAGAAGTCTATGGGCAGCGGTGATTACTTACCATCAGGTGGCCCGTCTGCTCGTCTGCTCTTCTGCCTATCCAGGCAATAAAAAAAAGAAATAAAAAGCCATCATAAGTGCTGCATCTCGGACGCCCAAAACCTAGGGGATCGACCATAGCAACGAAACCTATCATCCGAGTTGCCATCCACCCTGGAGCCACACGGTGTATTTTTATTGTGTCAATGTGAACACACTGCACCTGATGGTAATCGCAGTGCCGTCCAGTCAGAGTATCATGTAGCGAGAGATAACTATTCCTCGCTACTCAACACAATCATGCCAGCCTGCTGTGTAGCTTCTTCACACTACGCCTAAAGGACCCAGGATCATGAGAAGGAGGGTTCAATACTAAGAATTTCTAGATAGAAACTAATATCACTTTACCCCACATGCGAAGTAGAGCCACGCTGTAGACATATTTGTCTACAGCATGAATGGGCCGGCTCGACCGGGGTAGTACCACTGTCTCACAGAAAACCAACGTAAAGTGACAGTTTACTGTCGCGTTTCGTATGGTAAGTGCGATAACCGGAGGCCCAGATTCCCCCTTCCCTTCCCTAATCCCTATTCCTGTCCTTTAAGGCCGACAACGCATACATGATACTTTCGGTATTGTGGATGTTCATGGGCGGTGGAGATCATTTAACATCAGGTGACCCACTGGCTCGTTTGTCGGACTATACTATAGAAAAAAAACATGGAGAGCGAACTCAAGGCCTCAGCACAGCTCGTACGTAATTACAACTACACCACCGAGACAGTCAATATACAATATATTTTATTTTAATAATATATGTTTACCACTATTATTCCTGCATTTGTATTATCACGCTTTCGGACCGATATCACTTCATAATTTATCACCAAACCATTAAGAGTGACGAAGGTCTTTCTCCCGATCAATTTGTCGGCATTTCAAATCATGTAGAAATGTCTAACGCTTTGAATTAGATTTGGATATATGGGTAGTTCTCCAATGATATGTCAGAATTATTTCCTTGTAATATTATAATTGACATTTAAGGCACTAAATGACAGCTGTTATAAATGAAAATCCAAATCAAATATTTATTGAATCCATAAAATGTTATACATCATTTAGATTCAGGGCCGATTTCACCATTCACAATAAGAACTGAGTTTAACAAAACATAGTTCTGACTAATCGAGTTCAATTGTCGATCTTGATCTCAGTTTACGTCAAACTGATTTCACCAGATCTATTTTAATTGCGATTACGAATACTGACTTCAAATGCCATAGATGTAAAATATCGTTAGATGAATGTGACGCGTTTAGTATTTGCAATATTAAGAGCGATATAATGCGATTTTATTAACAAAATATTGCAGAATTTCTAAACGCAACCATCAAAACTGTCATTTTATGACAGTTCATAAGTTTTGTTTCAGTCTAAAGTGTCGAAATAAGTTTTCAAAACAAAACTTCGTGTTTTTACAGAGTGCGCTGCGTTTTACTTTTACTTTCATTTGATTATTTTCTGACCCTGCTTTGCCTACCGGATTCTGTGATACCCTCTTTAAAACGACGACTATTATTATAATAACAACAAAATCAAACCGAAGTACAAATAGAAAATTATGCCACTGTGATAAACAAAACAATATTTTATAATTTTATATTATTGATGACAGCGACAGCTTTTGAACGCGTTTAGCGGAGCTAAACAACGAAAATGCGCGGTCCAGAACTTAAACTAGGATTAGCTTGAACTGCGTTCAGTTTATGTTGGTGAAATGCGATTCGTAATTTTGAACTCAGTTAAACACGTAAACTGAGTTTAGCTTGAATTGATCGCGTTTACTTTCAATGGTGAAATCGGCTCTCAGTAAATTTTTTTACTCTACCGCCAGTTCATGAATTCGGAATGCAGTTCCACTAGAGAAAAACAGGAAGAAACTCTAGCGTTTGGTTTTTCTTAGGTTTGATCCCCACAACAAGATAAATGTTTGTGTGATCCATAAATATATATTTCCTGGTGGTAGGATATTCATACCCGCCTAGATATCGACCACCACACACAGGATATAAAACCCGCCACACACCCGGTACACGCAAGTGTGCCGGGTTCCGGGGCAGCTGATGTACATCCGGTTTTTGGCAGATGGGACACGATGCATGGCCGTTGGCCGTGTTGCAGCATTCTAAGTACTCTCACACTAGATCACCAACCGCTTCTTCACCTCCTTGCCTCATGGCGTAGTTTGAAGAAGCTACACAGCAGACCAGTATGATTGTGTTGAGTGGCGAGGTACACATTGTTTCTCGCTACTTGATACTCTATTTGGACGGCTCTGCGGTTACCACCATGTGCAGAGTGGTCACTTTGCCGTGACAGAATAAAAAAAAGTTAATATATCGCCCTGGCCCTGGCCTACATAAGTTTTGACTTCAATAATGTTATGGTTATATTGTCCCATCAATATATATGCATAACCCAGAGTATGTACTTAGGTCGACAGCATATTTACTCCCACAACCTCATAAAAATCGATTGTCAAGTATGTGAAGGGTGTGTGAATATATTTTAAGGGTATTAGATATTTTGAGAGTCCCGAACGGTCGGTGACTGGCAGTTGAAATTCCCATCATTCAATTTCGAATCTCGTAGAACTGACCACAGATGGAGCAGAAAGGTTCTCGAGTGGAGATCACGTACCGGCAAGCGAAGCGTTGGACGTCCCCCTGCAAGGTGGACAGACGACCTCGTAAAGGTCGCAGGAACCCGCTGGATGCAGGCCGCTGTTGACAGGTTGGTATGGAAATCTTTAGGGGAGGCCTATGTTCAACAGTGGACGTCCAAAGGCTGAAGAAGAAGAAGAAGAGAATTTCGTATAAAAATGCGATAGAAAATCTTTGAAGCTTAAATGTTGAGTTTAACACATTTTTTGTCGCCTTCAAAAAAGGATAAAGTGTTTACCATTGTAGTTTTATGTATATTATACAATATCAGTTTAATGTAAAATGATTTGATGTTCTTTTGTTAATGCTAGAGTTTCTTCTTCTTATATATATAACTAGCGACCCAGCCCAGCTTCGCATAGGTGCAAATTACATTGCAAAAATTGCGAACTGCTTAATAGGAAGAAATTAATTAGATAATAAATTTAAAAATATAATTTTCATGAGGATTATGTCTTAAACTCCTAAACGGCTGCAACGATTTTGATGAAATTTGTAAGTATTTGTGTGGATCCCTGCATGGCTTATATTCGTAATTGGCCCCATAGGTGGCGCTGCAATACTGTTCTAAGTTATCAAATTCTATACCGTTCAACTCGCTATGAAAATAGGTAAATGCATTCGAGTATGAGTAGGCCAGCGTGGTAGACTAAGGTCATCATTAGTAGAGTTGAGGCGAGCAAGTTCAATTAGTAATTATTTATAAATAAATAAATAACACCCAACAGTCACACATATAGCCCCTATCCCACGCTAAGATATGAGTCTTGTGTTGTGGGTATCAAGGACTACGAGAGACTTACGGTCTCACAACACCCAGACCTCGGAGACAAATATCTGTCTGTCACACAAACATTTGTCCCGGTGTGGCAATCGAACCCACGACCTCTCGTTTCACAGCCGACAACTCGCCAACTGCGCCACGGAGGCTGTCAAACCATAACCATACTTATTTCAAACTAGCTGTTGCCTGCGGCTTCGCCCGCGTGAAAGTTATCTTATACCATTTATAAAATAATGTCATCTCTCACAACTACTCGTTTTATAATACAAATATTAATTCAAACAGGTATAACTTTTGATTGAATGCACCGATTTAAATTAAATAAAGACTAAATGTTACATCGAGATACACTCTATGATTTTATCGTCGATTCTTTTGTCGTAATATATTACTTTGGATGTGATATCTTGACAAACAGATAGATATACAATAATTCCAAATACAATCGTTTTGGGTTCTATGTCAATAACTAGCTGTTGCTCGCGGCTCCGCCCGCGTGGAGGTCATGTTTGAGACAAAAGTATACACTACAAAATACCAATGTTCATGCATTTAACTTCAAAAATGAAGGATTTTCATATAAGCTTTCTTACCCTATTTAACCCCCTTAGGGGAGGAATTTCCAAAAACCCTGAAATATGTGTTTTTAATTTTTAACTGTAAGGCCAAATACCAAATTTCATGCGTTTAACTGCAAAAATGACAGATTTTCATACAAACTTTCTTCCCCTATTTTACCCCCTTCGGGGTGGAATTTCCAAAAATCCTGAAATATATATTTTTTATTTTTGATTAAAAGGCCAAATACTAATTTTCATAAACTTAACTTCAAAAATTACGGATTTTCATACAAACTATCATTCCCTTATTTTACCCCCTTAGGGGTGGTATTTCCAAAAACCCTTCCTTAGTGGATGCCTACGTCATAAAAGGTACCTACTGTCAAAATTTCAAGTCTCTAACCCCAGCCGTTTTAGCTGTGCGTTGATCGATCAGTCAGTCAATCAGTCAGTCAGTTTCTTCTTTTATATATACAGATATAACACTTTACAATACAAATTTGATAAAAATATTAAATGTACAGACAAAGTGCCTCTTCAGCTTTATTAGAGACTAGACTTATGGATTTTCGATACTAATTTTGAACTTCTATTTGACCCCTTTCAAGATAGTTTTTTGAAAAAAAAGATAACCTATGTCCTTCTCCTTCTCTCGTCTTCCAGGATATAATCTATCTCTGTGCCAAATTTCATCACAATCCGGTCAGCCGTTTAGTCGTGAAAAGGTAACAAACATACAAACAAACAGAGTTACTTTCGCATTTATAGTATTAGTATGGATAGATATAGATATAATTAATTAAATTATGATTCCTTTTATATATATGCATGGTGTAGTTTAGTGTGATAAGAGAATCACTATTGTTTATACTATAATACTGTAATCTGTGAATGTGATGTGTAATATCTGTTGTATACTCTAAATAAGTATTAATAGGAGTAGTGGTAGAGCCACGCTGTAGACATATTTGTCTACAGCATGAATGGGCCGGCTCGACCGGGGTCGTACCACTGTCTCACAGAAAACCAACGTAAAGTGACAGTTCACTGTCGCGTTTCGTTTGGTAAATGAGATATCCGGAGGCCCAGATTCCCCCTTCCGTTCCCTAATCCCTATTCCTGTCCTTTAAGGCCGGCAGCGCATACATGACACTTTCGGTATTGTTGATGTTCATGGGCGGTGGAGATCACTTAACATCAGGTGACCTACTGGCTCGTTTGTCGGACTATGCTATAAAAAATTACACTAGTAGTACACTTTACCCAACCCGGGGATCAAATCCAAGACCTCAGCACAGCAGACGTACCGCGTACGCAATTACAACTACGAGCCAGTCTAGTATAATAAATTAATATATTATCTATTAAAATGAATTTTATACTCCAATGAAACATGATAAAATGTGTAAGTAAAAGATGAAATAGTTTTCATCCAGAAAATAAAGGTTCCCTAGGGATGCGTGTAATCAGACACGGGGAACAATGGCTGGTTGGAAGTAATTTTCAATATATTTTTAGATCATACTTTTCATTTTTCGCCGGTAGTTCTCGTTAATTATTGCCCCGGAGGTATTGTGAGCGTGCAGCGTATGTTTTATTTTACGTGTATTTCTACCCGATATAAAAAAACATCCTTGTATTCATTGTCCCACTGCTGGGTACCAGCTTCTAAAAAAACAAAATAATATATAAAAAGCGGGTTATAAATTTTTTACTTTGAACTACGCCAGCAGTAGATGGTTAAATTTGGCCATGCTGTTGCTAAAGATATCTATAGAGGCTATATATGTATATACTTATATACTTTACTGGTAGGTTAGCTAGTCTAGGGTTTACTTTCCTTCCAAATCCGTCCTGTTTCCTTTCAACTTCTCCCCTCCCATTCCTGTCCTGATCATCATCTCCCGTCACTTCCTTTACCGACGATCATGATTCCTTTCATTTTCTGGTCATCCTCTTTTCTCCTTTTCCAGTCCTATCCTCGACGTTGTATCCCTGCCTACCAGCCCTTGATGGTAGATTCCAAGTTCCTACGCCACTAACCATAATTACTCATTCCCGTATGGAGAATTTCCATTTGTATTTTGACCTGTCATAAGTGCCTTTTATATGCCTACATGATGAATAAAGATTTTTTTTAATTTTTAATTTCAATATATTTTTTCACGAGACTATCTCGTCCACACCTGCTTCTGTAACTGCTATTCAGGATAGACAATACTCGTAATACCGATCAGAGAAGTTTTGCTGGTGGTAGGATAGTCATCCGCCCGGATAGCGACCACCATACACAGGGTATAAACCCCGCCATAGTGGCACATGTAAGTAAGTCGCGTTCCGGGATCAGCCAGTGTACATCCGGTTTTTGTCGAGGGTCTAGAATTGGGGTCCGATGTTTGGCCGTTATGCGGCGTTCTATGTACTCTGACACTGGACTCTCGACCGCTTTTTCACCTTCTTGCCCATGGCGTAGTGTGAAAGCATGTCGGCATGGTTGTGTTGAGTAGCGGGGGATAGATTGTCTCTCGCTACTCGATACTGTAATTGACCGGCACTGCGCTTACCATCAGGTGTGCATTGTTACGAAAAACTTGCGACCCCAAAGCCGGACGCAGCAGTACCCTATAAATACGAGGGGGTGCGGGGGTGCGCTCTCTTTCGCCGACGATATTCAAGGACAAACGACGTATTAGACATCGCGTTTTGTATATTTGTAGTTAGCATAAGTTTGTAAAATATAACGCTATCGGTTGATTGTTCGTTATTTCTCTTAAAATATTCCTACCACTTCTGGTTGGACACTTTGCCGTACCAGGATAAAAAAATGAATGAGTCTCTGCCAATACGTATGCCTTTATCGAAATAAAATTAATCAAACAGAAACATAGAGAGGAGTTGGAAATATAAATTTTCCGCTTTATATATAGCAATATCATCCGATTAACGTTTAAGTTTTAACCCTATAGATATATCATGATGGAAAATAAATTCACGAAATTACTTGAATGTATTGAAATAATTTATTTCGTGAATAAATCAAGAGCAAGGTTTTGAAATCGATGCCAAGCCTGTATCTCGGATGCTGTTGAATTCTATTATATTTAATAATTTCTCACTCAATTTATTTTATACTAGCTTTTGCCCGCAGCTCCGCCCGCGTGGAAGTTGTTTTTGAGAGAAAAGGCATACTATCCATGGAGGCATATTACGCTATTACATCCCTCTAGCATCTGCCTAGTAGCCGGATGCCGGGCGGTCACTATGCGGAGACGCGAGGATCTTGTATTTGAGCTCAACCAGACCCTAGATAACAGGATATCAGGAATAGGATTGAATTCAGTGCCAAGAAAACATAGGTGTGTGCATTTTCATGCCACAAATCCCCCTTTTCTCCAGTCTCCACTTTCAGGGTGTTCCAATGACAATGCAGAATGATGTTAGGATCTTAGGTGTAGATATCGGATTTAATATTGCGGCGGCGATTTCTAACGCCCGGTCAGCGTATATTAGCTGCTAATATAAAGCGCAGGTACAGCCGAGAATGGAATACTGCTTCCACCTCTGTTATGGTTCCGTTAATTGCTTGCTCGATGGTTGATATGTATTGCAGCGACGGGCCATCTGCATTATGAATGATGCAGAAGTGACCAACAGCTTAGAGCTGCTACAGCAGCCCAGGGACATTTCCTCGCTTAACATGTTTTTTTTTTATTCTGGCGCGGCAAAGTGACCACACTGCACCTGATGGTAAGCGCAGTGCCGTCCAGATAGAGTATCAAGTAGCGAGATATAGTATATCCCCCGCTACTCAACACAATCATGCTGGCCTGCTGTTTAGCTTCTTCACATTACGCTTAAAGGACCCAGGATCATAGGAGGGAGGGAACAGTAAAACACGCTAAGCGAGGAAATATCCCTTCGCAGCTGTAGCGGCTCCAGGCTGTTACTCACGTCTGCATCATTCACAATGCGGATGGCCCGCCGCTGCAACTCATCCAAGGCGTCGAGAAGGTATTTTGAGGCACCGTCTCAGAGGTGCGAGCAGTTTCCATTCCCGGCCGCACCTGCGCTTTATATAAGTGGTATAGCTGACCGGGAGTGAAAAACCGCCGCACTCTGTTCAGGATTCCGACCCTATAGGAAGTGGCGCATATTATGCTCTCGATGTGACTCCTTGGATTTAGATCACAGCGGATATCCTAGGACCCTGAGGTCATTCCGCATTGCGAGTGGAACACCCTGAAGAATGGGTATGGGAGAAAAGTCGCAATCCTACCACTAGCACCCCAACCTTTTTTTTTTTATTCTGGCGCGGCTTAGTGACCACACTGCACCTGATGGTAAGCGCAGTGCCGTCTAATTAGAGTATCGAGTAGCAAGAGACAATGTATCCCCCGCTACTCAACACAATCATGCCAGCCTACTTCTTCATCTACGCCATGGGCAAGAAGGCGAAGAAGCGGTCGAAGGTCCCCCAACTCTAGACCCCCGACAAAAACTGGATGTACACTGGCTTATCCCGGAACGCGACACTTGCGTGTGCCATTATGGCGGGTTTTACACCCTGTGTAAGGTGGTCGCAATCCGGGCGGAAATGAATATCCTACAACCAGCCTAGTGTGGGGTCAAGACTATGTGTCTATTGGGTGTATTAATTGTAAACATTTTGCTTCACCATGTTCCTGGCATAACCTAATAGCTCCTGTGTAAGCGCAAATTAATTTATTAAAGGGTTATTATGAAAATAGGCGCAACTGAGTTCCCGAGGCGACGGTGCAAAACAACGCCGAGTTTCAATTATTTAAATTAGAAACGTTAAAACTTGAAAGTGGTGCCGGCGGGGCCACTTTATCGAATAAAGATGTGCCGAACAATTAGGGGAGCCCTTTCTGAAGTATTACTGCGTTATTTACTTAAACGTGTTTTTATATAGTTACGTTTTGGATACTGGATTTTGATTATAGACGCTGTAGTTTGGGTCTGTGTGGCAGTAAGTAACATTATAAAATAAAGTTTATCTGTATATATAATAGAAGAAACTGACTGACTGACTGATCGATAAACGCACAGCCTAAACGGCTGGGGTTAGAGACTTGAAATTTTGACAGTAGGTACCTTTTATGACGTAGGCATCCACTAAGGAAGGGTTTTTGGATATACCACCCCTGAGGAGTTAAAATAGGGGTTGAAAGTTTGTATGAAAATCCGTCATTTTTGCAGTTAAACGCATGAAAATTAGTATTTGGTCTTTTAGTTAAAAATAAAAAATATATGCTTCAGGATTTTTGGAAATTCCGCCCCTAAGGGGGTAAAATAGGGAATGAAAGTTTATATGAAAATCCGTAATTTTTAAGTTAAACGCATGAATATTGGTACTTTGTATTGTATACTTTTTCTCCCAAACATGACCTCTACGCGGGCGGAGCCGCGAGCAACAGCTAGTAAGATAATAAAATAAGACTGACTAAGCTCCAAATACTCAAAGGCTACTCAACTGGCTGACCATCTAAGGGCTACTTATCTTGTAACACACCATACAATTATGACAAATAAGAGGGTCTCAAATGTTTAACACGATCTTAAGTGCTTGAGTTGCCTTTGAGTATTCGGGCGTAAGTGTTTTAAGGCCGGATTTTTACATTAAAAAAATCTAAATATAACGAGAAAACAAAATGAAAAATATTTTTTTTTTTACATTTTACAGTGTTTTCTTTGGGCATGATAAGTCCAATACCCATTTATAATGTAATTGCTTTTAATCGTGAACAAATGTCATATTCATCATTCAATTCATAATTCGGAATCAATCTTTCTAGAATTCATATGGTACAATAGGTGAACCCTATCAAATATAAAAACTTCATCAAAATCAGTTCATACCCGGCGGAGAAATCGATGTACACATAAAAACGTGCAGAACTGAGATATTTTTCTTTTTCAAGTCGGTTAAAATCAATAAATACACACTTACTTAGCGATAGAACAAAACCATGGTACCATTGGTCACACATATAGCCCTGATCCGACAGTGCGATACACATTTTGTGGGTATCAAGGACTACCAGAGACTTTCGGTCACACAATACTACACAATCATTTGTCTCAATGCGGGGATCTAACCCCAGTCTCCCCTTTGCTGTAAAAAGAAATATCAGCAAGTAAAATTGAAATATAATAATAATAGGATCGATAGCTTAGTTGGTTGCGGTACGGACTGTCAAGAAGAAAGTCGTATGTTCGATACCCAAATGGCATACCTCTGACTTTTCTAAAGTTATTATTATTATTATATTTATTAATGAATGCGTGCTCTAACGGTGAAGGAATTGCATCGTGAGGAAACCTGCATACCTGGGAATTCTCATAAGAGTTTCGAAGGCATGTGAAGTCTACCAATCCGCATTAGGACAGCGTGGTGTACTAACCTAACCCCTCTCATTAGTAGAGGAGGCCCGTTCCCAGCAGTGGGCATCCATCCCTGCCCCTGAATTTAAATGTTATAATAATAATAAACTAGTCCTGTAGCTACTTTATTATTTATGTACAGTACTCTTTATTTAAAAGGTTTTTTTTTTACATTTTTAAATATAAATTATAATATAAAAATACATTTAAAAATATAAAAATGTGCACCCTCCGATGGCGAGGCCTAGGACCCAAGCCACCGGCGGTTAGGACCCCAGAGTGAGGAACCTCCTCACAATGCGTGCCGTATCCAATAATACTGCCTTTTGTATCTGGCTTTTGACCCAACGACCAATTGAGAGCCTCTGAAGATGTTGGTCGAGGCTCTTTGGTATCAGCCCATTGGCAGTAACGACTATCGGAACAATAATAGCTGAGTCAACATTCCACATGTCAACAACCTCGTGAGCCAGATCTAAATATTTGGACATTTTGTCTTTTTCAGCTTTAACGAGGTTATCGTCATGCGGAATGGTAACGTCAACAAGTATTGCCCGGCGCGCTAATCGATCTATTACCACAATATCAGGCTTATTGGCTACAATAGTCCTGTCTGTGATAACAGATCGATCCCAATACAGTGTTGTATGGCCATTTTCGAGAACCGGTTGGGGCACATATTGGTAATATGGCACCTCAGATATAACAAGGTGGTATCGAAGAGCAAGTTGCTGATGTATGATCTTGGCCACTAGGTTATGTCTATGCAAATACTCGCCGTTAGCAAGATACGAACAACCGGAAATAACATGCCTGATTGACTCTCCGGGACGGTGGCATGCACGACAGATGTCAACCGTACCGTCCTTCAGGATGTATTTCCTATAGTTGTTCGTCTTAACAACCTCATCCATAATTGCAAAGACAAAACCCTCAGTTTCCCCGAAGAGATCACCGAAGCGTAGCCAAGATACGGAAGCAAGCTGGTCGACATCGGGCCCATTCAGAGCCCGATAAAATCTTCCATGTAATTCTTTGCTCTTCCATACCCCCCTGCGATCCCCGGTGCTCATCACCACAGGGACCCGCCAGTTCTCATTTGCCAGGGAGAGCGGGGTAAATCCTTTATCGACTTTGACTACCTCCCGATGCACATCCACATCGCTATGGAGAAAATAATCTCTAAGATTGCGTACCTCGCGGTTATGCAGGTCCTTAGCATTAAGTAGGCCTCGTCCCCCACATCTCCGCGGGATATACAATCTCATCACCGACGATCGTGGATGATGCATACGGTGTGCAGTCATCAGAGTCCGGACTCGTCGATCCAGGGCATCTAACTCGGTCTGAGTCCATTTGAGTATGCCAAAGGAGTACATGAGTACGGGCATAACCCAACCGTTAAAAGCACGAATCTTGTTGCCTCCCGACAAAAAACTGTTAAGCACTTTTGTCAGACGACAGAAGAAACGCTCCTTCAACGATTGCTTCATGTCCGCACCCATTATACCTAGCGCTTCTGACATACCCAAATATTTGTAGGTTTCCGATTCAGAGAGGGACCTTAGCCGTTCAGTCTCTGAGAGGTAGACATCATCAGAGACTCTAACCGCACCTCGCCCCACATGGATGACCGCACATTTATCTACACCAAACTCCATACTGATCGAGTTGCTAAAACTTTTAGTTATTTTCAGCAACTCAATCAAATCAGATTTTTTTGGTGCAAATAACTTGAGATCATCCATGTAGAGCAAGTGCGATATTGGTACACTCCCTCTCCGAAGACGGTATCCTAACCCTGAATCCAACAACAAAGTGCTGAGAGGATTCAGAGCCAGGCAAAACCACAAGGGACTCAGACTATCACCCTGGAATATACCCCGATCAATCTTAATTGGTTCATCACAATCAAGAGGACCTGCACCACCTGGATACTTTAAGACTGTGGTCCACTGCCTCATACATGCCCCAAGTAAGGTGCGTAGATTTGAATGAATCTTATACAAATCCAGCACCCTCATGAGCCAAGTATGAGGCACCGAATCATAAGCCTTTTTGTAGTCAATCCAGGCAGCAGATAGGTTTCTTCGATTGTGACGAACCTGCTGACAAATGGCCATATCTATGAGAAGGAGCTCCTTAGTACCACGTGACCCAATTTTACACCCGGTTTGTGCAGAGAACAGTATATTATTATTATCTATGTGGTATGCTATTTTAAATCTTATAATAGAGGTGAACAGTTTGTAGATGGTAGGCAGGCAAGTAATTGGTCTATAGTTTTTTGGGTCCGTAGTACTACCGGATTTAAAGAGGAGGTGAGTGACACCTGTTGTCATAAATGTTGGGAGAGACCCACTTTCAAGGGCGCTCTGAAATTGCGCCGCTAAACGAGAATGCGAAGTTACAAACCATTTCAACCAGAAGTTATGAAGACCATCCGGACCAGGAGATTTCCAGTTTTGGGTCGGCCTAACCGCCCTCAAAACATCATCTGGGCTGATTGAAATGGTCTCCATAGGTGATATGGCCTCGCACGCTCGCTCCACAACACCAATCCAGGCGCCTTCAGTGTGTGAAACTGGCGACGACCAGATGTTTGCCCAATATGTGCGCATATCACGCACATCCGGTAGTCGCCCATCCCCCACACCTTGTTGTGAGTGTTCCCAACATCTATACACCCTCTTTTGGTCACTTTGGAAAGCACGATTTTGCTGGAATCTGTTCCATCTCTTCTTATAACGGCGAATGCGGTTCGCCCACGCATAAACCTTCTGCTTTAGGAGGTCAATGCGTTCCGTGACATAGAACCTATAATCTTGAGGCCTAATACTACTCCCCAAGAAGGCTTGCGTCACAAAACGCATGACCTTAGGCCGATTATTACCTGCCTTAAAACAGATAAGCTTGCTGATGAGAGTCCGAGTCCTGTCGATACGTTCCTCGATCCTACGCTGCCAAGCAGGCACATGCGTAGCGTCCCGTGCGGCTCTGTAGTCATTAGGAAATCGTACATTAGCCACACGACACGCCGCGATGGCCGCGCAGTACAGAATCGCATGAGTATCGACAAGATCTCGACTGGACTCCATGTATTAAGGTAACATCGAGTCCAATGCTCCCATCAGCGCCAAATTACGTTTATGCGTTGGCAACCGCGGTAATCGCGGTCTAAGGCATGCTGGAACTAATTTAAATTCCAAAATCGCACTTTCCAAAGCACCTCTCAAACACTGTATATCATGGGAACTTACGTTATTGTCCAAATCGTCAACCAACTCAATGTTTACGTCATCAGTAGGCACAGATGGCGTATCCACTGTACGCTGGACAACGTCCTGAACAACGCATAAGTTTGCGCGTAGCCGATCAAGCGCTGCATCATCCAACAACTTACGCCGCTGGATGTACCGCACCTGATCCGACAATCGTTGGGCCGACACATCAATCGTTGGCTCCAAATCCTGAAACAGGGCAAGCATTTTGGGACGATACGCCGTGAGTTTAGTGCCCCCCTCCGTTGCCCCAAAGTAGGCCCGCATGACATTTTTATTTATAGAATGTGTCCATCTCATGCGGCGCACTACTCCACCGGCAGCGGGGGCCATTGGCGGGGCACATGGCCCCACTGGTCCCAAGCCAACCGGAGGAGGGTGTTGCCGTCCTCTTCGCCGCGCAGGTGTTAGTGTCGGCGGGGACGACTGCAGCCCGTCGCGCTGGCTCGACACATCGGTGACCGGCAGTGGCTCAGGCGCTTCCGAGGCCGATGCCCACGATGCGGAGCTCGACGAGCTGGAGGGTGATGGTAGGCGTGCGCATCTAACCCGGTTTTTTGTTGTCATTTTACCATTACACTTTTTTGTAGAATGATTTGTCGAAGAAAAACTTATTATTTATTATTATTATAAGCAGCGATAGCCTAGTTGGTTGCGGTACGGACTGCCAAGACGAAAGTCGTAGGTTCGAAACCCAAGTGGCATACACCTCTGACTTTTCTAAAGTTATGTGTGTATTAAAATGTCAATTATCGCTTGCTTTAACGGCGAAGGAAAACATCGTGAGGAAACCTGCATACCTGAGAATTTTTGGAAGGTATGAGAAGTCTGCCAACCCGCATTAGGCCAGCGTGGTGGACTAAGGCCTAACCCCTCTCATTAGTAGAGGAGGCCCGTGCCCAGCAGTGGGACAATGTTTAATACAGGGCTAGTATTATTATTATGTTTCATATTTAATTTTCTCAGGTATATACCTGGTTTTTTTTAAACCACACGGGTGTAAACCAAAGTGTGATTTTTTTTTCTTTAAAGATTTAATTAGAAGATTAAAGATTATTTTTAATTGATTATTATTATTATTATAACATTCACAAAACTATTTATAGTGAATGAATGGTCTTAGAAAATGTCGAGCAAAAATCACGCTGTTTTATACCATTCAAGTGTTAAAACGATTTAACTGAAAACCTTTCAGTATAGTTTAACGACAAAAGCTAATTACGTCGGCCGTAAACTACGCTAGCTTTACGACCTCAAATGTATTTGATATAAATTTAATTAAATCGTGGATTTTTCAGCGGCGACGAAATAGTTTTAGTTTTGATATTTCTTAACATTATTTTATAGTTTGTGTTGTTGAAAATTCTGGGGAATCTTTGGGTACTTCTATATTATTGAAGTGAAAACTATTTTAGACACGTTGGGAAATTTTTGGATGGGAAAAAAGCACTGATCTTGCCTGACTGTCAAGCTCAGATGCATAATATATAGTTGGCGAGCTTTTTGATTTAAACGTTATTTTTTACAATATTTAGTTATATAGTTATTCGGATTAAGTAAATTTTTCTGCATCTTTTGAGTCTAGTTAAAATTTTCTAGTGCACTTTTTAGCGTTCAAATCAACACATTGACACACACACACATTGAGCTGCTCTAATCTAATGTAATTTAATTAAAATTATATAATAATTGTATTACCAAATATTGTTAACCAATGTTGAAAAAGAGCAACGCTAAAGTTTATTGCCCGTTCTTCTCTAGCGAAACTGCATTTCGAACTGGCGGTAGAGTAAAAAATTGTCTGAATCTAAATAATGTATAACATTTCATGGATTCAATAAATATTTGATTTTGATTTTTACTGGTAAAACAGGGATCATTTTTTCAGGGCATATTTATTTTAGAAAAAAATGCGCATAAAAGCGCGAAAAGAAGTCATAAAGATGTAAGTGCTTACACAAGTAATATAATAATCCTACTAAAGTCCACGCAATAGTTTTTTATATAGTTATTTTTTTCCGAAAACAATAAAATTAAAAGTTAGCATTTCGAACACTAGACGAACACTATAGTACTATGCGTATGATCTATACTACGTGCCTCGGTGGCGTAGTTGTAATTGCGTACGGGTACGCCTGCTTTGCTGTGTTGCCGGGTTCGATACCCAGTTCGGGTAAAAGTGATGTTGGGTTTTTCTACCACGAACTAGTGTTATCCCGGAGTCTGGAATTGTGCCCCGGTTCGCCCATTATCACATCATGGGACGGTAATAAGCTTGTCGAAATGTGGGTGTACTGATTATACCTCTGCCACCCCTTTGGGATTACAGGCGTGAGTGCGTATAACATACATGTGCATGTGAGGTCTTCAGCTAAAAGAAATAATAGTGTCAGGGTAGATACCTTTTATTAGGAATACCGAAGGTATATTCAAAATATTTTAGAAAATATCTGTGGGTACATTAATAAGTTTATAGATTGAGCGGGGTGAATTGAAGGTTGAAGGTTTGCAATGTAATAAAAGAGACCGCTCGCGGCGTACCGGTCTTCAGTCCGTGTTCAGATTATAGTTTGTAAGAGTGTTGTTGGTCTGTTTAGATCACGTCGGCCTATTTCTAGTTGTATTACTCGTGAATGGATGCTGCTCGTGTGGACTGGTCTGCTCAGACTGTTTCAGTAAGGACCAAATGCTTTAAGAATTTTTTATTACTCTCACGATGGTCATGTGCGGCACTAGGCCTTGTAATGATTTTTATTCCACAATATTGCAATAAGGCAACATAACATACATTGAGCTGCTCTATTCTAATGTAATGAAACTGAAATCGTATATTAATTGTATGACCAAATATTGTCAACCGGCGTGAAAAGAGCAACGCTAGAGTTTCTAGCCCGTTCTTCTCTAGTGAAACTGCATTCGGAACTGGCGGTAGAGTAAAAAATTTACTGTATCTAAATGATGTATAAGATGTCAAGGATTCGATAAATATTTGTTTTTATTTTTTGTTCAGCTTAGAGCGTCATGCTGTCCGAACTCCTAGATATTTGTCAAAGTCGTATTTAGTACATCCTGACATGGGTTGGTAACGGTAAGCATTTGCATTTGCTGGTGGTAGGATATTCATATTCGCCGGGATAGCGACCACCGTACACAGGGTGTAAAACCCGCCATAGTGGCACACGCAAGTGTGTCGCGTTCCGGGATCAGCCAGTGTACATCCGGTTTTTCTCGGGGGTCTAGAGTTAGGGTACTATGCTTGGCCATTTTGCGGCCTTCTGAGTACTCTGACAATAGACCCTCGACAGCTTTTTCACCTTCTTGCCCATGGCGTAGTGTGAAGGAGGCGTCTCTCACTACTCGATACTCTAATTGGACCGCACTGCGCTTATCATCAGGTGCAGTGCGGTCATTTTGCCGTGATAAAAAAAATAGGATAAAAAAAAACACTAAATTGTGCAACAGTAATTATTAAATAACTCATTGATTAGTAATCTTCGTTTATGTGCGTTTTAAAATACACACTTTACACAGCGACTCAGTTGTATGTTGCTAAAAATATATTTATACAGTAACTTCCATTTCACACGATTCGGTCAACCAGCACCAAACATAAATGCAAAATACTTTTAATCCGAGGTGAAAATCCAGCGTTTTGACGCTGGATCTTGGAAATAATATTTCTCTACTTTAATTTCGCTAGAATGTTCCTTTTCATTGCATTATGCACCAAACTGCTACCACTATGAATGGAGTTTCAAAATTATTATATCTTTGTGAAATCTTAGATTTTTAGTGCATTCTTTTGTTCTAGACAGTAGACAAAATGGCTCCTGCAAGTGATGGTTAGTGTTATTCAAAAGTGTATTTTTAAACTACCGCTAACAAAGTTGAGGAACCTGGCTCTGAAACAAGAGGTCTCATGTTTGATTCTTGCAACAAGGTAAATATTTATTAATTATTGTATACACTTTTTTTTTCAAATGTTGTGAGAGCAAAGTCCATTGTAGTACCTGATACCTATACGACAAGATAATGGATATAGGAGATATAAGATAAAGGAGTCTGGATTTGTGCCCGGTATAGCGACAGGCGCTCACCCTATCACATCATGGGACGGCATAGAGCTTCGCGAAATTTGGGTGTACTGGTTACACCTCTGCTTACCCCTTCGGTGATTACAGTGACGTATGTTTATTTAGCCGTTGGTTCAGCGGACTTCGCGGGAATTTCTTGTGAGTAGACGCAATTTTCATGATTTGGTCTTAAGAGACCTATCCGATCCGTAGATTTACGTATTCGTCATTGATTCATTTTTGCCGCTGAACAAAACTAACCAATCACGTATACAGAACTCAACGCATAGAAAATAACTGAAGTGTTGTTTTTGCATAAGGAAATAGGTCCGAGTTTTAAGAGTACATTTTTCTGCTTCAACCAATTGTGTTTAATCTTCTCTCCCTCCTGAAGTGTTTAATATTGGACCGCACTGCGCTCCATACTGATGGTACCTGATGGTAAGCCATCAGGTACCATCAGTATGGTCACGTTGCCGTGCCAGTATAAGAAAAAAAAATATGATTAAATGGAAATTTTATGGAACTACTAAAATATTTACACAATATTGCATCTCTAAACATAGTTATTTCAGTCACATTGTTGTAGTGAAAGCAGTGTTAATATCAGTTTTACACGTGTACTGGTTTCCATCGCGTTAACTCATCGATACTGTGTTGCATGCTCTAAAAATTTTAGGGTTTTTGAAGAAAAACAGGTTTGGTGAAAACTTCTTTAGGACGTTTGGCACTTTTGGGATGAGCAAAAGGACTGACTGAACTCGCGTAACCAACAAAAAAAATATAGTCGTGAGAACTACAGACAGAAGTGAAAAGTAAAAGCTTTGTAATTACTATGTTGTTTTTTTTTTGAAACAGCGTCCATGACGTAGTAACTTGCTGGTGGTAGGATATTCATATCCGCCCGGATAGCGACCACCGTACACAGAGTGTAAATAGTGGCACACGCAAGCGTGTCGCGTTCCAGGATCAGCATGTGTACATCCGGTTTCTGTCGGGGGTCTAGAGTTGGGGTACGATGTTTGGCAGGTGCAGTGTGGTCACTTTCCCGAGCTAGGATTAAAAAAAAACTTTTTTGTTTAAGATTGCTTGTCAATATAGAACTAGGCGTGCTTATGTCAAAAGTAAATAAGCTGAGCGTGACGGTCCCGCGGGTTCTGTGCTCTTTCCCCATCCCAAAAGTGCCCAATGTACCTAAAGAAGTTTCACTTCAAAAATTTCTACGTCATGGACGCTGTTTCAAAATGACCACAGTACTTCCAAAGTTTTAAGATTCCACTTCTGTCGGTAGTACCCATTATGAAAATAATTCTGTGCATAGCTATATAATTCTCTGGATAGCGCTACGCTTGTGCTGATTTCTTAGGTTCGATTCTTGAGTCGGGTAAAAGTGATATTGGGTTTTTCTGTCATGAAATACTCAGTATCAGCCCGGAGTCTGGATATGTGTTTGGTATTTGTATGGGCTTGCAAAATACGTTAAGGCTGAATGAATGTGAAAGGCATTTTCATCATCATCTACCTGCCCTTATCCCACACTAAGTGGGATCGGCATAAATGGTTTGAACTCTCCACGCAGCCCTATCATCCGTTAAATCTGCATTCACTCCTTTCATGCGCATGTCCTCAGTGAAGGACGTTTTTCAAAATGTCTTAATTTAACCATGACTGCGACATGCCTACGTGTTATAACGCTGTTTTGTAGTTCGTCGGGGGTATCGGAAAATTTGCTTTTGTGACGTTTTTGTTGTCGGATCGCTGAATTGTGAAAAGGGAATTTTGATTTTTCCGAATGCATTCACCAGGTAAAGGTTACATGCTGTTGCTAAGTTAAAAAGACCTAACTTTTAATTCATTAATAGTACACGGACTTCAATAAAAAACAAATTATGAGTCACTATAAAATTTGAGGGTTGCCCTTGATTTTTCTGAGATCCCATCATCAGATCCTGACTTGGTGCAAATGGGACCACCTGGGAAGTATACCCTATTAAACAAAAAAAAAATCTAGAATCGGGCCAGGCGTCTTCGAGTAATCGGGGAACATACATAAAAAAAGATTCCGACGAATTGTTAACCTCCTCCTTTTTTGAAGTCTGTTAAAAAAAGAGAACTATAAACTACATCCAAAAGTCAAAACAAAATTTAAACATATTTTATGTCCATAATTTGAATCTAAGTATAATTAATAGATATTTTTTTTGATTTTATTAATTTCCCTGTTGATAATACAGGTTATTAACCGACTTCAAAAAAGGAGAAGGTTAACAATTCGTCGGAATCTTTTTTTTTTATGTATGTTCCCCGATTACTCGAAGACGCCTGGACCGATTCGAGAAATTCTTTTTTTGTTTAAAAGGGTATACTTCCCAGTTGGTCCCATTGGCACCAAGTCAGGATCTGATGATGGGATCTCAGAAAAATCAAGGAAAATCAAATTTTATAGTGACGCATAATTTGTTTTTTATTGAAGTCGGTGTACTTTTTATTTATGTTTTAACGTTTATCACTTTTTAAATTGTTTATGATAATTACATAAAAACAAAAAAGGGTTACGTACATGTAACATGATTAATGTACACTCTGAAAGTAGTTTGTTCAGAATAAGCGACTGAATCGATATCAACATTTTTGTAATAGACGATTTTTTTTCCAAAAATAATTAACACTCAGGTAAATAATAGTCACCATTAATTTAACGTTCAATACAAACGAAACTGAGACATAACTGGATGCGATAAAGTCTTTTCTAAATCCAACAATAAACGAACACTTTAAAAAATCAAATAATTAAAATTACGATCTTTATTTCGAAAATTAGTACAACTAATTTCATCAAAAACAATATTTATATTCATCGCAGTCTAATTTCAATACATGAATTATGATTGTAATAATATTTTTAAATTGGGGTGTCTGAGGATGTGCGTTATTCCCGTTACACATAGTATAGTAATATTGCTTATTTTATTAAATTCCATTCTGCAATGAAAAATATAACTCAGTTATTACCACGATTTTGTGCTATTCGAAAGCAGTAGAAATTCTGAAGTCAGCACGGCACGTACCCTTAATAGCTTACATTTCTTGTTGGATATATTCCGCTGTAGAAATGTAGGATTTGCACTGTACATTTTTAAATCAGGCTATCATATAACTATATATAAAACCATACATTTAAATACACTGCCTCGGTGGCGTGCAATTGCGCATGCGTTACGACTGCTGTGCTGAGGTCTCGGGTTCGATCCCCAAGTCGGGTAAAGTGATATTGGGTTGTTCTATTTAGAAATACTCAGTATCAACCGGAGTCTGGAATAGTGCCTGGTATGGCGATAGGCTCACCCCCTATCACATTATGGGACCATAATGAATTTGTCGAAAAGTTGGTGTACTTGTTACACCTCTGCCTACCCCTTCAGGAATTACAGGCGTAAGTGTAGATGCATATGCATACATTATAATTTAAATAGATTTTTTATAAGTGTACTAGCTATACTCGCTATAAGCATATAGCTGTTACTTATCTCTTAGTCTAAAGAAAGTAATGTGAAAAAAATCTCAATTGTTTTATAATTTCCTTAAAGTCCTCGCCATAATATTTTATTTTAATGTTTGTGTGTGGGTGTGTTTTTGTATTGTGTTTTATGTCCTCTTTCTTATATAGTATTTATTAATATTTTTCATTAGGTACAATATTTAAAAATTCAAATTGAATTTTGGAATTTATTTTACGCCCAAACTTGAAACAAACTTCCATTCATCCAAACATTATAATATTGAGTTTAAGTAAGATAACTTAATCGCATCTGCTATAATAAACATTTTTGTTTAGTCTTCACTTTACAACTAAGATCTGAGTTAGCTGTTGAATAACGTATGAATTCAAACTTTAGTCCCATTAAGCAGTCGGCATCCAGGAAATCCTTAGCATAACTCTGGATGAGAGTTTACAATCCACTGTTTACCAAGACTTTAACTGGCTTGATTAAATGCACTGGTTAGATTCAATTGTAGATTGCTTTGAAATCAGGAGTTATGGCTCGTTGGAAGATGTTTTTACCCGGTGCTTTAATAGTCCGACAGCACTTAATAATGAGTAACATTATTTGGTTGTGTTGAGTGGCGGAGGATAGATTGTCTTGCTACTCGATACTTTAATTGGACGGCACTGCGCGTACCATCAGGTACAGTGTGGATAGAATAAAAAAATATTGTTTAGTATCAATTTTATTAGCGACTGCCTCGGTGGCGCAGTGGTAATTGCTTCGCGGTACGACTGCTGTCTTGTTGTCTCTGGTTTGATCCCCGTGTCGGGTAAAAGACTTATTGTTTTTTTTCTTTATCACAGAATACCTCAGTATAAGACCGAAGTGAGGAAATGTGCCCGGTATGGCGATAAGCTTGCTCACTTTCACATTATGGAACCGTAATAAATTCGCCGAAAAGTGTACTGGTGTGAGTATGAATGTATATAACCATCAAGCTATGGAACAGTTGTTCAGCCATAGTTTTCCCTCCTTTCTAGTTTCTATTATCCTGGGATTTTTAAGCTTATTGTGAAGAAACTCAGCAGGCCGCCATGATTGTGTCAAGTGGAAAGACATGGCACTGCGTTTACCACCAGCCCGGCTAAGATGCGCGCGTCGATAAAATTTTGTCGACTCTATAACACGACAAAAAATCATTTATGTCTATAGTCTACCGAGGTTTATTTTTTATTATTATTATTTTTATTTACGTCCTCCTGAATTGTCAGGATACCTTTTTCGCACATATATATCTTTTTTTCACTGTCCTACCTTTGCCCTTGTCAAGGGTAAACAGCGCAGGTGCTATTATTGTGGTGATTTAATTATTTTTTACCTATGAATTATCAATTATTATTGCTTATTATTATAAATTGCATAACATTATTACAAATTACTTCATTACAAAAAGATTAAACAATTAAAGAAAAAAAAAACTCTATTCTTTAATTAAACATTAAAGAATAGAATTAAATTTACATTACAGTCTACCGAGGTTAACATGCAGGTTCGTTTTTCTCGAATTATTTTGTCGAAAGAAGAGATTATAGTAATTTTTAGTTATCTGTCTGCAAACCTTCACATCACAAAACAATTTTAACAAGTTTCGACACATGTAACCCGAGATATTTGTCGTCGATATTTTGAACGTAGGGAAATAAACATAGAATAAAGTAATTTCATTTATAAGATTACGCTTATGTCTTCAATGAGAGACTTGTCGATATTAGCGCGCATGTTAAGGAAATCGAGATATTTATCGACATCGACAATTTGTCTACGTCTTTGTTTAGTCGTTCTCGAGACATGTCGTGGCACGCATCTTAGGCCGGCAGGTGTACTGTTGATCACTTTGCCGTGTCTAGATAAACAAAGAAATAATTGCATTAAAATCATGATCAGGATACATTCTTATTTTAATCAATTGAAAGACAAAATCAAAGACAAACTGTTCCCAAACGATAAAGACGTATTAAAACAAGAATAATTTCGCCTGGAGATCTTTTCAGTTCCAGTTTACATTTTAAATCCAGCTAAGCCTCTTGAGTGAGCTTCCTTTGAAGGCAAAGAAGGAAATGCCCGCGTAAAATCTCAAGCAAGGGTTCTTTAGAACTTCATACAAAATTATCTAGGTATCTTTGAACATCTGGTATTAAATAGCTGTGTATATTATTTTCTTACAATATTGGATTGATGGTTATAACAATAATAATGCCCTATATTATACACTGTCCCACTACTGGGCACGGGTGTCCTCTACTAATTAGTTAGGCCTTCATCATTCTAGCGTAATGCGGGTTGGCAGACTTCACACACTTTCAATATGTTATTTATTTCTCGGGCATGCAGATTTTGTAGTTCACGATGTTTCTCGTTACCGTTTAAGCGAGTGATAAATAACAATCAATACACCAGTGACTTCTATCAATCAGGATTGTGTGTCGTATGAACTGGTTTCGATAACTTTTTGTACAAGACATTTAGAGCTGAAATCAATCCCATTAGTTATTATAATTAAAGAAAATATGTTCAAACATTATTAAATTCAGATTTTTGCTCGTTGATATGGCGTTTTATTAGAAATGTTATAGAAACACAGCCAAGGTCAAACATTAGGTCGTGGACAAAACATTTCATCATCGGTGAATTATTTGTGATATAATTTACCGATCTACAATCCCCAGCTACATCAAAACTGTTAAAAAATTATCAAAGGCTTAATGTTTACAGCACGCTGATTGTCTCTGCGGCGTTTCCAATTAAGCTACTTCAATCACGCTTTGACACAAAAATGTATGTTTTGTGTGTTATTTCAGTAGTTTGTTTTTGCACAGCTCCGTGGCACAGTAGCGAGTGGCTGTGATGAGAGGCGATTTCTATTCCTGCACGAAACAATTGTTTGGACAAATATTTGTTTCGGGTCTAGGTATTATAAGACTACGTCTCTAGTAGTTTTCGATACCAGAAATGTGTCTCACATAGTGTGGGGTTAAAGCTATGTGTGTGATTGTTGAGTATACTTATTTTTGTTATCTATTTATCCGTTTCTATAAAGTTGAAATGAAACTAATTTTACGGATTCTATCGCGGTTTATTAAACTTTTTGAAGTTATACTTCTTTAGGCGAGTTATGAAAAAATTATGAGAGTGAAATTTTAAGATGCGCGTGACACAAAAGTAACGCCTCTGAAGTTGCCCTAAGTACCAGGCTAGCAGAAATGTAAGGAGATTTGATACTGTTTTTAAAATTTAAATTAATCATTTAAATGTAGCCAGTACGTTATGGTATTATGAAAGACCAAATTAGTACTATACAGTAATATTATTTAGGTCTTTCATGATACTATAAAGTACTGGCCATTAAAATATTTTGTTGTTATTCTTTTTTTTCATTTCGGTCTTTCATAATACTTACATTTCTAGTGACTTCTAGGTAATAAAAATGCAAGGTTTGTTTGTTCCTAGATACTTCTTGGGTACGTCATCCTACGTCTTTGTCATTATTCACTTTAAGTATCAGGCTGGCATGAAATGTAAGGAGATTTGATCCGTTTTATTTCTAGTGACTTCTAGGTAGATAAAACTTGCATTTTCATTGAAGTTATACTTCTTTAGGCGCGTTATGAAAATATATATATTTATATTATCATATTTTTTAACGAGGCAAAAAAAGTATAACTTCTCACGCGCGTACATAAGTACACACACCCATTTTTTAATCCCCACACGTTTCGAAAGCTTTACAGCCTTCTTGGTCCGCCCCGTGACCATTCATTTCAATGTATAATATTCGAATACACACATATATAACATAAGAACAATACAAACATAAGAAAATTCTATGAAGTTGTTTTATTAATGTAATTATTTTAATTATTGCCTAATTGGTCTAGCAGAGGCGTACTTAAACTGGGAAAATTCTGAAGTCGTAGGTTCAACTCCTAGATGAGGCAATCACAGTTTCCGTTCAAGTTTTCGATTTAAAATGTCATAAAGTTACATCTGATTGGAATTTGTACTAGTTTGACGATAAATGCACTACCTATCACATTATCTGTATATATAAAAGAAGAAACTGACTGACTGACTGACTGACTGACTGACTGATTTATCAACGCACAGCCTAAACGGCTGGGGTTAGAGACTTGAAATTTTGACAGTAGGTACATTTTATCACGTAGGCATCCACTAAGGAAGGGTTTTTGGAAATACCACTCCTAAGGGGGTAAAATAGGGGATGAAAGTTTGTATGAAAATCCGTCATTTTTGAAGTTAAATCCATGAAAATTAGTATTTGGCATTTTAGTTAAAAATAAAAATTATATGTTTCAGGATTTTTGGAAATTCCGCCCCTAAGGGGGTAAAATAGGGAATGAAAGTTTGTATGAAAATCCGTCATTTTTAAGTTCAACGCATGAATATTGGTATTTTGTATTGTATACTTTTTCTCCCAAACATGACATCCACGCGGGCGGAGCCGCGAGCAACAGCTATAGGACATAAGTAAGTTTAGGGAACTGCGGGTATACACCTCTGTCGATCACTTAGGTGTATAATAATAACACCCAACAGTCACACACATAGCCCCGATCCCACACTAAGATACGAGTCTTGTCTTGTGGGTATCACGGACCACGAGAGACTTTCGGTCTCACAACGCCCAGACCCCGGACACAAATATCTGTCTGTCACACAAACATTTGCCGGTGGCCCGGTGTGGGAATCGAACCCACGGCCTCTCGTTTCACAGCAAGCTACTCGCCTACTGCGCCACGGAGGCTGTCAAATGTGTATGAACCTATGTTAATATTGATTTTAACTTTTTAGATGACTTATCATTATTATACTTTATACCTCGTCAGTAATCTATAATTTGTAAAAAAAACATTTATATTTTATATTTTTTTTATTTTGGAAACAATAACACACATTCCGTAGCAGTTTCCACAGATTACAATATCACGTAATTAACAGACGCCACTATATTCGCACATACACGCGCATACACACACACATATTAACAAAAAAAATCCAATGAGAGGTGTCAAGGGACACCCGGATGGAACGAAGTTCCTTTCGATTAATTAGTGAAGGAATTGTAATATTTTTTTTTTTATGTTATAATAATATTTTTTTTATTATTAACAAATAAAATATTAAAATTATATTATTAAAATTATTAATAATAATATATTAATAATATATAATAATATTAGCAACAACTGCAGCAAGTAAAATTACATATAAACATAATGACAGCTGTTAAAATACATTTAAAAACGTTCCAATATAAAAGTGTCGTGACAACTTTTCGTAAGATTTTTTTCCGTCTAGCCCTATAATAGTTCCAATAACGTTTAAACATACATAACTATACACACACAATGCACACATAATATAAAGTAAATGATATATAACATTAGAAAATTGAATAAGTGTCAAGCGTGCCCTACTCAAGAATTTCCAACTGAATATAATTTCACTGTAACCTTCTATAAATTGCAAGAGGATTAAAAATCTGCAAAAAAATGGGCAGTAAATGTCTTCATACTGGCGTAAAATGTGACGGCAACCTTTCTGCTCCGAACTGAATTAATTCGGTGAAGTAGGTGAACTGAAATGGGTCGAACTTTGCCCTTTTATAACTAGTGTTTCTTACAAAAATATTTAACATCAGTAACAAACGTGAATATACACTTGATAGCTTTAAAACATTATTAATCCTACTAATGACTGCCTCGGTGGCGTAGTTGTAATTGCGCATGCGTTTACGACTGCTATGCTGAGGTCTCGGGTTCGATCCCCGGGTCGGGTAAAGTGATGTTGGGTTTTTCTATCCAGAAATTCCCAGTATTAGCCCGGAGTCTGGAATCTGTGCCCGGTATGGCGATAGGCTCGCCCCCTATCACATCATGGGACCGAAATTTGGCGAAAAGTGGGTGTACTAGTTACACCCCTGCCCACCCCTTTGGAGATTACAGGTGTGAGTGTATATGTATGTATGTATGTAATCCTACTAATATTATAAATGTGAAAGTTTGGATGGATGGATGTTTGTTACTCAATCACGCTACAACGGCTGGACGGATCTGGTTGAAGTTTGGCACAGAGATAGATTATTGTGTAGAATATCACATAGGCTACTTTTTATCCCGGAAAAATGTATAGTTCCCGTGGGATAGTTTAGTTTTTCACAGAGCAAGGGATCGACATGATTTTTTGCATAATGGTAGTTTAGGGATCAGAAAATGAAAATGAATTTTATCCAAAAATGCACGCATCTTAACGTTTAAGATTTACGATGCCTTCATGGATTGGATACCTTTCCTTCCAAAAATAACCTCCACGCGGGCGGAGCCGCGAGCAACATCTAGTCCTCAATAAAGATTACTGAGAATTCATTTAAAAAAAAACAGACCTTTTCATACTAGTGTCTTCGGTATCAGATCCAGAACATCATAAATCAAATCCTGCTTTCACCGTTCTAAACCTTAATGATAAGGATATATAATTTAATGTTGATTGTGAGAATGATGATGGTTTGTAAGTGGCATGATGTGTGTTGCTAGGTAATGGAAGAAAGACCACATGCGGCGAAGCAAATAGCTTTCAGACGAGATGCATTAGTACCCACTACATGTTTTGCTTGTGGAAGGCGTCTCGTGTAATGACGTTTAGATACCGGAATGTATTTAAATGAGGCGGCCAGTGTTACACTTTGTTTGTATTTCGAATTTGAGTTTTGTTTTTTAATTTTCTATTTGTTGTTATGGCTATAAGTTTATTGACCAGGTAGGTTTTTTATTATTTAGTGCCTTGATAGGCAGAAGAGCAGACGGGCCACCTGATGGTAATTAGTCACCGCCGCCCATAGACTTCTGCAATGCCAGGGCACAGCAAAGCCGTTGCTTACCGTTGAAGGTGTTTATGTGATATTTATAATATTCAAATTTCAAAGTACTTCCAGAGGTTAAAACTAAAATTAAACCCAATATTTTACATAGCATCGATAATAAAATTTCCACGACCCTGAACTTCACATCTACGTAAACAAAACATTATTATTATTTCAATTTATTCAGTCATCTTTCACCTATATCATCTTAGTTTAACCTCCTTAATCAGAGTCAAAAATGTACAATTTACTCATGCCGTAGTAAAGATGTAAAATATTAATACTCAGAGATAATTTATCCCCTGTTGATGTCAGTAAAAAATATGTCAAAATTAATGAATTGGTGAGGCAACACTTGACTAGTTTTCATTATGAATTGAAGAATGTATTCTTATATGTATTATATTTTATTTCGAAAAAAGGTAATAAGTAGTGAGAAAAATACAAGCCAATATCAACTTTATGTCTATAATATTAACGTTACAAATACGCTTAATACGCACGTCAATAAGGGCGAGTATCGCAAGTTTTTATCCGGACACCGGTGTCAGAATGATCAGAGACTAGCTCATTTTTTGAAAAGATTATTTAATTGCTACAGAAGACTAAGGAGAGCTTCCTTGAATTAACCTTAAGTAGCTATTAGTAGTTCGTCATTAAATCTTTTAAGTACGGACACTTTCAAACACAATTTTCTCCTTTTCAACTCTTTACTGGCCCTAACACAGCATTAATACACTCAAAGTGTTGCAGTTTTAAATTTTTACCAAGGGACGAGTTAATGGTCTTTTACTGACTATAAGTGGGGCAGTTGACCTCTAAGCAGAGATACTGAAAATATTTTATAGGCTCAAACGTGTTTGAGCAATACAATTTTCTGTGTCGGACCTGGATATCTGTGTAGAATTCCTAATGCGGCCTCGGCGATAAGAGGCGTACCTTTCAAATAAATTCAAATTCAATTTGTTGGTTGAATTTGTTTTAATTTGTAAATTGAAGTTTGGCTGCTGATAGAATCTGCTAGATGGACTCTGTCTTCACAAATTAAATTTATATATTTCTTTATTTATTGTGGAAAAACCAATAGTTGCATATTATATAGGTTAAGTAAATAAGTATAGGTATGCTGAGATGGTTTGGCCATATGGGGAGGATGGATAAAAGGCGATTTACGAAAGGTATTTATCGTGCGAATGTGACTGGAAGAGTGGGTAGAGGGCGCCCGAGGAGAACTTATTCCAATCAAATAAACGATCTTCTCCTAAAAGGGCAAATCAGAAGTACCTCCAACCGTCGAAAATGTATGAGAAGATGTATGAATGTGGAAGAGGCGAAAGAAGTGTGGTAGGACCGTAGCTTGTGACAGTTAATAGTCTCTGCCTACCCCCATGGGATGCGGGCGTGAGTGTATATGTATGTAGTAAATAAGTATAGGTAAATAGACAACCCACAACTATTTCCACGGATTACATTTTTTTTATCCTGGCACGACAAAGTGACCACACTGCACCTGATGGTAAGTGCAGTGCCGTCCAATTAAAGTATCAAGAAGCGACAGACAAAATATCCCTCGCTACTAAACACAAGCATGCCAGCCTGCTGTGAAGCTTAGCTTTTAATAAATAGAAAAATACGCCGTGGATGCAAACCCTGTAGCGAGACAAAAGCTATAGTGATACACAAATATTTATTTTGAATGGTTCCGCATTATGTGAGACTGTTGGGTGTTATTCATTTATTAAATATCTCCCTAATTAGTTTCTCGAGTAAACAAGACATTCTTTTATAAATTACGCCTAGCGTAGGTGCAGCGGCAAAATATCAGAGAAGCGCAAAATGTATTTCATTTCATATTTCTGCCCCTAATACGCTTCTATTATTGGCTAGCTCTTGAATGAACGTTATGAACATGTACTGAGTCGGGCGGATCATTTGTGAATAATGAATTCAGATCAATGAGACTTTTGAATATGCTTTGTAGAGAATAGAAGATGGATTCTGACATGATAAAATAGATAGGAAAAGAGAATAGGCGAGTTGACTGTTTTTGGGAAACCGTTTTATTTTATTCTCCATGGTCTATATTATTTAAATATCGTCATTAACAAACATAAAACATAAATTTGTATTTTTATAAAATATTAGGAACATCAACAAAACTATGCAAGATGGATATTTAAAAGGCACAAATACAATGTTTATAATTTAATTTTATTGATTGATTTACACGACACTGTTACACATCTCAGTGCTTAATATTAAAACAAACGCATGTCAGGATTCACTTAAGGATTCTCTTTATAATTAATCTACTAGCATTACCCTCTTAGCTGAACTAGGCGGCTATTGAACTGATTACGATTACTTACTGCCCCGCGAACGAACCACGAATATACTGGCTATCGTCTCGTCTACTTCACAAAACAACTGAACCAACTGAACTGAACACCGGAGCGCGGAAGGCACTCTGTTTTATATTAAACATTTACTACTCCCACTTTGGTTGTCATTATTAACTACCCTCAACTAGTCTCCTAATTACCTCCGATATGCTTTCGGTATTTATAGGAAATACCCTAATAAAAACAACTTTATTTTTCCCACCAAAACGCTACCAACTGTCATGGCCTCTCGTTTGACGTGACCATCCGCAACTAATAGACGTTTGGCTCAGCGTTTTATAGATCTTTCGAACGGTGAAGTCATGCATGAATGATTTGTGTATAACATATTTATTTTGTTGAAAATATTAAATAATCACATATAAATTATAATTATTAAAAAACTAACAAATTGGTTTAATTTTCGATAATTTTAGACTAAAATATATTATAAAAAATAAAATTCTATCAGGTTTTCACTTAAAGTCAACTACCTTATTAATCTTTTTTGCACAAACGACTTAATACACACACACACACACACATACACATACACTCACGCCTGTAATCCCCGAAGGGGTAGGCAGAGGTGTAACTAGTACACCCACTTTTCGCCGAATTTCGGTCCCATAATGTGATAGGGGGCGAGCCTATCGCCATACCGGGCACATTTTCCAGACTCCGGGCTAATACTGAGGCATTTCTAGATAGAAAAACCCAATATCACTTTACCCGACCCGGGGATCGAACCCGAGACCTCAGCACAGCAGTCGTATGCGCAATTACAACTGCGCCACCGAGGCTGTACTATAAATCTATTTATAAATATCCTGAAACCGTTTTCCATAATTGAAATAGTAAATGTATTAGAACGACTTGGCCGCTTAATTTTTTTTCAAATGAAAATTGGCTTAATCTGAATATACTTATTCTGTGGGATTTTAGTCTCTATCTGATCCTAATAAAATCACGTATGTGAAGCTACGGGAAAAGTTGTAAAAAATTAATAACGAATTATGTACACATGCAACTGCAGACTAATCTTTAGCGATTTTGGCATATTGTTCTACTTTGAAGCTACGGTGTTTATCTATGTTGAAGTTATTAGATCTGATTTCAATATGAAAGGTGTTTTTTTGATTTTTTTTATACTGGCACGGCAAAGTGACCACTGCACACTGCACCTGATGGTAAGCGCAGTGCGGTCCAATTAGAGCATCGAGTAGCGAGAGACGATCTGTCCCGCGCTACTCAACACAATCATGCCGACCCGCTTCTTCACACTACGCCATGGGCAAGAAGGTGAAGAAGCGGTCGAGGGTCTAGTGTCAGAGTACTCAGAAGGCTGTAAAACGGCCAAACATCGTACCCCAACTCTAGACCCCCGACAAACCAGATATACACTGGTTGATCCCGAAACGCGACACACTTGCGTGTCTACTTGCGTGACTCCAAAAATAATTGATTTTATTTGTATGAATTCAATTATTATTTTGTTTTTAGTTGTGTCTGGGTTTTTTGAAGACGGTTTTATTTTTATTTAAAAAGTAATAATTTTTTTTTCGGATTCATAAAATTCTTTCGATAATAGGTATTAGGTAATGTAATAAGTTGATTAAAATAATAAAAAAACGTGTTAAGTACCCTATTCCCTTGTATATAAAACTTTGACAAGTAAGGGATGCGCGAGGGCCTTCAATCAAACGACCTTCGTCTCAGCAGTCAGTCCCATTCCTCTCAAGGCGATCGTCGATTTCGTTTCGGATTTTATTTTTAATTAATTTGCACTCGACCCGTTTCGTTTACTAACACTATTCAGGGCTCTGCCTATAATATTAGCCGAGATTTATTGCATTCTGCCTTCAGAACCAATGACTTGGTAACTTATCGATTAATACTTATTAATGAGATGTTGGATCACTCTGCATCTTCTACCGCATTTATCACGGGGAGTCTTCCGAGGAGTTGTTTGGATTGATCCCCGCGGCTAAATTTCACCATCGGACATCGCGCACAAACGAGACATTCCATCCACACCAGCTCGATATCCAGCGTTCCACAACAGCGCGATTTTTAAGACATTTTCTGCCTCGCACAACCACTCTGTGGAACCAGTTGTCGCCGGCGGTCTTACCGAACCGTTACGACCGGGGAACCTTCAAGAAAAGAGCATATTCTTTCCTGAAAGGCCGGCAATGCATTTGCAAGTTCTCTGGTGTTGCAGATGTTCATGGGTGGCGGTGATCATTTTTCATCAGGTGAGCCTCCTGCTCGTGTGCCCCCTTTTACCATAAAAAAATGTTTTGCTTAATATTTCGATTATTTCGGCCATTAAAGGCCAATTGGATTTTGCATTACTTTTCGATCTAGATTGCTTTAATGTTAATATTAGCGATGGAAGAGATTTAAAATTGTTTGAGTATTTAAATATTTTTAATGAAACTCAGATTTGGTGGTCTATATAATTTATATAGCATTTGCGTCTAACCGTTTTGTGTCCTCAATATTTCTTTATATTGGTAGTCACCAATTTCAGATTTCCAGAATTCACTCGCAAAGGAGATATTCTCGTTTTGTGGAGTCTGTTAATCGTCGCTTTTTAAAGCGTGGTGGACTCAGGCCTAACCCTTCTCATTATTTTGTTTTTATTTATTGAGGAAAGCAGCGATAGCCTAGTTGGTTGCGGTACGGACTGTCAAGACGAAAGTCGTAGGTTCGAAACCCAAGTGGCATACACCTCTGACTTTTCTAAAGTTATGTGTGTATTAAAATGTTAATTATCGCTTGCTTTAACGGCGAAGGAAAACATCGTGAGGAAATCTGCATATCTGAGAGTTTTTCGAAGGTATGAGAAGTCTGCCAACCCGCATTAGGCCAGCGTGGTGGACTAAGGCCTAACCCCTCTCATTAGTAGAGGCCAGTGCCCAGCAGTGGGACAATGTTTAATACAGGGCTAGTATTATTGAGGAAGAACAAATAATTGTACATTACAAAATTACATCACGGTATAGTTGCAGGCGAATATAGAATCGACAAAATTCTCCACGGATTACAATAATAGTGTTTTATATAAGGGGCTTTAACAGCTTTTTATAAAGTTTACGTTCTTTTTTTTCCTTACCCTCCCAGGCAGTGGAACAATGTATGTAACAGAGTTGCAATTATAATTATGTATACATATACACTCACGCCTATAATCCCCGATGGGGCAAGCGGAGGTGTAAACAGTCCACCCGCTGTTCTTCGAACTTATAACGATCCCATAATCTGATAGGGGATGAGCCTATCGCCATACCGTTCCACGTTATTAAACTGTGGAACGGAGTAATACTACTCACTTTATAATTTCACTACTGAGTTTATGCCTACTATGATTTGGCACGGAAAGCGCCAACTCTATACCTGATAGTAAGCGTAGTGCCGTGCAGGTAGAGTATCACTTAGCGAGATACAACTATTCCTCGCTACTCGACACTATCATGGCTTTTTTTTGTTGTCGCGGGGAAAGCGTTTTATTACTGCCGTCCGCTCCGGAGGGAAGCGGATTAAGAATAAAACGGGTATGCTGGATTAGCCGGTCTTACGACCCAGCATCCCCCTCGCCCGGATGATGGCTGTCCGTGCTGCCGCTGGGCCGAGTCCCTACCCCTATGTACACCCCACCCGCCACTACGAGCTAAAACACCGCGGTGGCCTTCTTCGGCGCTTACGGAGCGATGCCGGGGTATTCTAAGGAGTGCTAGAATTGCAGCCGCAATCGCCCCTGCACGGTGCTCGACAGAATCATGCCTGATGATAGCATAATTGAACTGAGATTTTACCTCACTTATTCAATCCAAATAAATGAGTCCTGGCTTCAATCCCGAGGACAATCAAAAGTGAATCAATATCATATGATATACATACATATACACTCACGCCTGTAATCCCCGAAGGGGTAGGCAGAGAAGTAAACAGTACACTTTTCGCCAAATTTCGGTCCCATAATGTGATAGGGGGCGAGCCTATCGTCATACCGGGCACAATTACAGACTCCGGGCTGATACTGAGTATTTCTAAATAGAAAAACCCAATATCACTTTACCCAATCCGGGGATCGAACCCGAGACCTCAGCACAGCAGTCGTAACGCATGCGCAATTACAACTGCGCCACCTAGGCAGTCTATAATATCATATCAATAAAAGAAATCATTTTATCGATTCTAACACACAAGCCTTCCTAATTTAGTTACTTACCTACCCCATAATTTAGTTCACTTATCTAAGGATATAAAGGACCCTTAAGATAGATATAAGTTAATACATTGCGCGTTATCTTCGGTTACAGGTGGAGCGGCATTTACGTAGACTCTTTGGATAGTCCACGATTTATCTTCAAAACGACTGCTATTCCTTATCCAGATCTTCATTGAACGTGTTTGATTTTGCTTTGATACGGAAATGGGGCTTAATATTGTAAGTCGGTTGGCAATAGTGTCACATATTGGTTTGATTTTGGAAGAGATAGTCGTGTATCGAGTTAGCAGTGTATGCTCGGGATTCGGGAATATAGATAACTCGATGCTGCCCGCGGCTCCGCCCGCGTGGATCTAATTTTTGGAAGAAAAGGTATACAATCCATGGAGCTATCTTAAGCTATTACTTTCTTTATTTTGCTATCCCATAGGCAGCGTGGATTTTTCCGAGATAAAAAGTGGGTTATGTAATTTTCTGATCCCTAAACTACTACTATGCAAAAAATCATGTCGATCCCTTGCTCTGTGCAAAACTAAACTAACCCGTGGGTGCTGTACATTTTTCGGGTTAAAAAGTAGGCTATGTGCTATTATCTATCTCTGTGCCAAATATCAACCAGATCTGTCCGGCCGTTGTAGCGTGATTTTAGTAACAAATATCCATCCAAACATTCGTATTTATAATATTATTAGCTGTTGCTCGAGGCTCCGCCCGCGTAGAGGTCATATTTGGAAGAAAAAGTATATAATACAAAATACTTCAAACATGACGGATTTTTATACAAACTTTCTTCCTCTATTATTCCCCTTAGGGGTGGAATTTCCAAAAATCCTGTAATATATATTTTTTATTTTTAATAAAAGGCGAAATACTAACTTTCATGCGTTTAACTTCAAAAATAACGGATTTTCATACAAACTATCATTCCCTATTTTACCCCCTTAGAGGTGGTATTTCCAAAAATCCTTCCTTAGTGGATGCCTACGTCATAAAAGGTACCTACTGTCTAAATTTCAAGTCTCTAACCCCAGCCGTTTTGGCTGTGCGTTGATAGATCAGTCAGTCAGTTTCTTCTTTTATATATACAAACTACAAAGTAGGATAAACCACGTCGGCTTTAAGAAAACTATATCAATATCCATATTGAATCCATAAAATGCTATACATTATTTAGATTCAGTCAATCTTTTTTCATACTACCGCCAGTTCGGAATGCAGTTTCGCTAAAGAAGGGGAAAGAAACTCTAGCGTTGCTCTTTTCGAACTCTGGTTAACAATATTTTGTCATACAATCAATATACGATTTAAATATTACATTAGATTAAAGCTCAATGTATGTTAAACTAATTATTTATATTATAATTTTTCTAACAACATAATGTGACAATAGTAAAAAAACCAGCTGATATCTGTTCAATGACCACGCGTATAACCGACTGAATTTACTATGTATAATTTGCATAAAATAAATAAATGATGTTCCCTATATAAAAATCGTACGCATGCCCAAGTAGCAATTAGGCTGCAATTTCACCTCCACGTTACATGCAATTAAAACCGACAATGAAGAAAAAGTTTATTAATACGCGGTTCATGTGATCCACTGACCTCCAGAGTCGGATTCAGACGGTGAGGTACTTTATTCTGCCTCACATTAAAAATAATTTCAACTAGTAAAATAATTAGTCACAAAGCCTCCGAGGCCCAGCGGGCAAGTAACCAGTTGTGAAACGGGAGGCCGTGGGTTCGATTCCCGCACTGAGACAAATGTTGGTGTGACAGATGTTTGTTTCAGGTTCGGTGTTGTTTGACCGTAGTCCCTCGTAGTTATTGATACCCACGATACAGGTTTGACGTAGTGTGGGGTCAGAACTATGTGTGTGGCTGTATGTATTTATAGTCCTGATTCCACAGTTAGATATTATAATTATTATATGCCGTCGTGAGTAAGAGAGACTTTCGGTCTTAAAACACCCGAAACAAATATTTGTGGATCAAACAAACATTTGTCTCGGTGCGGGAATCAAACCCGCTCTCTCGTTTCAGAACGGACTACTTATCGGAGTAACCACACTGCAGCTGATGGTAAGCGCAGTGCCGTCTAATTAGAGTATCGAGTAGCGAGAGACAATCTATCCACCGCTACTCAACACAATCATGCTGGCCTGCTTCTTCTGGGGTAAACATCGTACCCCAACTCTAGACCCCCGACAAAAACCGGATGTACACGGGCTGATCCCGGAACGCGACACACTTGCGTGGGCCACTATGGCGGATTTTATACCCTGTGTACGGTGGTCGCTATCCGGTTGGATATGAATATCCTACCACAAGCTAAAGCTTAGACATATCTTTCTTCATTTTGATCAGCTATTATTATAATTATAATCAATATTTTTTGATGATAATCAAAAATAATAAAACCAGTACACATTGCGTAAGTCCCACGTTTAAGCTGAATACGAAGAAAAATGCCCCCATGTAAAACACAGATTCGTCTCTGTCCACCCCCAGGACGTAATAGAGTGAATGAACGTTTTACTGCGTGGAAGTGGGACAGCGTCTGATATTTCAAACCAGATCTATAAAAGCCAGGGGTCGCTTTGTGATTCAGATTTTTCCTTATATTTGCAATAATTTGTAGATTGTTCGATGAGTGAATATTGTATTTAAAACCAGCCACGTAAACATTGTCCCACTTCTGGGACTACTAATGGGTTAGGCCTTAGTCCACCACGTTGGCCTAATACGGGAATATAAATGCCCAGCAATAAGTAATTTAATGTACTCCGATTGATAACCATGTAACGACCATTTATCCTCATAATAGAGTTAAGGCTTTTCGACTTACTTAAATATGATAACAAAAATGAACACTATTTTATTTTCGTATGGCTTTTTTTTCTCCAGGAGGGTTACTCTTGATACTCGATTCCACTTTAAAATTGGGATGGGTTCGAAAACTGTATTATTAGCATCTTGAACGCAACACCAGCGCAAGATTTAACTGAATACGGCGGAATTTTTAATAACTAAATGAAATAGAGTATTTACGATCGCTAGTTCGTAAATATTCTATTTCATTTAGTTGATCGAGTTAGAGTGCCAATATCTTCTAGATTGGAATCGAAACTGTATCGAGTTCGAGATTTGAATTGATTTCAAGAGTAGGCCTACTGGCATGGTAAAATGACCACACTGCACCTGATGGTAAGCGCAGTGCCGAGGCCAACCAGTTAGTATCAAGTTGCGAGTGGAAACTATTCCTCGCTACTCAACACAATCATGCCGGCGTGCTGTGTTGCTTCTTCACACTACGCCATCCATTTTTACAATTCTTTGTACATAAATTATAGTTGAAGAATTTACCAAAAAACCCGTGTGAATTGATGTGAAATTTGACAGCCTCTGTGGCGCAGTAGGCGAGTAGCCGGCTGTGAAACGAGAGGCCGTGGGTTCAATTCCCACACCGGGACAAATGTTTGTGTGACAGACAGATATTTGTGTCCGGGTCTGGGTGTTGTGAGACCGACGGTTTGTCTAGGTCCCTGATACCCACAACACAAGATGTGATCTTAGTGTGGGATCGGGGCTATTCTTTTGTTTTACAGCCATACGTCCGCTGTGCCATGGACGCTATCAAAGTTCTTACTATAATTTACGAAAAACGTGATGACAAAACAATTCCTAATAATATTTTTAATTAAATTAAAACCGTTTTAAATTACAAACGCTTGTAAACTTCAAAACACCTCGGATTTTCAACAAATGAATAATGGACTGTGAAACCGGAGTATTCTGAAAACTTGCCAGCACCCGGACGTAACGTCTTTCAATTCCTTGTTCATTGGCTTACTTAGCGAGGGGACTTCGTCGCCTTTCAATGTATTTCGTTTATAAAATATATTTTCACTTTAAATTCTTGGATAATTTAACTTCCAAATGAATAGTGCGGTTGAAGGAGTCATTTATCTTTTAAATTATAATGGCCTATCTTCTGTCTAGGATTAATTAATTGAGTAATTATTTTGATCATTTAATTTTGTTGTCTTTTATGATGATAGATTAACTTGGGAATTTTGGAAGTGTGTCATTGTCTAACTAGATTGAGTTATAATTATCTTAATGCTATTAATGTATAATATAATAATTTCATTAAAGGTGGTAGGTATATGTTCAATTGTATTCTTAATTCGTAGAGTTAATTTCCATTTGTAATATGGTAGACTAATATATTGCTTGCTTTAACGGTGAAGGAAAACATCGTGAGGAAACCTGCATATTTGAGAATTTTTCGAAAGTATGTGAAGTCTGCCAACCCGAATTAGGCCAGCGTGGTGGACTAAGGCCTAACCCCTCTCATTAGTAGAGGAGGCCCGTGCCCAGCAGTGGGACAATGTTTAATACAGGGCTAGTATTATTATTACTGCTAGTCAACCATATATTTCACGTAGTTAAACGTTGTATTGAAAAAAGTGCAGAAAATTAAATTACTCATTCATTGTTTACCTTCATACTGCAAATATCAAACGTATTTGTACAAGCTCGTAGCTAACGTAATAAAACAAAAGTAAAAAAATATTACAGAGCTAAAATTTAAATTTATTAAACTAGAAATTGTTAATAATAAAAAAATATAAAATAAATTCAATAAAATTCAGACTTTAAAAAACCTTTCAAAGTTTGACCACTACTACATGGTTAGATAAAATCACATTTTCAACTGTTTTCCACTACTACAAAATCTAATATATAAAATTCTCGTGTCACAGTTTTCGTTGCCATACTCCTTCGAAACGGCTTGACCGATTTTGATGAATTTTTTTGTGCTTATCCGGTATCTATGAGAATCGGCCAACATCTATTTTTCATCCCCCTAAATGTTAGGGGTAGTCCACGCCTAATTTTTTTTTTATTTTTTAGACAAAATTTTTAATTTATATTTTTTTATGATACAACATACAAAAATACATACAACCCTAAATTTTCACCCTTCTATCACCAACCCCAATTTTTTAATAGTCATTTTAGTAATCCCCAAAAGTAAAAAAGTAGAAAATGGGGATTTAACGCATGATAACGGGCACACCTAGGTTTTCTTGGCATTAAATTCAACCCCATTCTTAATATCCCATGCCACAATGATATCTAGGGTCCGATGGATCTCTTTCTCCTAAAAATAACTTACACGCGGGCGGAGCCGCGGGCAACAGCTAGTTGTATTTATATTATCTTAAACTATGTCAAACTTTTATTTTAATTTTGTTTATATCTCTGATTACAACCAGCATTTAAACTGACTCAATTAAGCTGTTGATTAGTTTCATTAACTAGTTATAGCTGTGGAACAGTTTGCCAGCTACCGTGTTCCCTCCTTCCTATGATCCTGGGTCCTTTACAAGTAGAGACTATCCCGCCCACACACCCGCCATTGTAACTCCTGTTTAGCCAGGATCAACAATGGCACGCATTTTTTCGACACCGAGTAATGAAACTCGGCGAGTCTCTGGGAATGCTTAATAACTGTCTTTTATCCCGCAACGAAATTAATCCTTTACAAGTAGTGTGTAGAAACTACACAGCAGGCCGGCATGATTGTGTTGAGTAGCGAGGGATAGATTGTCTCCCGCTACTTGATACTTTAACTGGCCGGCACTGCATTTACCATTTGGTGTAGTGTGGTCACTTTGCCATGACAGGATAAAAAATAATCTAAATGTCAAGCTCATTTACGACCCATCTCATTTATTTAGGTAGCCCCTTATCTATCTATATACGTATTACTACTTGTCCTAACTGACTGATTCATCATCGCAGAGCCTAATCCGCTGGAGTAACAAACTTATAATGTTGGCTATTGATGCCTTTTATGTTGTAAGCATCCACTAAGAAAGGGTTTTTGGAAAGGGGGTCAAGTTAAGAAAAACGGTTGTATGGAAGTCCGTCTTTTCTAAAGTAAGAAGGACGAAATTTGGTATACCTGTTTCTGGTAAGAAATAAATGTAAAAATGTGTTGTGTTTTTCAAAATGTAACCCCTAATATGATAAATTAGGGGATGAAAGTTTTCTGTTAGGTTTTCACTGAATTCATGCCATTTAGTATGACGATAACTTTAAACCAGGGATATATAGTGGTTTACATACATTCATACATGTACACTCACGCCCGTATACCATGGGGGTAGGCAGAGACTATTGAGTGCCACAAGCTACGATCCTGATACACTTCTATCGACTCTCCCACATTCATACATCTTCTCATACATTTACGACGGTAGGAGGTCCTCCTGATTTGCCCTTTTAGGAGAAGATCGTTTATGTGATTCGTAAACGTTCTCCTCGGGCGCCCTCTATCCACTCTTTCGTTCACATTCTCATGCTAAATAGCTTTCGTAAATCGCATTTCATCCAGCCTCTCCATATGGCCAAACCATCTCAGGGTAGTTTATATTTTTTTAAATCCCCTCTACTCTCCAGTCTAAAATTTTACGCAGGCGAAGCCGCGACCAAATGCTAGTACTTAATGCCTTTTAAGCACTTCCTATAGAGTTAAGCATACATTTCCCGATATCAAATTTGAGTACAGACAAGCAAAAGCCGGCTAACATTTTAAAATAGGAACGTTCGAAAATTCAAACTAAATTTACTGCAACCTTTACTTTGAGGCCATATATCATCCTTAGTTCTTGGTAAGAAGATTGGTTGGGTCCGCGCAAATGTTTGACTTAGGAAGTTTATACTTCGTGCTAGCTTCTTAGGAACTTTCTGGAACATGTTTTTAAAAATGTTCAAACAGACTTGTTAGGCGGGTTTGAAAATGGAAATATATTTAGGAGAAGATATTTTTAAAGATATTGGATAGTAGATTTTGTTTAAGCAATTTTAATGTTTCGGTTGTCAAATGACAGAAAAACTGCACGAAATGTTTACATCACTACCCGGAAAGGCCATTACGATAAAGACCTGCGAGAGAGATAGTGAAATGTTCCCTCTACGCTTCCACTTGAAGCCTTGGATCAATTTTTATTCGCACAAGGATTTCTGTTTGTTTTTTTCCGTTGTTTTTACAAAATCAAAGGAAAATATCCTGTTATAACTTTAAACAGCCATGAAAAAGAGCGTTCTCAATTCAACGCGTATCTTTTATGTGTAACAACGGAGATTTTTTTACAATTAGTATAATTAAATACTATTAGGACTAAGGCCTAACCCCTCTCACTAGTAGAGGAGGTCCGTGCCCAGCAGTGGGACAATGTTTAATACAGGGCTAGTATTATTTATTTATTTTATAATTAAATAAATTTAAAGACATTTCTGAATCAAGAGTGAATGTAATGAATGCCACGTCACATTGTCAGTGCTGCCAGACCAAAAATTTTGAATCGCGTGATGTCACCGAACGGCCCATCGGAAGACCAGCACTGGTATTTAAACCAGTACACGCTGAGACTGTGGCCGTATTTGTTATGAGCACAAAATTTATATCATTTTAAACTTATTTTGTATAAACACTAGGTATTTATTTTTTCCCCTGTGTTTTTACATGTTTAGTCTAATTATCGTTTTATTATAATTTCTTTTAGTTTGTACCTGTGTAAATGCTTGTAACAAATAATATATTTCTTTCTTTCTTTCTTTCTAATGAAATTGGTTGCAAAAGATTAAAACTAAATTTGTGACCCAACGCACTCTAGCCCGTAATCCCCGAAGGGGCAGGCAGAGTTGTAACCATTACACCCATTTCACCAAGCTTATTACCGTCCGATGATTAATAGGGGGCGAGCCAATCGCCACACCAGGCACTTATTTCTTTAGGCAGGTATTTCTTTATTTACTACCAAAAGCCTAAATATTTTCAGATCCCTAACTTGAGGAATTATGGATTGCCCATACAAAATTTTGAACTGCTAAAAAAATTATTTTTTCAATATTATTTTTAATATCAAGTTTTGCGCAAAAAGATAGGCTATTTCCTCCTCCATGAATCTATCTCCTTGCCAAATTTCATCACAATCCGGTCAGGTTAGTCGTGAAAAGGTAACAAACAAACAGAGTTATTTCCGTTTTTATAGTATTAGTATGGATGTTTAGAGCGTGGCTGTTTAAAAATACGAATTAATTTTAAAATGGCAACAAGAATGTAATATTCCGATTCAATAGAACATAGATTAAATAACAACACGTTTGAATTCAAAGAATAAATACAATAATAGTAAACTGAATTCCTGAGCACACAATGCTCCTGACATATTTCATGTAACAACCATAATTCTGGATCCGACGTGGACATTACGTAGTTGTTACCTCTGTATGTGAAATAAAGGAGTTATATATATTCTATATTACGTCATATTCAGCCTCCGTTGCGCAGCGGGTGAGAAGCCGGTTCCGAAACGGGAGGCCGTGTATTCGATTCCCTCACGAGACAATTGTGTGACAGATAACTGACACGCGTATCGGGTCTGGGTGTTGTGGGACCGTAGTCCCTCGTAGTTGATAAAAACCGTGAAATTTAATATGCAACGGTTATAAACGAGGTATAAGAAGAGTAGTCCTTCAACGGTAGGCAGCGGCTTTGATGTACCCTGGTATTACAAGAAGTCTATGGACGGGAGTGACTACTTACCATCAGGTGGCCCGTCTCCTCGTCTGCCTATCCAGGCAATTTTTATACGAAATAAACTCACAAACTTAATTCATTAAGGTCGAATTTCGATCACTAGGCGAACACTAGTCATATTATCCATAGCCGATTGTCGCACCGAGACATAGGTTTGTGTGACAGTCAGATATTTGTCTCGGATCTGGGCGTTGTGGGACCGTAGTCCCTCGTAGCTGTTGATACCCACGATACAGGATTTACCTAGTGTGAGGTCAGAACTATGTGTATGACCTTTGGGTGTATTTTATTTATTTATTATCACAGAAAACCAACGTAAAGTAACAGTTCACTGTCGCGTTTCGTATGGTAAGTGAGATATCCGGAGGCCCAGATTCCCCCTTCCCTTCCCTAATCCCTATTCCTGTTCTTTAAGGCCGACAGCGCATACGTGATACTTTCGGTATTGTGGATGTTCATGGGCGGTGGAGATCACTTCACACCAGGTGACCCACTGACTCGTTTGTCGGACTATGATAAATAAAAAAAAAAATCTTGAATTTGGTATGTACATAATACTGATGGTCCTAGTTAAAACACAATAAATCATTGTCCTATAAGATATTCGCGGGGATAAATTCAAGATTCACGTCCGGACCTTGGCTATTTGTTTGAACGTTAAGAACGGAATCCGGATAGTTTGTTTAAAAAACTACGCTAACTGGGTAAAGGGATGCCTACGCCAGCTATACATAAAAGTTTTTTTTATTCGGGCACGGCATAGTGACCACACTGCACCTGATGGTAGCAGTGCCACAGTGCAGATAAAGAATCGAGTATCAAGAGACAATCTATCCCTCGCTACTCAACACAATCATGCCGGCCTGCTTCTTCACACTACGCCATGGTCAAGAAGGTGAAGAAGCGGTCGAGGGTCGAGTGGCAGAGTACTCAGAAGGCCGCAAAACGGCCAAACATCGTACTCCATCTCTGGACCTCCGAAAAAACCGGATGCACACTGGCTTATCCCGGAACGCGACACACTTGCGTGTATCACGCAAGTGTATCGCATTATCGCACGTTACATGCCACTATGGCGGGTTTTATACACTGGGCACGGTGGTCGCTATCCGGACGGATATGAATATCCTACCACCAGCAAAGTTTTGTAAGATGTAATAAATCAATAACATTTTTAAAAGCTAAGGAGCTATAGCCCAGTTAGTACAGACTGCCAGGACGAAAGTCGTAAGTTCGAGACCAAAACTTGCTTCGGTAAACTTACGTGTATATTAATTGTCAATTATCACTTGCTTTATTGATGATGGAAAACATCGTGAGGAAACCTACCTGAGAATTCACATATGAATTTCATAAGTATGCAAAATATACCAATCTGCATTAGGACGCCGTGGTGGCCTAAACCCTCCCATTAGTAGAGGTAGCCCGTACCCAAAAGTGACCTCCCTCCTTCCTATAATCCTGGGTCCTTTGATCCTTTCGTCTTATTCTGAAGAAGCAACAGATCAGGCTAGCATAAGACATAATTGTCTCTCGCTGCTCGATACTCCTGGACGGCACTGCCTACTATCAGGTGCAGTGTTGTCACAGCCGTGCCAAGATAAAAAAAGACCAGTAGTTTTCTAGCTGATACTATGAAAAAAAAACATTTTATTTCAACACGTAATGCGATACCAAAGACTAATATTTACTCCAAATCTTATAAAGATTAAAATACTACATAAAACGGAACAGCATATGGCTGGCCTTTGAACGTGGATTCAAAGATCCCATTCCTTTGATGTTTTAATTAACGGGCAACGGCAGTCTCGGATACAGCCAAATTTATTTATAGAAAATATCGTCGTATGTGAAAGATATTCTGTGTCTATTTCATTTATTAAGGCACACCAACAATGCTAACCCAAATATATACAAATTACTATACAATAAATTTCGTAAAACTATTTTTTACATATATGACTGATGTGCACAAATTTTTTTGAGCACACTGCACCTGATGGTAAGCGCAGTGCCGTCCAGTTACAGTATGAAGTAGCGAGAAACAATCTATCCCTCGCTACTTAACACAATCATGCCGGCCTGCTGAGTAGCTGCTTCACACTATGCCTAAAGGACTCAGGATCATAGGAAGGAGGGAACACGGTATCTGGCAAACTGTTCACGGTTTGACTGAGTTATTTGCGCAAACGAATTAATGGATCACTTGGTAAATGATCTATTTTTATATATGCTCCTTTACCGCACCACCAAGCTGTGAAACAATTTGCTGGTTTACGTGTAATACTTCCTACAATCCTAGGTCTTTTAAACGTTGTGTGAAGAAACTTCTCATTAAACCGGCATGATTGTATGAAGTAGCGAGAATTGTCTGCCTTTTTTACAAAAATAATGTCTACGCGGACGGAGCCGCGGGCAACACCTAGTAATAAACAAATAATACTCAACAGTGCCTGCAACAGACTGCCTCGGTGGCGCAGTTGTAATTGCGCATGCGTTAAGACTGCTGTGCTGAGGTCTCGGGTTCGATCCCCGGGTCGGGTAAAGTGATATTGGGTTTTTCTATGTAGAAATTCTCAGTATTAGCCCGGAGTCTGGAACCTGTGCCCGGTATGGCGATAGGCTCGCCCCCTATCACATTATGGGGCCGAAATTCGGCGAAAAGTGGGTGTACTGGTTACACCTCTGCCTACCCCTTCGGGGATTACAGGCGTGAGTGTATGTGTGTGTGTGTGTGTAATACTCAACAGTCACACACATAGTCCTGAGCCCACACTAAGATAAAAGTCTTGTGTTGTGGGCATTACGAACTGCAAGTCTTTCGGTCTGACCCAGAACCGAAACAAATATTTGTGAAATTTTCTTCTGTCTGGATAATACTCCTGGCTCACCTCCTCTGCAGCCTCTATTCATATCTGTAGACCCACAGAGAGATACACCAGAGATTGTTGGAAAGTAAGACTTGATTTTGTTGCAAATTCAGCAAGTTTTTTTTTAGTGCCTCAATAGTCAGACAAGCAGACGGGCCACCTGATGGTAAGTAGGATATTTCATTAAGTAGAAGTTATGTCAAATTAGCGCTAAGACTTCCTTCTGGGCACTATCCATCAGCAAACTTTGCATATCTAATGGAAAAAGCTGCATCGCCTAACGCCTAATCGCCTGTGAAGCATATAAAAAAATTGAAGATGTGCATCATTTGCTCATGGAATGTGCATAGAACAAAAATAAAAGGGAGGTCCTGATTAGAAAACTCGGTCTAAATACTTTGGATGTTGGACTTATTCAGAGTGTATTAGCTAATCCTAAATCCGACCTCTCAAAACAAATTTGTAGTTTGACAGAGTCTTCTAAGCGTTAAAATTTTTCTTTTAGCCTAGTATCCATACTAATACTATAAATGCGAAAGTAACTCTGTTTATTTGTTTGTTACCTCTTCACGACTAAACGGCTGAACGGATTGTAATGAAATTTGGCAAGGGAATAGATTATATCTATTCCCTTGCCAAATATATATAATAGATATAAGTCTGGAAATTTCTTAAGACCCTGGGAGTGGGTAAATCTCGACATGAGTCCGTTTCTAAGTCCATAGATTTAAATTCCTTGAACCGTCATTTTTCGTCTTTGTCTTCTTTCGACAAGGCGAGCAAAGATAATACTATTAAACATCTTTCTACCCTCAAGACTCCCAAATGTCCTGCTTTCGTCTTTAAACAATTTGCTACTTGTGATGTTGGGAAGACCATTACACACATTTCATCAAATGCGACAGGTAGCGACTGTGTCAGCCGTAATATGATTCTTCCTATCCTTGACGAAATCCTTCCTATAATTTCCCATATCCTTAACTATTCCATTTCTACTGGGCTATTTCCTGCTGCTTGGAAAAAAGCACATATTATCCCAATTCCTAAAAAATCCAATGCCTCTGTTTTTTCCGAATTTCGTCCTATCTCCATTCTTCCTTTCTTGTCTAAAGTCCTTGAACGCCTAATCCATACCCAACTGAATGACTTTTTTTCAATACATGATCTCCTCAATCCTCTCCAATCGGGGTTTCGTCCTGGGCACAGTACGACTACCACTCTGACTCATATTACGGATGGCATCAGATCAGGTATGGAGGCAGGAAAGCTGACTGTCCTAGCATTGCTGGACTTCAGTAATGCCTTCAACACCGTCGATTTTGATGTATTACTTAGTGTACTGTGTTCGCTCAACATATCTCCAATGGCAGTTGATTGGTTTCGTAGTTACCTGTATGGACGCCAGCAGCGCATCTGTATTGAGGAAAGTTTTTCCTCCTGGTGCTCTGTTCCTACTGGTGTTCCTCAGGGCGGCGTTTTATCTCCCTTACTCTTCGCTGTCTTTATTAATTCAATTTCTTATAATCTTCGCTCCTCCTACCACCTCTATGCTGATGATCTGCAAATATATACTCGGGCACCCGTGGACAAGATGGTCGATGTGATTGGAGTAATTAACAGTGATATCGAACACATATGTGAATGGAGCAAAGCCTATGGATTGAAGGTTAATCCTTCCAAAACTCAAGTCATTGTTGTCGGCAGCCCCAGGATGATTTCAAAACTGGACTGGGTCCAACTACCATCCGTTTTCTGTGACGGTATTACTGTTCCCTACAGTGACTCAGTCAAAAACCTTGGCCTATATCTGGACAAGTCCTTCACCTGGGGTCCGCAGCTTCGAGAACTCAGTCGGAAGCTGTTTGCCTCGGCAAGGTCCTTGCGAAGGTTACACAATTTTCTACCTATTACCACGAAGATTTCACTTTCGCAAACCCTCCTACTCCCTATCCTTGATTATGCCGATGTCAGCTATCTTGATCTCACTGAGCACCAATTAAATAAACTTGAGCGTCTTCAAAATTTCTGTATAAGATTTATATTTGGACTACGCAAATATGATCATGTTTCTGAGTTTCGTGCTAAGCTCAAGTGGTTACCCATACGACTTCGTCGGAATGCTCACATTCTTTCTCTTCTGTACAATATCTTGTTTAATCCTCTAGCCCCTTCTTATCTCAAACAACGCTTTCTTTTTCTCCATGAGTCACATGCAAGATCCTTGAGGTCGTCGGAGAATCTGAAGTTGAGGATGCCCGTGCACACCACAACATTCATGGATAAGTCCTTTTCAGTAGAAGCTGTTCGACTGTGGAACACACTTCCAGTTGTGGTGAGACAGGCTCAAACACTGACATCGTTCAAAAGAATGGTCAAACTACACTACCTTTCTCTCTCCACAGATACACCCTTAAGTATTAATTGAATCTATTGGTAATCTATAGTGTTTTTTTTTTCTACATATATTTATTTATCTATGAAATTGTCTATATATATATTATGTGTAATTATTTATTTATCATACATTTGTATATGTGTATGTGTATGTATGTGTGTATATATTTGTATAAATATACATTTATTTAAAGTGTTTTTGTTTATTTATATTTATTGGTGTTTTTAATCCTTTATTCTTTAGACTGCCCTCTCTTTCTCCTTTTCTTATATCCATCCCATGGATGTCTGTAAGAAATTGCCTAGAGCGATAAGACCGCCATTTGTACTTTTAATATATAAATGTAATCTTTCTTTATTTTTTAATCTTAAGTGTACAATAAAGAATAAAAAAAAATTATATCCTGGAGAAGGACATAGGCTATATTTTTTCTCAAAAAACAACCTTGAAAGGGGTCAATTAGAAGTTCAAAATTTGTATGGGAAATCCATAATTCCTCGACTTAGGGATCTGTTAATTCATATTTAGGCTTTTGGTAGGAAATAAAGAAAAACGTGTTTCAACGTTTTTGAAAAATCATCCCTAAACTAAACTTACGGGGTATTCTCTAGATGCAATCTCAAGATTCAGGCACAACACCTGAGAGGCTGGACAATCGCTACAGGTGCCTCAGTGCAGAAGACGACTCCTTGGATTGTATACTTCTGCTCCCGAATATAACCTCCACGCAGGCGGAGCCGCGAGCAACAGCTAGTACTCTATAGTTATTAGTTAATATTATTTGTACATTTAGTTATAAGGTACGATAGGGTTGGCATATCCTTGTGGATAAAAAGCCCAAATTAATAATAAAAAAATATGGCTATACAAACACTTGTCTCGATGCGGGTATCAAACCCACAGCCTTCCGTTTCACGGCTACTCATGTAATGCCTAACTTTCAAATATAATCAAATATTTAATTTCACCGAAATTTCTCCAGTTACTATCATCCACAGACCTTAAATATTCGTTATAATTCATCCTTGAAGTGAAATTGATTTTATCCAATTTCTTTCGTAATGAAATAGTTCACAATACTATTTCTCAGTAAATATAAAATGGATTCCGGGAATATTTTTGGCTTTGATTTATAATATCTTGAACGTTGCATTCTTCATGCAATCACACGTTGCGAGGGGAAGCGTTGGGACACGTGTGTGGCGAATGGAATCATTTAAATTACTGAGTAGGGGTTTGACTTTGTTATTATAGCGATATTCGGACAGACACCTTCAATGTCAAGGTTTTTGAAAACGTAGATATTTATAAAATTACTAGGTGCATCCGGCATGTGTTTTTTTATGTGGGGCGCTATGCTCCACTCTCCTTCCCCTACCCTAGCGGTAGAGTCCTTATACACCCCCATTCCCTTCCTACTCTTTCTTTATTTTAAGAGACGGTTCCGTACCTTGTGGTACTGGACCTTGCGGCCATTTTGTACAGCCTGGTGGCCTTTCCCCATGCCTGCTTCACGTGGCTGTTAAAGGTGAGTTTCCGGTCTATTATCAGGCCAAGTAGCTTGATTTCTTGTCAGTCTTGATTGACCACGCCCATATCCGGCATGTGTTGCAATGCTGCGTAAAGTAAAGTTGATTAATTGCGATCGATTGAACGATATTGAAGTTGATGTTCTGCAGCGCCATCTAGCGATTCTTTTAATTTTTTTGGGTCAGAAACCATCACGGGCGTATGAAGAAAAACTCACCAAAGTTTAATTCACCTTTATATCATTTAAATCGGTGCATTCAATCAAAAGTTATACCTGTTTGAACGAATGTCTATTAACAAACAGTAGTTGTGAGAGATGAAATGATTTTATAAATAGTTTAAGATAACTTCCACGCGGGCGGAGCCGCAGATAACTGCTAGTTAAGTAATAAAATCTCTCCTCACGAGTACAATAGCGATATATTCATGACCGAAACTGCAACAATAATCTATACGTGGGTACCTGCTTTTGAATGCCACCGTGAAATTGCATTTCGCGGAATACCCTGCATATTATACGGTATGATTTATTCTCACTTTGTGGGTTTAGTATTGCTTTTCGCCCTAAAGTCGGGATTTGATTTTGTAAAGCCGTTGGTTTTGTTGTTTTATATTTTGACATCCTCCGTGGTGCAGTGGGCGAATAGCCAGCCGTGAAACCAGGCCGTGGGTTCGATTCCCGCACTGAAACGTGACAGATATTTGTTTCGGGTCTGGGTGTTGTGGGACAGTAGTCCCTTGTAGTTCTTGATACCCACGATATAGGTTTCACCGAGTGTGGGATTAGCACTATGTGTATGACTGTTGGGTGTTTTATTATATATTTGAATATACACTGACGTCTGTAATCACCGAAGGGGTAGGCAGAGGTGTAAACCGTACACCCACTTTTCGCCGAATTTATTACGGTCCCATAACATGATAGGGGGTGAGCTTATCATCATACTCAATTTCAGACTCCGGGCTGATGCTGAGTATTTCTAAATAGAAATCTCAATACCACTTTACCCGACCCGGGGATCGAACTCAGCACAGCCGTAATGCAAGCGCAATTACAACTACTAATTACAACACCGAGGCAGTATTGTTTAATTTTTTAACCGACTTCAAAAAAGAGAAAAAAAGGAGAAAGTTTCTCAATTCGTCGGAATCCTTTTTTTTATGTATGTTCCCCGATTACTCGAAGACGCCTGGACCGATTCGAGAAAATCTTTTTTTGTTTAAATGGGTATACTACCCAGGTGGTCCCATTGGTACCAAGTCAGAATCTGATGATGGGATCTCAGAAAAATCGAGGGCAACCCTACAAATTTAATAGGGAAGCATAATTTGTTTTTTATTGAAGTCGGTGTACTTTTTATGAATAAAAACACTTTTATTTATAAACATAGTACAAGTATTCAACTAAATAGGTTAGATCGAGTTCACTGCAGAAGCTCACTCTACCGCATTAGGAAACTGAAGAGTAATGTTGCGTACCTCTCCCTGCACGTTTGTACCGAACTCGGTTAAGCAATTACCTTAAATGCCTGCGGGAATGTATTGTCAACATTTTTCTCCTGGTTCCCTTGGGTAAATTGCACGGGAATTTGTTCTTAACAAGATATTAGTATAGAAAATTCTAATAAAAAGCAGCGATCGTTGAGAGTACTGTATCTGTATATATAAAAGAAGAAACTGACTGACTGACTGACTGATTGACTGACTGACTGACTGACTGACTGATCGATCAACGCACAGCATAAACGGCTGGGGTTAGAGACTTGAAATTTTGACAGTAGGTACCTTTTATCACGTAGGCATCCACTAAGGAAGGATTTTTGGAAATACCACCCCTAAAGGGGTACAATAGGGGATGATAGTTTGTATGAAAATCCGTCATTTCTTAAGTTAAACGCATGAAAATTGGTGTTTGGCCTTTTAGTTAAAAATAAAAAATATATATTTCAGGATTTTTGGAAAATCCACCCCTAAGAGGGTAAAATAGGGGAAGAAAGTTTGTATGAAACTCCGTCATTTTTGAAGTTAAAGGCATAACAATTGGTATTTGGCCTTTCAGTTAAAAATAAAAAATATAGGTTTCAGGATTTTTGGAAATTCCACCCCTAAGGAGAGTTTACTTATAGGGGTGAAAGTTTATAGGAACTCTTTTAATGGGTGTTTATCAATAATCCTACTAATATTATAAATACGAATGTTTGGTTGGATCGATGTTTGTTACACAATCACGCTACAACGGCTCGAAGGATCTGGTTGAAATTTGGCACAGAGATTGTACGGTTCCCGTGGGATAGTTTTGTTTTTGTTTTAGACAGAGCAAGGGATGATGATTTGCATAGTGTTAGTTGAGAGGATACTTTTTATACCTGAAAATGCACGGTTCCTACGGGATAGTATAATACAAGAAGATGTAAGAGCTTAAGAGGCCTCCATGGATATTATACCTTTTCTTCCAAAAATAACTACCACGCGGGCGTAGCCGCGGGCAAAAGCTAGTAAATAAATAAATAACACCCAACAGTCACACACATAGCCCCGACTCCACACAAAGATACGAGTCTTGTATTGTGGATATCAGGGACCTAGAGAGACTTTTGGTCTCACAACACCCAGACTCCGGACACAAATATCTGTCTGTCACACAAACATTTGTCCCGGAGTGGGAATCGAACCCGCGGCCTCTCGTTTCACAGCCGGCTACTCGCCAACTGCGCCACGGAGGCTGTATAGTAATTTTTGTTTAACACACAGCAGGGGATTGACATCATTTTTGCATAGTGTTATATGAGGGGTTTGAGAATGCCATAGGCTACTTTTTATCCCGGAAAATGCACGGTTCCTATGAGATAGCATAATAGCTCAAGATGTCTCCATGAATTGTATACTTTTCTTTTAAAATTTCCACTCGTACGAAGCCGCGAGCAAAAGCTAGTAAAAAATATACGTATAATCCTGTAACTTAATTGCCTAGAAATAGCATCTAATACCACAACTCCAGGCAATCCAAAACATTTCGTTAGTTTGCATTTGTCATTCGGATTTCATGTCCCAGCGTCGTGAACGTCTGGTATGCCGGTATTTTGATCCAATGCTCCTGTTACGAATTTCTGTTGCCCTTAGGTTAGGCAAAGGATTTACAACTGTTAAGAGATGGATGTAATCATTAAATACTATTGACATTCTGTTTGCGTCTAAGATCATACAGATTACGGATTCGATTCTAGGGTCTAAGATCTCACATTTAAAAGCTGTGCAAGCTAGATTTAATAATTCGAAGACACCTAAAATATATCTTTGTCATATATTTTATGTATAAACTTTAGCTTACCAAGAATCGCAAATTCGTATTTTTGCCGCCATCAAGTGAAAGAGTTTATCAGCTACCGTGTTATCCTGGATCCTTTGCGCGTAATGTGAAGAAGCTACTCAGCAGGCTGGCATGATTGTGTCGAATAGCGAGGTATAGTTGTCTCTCGCTATTTGATGCTCTAACTGGATGGCACTGCGCTTACCATCAGGTGCAGTGTGGTCACTTCGCCGTGCCAGGATAAAAAAATACAAAAAATCTCAAATTTTCTATTATTAATAAATCAATACACCTAAAAGTCACACACATAGTCCTGACCCCAGGGAGGGACTGCAGTCCCGCAACGCTCAGACCTGAAAGAAATATCTGTCCGTTACACAAACATATGTATCGATGTGGGAATCGAACCCACGGCCTCTCGTTTCACAGCCGGCTATTCGCCCGCTACTCCATGGAGGCTCTCATTTGTCTCTATGGTAGCCATTAGAAGCTGATTGAACTGAACTTAGATGCAGTGTCAATCTTAAAAACCCATCGCTTCATACGTTTTCGTAATAGAACATTTTGTTTTATAAAGAACTAGCTGTTGCTCGCGGCTCCGCCCGCGTGGAGGTCATGTTTGGGAGAAAAAGTATACAATACAAAATACCAATATTCATGCGTTTAACTTAAAAATGACGGATTTTCATACAAACTTTCATTCCCTATTTTACCCCCTTAGGGGCGGAATTTCCAAAAATCCTGAAACATATATTTTTTATTTTTAACTAAAATGCCAAATACCAATTTTCATGAATTTTACTTCAAAAATGACGGATTTTCATACTAACTTTCATCCCCTATTTTACCCCCTTAGGGGTGGTATTTCCAAAAACCCTTCCTTAGTGGATGCCTACGTGATAAAAGGTACCTACTGTCAAAATTTCAAGTCTCTAACCCCAGCCGTTTAGGCTGTGCGTTGATCGATCAGTCAGTCAGTCAGTCAGTTTCTTCTTTTATATATACAGATGAATAGAAATGAATAGAAACTCAAACACCTAAACACACGTCCATAAAATAAATTACAAAGATAGTGAATTCTTTCCGCGTAAAATATTTAAGTTGAAAGCGGGTACGGGGTTATATGTGGACCACTCATTATGTCGGATAATCTGTACCTAGCCGGGGCAAAAGTAGGCCATTTTTCATCCCTCTCGTGCCTCGGGGGGCCTCTTTAGTTTCAATAAGAGAACGAGATAAGCGGCCGGGCAAAAAAGGTGCCAAAAATCCGAGTTTTACTGATTATATTTTGTCAGTCCCCGTGACGTCGCTAGTGAAATGAGAGATAGTGGATTCCATCAAAATCGAAAAAGGAATCTGTGATTTGATTAGTTTTAATACGTAATAAAAATTGAAGTAAAAACATCAGAGAATGGGGTTTATGACGCTAACGTAGATTAGATCACAGATTACAGAAACTTCTGTATTCTAGGGCCATCCGACATATTTTGGAGATAGCTCGGGTAATCTACACATACACGCATACGTATTTATTATGGTCACACAATGTGATGGGAGCGAACCGATTTCAACAACCTTCGAAACTTTAATTCTGATTTCTTAGGCATGCAGGTTTCTATCCAATGTTTGGACGCAAAACTTCTCTCGACAGCGTTCTTCTGGCGGGAGGAGGCGTCCAGTCGCCGTCAGAAGAGACTGGCCCCAAGGGAGATTGTGGCCCGGTTTCGCAGAACCGCTGTGGAGGAGTGGCATACCAGGCTGGAAAGCCCAAGTGCGGGTTTGAGGACCGTCGCGGCAGTGCGTCCTGTCCTAAAGAGATGGCTAGACAGGCGCCACGGTGCGCCAACTTTCCGGATGACGCAGGTACTGACGGACCACGGGTGTTTCGGTTCGTTCCTGTGTCGGATCGGAAAGGAGGTGTCTGCTGTGTGCCACCATTGTGGCAACTGCCACGAGGACACGGCCCAACACACGTTGGAGGAGTGCCCAGCCTGGGATGAAGAGCGCAGCGCTCTCAGAGCAGTCGTCGGAGACCTCTCGCTGCCGGCCGTGCTGTCGTCCATGGTCACCAGCCGGAGGTCCTGGCGTGCGGTGGCCCACTACTGCGAGAGCGTCATCTCGCAGAAGGAGAGTGCCGAGAGGGATCGGGAACGAAATGATCCCTCCCGCCGCCAGAGAAGACGTAGGAGGCGCCGGGTGGACGACTGACCGGCGTCTCGCGCCCTGTGGAATGGGGGCGTTCGGAGAATTCTACCACGGTAACCCCTGCCTGTCGTACGAGGCGACTAATTGGGGCCATCGGGGGTCGCGGGCTCGCAGCGGGGGGCTGTCAGCCCGAATCGATGCACTCCCAATTTCGGAGCATCGTGCGACCCCGAGATGGACGGCAGCGCGGGTGGTAAAGCCTCCCTCGTTCGCTGTCGTTGTTCGGTGCGCGGGGGCTCCTAAGCCCCCCCATGGAGATGGGCTGGTACGCAGCACCGCGCAGGGGCGGTTCCGGCAGCAATTCTAGCACTCCTTAGAATACCCCGGAATCGCTCCGTAAGCGCCGAAGAAGGCCACCGCGGGGTTTTAGCTGGTAGTGCCGGGTGGGGTGTACATAGGGGATAGGGACTCGGCCCAGCGGCTGCCCGGATAGCCATCATCCGGGCGAGGGGGATGCTGGGTCGTAAGACCGGCTAGTCCAGCATAACCGTTTTATTCTTATTCCGCTTCCCCCCGGAGCGGGCGGCAGGAATAAAACGCTTTCCCCGCGACAAAAAAAGAAAAAGGTTTCTATCCAATGTTCTTCTTTATACTAGTTATGTTCGAAAATGTGTTTGTTTTGGACCCTTTAAACCTGCATCTATGTAACCCAAAAAGTCCCGTACTTCGAAAACTCCAATATCAGAGTGATATATTTCTTTGGAAAGAATTTTTAAACGCCAGCACTTCAGCTCTCGGAGTTAAAATAAATGACGTCGTCAGTGTAATGACACAAGTTTTACGCCGTTTTTCGGCTGTTTTGGCTTCCCCTATCAGTTAAGCTGTGTCGGGATTTAAAAAATCATTTCTAATTTGTTTTGGGTGTTCTTTTGTATATATTTGTGAGCAGTAGAGCCACGCTTGAATAGGCTGGTTCAACCAGCGTTTAGAAATTTAATGTGAATTGGTAGCTAGCGTTACGTCTAATGATTGATATTTGCAAAATGACAAACAAATTATTCTTTATATCTTTTTTTTTTATTGCCTTGATAGGCAGACGAGCAGACGGGCCACCTGATGGTAAGTAGTCACCGCCGCCCATAGACTTCTGCAATGCCAGGGCACAGCAAAGCCGCTGCCTACCGTTGAAGGACTACTCTTCTTAAGCCTCGTTTAAAGAAGGACATGTCATAGCGCTCAGGGAACACCGCAGCAGGGAGTTCATTCATATCTGATGCTTCCTTCCATCGTTAATGCATTTCTTCTAGTATTAGTTTGTCTTAAAGATCACTTGCTTTGAGGTAATAGTTACACCACTAAATCATTTGTATGTCTTCTAAAATGTTTTAATTCGATTGACAGCCTACGTGGCGCAGCTGGCGAGTAGCCGGCTGTGAAGCCAGAGGCCGTGGGTTCGATTCCCGCATCGAGACAAATGTTTGTGTGACAGACAGATATTTTTTTCGGGTCTGGATGTTGTACAGTTTTTGAGACCCTCGATACAGGTCTAACATAGTGTGGGCCTAAAACCATGTGTATGACTGTTAGATGTATTTATTTGAACACAGATTTAGGGTAGTTTATTGTAAAGCAGTTTTCGCAAAGGCTAGTTTTTCGCCCGTTCTTCTCTAGTCAAACTGAATTTCAAATGACATATACACTCACGCCTGTAATCCCCAAAGAGGTATGCAGAGGTGTAACCAGTACCCAACGAACGAACCCACTTTTCGCCGATTTTATTTATCGGTCCCAGAATGTGATAGGGGGCGATCCTATCGCCATGCCGGGCACAATTCCAGACTCCGGGCTGATACTGAGTATTTCTAAATAGAAAAAACTAGTATCACTTTACCCGGGCATCGAACCCGGAATGGAAGTCGTAACGCATGCGCAATTACAACTGCGCCACCGCGCAGAAATTCATAAATAAAATATTTAAAAAATGAATGTAATCATAACAGCAACATCATTGTTCTTAAATATTGAATGTACTCTGTAGTAAAACAAATCTCGTCTTCGTTTACTTCCAGATTCAAACAGAAAGCCTTCAAAATAAGCCTCTTTACAGCGTATTACATCGATGCGTCTGCAAATATATTTATTTTCCCCCTTTTATTAAGGTCAACGTCTTTCGGAAAGCGAAGAACTACGTTGCTATTTTGTTATTTAGATATCTTTATCGCCCTTTTTTCAGTATCATGGGTCATTTTGATTTGTGATGGCTTATTTAGTGAAAGTGGCAGAGTACTACGGATGAAATTACTCCTTTATTTAGTTCGTTATCACAATATCGTATTTCAAAAGTAGATCTGCGCTGTAGACAGCAAAGCAACCGGATTATTACCACTGTCTCAGTAAACCGACATGGAAACTATTTTGCGTCGTTATCAAGCTATTAATCTTTTTTTTTTTTTTTTTATTCTTATTTAATTTAGGAACTTTGAGTCAAGTCTGACTATGTAAGTCCCGTAATGTACACACATTAACAGCATAATACAAGAACAGTGATCCGTTAATAGTTTTTAAGTATTTTATAAGTGGAAACATAAAGCAACTTAGCTGTATCTGATATTCCTTCAGATAAAATGGCTTGAAATACACCCACCCACATCAAACCGATTAACATTATTAGCTGTATATAACTCTTGTCTCATATTTGCACTCCGTACACACTCTGTCAAAAAATGGTAAATATCCTCTATACAATTGGCACAAAGTAAACAATTTGGACTCTCTGTTTTCCTCATTAAAAATTTAAATTTATTTAAGGGAATGTGTCCAGAGCGCAATCTATGAGCAACTACAATTAAGTCACGGCTCAGACTACTGTTTGAAAACCATGGAACATGGGGAGGTTCGCTCACCATAGTTCTAAACCATATACCCTTTTCCCGAGAGACTACATCAAAATATTCCTTCCACTCAAGCAAAATGCGTTGTCTATATTTTGAAAGAAAATTCGAATAACTAGGTTTTATATGTACCTCAACACCATTTGATACAGCCTCTCGGGCTAATCTATCTGCCTCCTCATTGCCACGTATGCCAACATGTGATGGAACCCATTGCATCGCTAGACACGCATTCTGAGATATTAGCACCGAAATTTTATTTAAAATTGTGTAAGCAATCGATTCGCCTCTGTGACCAGAGGCGCAACGAGCTACGTGTTGTAAGGCGCTTCTGCTGTCAGACAGAATAACCACCTTTCTTAATCCGGTGCTGATAACATAAGACAGAGCCTCGGAGACCGCAAATAATTCTACAAGCATTATAGAGCAGTAAGAATTGTCAACTATTTTAAAAGATTCTCTCACATTGTGAATGGGATCATAATAAGCAGCACCATGACCATGTTGTGTCAGAGAACCGTCTGTATAGATTTTAACCCAACCATCATATTTATTATAGAGCATGTGTAGCGAATTAAATTTAAGTAATTGTATATCATATTGTTTTTTAGGTTTCACTATGTTTTCGATTTGTGTTTGTATAAAATTCATATCAAAATTAGACATCCATGTATTCAGTGTGACATTTGTGAAGGGTTAGCTATATTCATTTTCTCAAGTCTAGTTTCATTATAAACGTTTATCAGGAGAGGTTTCTTTTTCCTTCTAAAATAATTCGATGTTGATAAAACTAAAAGATTTTCTAAAATTTTTGTAGTCACATTATTTGTCCAGGACTGAGCCTTCAAACAATACTTAGTGGCTAGATACTTCCGACGCAAATATAATGGACATAAACACAATTCATATTCCATTACGTGTATTGGAGTACTTTTAATAAAACCTCCTATAACCCGTAACGCCATATTTTGTGATCTATCTAATTTAAGAAGATGAGTTTTTGCAGCATTATCGTATATAAAGCTGCCATAATCTATTCTACTTCTAATTAAGGAAATATATATTCTACGAAGATGAATTGGATGAACTCCCCATGAGGAGCCAGCTAACACTTTTAGAATATTTAAATATTTCATTGATTTAACATGCGTTTCGTTAATATGCCGATTCCACAAAAGAGACTTGTCCAGCCAAATTCCCAAATATTTAATACAATCTACTAGCGGAATAGTATGGTTATTTACAACTACGGAAAAATTATCTCGTTTTCGTCTCCTAGTAAATAAACATAGTTGTGTTTTTGTAAAAGAAATTTGTAGTCCTATTTTTCCTAATAATGTAGGAATACTATTCAAACAGTTATGAATTTTTAATACACTGATATTAATATCAAAATTTTGAACAAAAAATACGAAATCATCTGCATACTGTAGGTTATAAATATCATGATCAATTGATTGGCACAACTTCGACGTAACAATATTAAACAAAAGAGGAGAAATAGGATCTCCTTGTGCTAAACCCTGTCTTGTCCAACGAACTATTGCATTCTCTTGATCACCATTGCTACCCGAAATTTTCAGATGTCTCCGTTTTAAAAATGTAAACAAATAGTTACAGACTTTAGCTCCAACTTGTAGTTCATCCAATATAAGTGTAAGTTGGTCAATTAAAACATTATTATATGCATTATCAATGTCCAAAAAACATGCAAGTGTAGGTATATTTTTTGCAAACCCACACTGTATTTGTGAAACTATACGTACTAAACAATCTATACCAGACCGCCCCCTTCGGAATCCTGAAGTTGATGAGCTTAATATATTATTTTTTTCAATGAACCATTCCAGACGTTTAGACAACATTATGTGAAAGATTTTGCAAATACACGATATTAAAGAAATTGGTCTAAATTTAGGTGTAAGATTATTGGTATTTGGCTTCGGAATTGGTACTATCATAATATCCCTCCACTGCTCTGGTATAGATGAACGCTCAAATATCAGGTTGTATATCTTGAGAAGAAAGTTTTTACCCGCAATAGGTAGATAATATAACATAGAATATGTTATATTGTCAGTGCCCGGTGCTGTATCTTTCTTTTTTAAACAGTTACATAGTTCCTGTAACGAAAAGTTGCTTTCTAAAAAACAATTGTTTGAATTAAATGATAATTGCGAGTGTTCTACAAAGTCCGGAGCAAGTGATTTTAACAACTGTTCTTTACTTTCATCTGTAATATGAACGATATTACCATTAATTCCTTTTATCCATCGCATTTTTCTCCACATTTCTGAAGAAGTAGTGCTCTCATCAATTTCTCCAGTAAATTTTTTTTTTTTTTTTTTTTTTTTTTATCGTGGCTCGGCAAAGTGACCACACTGCACCTGATGGTAAGTGCAGTGCCGTCCAGTTATAGTATCAAGTAGCGAGTGATAATCCATCCCTCGCTACTCAATACAATCATGCCGGCCTGCTGTGTAGCTTCTTCACACTACGCCTAAAGGACCCAGGATCATAGGAAGGAGGGAACACGGTAGCTGGCAAACTGTTCCACAGCTTGATGGTGCGGCAAAAGTACGAGTTTGCGAACCTCTTAGTTCGGGCCGGGGTAGTAGACACCACAAAGCTGTGGCTCCGCAATCCAGTACGCGTGGTTCTGGTATGGAAGGGAGAGGATGGGATAAGATCAAACAATTCTTCAGAGCATTCACCATGATACAGACGGTAGAACACGCTAAGCGAGGAAATATCCCTACGCAGCTGTAGCGGCTCCAGGCTGTTACTCACGTCTGCATCATTCACAATGCGGATGGCCCGCCGCTGCAACCCGTCCAAGGCATCGAGGAGGTACTTTGCGGAACCATCCCAGAGGTGCGAGCAGTATTCCATTCCCGGCCGCACCTGTGCTTTATATAAGCGGTAGAGCTGACCGGGCGTGAAAAACCGCCGCACCCTGTTCAGGATTCCGACCCTGCGGGAAGTGGCGGATATTACGCCCTCGATGTGACTCCTTGGATTAAGATCGCAGCGGATATCCATACCAAGGACACTAAGGTCATTCCGCATTGCGAGTGGAACACCCTGAAGAACGGGGATTGGAGAAAACGGAGACTTCTTGCACGAGAACGCGCACACCTGGGTTTTCTTGGCATTAAACTCAACCCGATTCCTGGTACCCCATGATGAGATGAGATCCAAGGTCTGGTTGAGCTCAACGACAAGATCCTCGCGTCTCCTCTCAGTATCCGCCCGGCAACCAGGAGGCTTGCTGCAATAACGCCCATGAACCGTGCTGTCGTCTGCATAGCAATGAATGTTGCCAAGCGACAACATATCATTAATATGCAGAAGAAACAAGGTGGGCGAAATCACAGAACCTTGTGGTACTCCGGCATTTACTGACATGAACTGCGAAGCGTGTCCATCAACTAGGACACGCATTCTACGCTCATGCAGAAAGCCGGAAATCCACTTACACAGGTTGTCGGGCAGACCGTATGCCGGGAGCTTGGAGAGAAGGCCACGGTGCCAGACCCTATCAAACGCCTTGGCTATGTCGAGACTCACAGCCAGAGCCTCGCCATGCCGGTCAATCGCCTCGCCCCAGTGATGCAATACAAACGCTAGAAGATCACCCGTTGATCGGTTATGGCGGAAACCATATTGTCTGTCACTGATCAACGAGTGATCCTCCAGGTAACGAACTAATTGGCTGTTAATTAGTCGCTCCATGACTTTACAGATCACTGAGGTGATGGCGATTGGGCGGTAATTGTTAGGGTCTGACCGATCACCCTTTTTGGGGATCGGCTGCACATTGGCCTCCCTCCACGATTCAGGCACAACACCTGAGAGGTAGGACGATCGGTATAGGCGCGTCAGTGCAGGAGACAACTCCGCTGCACACTTTTTGAGAACAAGCGCCGGGATACCATCCGGACCACTGGCCTTCCGGACGTCGAGAGACTGCAGCTCACGCCGCACATCACAATGCCTGATACGGATATCAGGCATTGTGTGACCGCAACCGGGCAGCGTAGGTGTTAAAGGAGCATTGCAGTCCTCGAGTCTCGAATTAGCCGCGAAGAGGTTTGCCAGTAAATCGGCCTTCTCTTGCGAGCTATGGGCCAGTGTTCCATTACGATATCTCAGCGGTGGCAGCGAAGGGCGACAGAAATTAGATTGGACCGCTTTAGCCAAGCTCCAATAAGCACGACTGCTTGTCGGGTGATCGGCCAAAGCACATCCAATCTTGGAGACGCGCTGGGCATCCGCTCTAACATACTCCCTCCTGCAAGCCTTGGCAGCACGGTTGTAGGCTGCTTTGAGCGACTTGAGATTGGGATCCTTCTTAGCGCGACCCCTGATCCAAGCGCGATACGCCGTCTGTTTTCTACCAACAGCATCGGCGCATGCACGGTTGAACCAGGAGCGTCCTCGGCCGTTGCCCGCGATCTCAGAGGAAGGAATGTAATATTCCATTCCTAGTCTGATCTCGCAGGCAACAGCGTCGGCACTCGCAGAAGGATCCTTTCCCTCAAAGCAGCGCTGCTGCCAAGGGATGGATGCGAAATAATCCCGCATACCATCCCAATCTGCCGACGAGTAGTGCCAGACCCTGCGCTTGACCTTCACGGGACGTGGAGGCAAAGCGCGAGGTACTGACGTCCCAACCAGACAGTGATCGGAGGTCCCCAGAGGAGCACCAACCGACACCGTATACCCGGTCGGGTGACTCGTCAACAGAAGGTCCAGCAAAGAGGGCGCATGACTCGCTACATCTGGGATCCTGGTAGGCTGGTTCACCAGCTGTGTCAAGCCATGAGTCAAGGCGAATGCATGAGCAGTTCTACCAGCATGGTCAGTTCTGGAGGAGCCCAACCACAACTCATGGTGTGCGTTGAAGTCCCCCAGAACCACCAATTCCGCTGTTGGGAACTGCTCCTGCGCGTCGTCTGTCGCCTGGCTAATGTAATCAAATAGCCGAGTTGTCTCAACGTCCCCGTCGTGTGACCTGTAAAGGCACACGTAAACCCGACTCTGAGAGCCGAGGTCGACGTGTACCCACAGGGTGGAGAAGGAGGGGTCCTCCATGCAGCGCAGACGGCGACAGCAGACGTCCGACCGAACATACAGGCATACCCCGGCCCTCGGCCTGAAGCTTTCTTCAAGTGAGTAGCCGGGGTAAAGCAAGTATGTGGTATCGGTCGGACTACAAATCTGCGTCTCCGTCAGGAAGAGAAGAGCAGGCCGGGCCGTCTCAAGATGGTGGTGGACGGCATTAAGGTTCGAATGGAGTCCGCGGATGTTAGCGAACTCCATTGTGAAAGCGGTGGTGGGGTTACGCACCGCTGTAGGTCCTGTTCTCTTTATAGGCACTGTCATGGAGTTATGGGGGGAGGAGGTGAAGAAGCGGTCGAGGGTCTAGTGTCAGAGTAATCAGAAGGCCGCAACAAGCGCCGGTCCACTAAAAGAGCCAAGAGGAGGTGAGCTGATCCGCCGGACGGAAGGGCCCCCGTACCCTCCCGGGATAGGCCGCCGGGACCCCACATCCGGTCACCAACCGGCACGACGGACCCACCCAAGATTATGCGCGGCATGGTGGGGCAGCCTCTCATGGTGGTTAGCCACGATTGGGCCCCTGTACTGTACCGCGGGCGGCCAGCGGTACAACCGTTTCTACAGGTCTCCCTGGCCGACGGATCAACACGCCTCCAACCGACTGTGAACCGGCTAATACCGGCACGGCCAAACATCGTACCCCAACTCTAGCCCCCCGACGATAACCGGAAATACACTGGCTGATCCCGGAACGCGACACACTTGCGTGTGCCACTATGGCGGGTTTTTCGCCGTGTGTACGGTGGTCGCTATCCGGGCGGATACGAATATCCTACCACCAGCCAATTTCTCCCAACTTTTAAACTTTTCTTGTCTTATAACTTTTTGTGCTTCAGCTATACTTCTAGAGAGCTTATCCAAGTTATCTGGTGTTGGATTTCGTCGAAATTCTTTTAATACAAGACGTCGTTTTGCGATTGCTTGGGAAATGGATGCACACCAGTAATGCTTAGGCTTAAAGTTTTGGGAAGGATTTGTATTAAATTTAAAATATGGTATACTTTTATCTGCAGAATAATTAACCTTTTCAGTAAAGTTATCATACAAAATTTGGATATCGTTATTATATCGGGGAAAACCACTTTCGGTGATACTATTGTTAAATGTATCTGTATATAGTGGCCAGTCAGCTAGTTTATAATTGCGACGTTTTATATAAACAGGTACGTCCCCATACTCTAAAATAATTTTTATAAGCATATGATCGCTGCCTAAGCTTTCATTTGTAACAAGCCAGCTGAAGTAAACGGCTATATCTGAGGAGACAAATGTTACATCGGGTGTACTTTCTTGTGACCTACCATTAACAAGTTTGACTCTCGATGGTTCCCCATTATTTATTGATACGAAGTTATAGTCTGTACTAGAATCTAATATCTGTGTACCTCTAGAATCAATTTTGTTTGACCAATTTGAATGGTGTGCATTAAAATCACCTGCTATAATAGTTTTCTCATTACAAATTGAAAACAAATCATCCCAGTCACATTGTGAGGACCTAACAGAAGACGGACAGTACACTGACGCAACAAATTTCAGATATTTACAGTTATATATTTTTATGCAAATTACCTCAATTCCTGAGTTTCTGATAGACACTGGAAAAAATTGAGCCTTGATTGACTTATGAACTACTAACGCAACGCCACCGTATCCATCGTTCCTATCTTTCCTGAAGACATTATAACCTCTAAAATTAGTAACAGTGTCAGAAGTAAACCAGGTTTCACTAATTAAACATATACTAATTTTCTCTTGGCTTAATAAAAGTTCAAACTCATGCTTCTTAGGCATAAGGCTCTGAGAGTTCCACTGTCCAATAATGATACGTTGGATAGAAGAACTTCCAGAACTATGCGAAACTTGGTAATTTGTGCAATTATTACTATCCATTAACAAAAGTATTAAATAAATTTCTAATTACATCACAACTACTTACAGTTCTTATAAAAAAACCTCTGATTCCTTCAAAGAGTATTTTACATGCTTGAATAAATTTTTGTTCCAAAGTAATGTCAGTAAAAAATAGTATCTTAATTCTTGTCCATATATCTTCATGATCTGAGCCTTTTTTTCCTTCCTTATTTTGTCTTGTTTTGTCCTCTTTTCTGTCGATATCATTTTTCTTATTAACTGGTGAAGCGGTTTTCCTATTATTGAGCGTATTAGTTTTCCCAGTAGCCTGTATTATTAGTATTAGTATTAGTTATTATTAGTAGTTTATTATTAGTAAAGACTTTCTTCTTTTTAACTTTCCTTCTTTTCCTGTTACCCATTTCTTCGTAAACTATATCATGATTTTGAATGTCTTCTTCACTACTTCTTGTGATGTCTTCACTTTCTGCAGATTCGCTTCCTAAATCTTTTGGGTTGTCCACTTGCAGCTCTGCTTCTACGTCTTTTGTTGTATGTGAAGCTATATCATTCGTTTCTACTTGTGACTGGGAAAATTCTACCTCAGAACCGTTATAATTTTCTCTATCACTTTTTCCTACCAGATATTTTGCTAATGCTATTTTATAAGTGCACGTTTCTTTGCACATTATACGCCTTATCTCTTTCTCTCTTAAGAAAACCGGACACTTTTTATAAAAAGCCATATGTTCACCTTTACAATTTACACATTTGTATGTAACTATGTCACAAGTATGATGATTTCCGGCACATTTTGGACACATTGGCTTCTTAATAGGACATACACGACTAAGGTGACCATACTTCCAGCAGACAGAGCACTGGGTTACTGGGAAAGTATATGGGTCTACTTTAAAACGACAGTCATATCCATAAATATAACTAGGCAGAACATTACTTTTAAAACAAAATCTCACAGTCTCGCTATCAACCCATTCTCCACCATCCAAGCGCTTTAACCTTTTGACAGAAATTATTTCAGCATCGCTTGTAAATGACTTGCTCAACTTCTCTTCTGTAACTTCTAATTCAATGTATTTCACGACTCCATATACTAAGTTCACCTCATTCGTAAAACGGCATCTAAAACCAAGATTTTCAAATTGCGTGTCATTCAAAAGCTTTTCTGCGTCATTTCTGCTCTCAAATTTTAATGTCAATTTATATGAACTCTTATATTTAATTTGTATTATATTTGTTATATTTCGTTCATTCAATAATTTGGCAAATCCAATTTGTTTTGGTAGCATTTTATCAGAAGTAACGCAAACTTCAATAGCTGAAAAATCCTCAACAACTTTTTTCCTCCCAATTCTTTTGTTCTTCCGTTGAACTAATATGAATCCCTCTGTCCCGTTATTTTCAATGGCATCTTGTTCATCACTATAATTTCTTGGCCTTTTCTCCGGCCTATTGTTGGATATATCCATAGGTTCAGACGAGATATCTTGCTGCATTATACTTAACTCTTCACACTCACATGTATTATTGCTTCCCTTTTTCTCTTCATTGGTCATTATAGCACTCAATTATTAGTGGATCGAGGTCGAGTACCGACCTCGCCCAATGTCGGTGTACTAGTGACGGTAGATCGAAAAAAAAATACAAAATAAATCAAATTCCTTATGCACGTGCGCTCACTGTGACGTGCCGCGCGCAACTGTGCTATTAATCTTACGTATTATAATGTGAATGGTAGTATCATAGGCACCAATCTATCATGTCATACCAGCAATAGAAATACTAATATCCCTATTAGACATACTAAACCTCCTTCGATTACTTAAAGATCAGTTGTGCACTCCTCTGGTATACTTGGTATATTAGTGGTATGACGCTGATTGCTTACCATTACGCGTCATTTATAATGTATGCTCGCGGCTCCGCCCGCGTGTAAGTTGTGTTTGGGAGAAAATACCAATTTTCATGCTTCAAAAATGCCGGATTTTCATCTCCTATTTTACACCCCTAGGGGTGGAATTTCCGAAAATCCTGGAATATATATTTTTTATTTTTAACTAAAATGCCAAATACAAATTTTCATGTAACAAAAAATTACGGATTTTCATACAAACTTTCATCCCCTATTTTACCCCCTTAGGGGCGGTATTTCCAAAAATCCTTTCTTAGTGGATGCCTACGTAATAAAAGGTACCTACTGTCAAAATTTCAAGTCTCTAACCCCAGCCATTTAGGCTGTGCGTTGATCGATCAGTCAGTCAGTCAGTCAGCTTCTTCTTTTATATATACAGTATATGTATCATTTATAATTTTATTATATCTGTTGGTTTGTGCTTTCTACCATCGAAATACCAGATTGATGGATGGCCTGAAAGAAAAGGAATAGGGATTGGAAAGGGTTTTTGGAAATGCAGCCTATTAACTTGATGTGGATTTTCTGACATACGGGTGAAGCAGGTCTAATCACGATGTAGACAGAACTATGAACAGCTTGGCTCTACTTTCACTGCAAAAGTATTTTATGTACTGCGTTTTATAGCATTGAAAATCTTCGAAATATATGGGACTTCACCCTAAATCACCTAACATACCAGATTCATGTTTCAAAGAAAACAGTTAGCTCTGATTATTCAAATGTCTCCACATTAAGTGTAATGAAGTGTTTTGTTTTCAAAGTTGCTTTTGTATTTAGAAAGTTAGGTCAAACAAGAGTTACTGAACTGTTTGTCGCGTGTGTAAATTTTGTGAGTCGTCTCGACGCAGAAAGTAAGAGAAGACGGAATAGGGGTAGGGTAGATTAGTTCGAGGGTAAAATAAGAGCTGGGTTTGAATCTGACGCCCTCAACAATAACTTAACTGAATTCTTTGCATTAATTTCTCTATACGATTGGATAGTTTGATGCCAAAATGAATCAATGATACAAAGTATGAATGATACAAAAATCTAGCTAAAAGTTTACCATCATCGTTCTTGAATTCGGGTGTTGTGGTACCCCGATTTCCTCATATTTGATATCCTTGATACAAAACTTGTGTTTTAGTGTGAGTAAAGGAAAGGGTTGATAGTGTTCCTCTAGACAGGTCTTCAGTCAGACGATGCCTGATCGAACGTGGCCTCTCTGACCATTGACATTCGGAGCTTTTATTTATGTAAAGCGTAGTGCGAATGTTGCTACCGCGATTTAGGATTGTGTGCGCCGTGTGCCATCACGATGTTGCATACTGTGTATGATTGCTACATATTGCCAATGTTATTTGCACAATAGTCGAAGTAATAAATAGAGATATTATATTAACAATATGCTGTTTCAAATCATTCTTCGAAAACGTCTGGAAGAAATAAATATGTATGATTAAATCTTGATCATTTTTTGAATAAATACACTAACAGCCACACACATACTCCTGATTCTACAAAGGTCAAACTTTTATCGTGGGTATCGCAACTAAGTGTGACTACGATTCCACAACACCCAGACCTGAAACGAATTGAACCCGCGGTCTCTTGTTTCTACTACTAGCACCACTGTGCTACAGAGGCTGTCTAAATGTCATCATCATCATCATCATCATCATCAGCCGGTGTCAGTCCACTGTTGGACGTAGGCCTCTCCCAAGATGCGCCACTGAGCCCGATCTTCAGCTCTTCTTTTCCAGTCACTGCCCACCGCTTTGCGTATCTCGTCGCTCCACCTGGTCACAGGACGTCCTACGCTACGTTTGCCGATTGCCTATTTGTCTAAATGTATTTGCTGTTAATCGTTGAAAAGTTTTCACAATTTTCTTTATACCAATTCCTCGAACAACCGTGTCCTTAATCAAATTTACATATTTTGACTACTGAGATAAAAACAAGTAGATAAAAGTGCTTCGCATAACGTGGTATCGCCCACAATATTATAGACAAAGAGAAATTAAATTTCTACCCTTGGACGTTATTGACTCTTTGTAATCATTGTATTGTAGTGCAGCGATAGCCTAGTTGGTTTCGGTACGGACTGTCAAGACGAAAGTCGTAGGTTCGAAACCCAAGTGGCATACACCTCTGACTTTTCTAAAGTTATGTGTGTATTAAAATGTTAATTATCGCTTGCTTTAACGGTGAAGGAAAACATCGTGAGGAAACCTGCATATCTTAGAGTTTTTCGAAGGTATGAGAAGTCTGCCAACCCGCATTAGGCCAGCGTGGTGGACTAAGGCCTAACCCCTCTCATTAGTAGAGGAGGCCCGTGCCCAGCAGTGGGACAATGTTTAATACAGGGCTATTATTATTATTATTTTATATTTTAATCATTGTATATTTTTTTATAATGTGTATAGAAAACGCAAAATTCAGAAAATATGTATGTCAACATCTATAATAACTGCGTAGTACCGCACAAATAGCGGTCATGTTTTCAATTCGAGTTAGATAGTTAGAACCGAAACATTGTCGTCAAATTTCATCTTGAAATACTTTTGACAGTCTCCGTGGCGCAGCGGGTTCGATTCCCGCACCGAGACAAATATTTGTGTGACAGACAGATATTTGTTTCGGGTCTGGGTGTTGTGGGACCGTAGTCCCTCGTAGTTCTTGATACCTACGATACAGGTCTTTTTTTTTATTCTGGTGCGTCAAAGTGACCACACTGCACCTGATGGTAAGCGCAGTGCCGTCCAGATAGAGTATCAAGTAGCAAGAGACAGTCTATCCCTCGCTACTCAACACAATCATGCCGGCCTGCTGTTTAGCTTCTTCATACTACTTGTAAAGGACCCAGGATCATAGGAAGGAGGGAACACGGTAGCTGGCAAACTGTTCCACAGCTTGATGGTGCGGCAAAAGTACGTTTAACCTAGAGTGGGGTCAGAATTTTACGTGTGACTGTTGAGTGTATTTTATTATTTCATCCTAGTCAAAGAAGTCGACATAAAAATAGTGAGTCGAATTGCATACATACTTTAGGCTTTTGCTGTAAATCCCATCTTAGCAAGAGACATCCGAGGTCGTCTCTTTGATATTCTAACGTTCCATACAATGTTTTTTGAAGAAAAACACTACCAAATATCAAAGAAACGCAAACACTGAATCTCTACGCCTTTGTACAGCAACAAAGACCAAGTAAAGTGTGTCAATAAATCTGCAGACCTTGAGTGTAAAACTCGTCGTAAAATGTAACAATTACAAGAAATTTTCTGTATACAGGAACATAAAAAAGTATTTTGTCAACAAGAAAACTTCATCTTTAGGAGCAGGCACAGATCTATAAGCGGAAAGACGCCTAACAGACAAACAACTGCCTCGGTGACGCAGCGTACGCCGTATGACTACTGTGCTGAAGTCTCTGGTTCGATCCCCGGGTCGGATAATAGTGATATTGGCCCGAAATACTAAGTATCAGCCTGGAGTTTGGAAGTGCCCGGTATGGCGATAGACTCGCCCCCTATGATGGGGCAGTAATAAACTTGACGAAATGTGGGTGTACTGGTTACACCTCTGTCTGCCCCTTCGGGGATTACAGACGCGTGTGCGTATCTATGTGTGTAGACAAACAACTATACATAGTTGGTATACATAGATCAAGAAAACCTACAACAACAGAAGAATTATGGATGCGTTGCTAGTATAAAAAAATACAATCGAATTGAGAACCTCCTCCGTTTTGAAGTTGGTTAAAGGGAATGTGGAAAGGAGAGAGTGGTATAGACTTCTTTCTCACAGTACGGTTTCTGTGAGATAGTGTATCCGGTGCATTCTTCTTGTAGAAAAATCTATAGCATGGATAAACCTTAACGTAACTATCTGAGACAATGAATGAGTGTACATTTCTATTTATACAAAAAAAAAACAAAAGTAACTTACAAACACGTTTTTTAAAGGGTGAATATCGCGATCGCTGTCAACCAATCACTTGCCGGTATTGACAACTTGATGAACAGCGATTGGCTGCTTTAAATTTCGTAATTATCCGTCGGCATGTTCTGTAGCAGTGTCGTCTTGTAGGTTTGTTTGTCTGCGAGGCGAGGTAAGACGCGCCCGGATCGCATTGGATTCCGTGTGAATATTTTATGTCCCACTAGATAATGTTATATCTTTGTCGTATTCAATTTAGTACGTTACCTTTCTGAATAAAAGACCATATTTACCTTTGTTTTCTGTGGAATGATTTTCACTTAAATGGATTTGTTTAACTCTTTTACGATGTAGTTGACTATATGCAAGTATGTCATATCTATTTTCAGCCATGTGAGTTTAGAACTGACATATCCTGAATTCAAGTCTCTGACAGGAATTTCTAAATTTAGTGTACATACATATATACACTCACGCCTATATCCCATGGGGTTAGGCAAATACTATTCAGTGTCACAAGCCACGATCCTGACACACTTCTTTCGTCTCTTCTACATTCATGCATCTTCTTATTCATTTTCGACGGTTGGAGGTTCTCCTGTAAATTTATTGTGTTATTGTATTACTCATTTCTCTGGTTTATAATGACACCAGACCTATATAGGTCTGGCGTATATATGATGTCACTGCTAGACACAGGCCGCGTTTGTTAACAAAATGGATTAGAGACCAAGAGGTCGTTTTTAGACTCTCGCGATTTGAATACATATTATTAAATTAGGAGCAGTATTTTAATGGTATAAATTGTGGTATTTATACCATTAAAATATTGCATGATTAAGACCCGCTCCTATTTTATAATAGGTCTTAGTCCACCACGCAGTAAAAGTGCAGGTTGGTAGACTTAACATACCTTCGAACTTAGTTTTATTTCTGTTTCAGGCAACATTACTCACTATATAATTGTGGTATTTATACCATTAAAATATTGCACGATTAAGGCCCGTTCCTAATTTTATAATAAATATTAATCACAATTTAATTGTGTGGTCGATTTGATAAATCAGTGGACAGTTGCTGGATTGCAGTTTACCCTGATCGATATCCTCGCAACCTACTAAATCATGGAATGGAAATGAGCTATCTATGGTTGCACTGACTGCATTTCTGTCTATCCTTTTGAAAATACAATACGTTTATCATTATGTATGATATACAGTTCTATTCCTAAGTGATTGGATGAACTTGATACATATAAGCTGACGACAAGTCTCTGAGTGATATTATAATTTTCACATACATTGTTATTCAAACAAACCAGATAACCTCAGACGTAAACAACAAAATCATTTTGACGCGTTGTCTAGACGTATAATCAAAGCTTACCAATAATACACAAGTTCATAAAAATACTTGCTGTGTATTAAACATTGTATCAATGTTGGGCACGGGCCTCTTCTAATAGTGAGACGGGTTAGGTCTTAGTCCACCACGCTGGCCGCACGTAGTCACCGCCGCCCTTAGACTTCTGCAATGCTAGGGCACGGCAAAGCTGCTGCCTACCGTTGAATTCTCATGTATGCAGGTTTCCTCACGATGTCTTCATCGTTTAAGCAAGCGACAATAAATATTTAATACACACGAAACTTTACAAAAGCCATATATGTATGCCATTAAGGTTTCGACCATACGACTTTCGTCTTGACAGTCCGTACGACAACCACACAGTTTAACCAACTCGCAAACGGAACCCCGAAATGTAGACATCCTACGGCACGCTATAATTGCTCCTGCAGGTTAAAAACGCGAGCGCTGAAAGGGCTCTCATAAAGGAAGCAACTGAATACCTGTCTTGTATACTTGTCAACCCTTAACTCAAAGCCTTAAGGCACAATATCCCTTCAACAGAATTAGTAATGTTTCACGCCATTTTCTGTCTAGCTCGAGGAAAGGTTAAGGCATTCAGCTTTGACTAACCGTCTGTGGTGGAGTGTCTTCACAAATAGTATTTTTGTTGAGCGCTCTTAAGCTGGAATAAATGGTTTTAGAAACACGAAAAGGAGTTCGATGTTTGCCATTGATGTAAAACTTGTATAACATCATTTTGAGTACCTATTCCATTGCTTCTTCTACAAAATCATCTATTATGAAAAATATGCGATGGGTATTTACAGTGATTGAAATATATAGTGCTGGTGGTAGGACATTCATATCCGCCCGGATAGCAACCACCGTACACAGGGTGTAAAACCCGCCATAGTAGCACACGAAAGTGTGTCGCGTTCCGGGATCAGCCAGTGTGCATCGGGTTTTTGTTGAGGGTCTAGAATGGGGTACGCCGTTTGGCCGTTTTGCGGCCTTCTGAGTAAAGTGTCTGTAACACTAGACCCTCGACCGCTTCTTCACCTTCATGCCCATGACATAGTGTGAAGAAACAGACCGGCATGATTGTGTTTAATAGCAGGGAATAAATTGTCTTTCGCTACTCGATACTTTTATTGGACAGCACTGCACTTACCATCAGGTGCAGTGTGGTCACGTTACCGTGCCAGGATAAAAAACACTTGACACTGCACCTAAGTACGGTTCAGTCTCAATTCAATGTCAACTGTTGATTAGACAAAATGGAATTCTGTCAGCCTAAAGGATATATGCCATGGTTTACACGTTCATTCATATATAGCAGCGATAGCCTAGTTGGTTGTGGTACGGACTGCCAAGACGAAAGTCGTATGTTCGAAACCCAAGTGGCATACACCTCTGAAATTTCTAAAGTTATGTGTGTATTAAAATGTTAATTATCGCTTGCTTTAACGGTGAAGGAAAACATTGTGAGGAAACCTGCATATTTTTGAGAAATTTTCGAAAGTATGTGAAGTCTGCCAACCCGCATTAGGCCAGCGTGGTGGACTAAGGCCTAACCCCTCTCATTAGTAGAGGAGGCCCATGCTCAGCACTGGGACAATGTTTAACAGGTTTACAGGGCTAGTATTATTTTATTATTACACGTTCATTAAAGCTGACGGAATAAAATAAAATTGAAAAAAAATGCAACGATTATGTGAGTATACTTGTTGAAAAAAGAATCTCAATTACTTTAATTCTTATTTTTTATGTATTACCGGTCGACGAAGACGTGGAAGGCCAAGAATGCGATGAAGGGACGACCTGGATTCTTTTTCTAAGCAATGGCGCAATATGGCTGATGACAGAGAGGAGTGGAAGAGGAAGAGGGAGGCCTTTGCTCAGCAGTGGGACATAAAATAGGCTATATAAAAAAAACCGGTGGGCGACCACTAACTAGTACTTGAAGACGTTAGTACAGCATCTATTAGTACTCATAGTTAGGTAAGATTTCTGGTCTACAGTAAGCTTACTCTTGCATCCTAAAGAGATAAACAAAGGTACAGCCCATACACCTACCGTTCGCAAAGCTTACTTCAGTCTTATAATGTTAAATGCAGCGAGCCTACCATTATATTAGGTTTAAACTCCCATGTCTGGCAAGTCATGCGTATTTTTTTATTAATCATTTAAATACTGTGGTTCCCCTTATAATTTAAACTCTTAACTTTTTTTTTACTCTGGCACAGCAAAGTGACCACACTGCACATGATGTTACGCCAGATGGTAAGTCCAATTAGAGTATCGAGTAGCAAGAGACAATCTATCCCCCGCTACTCAATCATAGACCTGCTTCATCACACTACGCCATGAGCAAGAAGTTGAAGAAGCGGTCAAGGGTCTAGTGTCAAAGTACTCAGAAGGCCGCAAAACGGCCAAACATCATACCCCAACTCTAGACTGATCTGGCTGTACACTGGCTGATCCCGGAACGTGACATACTTGTATGTGCCTTTATGGCGGGTTTTACACCCTGTGTACGGTGGTCGCTATCCGGGCGGATGTGAATATCCTACCACCAGCAACTTCATCATTTCTCTACTTAAGCAAGTACGGACATATTAAATTCAAACTCAAGCAATAATTTCGTTAAAATAAACTTACCTAAAAGATTGCCTAAACTAGGAGTTACTCCAATACACTCGGTTTTTATTACCCCCTATTCAATTTCATAATGAAATAATATTAACAAGAACATATTTCAATAGTTATGGCGGTCCGACCCCAACATGGCGTACTTTAGGGTGTGGATTACAGACATAGATCTAATAGATGACGTAAGTGTATGTCCTCTCCCCCCTGGATCACCGCGCGGTGCAGACGTACAGAGAAACGCTTGTAAATTAAATTAACTTTTTATCAACTTAAATAAGATTTATCAATTTAAATAATAGTGCAAAAATAGGAGTGCATAAGTGCAAGAAGTACGAAATCAACGTTCAGTTTGCCGCTTTCACTTCTGAGCGCCTAGTACTTACATCTAGAGTAAGTTCATTATTTGCATCTTCCAATTACAAACAGACGTATAAATAAGTCACGCCCTTCCGGTGACTAGTTGGACAGTCAAGGCACGCCTCTCAAGACTGAACCCATCATAGTCAATAACCTATCATAACACTGTTTCGCTACACAGATCCGTACTTGGAATATTATTTAACTCTGTGGTGTTTATTTTGCCCTGGTACAATGTACAGTGATGCGGAGCCATCATCGGATATTGAGATACACGAACTAGCACAGGACAAGACTGCGCCTAAATGCATTTCTACCCGCAGCAAAAGAATGCAAAATAAACCTCAAACATCGGAATTGGATAATTTTAAGGAAGAAATAAAATCATTGCTTTCGGCTCGCGACAAAGACCTTAAGAAAATTCTTAAAGAAATAAGATGTAGCAACCAGAGTATTGAAGCATCCGTCAGTCTCCTCGCAGCACAGAATGAAGAATTTAAAAAGAAAATAGAAGAATTGGAGAAGACAACGAGAGAAGATAAGAAATATATAGCCATATTGGAGGACAAGATTGAAGATTTGCAAATGGGAAGTCGTAAGAGTAATTTTGAAATAAAAAACGTGCCTAGAAAGACTGACGAAACAAAGGAAGAACTGATGGAAATGGTGGTGTGTTTAACCAAGAACATTGGATGTTCTTTTGGCAAATCTGACATCAAGGATATTTACAGGGTTCGAGCCAAAAAAGAAGGAATACATAACACTCCTATCATAGTGGAAACGTCCTCTACACTAATAAAGACTGAAATACTAAAAATGAGCAAAGCCTTTAACATCAAACACAAGACAAAACTTTGTGCCCTGCATTTAGGAATGCGTTCAAAAGAGGATACCCCCATCTATGTTTCGGAGCAACTAACTGCAAAAGGTTCCCGCTTGTACTTCCTGGCTCGAGATCTTGCCAAATCCGCCAAATACAAATTTTGTTGGACTGCATATGGTAAGGTATATGTAAGAAAAAGTGAAAACTCTCGTATTATATGTATTAAGTCAGAAGCTCAAGTTCAACAATTGCTTCAAGAACAATGACTATGCCTGTTATCCATCTATGAGTGCTTTACCGTTCATTTTTGTTTTTACTTTTTCTTAAATGTTGCCATTTTTTTTTTCAAATTCAAAGTGTAAAAAAATAATATATATTACGTGTTTTATCGCAGCTAGACGGCTGCTTGTTGTACATATAAGTTACTTAAACCAATACACTTTTAGATTGATCCATTTAAACATACACATTCTCTCACTTTCACATACACGTACAAATATAATAATAAATGAGTATTCATTACCTTTCAACTCGTCCATTCATCTTATTTCCCAAATATTATTATATCGCATCTTACACTTAATAACTATTTGTATATCAACATTTCCGTATATACATATATACACACCCAAGCAGACACTGACATATACACTCTACTCATACATTCACATTACATATATACATAATACAAAATACTACTCGGACCTAAAGAAACAAGGCTACACACTGCTGAAAACTCGTACATACTTGCCATATTCTATTGATACAACATTAAACACTAGTACATACATACGTTTTTCTCTCCTTATAATATTGTATACCAAGTTACGCTTAAACATCACTCAAATCTTAATACGTATTAGATCTACTCAATATGGTTTTATTATATTCAAATTTAACAATATCATCACCTCTTCCAGTAACAATTACTACAGAAATACAACTCGCTCACAAATACACTACTGCACTACTGTACTGAACTACTTTACTTTTAATTATGGATAGCTCTCTTTCAATGTTGAAAGATATAGACGACACCAAAATAGCACATGCTTTTGAATGCGACATCGAAGACCTTAATGAAAATATTAATGTGAGTAATAACGATCTTACGATTATCTCTCAAAACATAAGAAGCATTTACAGTAATTTAGATGACTTAAATTTGACTCTAAATACTCTTGAATTTACCCCAGATATCCTTATCCTAACCGAATGCCGACTCAACCCAGATAAATCCATCCCATATCTATCTGACTATGTTTCTTATGCAACAACCAAACATCTTAATCAAAACGATGGGGTTGTGGTGTACATTAAAAATGATACAGTTATAATCAACGTGAAAGAAATTTATTTAAACTGTGCATCTTGTCTCCAAATAGCTACATCAAGCTGCATTATTCTAGGTATATACCGTTCCCCTTCCAATCCCAATGCTGAGCCCTTTGTCAATTCTCTCAACTCACACTTACAATCGATATGCACACATGGTAATATAGTACTAGCTGGGGATATCAATATTAATATAATTCCTAAATTAGATGAAGTTTCATATGAGCGGAATAATCGAGTAAACTACATCAATATGTTATCCATGCATGCTTTAACTCCCGGACACATCATTCCGACTAGAGAAACCAGTTGTTTAGATCACTTCATTCTAAAACTACAAAACACCAAATTATCAGCTAAAATTGCCGTTTTACACACAACTATAACCGACCATTACATGATACTACTAAATCTATCCTGTCTAAAGAATTCAAATAAATGCATAAAATATAAAAAAGTAACTAATTTCAAGAATGCCCTTACTAGCCTGGCAGATAAAAACATAATGAATCTTCTTAACTGTGATGACCCTAATACTTTGGCTCAATTACTCATCGACAAAATAAGTAAATCCTTACAAGATAATACTGCAATCATTTACATTCCTAAAAGTAAACGCATTATCAAACCGTGGATAACTTCTGGTGCTTTGAGATGTATAAGAAACAGAAATAAATTACATAAGAAACTGCGCTTAGATCCTTATAATGCAATTCTTATAATTACTTTCAAAAGATATCGTAACTTTTGTAACAATTTAATTAAAAAACTTAAAAGAGAATATGATAGAAAGAAGTTGTCTGATACCACTAAAAACTCTAAAACGCTTTGGAAAAATATTAAAACAATTACTAGCATGAATAAACCAAAATCAAATAATACTAAACTTTTATATATTAAGTCCTCTCCTTCTGAATCTATTAATTATGTTAAAGATTATTTTGCTAATATTGGTAAAAACCTGGCCCACCGTATTTTGTCTGAATCCAAAACACAAACTAACACTACAGCCGAAACGGATAAAGCACTACTAAATTCCTTCGTTCTTTTAGAAACCGACCTCGACGAAGTGAAGAACATACTTATGAATCTAAAATCTGATAGTGCCCCTGGCTGGGATAATATCCCAATCAGTTTCCTTAAATTAGCAAATGAGGATATTATACCCGTAATTTGTCATTTGACGAACTTATGTTTTTCTAAAGGTATTTTTCCATCACTTTTAAAACATTCTATTATCACCCCTATACACAAAAGTGGAGATGAGAAAGACGTAAACAACTATAGACCGATCTCCGTATTACCGTCAATTTCAAAGATAGTAGAAAAACTTATAAATAAAAGATTAATAAATTACCTTGAAAAATTTAGCTTGCTATCCGATACACAATATGGTTTTAGAACTGGGCGATCCACCGAAGATGCTATTACAGCACTAAGTTCTTCTATTGTTGATCATCTGGATAGCGGAAGAAAATGTTTAGCTACTTTTGTGGACCTCAAAAAAGCTTTCGATACGGTTCACATCCCTATTCTAATAAAAAAGTTAGACAGCATGGGTATAAGAGGTAATTGTCTCTCACTATTTGAAGACTATTTAAGTAATCGAAAGCAAAAAGTCAAAATTGAGAACTATATAAGTACGGAGTTAGATATTAATTTCGGAGTCCCTCAAGGAAGTGTCCTAGGCCCTACCTTGTTTTTGATATACATTAACAGTATGTGTAATCTAGATATTGATGGGGCAAAGATAGTTTCTTATGCTGATGACACTGCCGTGTTATTCTCAGGCAAAACTTGGCATGAAGTTCGGATAAAAGCTGAATGCGGACTTGCTTCGGTCGCTCTATGGCTTAAAAGAAACCTACTTACTTTAAATTCAGACAAAACAAATTTTATGTGTTATTCTTTATATACACATACTCAGCCCGACAAGGATTATTGTCTTCGTATCCATAATTCGTTAGGAACTCATGATGATAAATGTATCTGCCCCAGCATAGGCAAAGTCAGCTCTATTAAGTACTTGGGTGTCTGGTTGGACCAAAGGTTATCATGGTATTCACAAATAGAAGCAGTTAGTAATAGAATAAGAAAGCTCATATGGATATTTAAGACCTTGAGACATGTAGCCACAAATAAGTTACTTAAGAACATTTATATAGCACTAGCACAGTCCATATTAGGGTATTGCATACCTATTTGGGGTGGAGCTGCAAAAACGAGGTTTTTAGACTTAGAAAAGGCACAACGAGCCTTGATAAAGGTCATGTATTTTAGACCATATAGATATCCCACTGACATGCTCTATTCAACCAGCCAAATATTAAGTGTAAGAAAATTATACATTTTACGAATTGTTCTCAAAACACACAAAACACTTATATACGACCCAAATAACGAAAATAAAAGAAGAAAGGATAAAGTGGTTGTAACTAGAGCTGTTACTACAAAATTTGCTAGTATCCAGTTTGTAAAAAACTCTGGTTTAATATATAACAGTGTAAATAAAAGCCTTAAGATATACCCTATGAAACAATATCATTGTAAAAATACTATAATTAAATGGTTAATTAACATGGACTATGATGAAACCGAGTCACTTCTGAAAATTATAGAATAGAGATTATCACACACAACACACGACACACACACACACACACACACACAAACACACACACACACACCTATTTACTTTTTTCTGTTTAGTTTTCCTGATGTTTGTTTTATTTTGTTTCGTTTAATTTTTAGTTGTAACTACTCTGTGCAAATGTTTTTTTTTTGATAAGGAGAAGCGGAGTCTTCTGGCACAAGTATTTTATTACTTAATAGAAGGCTCCAACCTCGCATTACGAATATTACTGTTTGTTGCCTAATAATAAATAAATAAATAAAAAAAATAAAAAAAAAAGTGTACATACGCAAGTAATTAAAACAATTATTTAATAAATTGAATACAATACAATATTTAGATTCCATAAATCTACTACCATCAGTTCGGAATGCGGTTTTCCATAAGAAGAACGAGCAAGAAACTCTATTGTTGATCTTTATAAAAACTGCTTTACAATATTTGCATCACACTAAATCAAATACATTCTAAATTAGATTCAATTTGATTATACCAACTCAAATGTTTGTTTGAGAGACAGATATTTGTTTCGGGTCTGGGTGTTGTGGGTCCATAGTCCGTCGTAGTTCTTGATTCCCACGATACAGGTTGAACATGGTGTGGGGTCAGAACTATGTGTGTGACTGTTGGGTTTATTTATTTATGTATACATGAGTTAAATGGATATATTCATGGTTCTATATCATCAGTAAATGTATTCTCAATGTTCGTCGACACAATAAAGTAACTTGTTATAGGTTTTACTTATGGATGAGCCGAGGTGATAGAGTTTCTATCACTGTCTCACAATACTGACGTGAAATAACTATCCTATTATTGTGTTTTGTATCATTAATGACATTTCTTGAAGCTAACCCCCATTACCAATCACATTACTATGATTTTAAAGCTAGCCACGCATCTACTCTTCTGGTTTTGTGGTTGTTTTTGAAATCGCTAATCATGAGGTGACCCACTTGTTTATTTACCAACCTCTGTTATTAATATACTATCGCAATAAGACATCAGATGGACACACGAAAAACATTTAAAACTGTGTCATGAGATAGTATGGTATTCACAACAGATGCAAAAATGTTTTTTTTTTAGTACCTGGATAGGCAAACAAGCAGACAGGCCACCTGATGGTAAGTAGTCACCGCCGCCCATAGACTTCTGCAATGCCAGAGCACAGCAGAGCCACTGGCTACCGTTAATGTGGTACTCTTACTTTTTATAAGAAGTATATTCGCGTCATTTATTTAGATTTAAGTCTGTGGTTCGATCTAATCCAACTTATTGAATATAAATTGTTGGGGTTTAGAATATTGGAGGTTCGATTTACGCTCTTTAGATTCGATAAAGTTCAGTGATATATTCACAGAGGGTTTACTATCGACACCCGATATCTGGTCTATATATCAAAACCATACCTGTGAAATGGGGCCAAAGATCAGGTTAACATAAGATAAAAATGTACGAGTCCTGTATAGCGTATGATTGTTTTAAATGGGTGTTATGCTAGACATATTTTAGAGAGACTGCGATGTGCCTCACCAAGTCTCATTATTGCTTGATATCGAGATTTATTTTAAACTTTTTCGATAATTATCTTTGCTGGTGGTAGGATAATCATATCCGCCCGGATAGCGACCATCGTACACAGGGTGTACAACCCGCCATAGTGGCACACGCAAGTGTGTTGCGTTCCGGGATCAGCCAGTGTACATCCGATTTTTGTCGGCGGTCTAGAGTTGAGATACATGTTTGGCCGTTTTGCGGCTTTCTCAGTACTCTGACACGAGACCCTCGACCGCTTCTTCACCTTCTTGCCCATGGCGTAGTGTGAAGAAGCAGGCCGGCTTGATTGTGTTGAGTGGCGGGGGATAGATTGTCTCTCGCTATACAATACACTAATTAGACGGCACTGTGCTTACCATCAGGTGCAGTGTGGTCACATTGCTGTGCCAGGATAAAAAAAACATCACCTTACGCGTGACAATGTCAGACAAATTTACGTGACAATATCATGCAATTTTTCTTATAATCCGTGATCAAACTTCCGCCTAAACAAGAACCGGGTTTTAATTGATCTTCAGTTTCAATTATTTTCTAACTTATTCACAATTTAATTGGTGAATACATTAATTGAACTCTGATGTTAATGCCATTTCGCACGCAAGTTGATTTCTCGCACGTTCTCGCTTTCGGAGTTCAATCATTAGTAATTGGAGTCTATGTATGTGTTTAGTAAATGTATTATTAGGGTATTTACTATTATTAGAAATACCGAAGGTATAACGGAGGTATTTAGGAGACTAGTTGGGGGTAGTTAATAATGACAACCAAAGTGGGAGTAGTAGATGTTTAATATAAAACAGAGTGCCTTCCGCGCTTCGGTGTTCAGTTCAGAAGACTAGTGGTGTAGCAGTGAGTTGGTAGTGAGAACATTCGTGGTTCGTTCGCGGGGCAGTAAGTAATGGTTCAATGGCGTTGTTCAGTTTAAAAGGGTAATGCTGGTAGATTAATTATAAAGAGAAGCCTTAAGTGAAACAGTGTCGTGTAAATCAATCAATAAATTATAAACATTGTATTTATGCCTTTTAAATATCCATCTTGCATAGTTTTGTTGATGTTCCTAACAGTATGTACTTACATATAGTATATTAAAACGTATTCATGAATGCATATTGATGGCATGGTACATGTTTACCAGATTTTTGTAACAAAATAGTGGGTTAGCATTATAGAAAATAGGGTAGCTTCCTGTGTTTAATTTTGTAAATTATTCGATATTCAACCAAATATAATACGCAAAAGAAACCCTTTTGTGGAAACAGAATCAAAATTGCTTGCAAAATGAGTTTACAATATTTACTTATGTGTATGAGCAAACATGGGTGTGTAGTGGGAACATCTCAGTATGTGCCTCGCACAACTGCACAGTAATGGCCATTGTTATCATGCATTCCTTTTACTGTAATTTGACAATAACCTCTTCCAGCAGGTTTGAATGGCCTCTAATTTACTTATTTTTGTTCAGATTCGTAAAATTATTTTATTAAAAACAACCCTCGATTTTTTTTTTTTTTTTTTTTTTTCTCTTTATTTAATTTAGGGACTTTTATCCAACATGGATATGTCAGTCCCATCATATCTTAATCTATAATTATACAACTAAATTAATACAAAGTATAAAAAAACAATCTTAGGAATCCCGCAAAGCAGCCAGTTCATAGAGTAATTTAGCTTCATTTGATAAAGGTCTTGATAAAATATTCTGGATCGTACCGATATCCAGGCGATTAATATTTATCTTTTTAAATATAATATCTCTTCTTTGTTGGTTCCTAGCACATTCCATCAATAAATGTTGCACATCATCTACCACATTGCAAGTCTCACAATAAGATGAATTAGTTTTTTTCATGAGATAACCAAACTTTCTTGTTGGATAGTGCCCAGAACGTAATCTATGCGCAATTTTTATATAAAATCTACTTATCTTAAAATTACCAAACCAAGGTATACGAGGAGGCTCAAATTGGACAGTTTTATACCAAATTCCTTTATCTTTTGATATTTCGTCAAAATGTAATTTCCATCTATCATGGCACAAGACTTTGTACTGACTTAATAACTCTGAATAATCTGGTTTAATATCAAAAAATTCTCCATCTATTACTGCTAGTTTTGCTATTCGATCAGCCTCCTCGTTGCCCCATATGCCTATGTGAGCCGGAATCCATTGCAATCTTAAAGTTTTGTGTTTTTGATTGATTTCATAAATAGCCTTTAAAACAGCATACGCTATCGTTACACCTCTGAAGCCAGAGACGCAACGAGCCAAATGCTGCAAGGCACTTCTGCTATCAGTAAAAATAACAATATTTTTAAATGTTAATCTCTTTATATGGTTAAGGGCTTCTAGGATTGCAACCAATTCCATGGTCATAATAGAAACATTTAAGTGTGTTTTGTACATAGCTGATTGATTTTCATATGGACTATGATATGCAGCTCCACACCCATTGGAAGTTTTAGATCCATCCGTAAAAAATGTAATCCATCCACCATACTTTTTATTAATCTCTCCCATTACCTCATATTTAAGTGCAGTAGAGTTATAATTATCTTTAGGCGCCTCCATACATTCTAAATTAGTTTTAATCGTGTAATCTAAATTAATATAACTAACCCAAACTGGTAATAAGAACATATCGAGTGCAATAGAAGAATGAATAGCATTGTTTTTAACTTCAGTATAAGTTTTCAAGAGTAGTGGTTTCTTTTTTTTTTGCCAGTATCTAACATGTGAAAGTGGAAATAGTTCCTCAAGTAAATTAATAGTTACATTGTTAGACAAAGACATACTCTTAGTACAATATTTATAGGCTAGATATAGCCTTCTAATAGATAGAGGCTGTATACATAATTCGCTTTCCATTGTGTGAATAGGCGTGCTTTTAATGAATCCACCTATTACTCTCAATGCTTGATTCTGAATTCGGTCCAATTTTGTTAAGTGAGTTTTAGCACTATTATCATACAAGAAACATCCATAGTCCATTCTACTTCTAATAAGTGATATATACAATATTCTCAAATGTTTAGTATGAATTCCCCAGTCAGGTCCCGACAATACTTTCAATAAATTTATAAATTTACTAGTTTTTTGACAAATTTCGTTTGTATTTTTATTCCATAACAGTGATCTATCAAGCCAAATACCTAGATATTTAACATATTGAACAGCTGATAAAATATAATTTTGAATAGTTAAATTTAATTGTTTTTGTATGCGACCTTTACTAAAAATACAGTAATTCGATTTAGTATTAGATAACTGTAAACCCAAATCATTTAAAATATTAATCATTATATTTAATGCTGTCTGCATACTACTTTCACACACACTCAAGGACTCATGACTCAAATAAAAAACAAAGTCATCAGCATATTGGGAAATTATGACTTCTTTAATTTGATAAGAAATTTTATAAGTTGAAATATTGAAAAGCAATGGACTAATTGGATCTCCCTGACTAAGACCTTTATTTGTCCATCTGATAAAAGGATTAAATTCTTCACTATCATCTCTTAACTGTAAATGCCTCTCGCTTAAAAATTGCCAAAAATATCTGCAGAAATATGAGCCTATTTTTAATTCATCTATAATGCTAACTACTTTGTCAATATGAATATTATTGTATGCATTTTCTATGTCTAAAAAGCAAGCAACCGTAGGATTACTTTTGGAAAAGCCTAACTGTATGTATGTCACCAACCTAGTGAGACTGTCCACACTGGACAGAGATTTCCTAAACCCCGTCGTATAAGGAGATAGTATTTTATTATTTTCTACAAACCATTCTATCCTCATGCCTACCATTATGTGAAAGATCTTACACACACAACTTAATAAAGAAATAGGTCTCAGTTTAATCTCTGCATTAACATTACTACCAGCCTTAGGGATAGGAACTATTAAAATTTTTCGCCATTGATTAGGTATTCTACCAGTCTTAAAAATTGTATTATATAATCTTAACAAAAATAGCTTTCCAACTAGTGGAAGTTTGTATATCATGGAATAAGTAATACCATCATTACCAGGACAAGTATCCTTTTTTTTCATAGCAATTTTTAATTCTTGCAATGTAAACGTTGATTCAAGAACTTCATTTTTAGAACTGAATGTTGGAGTTATATTTAATACGTGATCTGCTGACAGAGAGTATAACAACTCTCTTTGCTGGTTTTTATTTGTATAACATCTTGGATGTCGATATCCTTTCATCCATTTCATCTTATGCCATAAATCTGATACTGACGTGGATTCATCTATGTCACTACAAAACTTTTTCCAACTCTTTAATTTTGCTTTATATATCAATGCTTTTGATTCTGCTACTTTAGACTCCAGTAATTTGAGATTTTCAGGAGTAGGGTTTCTGCGAAATTTCTTTAATGCAAGTCTTCGTTCAGCCACTACTTTGGACAAAGATGGATCCCAGTATTCCTTGGTCTTAAATTTGATTGTAGGGTCAGTACAAATTTTAGTGTATGGTATATTTTTGTCTGCTGAAGATTTAATTTCACCCTCAAAATAATCATACATTGATTGTATATTATTATTGTTGTTATAAAAATATTTATTTTCAAAGCCGGTAAAAGAAATAATCAAATCTTCAGCATAACCATTCCAATTAGATTTCTTAAAATTTCTTTTTTTTATAAAGTTAAATCTACTTTTATAGTTAAATGTAATTTTTATTATAAGGTGATCACTTCCTAAATTCTCGTTAAGTACCTGCCATCTAGGACCAATTGCTATATCCGTAGAGACAAAAGTTATATCAGGTGAAGTTTCCTGCAGCACTCCATTCACTAATTTCACTCTAGTGGCATCACCAGAATTAAGAGAGATTAAACTATTTTCTATAGAAGAATCTAATATCTGCATTCCACGATTTTCTGTTTTATAAGACCAGTTCGTGTGATGACCATTAAAATCTCCAGCAATTAAAGTATTTTTTGATGCCAAAGAAAAAATATTATCCCAGTCTGAGGGTCTTGTATGAACAGATGAAGGACAATAAACACATATAACATTTTTTAAAACTTTACAGTTTAATATACGAATCTGAATAACTTCTATTCCTCTATTGATTGAGTTAATAGGACATACCTGGGCTGTGAAGGATTTATGTACTATAACAGCTACTCCACCATATCCATCACTTCGGTCTTTTCTGTATATATTATATCCGCTTAGACTAACAGACACTGTTGAATCGAACCAAGTTTCACATACCAAAGCAATATGAACTTTTTCTTGATTTAAAAGGGCCTCAAGGTTAATTATTTTTGGCTTTAAGCTTTGCGAGTTCCATTGAAATATATTGAGTACAGTATCATTTTTATAAGTACTATCCATTAAAGAAATTAATAAAGTTTTTAAGTAAATTTTCCCCATCCAATAAATCCAAAAACCATATTTTAATCTCGTCACAAATAACTTTTATAATCACCACAACTTTGTCTTCAATGTTTTTGTCACTTAAAACTATTTCCTTAAATTTTACAATTAGATTTCCTATATCAATTTTTTTCTTTCTATGCTTACTCAAATCTTCTGTAGTCTTTTCATTCACATTAGAATTCAAAGAATTTTCCTGTTCAACGTGACTATTTTCTACCTCGGTATAGTAGTTAGGCTTTTTTTTATGTTTCTTATTTTTGTGAAATGCTGATTTTGAAGTTTTTTGAAGATTCACTGCATCGTGTTTATCTATTAACATGTTTTCCTCTTCCATACTATTTGAATCATCTGACATGTCATCTTCAATTGTATTTATATTTCGACTTATACTAGCATATGTTGGTGTTTTGTTTTGTGATGCTATTTGTATGTCAGTATGGTACATACTTGCTGTTTGGCCAAACGAATTATCTTTATCTTTTTCTCTAGTGATATAGACTTCTAAGGCTTTCCTGTAGGTGATACTTTGCTCACTCATAATTATACGTATATTTTTTTCTTTAATAAATATAGGGCATGATTTGTCCAGTGCCATATGAGGCCCTTTACAATTAGGACATTTAAATATTTCAATTTCACAGTTATCATGTCCTTTGCCACATTTGGGACAGACAATTTTGTTCATTGAGCAATATTTTTTAGTATGGCCGTACTTCCAACACCCGGAACATTGAGTAACCGGAAAAACATATTTTTCAACCTTAAATCTACAGTTGTATGCATAAACATATTGTGGACACGTGATACTATTAAAGCACAAACGAATAGTTTCACTCTCAATCCAATTGCCTTCTGAATCCATACGTCTTAATCTCTTAAAGGACACAATTTCACAAGTGCCAACAAAATTTTCTAGAAGTTCCTTTTCACTCAAATCTAAATCCACACCCTTAACAATACCATATGATAACATATTCTCATCCGTGAATTGAGCTCTGATGTTTAAATCTTTCATTTTCTGGCAATTAATTAACTTGTCAGCTTGCTGTTTATTGTTTAAATGAATAAGCACTTTAAATTGGCTTTTATATTTAATTCTCATTACATTTTCAATGTTCTCACTTCTTAATAGCTTCGCCAGACTCATTTGTTTAGGTAATTTTTGTGGTGAAAATAAACTTATTTCATAATTTTCTCCATTATTATTATCTTCTTCCATATAACTATTGCCTTCATTATTCTTACTCTGTATAGAATCACTCCTAACAAGTCTTTTCGAGGGTCGTCTAACAACCGTAATAAACCCATCCTCACTTCCTTCATCACTTTTCTCCCGAGCTCTTTTCTCAGTATTTCTTGTATTAACCATATTTTCCAAGTTTTTCTCGTTTATAATATTGCTAAGTTCCCGTTCACACTCTTTTAAGATCTCTGATTCACTTGTGTCGGAGTCTTCGTCTTCATCTACATTATTGTTTTGCATTTTTTTTTTTTATTAAAAATATGTGGGTATTTTTTTAAACCTCAGACAGTACGGTGTAATTATTGTAACTACGTCCGCTCGTCACAAGGTCAAGCGTGCGACTGAACCCTCGATTTGTATAGAACTATTGTTTGGATGGATAAAAAGTTATACAGGTTAATTATTACATTAATAATTAATGAATTAACAACTTATCAATTTATTTATTGATAAAATCAATAAATAAATAGACTAAAAAAAGGATTTCCTATTTAGAAATACTCAGCATCGGCCCGGAGTCTGGAATTGTGCCCGGTACGGCGATAGACTCACCCGACGCCCGCTATCACATTATGGGACCGTAATAACATCTGCCTACCCCTCCGGGATTGCAGGCGTGAGTGAATATGTATGTAAAAAGGTATTGTGGCAGAGTCGAATTAGCCAGATTTGTTTCAACATAAATTTATTCAACTGTATAAATTTATTAAAGTATCAGTTTGGGATTCTAATTTCGTAAAATCAAAATCAAAATATTCATTGAATTCGTCAAATGTACATTATTAGATTCCGTCAATATTTTTACTCTACAGCCAGTTCGGAATGCAGTTTCACTAGGGAAGAACTGGCAACAAATTCTAGCGTTGCTCTTTTCGAAAACTGGTTAACAATACTTGGACTACATATGTATAATATACAATTTCATTTTAATAACTTAAGATTGAATTGTATTTTAAATACATTCAGTAATTCAACTCGTACTTTTGCCGCATCATCAAGCTGTGGAACAGTTTGCCAGCTACCGTGTTCCCTCCTTCCTATGATCCTGGGTCCTTTAGGCGTAGTGTGAAGAAGCTACACAGCAGGCCGGCATGATTGTATTGAGTAGCGAGGGATAGATTATCACTCGCTACTTGATACTATAACTGGACGGCACTGCACTTACCATCAGGTGCAGTGTGGTCACTTTGCCGTGCCACGATAAAGAAAGGCCAAACATTCCAAAAAGCTCAAAAACACCATTCCTATTATAAGTGTTCAAGTCACAAACAATTCCCACCAATCAAATTGCCCGTAACTCCAGCATAAAAAATAGTGCTAATTCCAATGAAATTGCCACTCAAATTTTTGTAGATCTTAAAGAATTTTATTGGCAATAAGATTCAACGTACTGATAAATAGAATTTCAATATATTTCTCGGAGAAGCAGGTGGTACGTCTCATTTCAATTCATTAGATGAAGTAGGCATCTGTTCCAATCTCTGATTGATTTGGATTATCTAATGTATTTTTCAACAAAACTCGCAAACTGTCGTAAGGCCGATCTGATATTAAACACAAATGTTGATTCTTATAAGCACAGCTGGCAGAGGCCGTCCTTCTGTTGTTTACATTATATAGACAGAGTGTATATTATTATACCCACAGTTGCCAAGTTTTCCGTCCCATGATATGATGGCGGGGAGCTTATCGCCAAATCAGCCACAAATTCCAGTACAATCCATGTGTGATTATTCGAATTGAAAATTCATACACATCCATTAATCTGTGGATCGGTTTGCCACCTACTGTGTTCCCTTTCTGTGATCCTGGGTCCTTTGAGCGTAGTTTGAAGAAGCTAGTCAGCAGAACGGTATGGATGTGTCCAGTGGCGAGGCATAGTTTTCTCTCGATGTGGATGACTTTGGCGTGCCAGGATAAGAAAATTAAAAACATACTGTGATTGCCCAACCTGGGATTTGAGTCAAGGACCTCATTGGTCTATGCACGCACTAGAACAATAAAGCAATCAATAATTCAATGAGTATTTCGTTTAATACTGTAAATTTATTGAAAAATTAAATTGACTGCCTCGGTGGCGCAGTTGTAATTGCGCATGCGTTACGATTACTGTGCTGAGGTCTCGGGTTCGATCCCCGGGTCGGGTGAAGTGATATTGGGTTTTTCTACCTAGAAATGGTAGAAAAACCCAACCCGGTATTAACCCGGAGTCTGGAATGGTGTCCGGTGTGGTGATAGGCTCGCCCCCTATCACATTATGGGACCAAAATTCGGCGAAAAGTGGGTGTACTGGTTACACCTCTGCCTACCCCTTCGGGGATTGCAGGCGTGAGTGTATATGTATGTATTTATTGAAAAATAACCTTTTAAATAATAAAACATTTTGATTCTAAGAATCAAATTTGGACCCGATGTATAATAAAAATATCTAATAAGTTAAAGTGATTGAATTGGATCAAGTCGTTAGAATAAATGAGAAAATAATAACCCGTTTCTGGTGATTCATGGTGTTCAGATTAAACGATTTTATTCCAAAAATCACTTACAAAGATTAAACTAGAATCTGATCTTGATTAATTGAATATTTAAACAAAAAATGCTTTTTGGTTGATACAAAATTGGAGATTAAGCTGAAATTATTAGTATCAAAATATTAGCGACAACGAGAGGTCCCCGGTTTGAATCCGTAACAAATGTTTATGTGGTCCACAAATGTTTGTTTCGGATGTGGGTGTTGTGGGACCGTAGTCTCTCGTAGTTCTTGATACCCACGATACAGGTCTTACCTATATTACTGTTGCGTATATTTATTTGCTATCAGTATTTTGTAAATTATAACAACATATGGTTTTTGGACCACTGATGCAATGTGATGTAATATAAAACTGATGTATCGACCAAAATTATAACAAAATGTATAATTCTAAATCTATGTACAGTAATAATATAAAAGATATTTTCGGATTTACACACCCAAACCATCAACAAGAGACTTAGATTCCTTATTAATCTGACTATATTACCATCACCGTATATAATAATTCCAGTCCTGTATTATATACTATCCTTAACATACATTTAAAAAACAATGCAGTATTCTCAGGTATGGTCACTTGCGTATTTGGTTTAACATCCTGTGTACGGTGGTTGCTATACGAACGGATACTATCCTACAACCAGCATTGCTGTTTTTGTGTCGCGCAAGTGTGTCGCGTTCCGGAGTCAGCCAGTGTACATCAGGTTATTGTCGGGGTCTAGATTTGGGGTATGATGATGGTGTTGTGCCTTCTGAGTACTCTGACACTAGACCCTCGACAGCTTCTTCACCTCCTTGCACCATGGCGTAGTGTGAAGAAGCTACACAGCAGGCCGGCATGATTGTGTTGAGAAGCGAGGGATAGATTGTTTCTCGGTACTTGATACTCTAATTAGACGGCACTGCACTTACCATCAGGTGTAGTGTGGTCACTTTGCCGTGCTAAGATAAAAGATGAATGTCAACCTTTGGTATATAAAAAGAAATAATATCAAAATGTTATTCAACACTCAATTAAACAATATTAATTTCATGCCAACATAACAAAATTTCAGATTATAAGTTCACATAAATCTTCGTTTACAATGTAACATAATGCCGAATCTGCAATATGGAATGTAAAGCCCAAAATAATTGGTAAAGCGATCGCTTAAACCTTGAGTTGGTCTGAGGTTGATATACTTGCTATGCTGGGGAAACTATTTTAATGATTGCAATTAACTAATACTTTTCATATCTATACCTATAGTGGTATATTTATAGTGGTAGAGCCACGCTGAAGACATATTTGTCTACAGCATGAATGGGCCGGCTCAACGGGGGTACTACCACTGTCTCACAGAAAACGCGTTCCCGGATCAGCCAGTGTACATCCGGTTTCTGTCGGGGATCTAGAGTTGGAGTACGATGTTTGGCCGTGTTGCGTCCTTCTGAGTACTGTGACACTAGACCCTCGACCGCTTCTTCACCTTCTTGCCCATGGCGTGAAGAAGTAGGCTGGCATGATTGTGTTGAGTAGCGGGGGATAGGTTATCTCTCGCTACTCGATACTCTAATTGGACGGCACTGAGCTTACCATCAGGTGTATGTGGTCACATTGACGTGCAAGGATAAAAAAATATAAAAAATATTCGGCCACAGTCCTACAATAGATATGAAACGGTTTGGCCAGCGATATATATTTTTTGTTTCCCGCCGCGACTGAACATAAAAGGTGTGCTAAAAACGTGTGAAAAATCCCGCAGAAACCTTTTAGGCGACCGCCGTTTGAATAATTTGCTCTTTCACGATTGTATCCGGCCGGTAGTTTTTGTGTATTATTTTTTTCCGCTGACGACCCGCGTTGGTATGGATGAGCTGATAGTTGCTGAATATTTTACTTGTTCAGAAATATAAATAAATAACACACACCCCCGACCCGCACTAAGATACGAGTCTTGTTGTGGGTGTCAGGGACTACGAGAGACTTTCGGTCTCACAACATCCAGACCCCGGACACAAATATCTATCTGTCACACAAAAAAATATTCCGGTGTGGGAATCGAACCCACGGCCTCTCGTTTCATATTATTTTAATTATTTACATGGAAAACTTACAGTCTAAATATTTGAATAATACTGTTTACATAAAAACGTGGCAAATAACAAGTTTTCACAGCGAATATACCAATAATTTTAAATAAAACATCATTTTTTTGAAAACATTTAACAGTCAGCCTCCGTGGCGCATTGGGCGAGTAACTGGCTGGCAAAAAAACCTATTGCGAATAAGTTTTTTAATAAAAATTAAACTCGCTAAGAAAAATTTTAGTTTACAAATTTCAACATGGGTTAGAATCAATCATTATTTAAAATTGTAATATCATTCCGCTGATAAAATAATTAAAAGTACAAAATAACGCGGTAATCAAATTCTGAGTGGTTAAACAATTTTTATTAAATTATTTATGTTATATACAGTGTGCAGTATGCTTTATAGTGGTAGAGCGACGCTGTAGACATATTTGTCTACAGCATGAAGGGGCCGGCTCAACCGGGGTAGTACCACTGTCTCACAGAAAACCATAGTAAAGTGACAGTTTACTGTCGCTTTTCGTATGGTAAGTGAGATATCCGGAGGCCCTTCCTTAATCCCTATTCCTGTCCCTGAAGGCCGACAGCGCATACATGATACTTTCGGAATTGTGGATTTTCATGGGCGGTGGAGATCACTTAACATCAGGTGACCCACTGGCTCGTTTGTTGGACTATGCTATAAAAAAAATACAACAATCTTAGATATAGGTATGCATTAACTTCTCATGTATCACAAGGACACCGGTGCTGTGTTAGGAAAAAGGTAATAAGTAGTGAGTAATACAAGCCAATATATAATAATAATAATAGCCCTGTATAAAACATTGTCCCACTGCTGGGCACAGGCCTCCTCTGCTAATGAGGGGTTTGGCCTTAGTCCACCACGCTGGACTAATGCGGGTTGGTAGACTCCGCATACCTTCAAAATTCGTATAAGAATTCTCAGATATGCAGGTTTCCTCACGATGTTTTCCTTCACCGTTACAGCAAGCCATAATTAACATTGAATACATACATAACTTTAGAAAAGTCAGAATACAAGCCAAAATCAACTTTATTTCTATAATATTAACGTTACAAATACGCGCAATACGCACGTGAATAAGGGCGAGTTTTGACAGTTTGTCGTGGTCAATTATATCCAGACGATATTTGAGTGGTTACAAACCACTGAGGTTTATAGTGATGCTATATACGATAAAAAATTCATCAGATTAACAAAATTAAAACAAGTAGTATAATTAGTTGTTGTAGTCTTATTAGGGTTGTGGCTGATGCAAAGACAACTTGCGAATATAAATAGCGAAAAAGAAAATATTTACAAGAAAGTAGTAAACAAGATATACATAAATCTATTCACTTAAACACTATAATATATTATAAGACACATAAATAAGATACATATAGAAAACAATATATTAACCATGATATAGTACACAGACATAAACATATCTAGCTATACATATTATAAAATAAAGTCCCCTCGCCACGTCTGTTTGTCTGAACGCGATAAACTTGCCCTCACCTTACCTCATGTCGTTGTGTGAAGAAATTACTGAGCAGGCCGGCATGATTGTGTTGAGTAGCGAGGGATATATTGCTTCTAGGTACTTGATACTCTAAATGGATGGCACTGCGCTTACCATCAGAAGCAGACTGGTCACATTGCCAGGATTAAACAAATTAAAAACGACTGAACGGATTTTCATACGATTTTCACCAATAGACCGAGTAATTCTTGAGGAAGGTTTAAGTATATGATCCATAATTATTTTGTGTAAATTTACTGAAATATGGCGATGATTGTAGAACGTGTCAGAAAAAATCATGCATACGGTAAAAATAATATTTAATCTTACCATGTGGGTAACTATCGTAACTCACTGGTATTACATTACGACCGAAAAAACAAAATGTGTTGACAATATGCTCTGCTACCCGAGCAAAGCCGGGGCGTTTCGCTATTATATATAATAAGCCATCAGCTAAAGTTGTGATCCTGCTCCACTATTGGCGAACAGTGTCCCAGTTTAGATTTTAAATATCGAATCTAATGACCCACACGGTTCCACTATTAGCGAACAGCATCCCAGCTTACATTTTAAATATCGAACATCTGGAATCGCTCTAACGACCCACAGGAGTAATTGGTATTCCATGCCACGTAAATAGCATTTAGAACAAATAAAAGCCACGATCAAAACATTTCGTCATAAAGGAAATTGCAAGACTGCGTTGCACGGAGCAGCATTTCTCCATTCCCCAACGTTCGCATTAAGAATTGTTTTATTAAACATGGTAACGTTTAATACAAACATTTGTTGACACCTGGGGTTCAATTCTATGTGGCATAAGATATCAGTATAAGTCTTAACACGCAGAATTCTTGTCAATGTACGACGGGTAGTAAATTGTGTAATGGAAGAAATTGATACATATATACATATAGAGGTGTAACCAGTACACCCACTTTTCGCCGAATTTCAGTCCCATAATGTGATAGGGGGCTAGCCTATCGCCATACCGGGCACAGGTTCCAGACTCCGGGCTAAAACTGAGAATTTCTAGATAGAAAAACCCAATATCAATTTACCCGACCCGGGGATCGAACCCGAGACCTCAGCACAGCAGCGGTCGTAACGCATTCGCAATTACAGTTGTAATTGCGAATGCGTTACGACACATGCGCCACCGAGGCAGTAAGAAATTGATGTGGTCATAGAAAATTGGGATCTAAGTTGAGCGTTAGGCTATATAATACTCTAGGTAACACTATGTAAGAATACGTGAAGAGAAAACATTGTATCCATTTTTAAAGATATTGAGAGTTAGATAAAGATTTTATGAAGGAGTACAGCAAGCTAAAACCTATATAATAAAATTCTATAATACACAATTTTTACGTTCATATTTTTCATAACACACGGTAATGACGTATTAGTACACATACACATATCTTGACTAATATTACAAAGTCAAAGTTACTCATCATTTTACTCAATGCGATCAATTCAAATCAAATTTCAAGTGCATTAGCTACCTGCATATAAAAGGCAGTACAATGAATGCATTAATCAGTTTTAGAGCAATCATATATATAAGTATAACTTTGTATGATAAGTAGCTCTTTAAATTGTACTAATATTATTATTATATTATTGTGCTAACACTTAGGTATTTAATATAAACATTAATTTAGAATATCTGAATGGCACCATTATTTTTGAGGTAATAAGTGTAGACCCATTTTTTGACTTATTAATTGCATAGTCTCATTATTTTCTAATGTATATGAGATTAAATAAAAAAATAAAGAAATGCAATACGTGAAATGTGTACGGGGATAAGCGCGGGAGCGTAGAAAAGTATGGATAAAAGTGTCCACCACACTATACAAAAACAGAGTCTAGTAAACTCTGTAACTAAAAAACTATCTTCTTTCTCTTCTCTCTCTCTTTCTTTTTTCTCTCTCTTCTTTCTCTCTCTCTTCTCTTCTCTTTTAATCCGTTAAAACATTTTGTTTTATTTTACGAACGCACTGACAAAAGTCTCTTGTAGTTTTGATACCCACGGACAAGATAATTTTACCATACTGTGGGCGGGATCATGTATGTGACTGCTAGACTGACAACTAGACGGTTACGTATTTATAAATTAAACAAAGATAATCAATTTCTTGCAATATTTGGAAAGATTTGTTGTTATGTATAACTAGCTAAGTGATAAAAAATTTAACTTATACTACATTCATTCACAGGATCACGCGTGGAAGAATAGTGTGTCACATTCATTGGCTTACAAGATCATAGTGACGTATCATCAGTTACGAATAACATGCCCAGCGTAATCCTTATTAGATTCCTTGTTTCAAAACCACGCGATTTGTCACACAGAATAAAGACACTGGAGGGAAATATGCGGTATTAAGCTAATAATAAGGGATTGCAGTAATGGATATTTGTGGCATTTTTCATTTCTTCTAATATGAATTTAGCAGTTGCAATAATTTTATTTTTGTTAATTTTATAACAGAAGGTTGTAAAGGAATATTTTTTATGGATATTAATTTATTACTGGTTTCGATAAACACCCATAATATAAGTTTATTTCTATATATATTAAGGCAGCGGCTCTGCTGTGCTCTGGCATTGCAGAAGTCTATGGGCAGCGGTGACTGGTACCTTCAGGTGGCCCGACTGCTCGTCTGCCTATCCAGGGATTAAAAAAAATGGAAATAATAGAAACTCCATCTGAGTAACCATATATCCAAATTTAAACATAAATCTTATGCAGTGGTTAACATCAATATTTTAAAACTCACACATAATTTATTCTATCTAGACATTAGCTGGCGACACATGCGACAGCGTAGCCTAGTTGATTGCGGTAAGGACTGTCAAGACGAAAGTCGTATGTTCGAAACCAAATGGCATTCCCTCTGACTTCTCTTAAGCTACGTGTGTATTCATTGTTAATTATCGCTTGCTTAAGTGGTAAAGGAAAACATCGTATGGAAATCTGCATACCGGTGTCTAAGAATTTTAGACGTATGTGAAGTCTACCAATGCGCATTAAACCATGCTCTTTAAAGCTCATGGGATGGAAACAACTTTAACTTTCTTGAAATAAAACAAATTTTACGAATTTTATCGCCGTTTATTATACATTTTAACCCGAACTTTCAAACTTTACAGCCTTCTTGGTTACGGGGACTGAATTGATGTTTTACCTCCATAAAATCCATAAAATTAGCTTTATTTCAATTTTTATTAGCGTAAAAATAAGAAACCATTATTTATATATTTTTTTCTCTCCACCCCATAAAGGCTAGAGTCGTGATCTCATAGCTAAATTAAGATTCATAGCACTCGATGCTCGCGCCGGTCGATACCTTCTTGGAACAAACGACTTCCTGTTTTTGATTAAAACCATAAAAGACAAACGAAACGTGGTGTAAGGGAAAATTGGTAAATTATATTCGGGAAAAAATTTAAGTCTTCTTCGGGACTGGGTGTGTTTTCATTTATGGCAGTAAAATTTTGTTATTTTTTCATTCTGTAACATTTCAAGGTGTTTTAATTATTTTGGGTCGGTTACACACTGCATTTGACGGTAATCCAGCCTAGATAGATTATCGATACATATACACTCACGCCTGTAATCCCCGAAGGGGTAGGCAGAGGTGTAAACCAGTACCCCCACTTTTCGCCGAATTTCGGTTCCATAATGTGATAGGGGGCGAACCTATCGCCATACTGGGCACAGGGTCCAGACTCCGGGCGAATACTGAGAATCGCTAGATAGAAAAACCCAATATCACTTTATCAGACCCGGGAATCGAACCTGAGACCTCAGAACAGTAGTCGTATCGCATGCGCAATTACAAGTGCGCAACCAAGTCAGTAATATAGCTCTATACCCTACATTATTATTTTATGTCGGGAACTTCGCGATTTTTGGTTTCTCATTCCCAAGCCTGAATTAATATTAGCCTATCACACAAATGTTTGTTGTGGGAATCAAACCCATGACCTTTGGTTGGAACCACACTTCCACTTGGCCGCTGTGGACAGCCGGCTACTAGCCTACATCGTCACAACACTATCAATACTTATAAATTATGTAGCAATATATTTACGAATTCTTTTCTAAACCAGCCAAGGTCGTCCGAATATCGGTGGAAATATAATCACCGCGAATCTTTGATGTCGTCTCGAGGTTCTCAAGGCTAAGCCGTTCAAGGGTGCAATTATCAGGAAAGACATTTGGTGTTCCATCCGTCATCTCGAGTAGTATGGAGGGTTACTTACTGACTTATCCTCGTTATTTTGAAGTATTTGGGATTTTGGAAATCACGTAACATTTTGCAAAAGAATATATTCGCTATTACATACATATATACATATACACTGACGCCTGGAAACCCCGAAGGGGTACGCAGAGGTGTAACCAGTACACCCTCGTTTCGCCGAATTAATAACGGTATCACTATGTGACAGGTGGGCGAACCTATCACCATACCCGGTACAATTTCAGACTCCGGGCTGATACTGAGTATTTCTAAATAGGAAAACCCAATGCCAGTTTACCCGACCCGGGATCAAATCCGAGACCTCAGTACAGCAGTCGTAACGCATGCGCAATTACAACTGCGCCATCGAGGCAGTCTATCCGCTATTAATAATCATTTATATAATAACATTTGAAAAGAAAACTTGATGCCCCTTTTAAAGGTATTGCGCGATTGAAGTTTAAATGCCGGAGTGCAGAAAGCTAAAATATATTTATAAAATTTGTTGAAAATACATGAAATTATATGAAACGAAATATCAATTGCTAACGACAATCCATAACCTTCAAACTTATTTTTTATGAATTACGGTCGAATTTTCACCAGCACGCGACCACTAGTTTTTATAAAACATAATGGTTTCTTATGTTTACGCGAATATTATACATTGAAATGATGATATCGCGGTATACAATAGAATCTGTAAAATTATTTTCATTTCAATTATAAATAAACAAATAAAATAATTCAGAAAAATCATTGACGCCGTAACAAATAAAACCATTATATTATACCACACCATTACCCTTCAAATAAGGAAATACTGAACATTTGTACAGACGACAACGTATCGTACAAAATGTTTGTACGAAGCAAATAAAACCTACAAAAGCGTATGAAAAGGCAACCTTCGCCCTATATCCGTGATAATGAAGTATTCATCGCTTGCCGTAGGCGTTTCGGTATGGTCTAAATTACAAACATTGATCTATTAGTTACTTATATGGAATAACATAGCTAAAGTTAGAATGTATACTATGCAAATGGGATACGTGATCGTGGCACGTGTTGACAGTGATGCATGATGACACTGACACGTGATGACAGTGACACGTGATGACAGTGATATGTGATGAAAGTGATACATGATTACAATGACACGTGATGACGGTGATACGCGATGACAGTGATACATGATTACAATGACAGGTGGTGGCAGTGATATGTGATGACAGTGATACGTGATTCCAGTGATACGTAATTCCAGGGATACGCTATGACAGAGACACGTGATGACAGTGACAGGTATGATAGTTATACGGGATTACAGTGATACGCGATAACAGTGACATATCAGTGAAACGTAATAAAAGTGACCCCTTATCGAGACATGATAGCAAGACTTTATGACAGTGAAAAGTGATGACAGCAATATGAGATAACAGCTTACCTACTCTAAGGATAACAGCCACACGTGGTGACAGTAATCCGTGTTGTTTTTTTTTTTAGTGCCTTGATAGGCAGACGAGCAGACGGGCCACCTGATGGTAAGTAGTCACCGCCGCCCATAGACTTCTGCAATGCCAGGGCACAGCAAAGCCGCTGCCTACCGTTAAGATTGCAATATGTGATGACAAGTATCCGCCTTGTATGGCGCTTTGCCTGTGTCCTGGACATAACTAGTTTCATATCCTGAATTTTCAATACAAAGTGTAAATTTATGAGAACGTTGAATATTATATTTACAAAAAATCAAAAGTGATGCTTTGAATTGTGATGTTTTTCTGTTTTGAAGTCGCGTAATTGGCAAATATTCAGAAAGGAGACAAATAGAATTGCATATTCTTTCAAATTCTATCTATATTTCTTTGAGTGAGATGATTTATATGCTATATGTTTTCCTGTACAGTTTTATGACTATCCAATCCGTCTGCCGAGATAATCGTAAAACTGATGAATGCGTTACAGTATTCTATGTATTCTGTATATTTTCCTCAATTTCTCTTATCAACCCGTAAAATATTTAGATCTGTATTGGTGAAATCTTTGATAAATCGCTGAAGATTTTTGCAAATATTTTGCTATTTTACCTATTTGTATGAGGTCCTTAGTTAATTTAGATTTTGTATATTATACACACACACACACATATAAAATCACGCCTGGAATCTGCGAAGGGGTAGGCACCGGTGTCTCTAGTACACCCAATTTCTCCAAATTTATTACGGTCCCATAATGTGATATGGAGCGAGCCTATTGCCATATAATACCAGCCCTGTATTAAACAAAGTCCCACTGCTGGGCACGGGCCTCCTCTACTAAAGAGAGGGGTTAGGCCTTAGTCCACCACGCTGGCCTAATGCGGGTTGGTAGACTTCACATACCTTCGAAATTCGTATAAGAATTCTCAGATATGCAGGTTACCTCACGATGTTTTCCTTCACCGTTAAAGCAAGCGATAATTAACATTTAATACACACATAACTTTAGAAAAGTCAGAGGTGTATGCCATTTTGGCTGGTTTCGAACATGCGACTTTCGTCTCGACGGTCCGTACGTGTACATTTATTGTTAATTATCGCTTGCTTTAACGGTGAAGGAAAACATCGTGAGGAAACCTGCATACCTGTTAATTCTTATACGGATTTCAAAGGTATGTGAAGTCTACCAACCCGCATTAGGCAAGCATCGTGGACTAAAATCTAAATCTAATCTTATTAGTCCGTGCCCAGTGAAGTGAGACAATGTTAATTACAGGGCTAGTATTATTATTATGTATGAAACTGCATAATCAATAAATCTTCCAATAATTTAGACTCTGGTACAAACGAGCTAGTGATCATGGAAAATGTGACCAGAAAGCCTCATAAATAACGTAGCTTGTTTTAATTCTTGAAATTCATAAATCTGGCAACTTGCGATCTTTCTGCGTCCACAGATGACAGCGAGTTATCGAATTACTGATCACATTGAATTCAATTGATTCACCAATTGAATTCGGATTCGATAGACGGAACTAGGCTAATGTGTAATCTACAAATATCCCGAGTTAGGATATTGTGGGTCCGAAGTTTCTTGTAAATAATACCTACGATAAAGGACTTGTTTTTCAAAGTAAAAGAATATAAGAGTAAATAATTTAAATACACTTGTTTTTTTATAAAAATGTTTTTGTTTTATCCTGGCACGGCAAAGTGACCGCACGGTAAGCGCAGTGTCGTCCAGTTAGAGTATCAAATAGCGAGAGACAACTATTCCTCGCTACTGGACAAAATCATGCCGGCTTTTGTAACGTGTGGAATAGCGGGGTCTCTTGCTTTTATTTTAACATTTACTAGAAGACCTTTATCTCACTTGTATAACACTTCTGTGTAAAAATAAAATAATACTAGCCCTGTCTTAAACATTGTCCCACTGCTGGGCACGGGCCTCCTCTACTTATGAAAGAGGTTAGGCCTTAGTCCACCACGTTAAAACAAGTGATAATTAACAATACACACGTAACTTTAGAAAAGTCGGAGGTGTATGCCATTTGGGTTTCGAACCTACGACTTTCGTCTTGACAGTCCGTACCGCAACTAACTAGGCTATCGCTGCTACACTTATTGTATCGTAATAAATAACTTTAAATTGATTTTTTTAACCTTATAGTCCTAAGTCACTTGTACAACACACTTGTACACAGTCAGTTGTAGCCAGCTTCAGACCAGCCAATTTATTCTGCGCATATTATATACTCGCCGAAGCTTACAACCAAGACCCTACAATTTGGCAGCATTTTGAGACATAAATGAAACGCTATTCGTTTGATAGATACTAATTAAACCGTCTACACTTCAATGTTCCATGAATGTGAGCTGTTAGACTATTTTTAAATGCATTCATTTTGTATTATCGAGGTTAAAAAGCAGCTATATAGTATTCAAGCTATGTATAAACGATAGCCTAGTTGGTAGTACGGAATCAAATGGCATATCTCTGACTTTTCTAAAATTACTTGTTTTTTTTATTGCCTGGATAGACAGACGAGCAGACGGGCCATCTGATGGTAAATAGACAACGCCGCCCATAGACTTCTGCAATGCCAGGGCACAGCAGAGCCGCTGCCTACCGTTGAACCTCGATAGACAGACGAGCAGACGGGCTACCTGATGGTAAATAGACACCGCCGCCCATAGACTTCTGCAATGCCAGGGCACAGCAGAGCCGCTGCCTACCGTTGAACCTCGATAGACAGACGAGCAGACGGGCCGCCTGATGGTAAGTAGTCACCGCCGCCCATAGACTTCTGCAATGCCAGGGCACAGCAGAGCCGCTGCCTACCGTTGAACCTCGATAGACAGACGAGCAGATGGACCACCTGATGGTAAATAGACACCGCCGCCCATAGACTTCTGCAATGCCAGGGCACAGCAGAGCCGCTGCCTACCGTTGAACCTCGATAGACAGATGAGCAGACGGGCCGCCTGATGGTAAGTAGTCACCGCCGCCCATAGACTTCTGCAATGCCAGGGCACAGCAGAGCCACTGCCTACCGTTGAACCTCGATAGACAGACGAGCAGACGGACCACCTGATGGTAAATAGACACCGCCGCCCATAGACTTCTGCAATGCCAGGGCACAGCAGAGCCGCTGCCTACGGTTGAACCTCGATAGACAGACGAGCAGACGGACCACCTGATGGTAAATAGACACCGCCGCCCATAGACTTCTGCAATGCCAGGGCACAGCAGAGCCGCTGCCTACCGTTGAACCTCGATAGACAGACGAGCAGACTGACCACCTGATGGTAAATAGACACCACCGCCCATAGACTTCTGCAATGGCGGGGCACAGCAAAGCCACTGTCTGCCGTTACCGTATTCATTGCTTGATTTAAGGGTGAAGTAACATTGTGAAGAAACCTGCATACCTGAGAATTTCCATAAGAATTCCAAATGTATATGAAGTCTACCAATCCTGAGGCTAGCGTGGTGGACTAAGGCCTTACCTCTCATTAGTAGAGGAGGCACGTGCCCAGCAAGGGAAGGATGCTTAATACAAGGCTAGTATTATTATTCAATAATTATTAACATATGCACTCACGCATGTAGTCCCGAAGGGGTAGGCAGAGGTGTACAAGTAATTAAAATAAATAATTAAATAACACCCAACAGTCACATACATAGCCCCGATCCCACACTAAGATAAGGGTCTTGTGTTGTGGGTATCAAGGACTACGAGAGACTTCCGGTCTCACAACACCCAGACCCCGGACACAAATATCTGTCTGTCACACAAACATTTGTCCCGGTATGGGAATCGAACCCACGGCCTCTCGTGTCACAGTCGGGTACTCGCTTACTGCGCCACGGAAGCTGTCACTGTACACCCACATTTCGCCGAGCTTCATCATATCATGTGATATGGGGCGAGAAAATCGCCGTACCAGGCACAATTCCAAATTCCGGCCTGATACTGAGTTTTTCGTGGTAGAAAACCCAATATAACTTTTACTCGACCCGAGCGTCGAACCCTAGACCACAGCAAGCCAGTCGCACCGCGTACGCAAATACAACTGCACCATCCAGGCGGTCTTATTACCTTATTTCAAAAATAGTACAGAGGGTAAAGAGTTAAATTTTAGTACAATGAAAATACACGTAACATTATAAAAATGTATACGATTTGGGCTGGTTTCGAACATATGAATTTCGTCTCGCCCGTACCACTATCAACTAAGCTATACCTCATAGCTGCTTTCTAGAAGAAAATTGCCATTGAATATAATTAATCAATATTTGCTTTAAATTAATTTAAGCTTTCTAAAGAAAATCTATTTTAGTATAAAAACCAATAACTTCTGTTTTCGTTTTAATGGAATTTTCTAGAAGCAATTTATTCACAATACATTTCCTATAGCGAAAGCGCAAGCGCAAAAGCTTTACAAAGCAAAATTCAAATAATGAAGCCAAGTCAATCAATGTGATAAGGGTTCCTTAGAAAAATAAAGAATCCCCCATAGTACCTACATATACAGACACGCCTGTAATAAAGTCTGCATTGACAGCCTCTGTGGCGCTGCGGGTGAGGCCGTGGGTTCGTCCATGGTTGCCAGCCGGAGGTCCTGGCGTGCGGTGGCCATTTCCGCGAGAACGTCATCTCGCAGAAGGAGAGTGCTGAGAGGGATCGGGAACGATATGATCCCTCCCGCCGCCAGAGAAGACGTAGGAGGCGCCGGGTGGACGACTGACCGGCGTCTCCCGCCCTGTGGAATGGGGGCGTGTTGTTCGATTTTGATTTTGATTGTTCGATTCCGGCACCGAGACAAATTTTCTGTGACAGATATTTGTTTCGGGTCTGGGTGCTGTGGGACCGTAGTCCCTTGTAATAACCCACGATACCTGTTTGACCTAGTGTGAGGTCAGTAAGTGACTGTTAGGTGTACTATTAACAATTTACGAGTATGCTTATCAAATTGAGATAAAATTCAAATGTTTATAACTACGGAATCGTATACTTTATAAAGTCTATTCCGAAAAACAAATAAGGCTACAATGAATCAACGTTAAACAGTTTGTTTTGTTTGGCTTAGAATAGACACTTGTGCTTAAAGAGAAAATGAGGTTTTTAACACGTTTTCTACTTTTAAGGCTTTGTCGGCTCTGGGCTGAGGTATGATTGAGGGGGTGAGATGCGACGGGTGGTGGCGGCGTGCGCGGGGGCTCGCCCCGCAACGAGTAGCGATAGGCGCTCATATATTCATTATTTAAAACAGTGAAATGAGCAAATGTCAAATAAATCAGATTAAATAGAACGTAAAATACCATAAATTTTTATTTTTTAAAAACCCTCAACTATTATTTTATTTTATTAAAATTAAAACCTATATGACAGCCTCAGCCTCAAACGGGAGGCAGTGGGCTCGATTCTCGTAAAAAAGTTACCGAATGTTGTCGTTACAGACTAATGTTTGTTTCGGGTCTGGATGGTGTGGGACCATATTCCCTCGTAGTTCTCGATACCCACGATATAGGTTTGACGTAGTGTGGGGTCAGAAATATGTGTGTGACTTTTTGGTGTATTATTTATATGTACCTATATTATTACAAATTATAATGAGTTGTTTTGCGAGTGGCAACACTATCGACAACACTATCGACAACAGCTGTTTTGTCCGTGTCTTAAAGTTTATTTGTAAAATATATATATTTACGGCCCTTCCCAATTAATCACGTAGTGTTATTAGTGTTTATATGAATGGGGATAAATTGAGTCTTGTGGAGACAACCAAGTTTTTGGGCATAACATTAGATCCCAAACTTCAATGGGGATCTCACATATCTGTATTGTCCAAAAAATTAAGTGCCGCAGCTTATGCTGTGAGTAAAATACGCCAATTGACCGACGCTGATACGGCTAGGTTGGTCTATTTTGCCTATTTCCATAGTTTGATGTGCTATATACATATGTGTAATGAGTTTTATTTCACAATCTTGCAATAAGGCAGCTTAACACACATTGAGCTGCTCTAATCTAATGTAATTAAATTAAAATTGTATTACCAAATATTGTTAACCAATGTTGAAAAAGAGCAACGCTAAAGTTTCTTGCCCGTTCTTCTCTAGCGAAACTGCATTCCGAACTGGCGGTAGAGTAAAAAATTTACTGAATCTAAATAATGTATAACATTTCATGGATTCAATAAATATTTAATTTTGATTTTTTGATTTTGAATGATAACAATGTCAATTATTACTAATTTTTAACGTTCAGTGAAATAAGTTGCAATATAAATGAAAGTAATCACGTCTTTTATGTACTACTCGCTGCTGCTCGAGGCTTCGCCCGCGTGGAAGTCATTTTCGGGAGCAAAAGTATACAATAAATACCAAGTTTATAAAAACCCCTTCGCAAATAATGTATTGTTTTAGTACAAATTTCATTACCATTAAAAAGGCAGAGGCAGGTTAAGGTGAGCTCCTCTCGTCCGCGTTCTTCTGGCGGGAGGAGGCGTCCAGTCGCCGTCAGGTGAGACTGGCCCCGAGGGAGATTGCGGCCCGATTTCGCAGAACCGCTGTGGAGGAGTGGCAAACCAGGCTGGAAAGCCCAAGTGCGGGCTTGAGGACCGTCGCGGCAGTGCGTCCTGTCCTAAAGAGATGGCTAGACAGGCGCCACGGTGCGCCAACTTTCCGTCTGACGCAGGTACTGACGGACCACGGATATTTCGGTTCGTTCCTGTGTCGGATCGGAAAGGAGGTGTCTGCCGTGTGCCACCATTGTGGCAACTGCCACGAGGACACGGCCCAGCACACGTTGGAGGAGTGCCCAGCCTGGGACGAAGAGCGCAGCGCTCTCAGAGCAGTCGTCGAAGGAGACCTCTCGCTGCCGGCCGTGGTGTCGTCCATGGTCGCCAGCCGGAGGTCCTGGCGTGCGGTGGCCCACTTCTGCGAGAGCGTCATCTCGCAGAAGGAGAGTGCCGAGAGGGATCGGGAACGAAATGATCCCTCCCGCCGCCAGAGAAGACGTAGGAGGCGCCGGGTGGACGACTGACCGGCGTCTCCCGCCCTGTGGAACGGGGGCATTTGAATTCCACCACGGTAACCCCTGCCTGTCGTACGAGGCGACTAATTGGGGCCATCGGGGGTCGCGGGCTCGCAGCGGGGGGCTGTCAGCCCGAATCGATGCACTCCCGGTTTCGGAGCATCGTGCGACCCCGAGATGGACGGCAGCGCGTGTAGTAAGGCCTCGTTCGCTGTCGTTGTTCGGTGCGCGGGGGCTCCTAAGCCCGCCCATGGAGATGGGCTGCTACGCAGCACCGCGCAGGGGCGGTTCCGGCAGCAATTCTAGCACTCCTTAGAATACCCCGGGATCGCTCCGTAAGCGCCGAAGAAGGCCACCGCGGGGTTTTAGCTGGTAGTGTCGGGTGGGGTGTACATAGGGGGTAGGGACTCGGCCCAGCGGCTGCCCGGATAGCCATCATCCGGGCGAGGGGGATGCTGGGTTGTAAGACCGGCTAGTCCAGCATAACCATTTTATTCTTATTCCGCTTCCCCCCGGAGCGGGCGGTAGTAATAAAACGCATTCCCCGCGACAAAAAAAAAAAAAAAGGTTAAGGTGAGCTAACCGAAAAAGATAGATATGTACTATTGTGGACTTGTTTTATAACTTTTTAAGAGGAACAATTCCGTCATACATGATTGTTGCGTAACTTTAACAGTATACGCAGCGCACGCAAAACAAGCTCTCAAAAGGAATATATTTTCCCGTTTTTGCAACATTTTTCATTGCTGCTCAGCTCCTATTAGTCATAGCGTGATGTTATATAGCCTAAAGCGTTCCCAGATAAATGGGTTATCCAACACTAAAAGAATTTTTCAATTAGAAACAGCACTTCTTGAGATTAGCGCGTTCAAACAAACAAATAAACGTACACGTATTTTTTAAAATGTAGCCTCTAAAATTGTGAATTAGTCGTGGTTGAAAGTTTTCTGTCTGTTACATTTTCACGACTGAACTGAAAACACTGAACCGATTTTAATGAAAATATTTTTTTATCCTGTGCGTTTGGAGTAGAACACCTGTAAGAACGGGGACGTGAGGAAACAGGGATTTCTTGCACGAGAACATGATCACCTAGGTTTTCTTGCTATAGATCTCAACCCGATTCCTAAGAAAAATAAACATGAGATCTAGGGTCTGATTGAGCTGAATGATAAGATCCTCGCGTTTTCTCACGGTATCCGCTCGGCAAAGGTTACTAGACATATTCATATAGATGGAATAGCTTAAGCTAGCTAAGCTAAGCTAGACTAGGGATTACACCCATCTCTGCCAAATCCGTCCAGTTTCCTTTTGATTTTACCCTCCCATTCTTTACCCTTCTCCCGATCATCATCTCCCGTCACTTCTCTTGATCTTCGGTAAAGGAATTGTATCATTTCGATATTCGATTTCGAGATCCAACTTGGACTTCTTATTTCACAACCGACTAAACGTCCACTGCACAATGCAGACCGTCAAGTATGAATTGTCATAAATCCGTTGAATTTTGAGTTCTATTATCAAAATAATAGAACTCAATATATTGTTAATTGAATTAATAATGTTAATATAATATTTCTTTGTGGAATAAAAACTTTTTCGGTTGTATGAATGAATATTATTAGAAACAAATATTCTGTCAAAACAAAAAGTAATATCAAATGTCATAGTAATAGAAAATCGATATTAGAATTTACAAAAAAAATATCTGTTAGTCTATTTACTATTTTGTCAGGGTGGCTCCGATGATGATGGAATCTGATATTTTTTTTATTCTGGCAAAGTGACGACACTGCATCTGATGGTAAGAGCAGTGTCGTCCAGTTAAAGTACCAACTAGCGAGAGACAATCTATGCCTCGCTACTAAACACAATCATGTCGGCCTGATGTTCAGTTTTTCATACTACGCCATGGGGCAAGGAGGTGAAGAAGCGGTTGAGGGTCTAGGTGTCAGAGTACTCAGAACAACACGGCCAAACATCATACCCCAACTCTAGACCCCGACAAAAACCAGAAGTACACTGGCTGACCCCGGAAGGCGACACACTTGCGTGTGCACTATAGCGGGTTTTATACTCTGTGGACGGTGGTCGCTATCCTGCCGGATATAAAGATCCTACCACCAGCAGGTATCGAGATAAGTGAAACTGAATAGGGTAATTTTTATACGAAAAAGTAACAGCTATATCATAGGATAAAAATTGGCTATGGAAATTATAATAGTAACTCATTGCCGTAAACAAGTGAGAAAATATATAGATACTATTTGATAGGGGTGGAACCGGGTAAAAAATATATATCTTCAGTTGATGCATTTTCCGAAATCATACATTTTGCAAGATCTATTCTTCTGACAATTAATATTGTCATCCATATCTGACGTCATGCACGAAATGACAAGAATAGTTATATATTATTTCTCTTTTACCGACACGAACACAATAACGTATAATCGATCGTCCGCCGAAAACAAACGAGTACTTTAAAACGTATTGTGTGTCAAACTGCTAAATTAATAAAATTATTACAATAATGAACTTTGTAGTCGCCCGCCTTAGGTTGACATTGAATTGTTATTATCGTATTTTAGTCTTGCGCAATCAGTATAAAATAAATATAGCAGAACTTATGATATATAATTGAAAGAAATTCAAAGTGCTGTATCCAAAGCAGTTATTTACGATTATAGTCTTCGAGCTCTAGGGATCTGGTAATCAGTCACAATCGTAGTGGGAAATAGTATGAGCCCGCTGATGACCGTTTTCATTTCCAACAAAATAATAATCAAATTTGGACATAAGTTAGTCATTTCTCGACAGCCTCCTGGCGCAGCGGGCGATTAGTAAGTTGTGAAAGGAGAGGCCGTGGGTCCGATTCCCGCACCGAGTCAAATGTATGTGTTACAGACTGACATTTGTTTAGGATCTGGGTGTTGTGTGACCATTGTCCCTCGTAGTTCTTGATACCTAGGATACAAGTTTGACCTGGTGTGGGGTCAGGACTATGTGTGTGTCGGTTGGTTGTATTTATTTTATATTTCTACATCTATTTAGGACATAAACTGTTGGTTCCTCTCGTCTCGCGAACACCAACATTTTAATAATGGTATTAAATTAAATACTACTATTCTATTATTATTGTAAATTTTTATCGATTATTATCAAAAACAGTTCATCGGTTTAACCATGCAACCTTCCAAACTGGAAGACTCACTTTCGTAATTATAATATTAGTATATTTTTGTTATATCAAGTATCATACCATAATTTTATTCTCAAATAGTTTGTTCAAATCACTCAACCTGTATTCACGACTTTTGATAAGAATTGACAGTCATTATGATAAATAAAATATATATCGTTTGAAATTATTATGATATGTAAAATATATTTGATTATATTCAATATATTATCTTTAGTTAGTGCTATTTGTGAACACTTTATGTCATATTCATTATGTTTTCACAAAAAATATTTTTGACAGCGCGAGCGAAAAATCGCGTATACGTCTGCTCTCAACACGGCCCAATTGCCGTCTGACAAGTCTCGCACATGCGCATCATGTTTATAATACATTTCAACATGGAGACAACTGCCATTTCATGTTTCGTAATTTTAAAACATTTATTTCTTTGTATTTATAAATGAAATGTGATAAAATATTCACACACTCGTTTAATGCAGTTCATTGAAAATTTTATAGAAAAATTTCGTTTCAATATTTTTCTTTATAACCGTATACTACGGATTCATTTGGGGTCGTGTGGATTGAAATTTTAAAATTTCGATGCATCTTTGCGAATATTTTCTATCGAGCCAACTTTAATGAATCGTGTATCGAGAAGCACAATCGTTTTGTAAATATGTTCATCTTTCATGACTAATTTTTATATTGTTAATATTTTTAGTTTTTAACATCGAATAATTAGTTTAAAAATGTAGTCTGAACTGAATTGTCTGAGTCCACCTCACCTTAAACAGTTTACACATCGACAGTTGAATTGGATGGCGGGTTTGTATTTTTGTATCCTGGAAAAGTCGATTGCTGATGGTAAGTGCAGTTAGAGTATCAAGTAGCGAGACATAACACATCACTATCTGACACAGTCATGTCAGCTGAGTAGCTTCAGATTTTTTTAGTGACTCGATAGGCAGACGGGCTACCTGATGGTAAGTAGTCACCGCCGCCCATAGACTTCTGCAATGCCGGGCACAGCAATGCCCCGGCCTTCCGTACACTACGCCTATAAGACCCAGGTATAGAGGAGAGGTTCCATATAAAGGGACACGGTAGCTGGCAAACTGTTCCACAGCTTAATGGTGCGGGCAGATACGAATTTAGCTGGTGGTAGGAAATTCATATCCGCCCGGATAGCGACCACCGTACACAGGATGAAAAACCCGCCATAGTGGCACACGCAAGTGTGTCGCGTTCCGGGATCAGCCAGTGTACATCCGGTTTTTTGGGGGTCTAGAGTTGGGGTACAATGTTTGGCCATTTTGCAGCCTTCTGAGTACTCTGACACTAGACCCTCGACCGCTTCTTCACCTTCTTGCCCATGGCGTAGTGTGAAGAAGCAGGCCGGCATGATTGTGTTGAGTAGCGGGGGATAGATCGTCTCTCGCTACTCGCTACTCTAATTGGACCGTACTGCGCTTACCATCAGGTGAAGTGCGGTCACTTTGCCGAGCTAGGATAAAAAAAAAAAAAAAATTTGAGAACCAAAATGACATAAGCTACTTTTTATCCTTAAACATTATACGGTACCTGTGGGATAGCATAATAATTTTATCCTACAAAGAACCCAAAATATTTTTTTGGATTTATTGTCTGTCTGCCTGACTGTCTGTCAAGGCATCACGTCTAAAATACTGTGTTTTTACAAAAGAATCGGCAATAAAGAGCATATATCAACGTAGCATTTAGTCTTTTTTCATTAAAATTAGTTCATTAAATCAAAAGTTATGAGTATTTATAGTTCACAATAGCTGTATTACGACGCTAAGGCGTGGTGAGATATGAAAGCTAACAAGCTAGCTCCCAAAGCTAACATCTACGCGAGTGGAGCCGCGGTCAACAGCTAGTTAAATATAACAACACATATTTTTAATACATTCCGCAACAATTGAAAGTAAAGCTCATAAATACCAATTTTACCGTGAAATCATAAATAATGTTTACTGGAGTGGAAAAACAGTTTATTTTGTTTGTGACTCCCGGGTGTGGAATGCACTCACACTCGCTCCGTCCTGGGGGATTTCTTTTATCCCGATACAATTCGGCGAAAAATTGTGCAATTTGAGTTCCGGCACCAAGAGGCCGAATGTTCCCGAATATACATGAAGTGTCGATTGGTCTTTTTAAAAATAGTTTTTGTGTTTTCAAAGTGACCACTCTGCACTTGATGGTAAGCGCAGTGCCATCCAATTAGAGTATCAAGTAGTGAGAGAAGATCTATCCCTCGCTACTCAACACAATCCGGTTGTAAAAAGAGAGGCCGGAGGTTCAGTTCCCGCACCCAGACAAATGTTTGTGGGAACCGTGAGTGTTGAGTTAAATATACAGGCAAATTCAGAATCACCTTTTTTGAAGTTGGTTGACAATTCGTCATATATTTTAGTGCCTCGATAGGCAGACGAGCAGACGGGCCACCTGATGGTAAGTAGTCACCGCCACCCATAGACTTCTGCAATGCCAGGGCACATCAAAGCCGCTGTCTACCGTTCCACATAATTGTCTCTGATATAACAAAACTCTATACATACTATATAGGGTTGTCGATAAAGATCTTCATTGGCGCAGAAACTTTTGTACATTAATCTTGTCGCTGTTCCGGCAACAACTCGAATGGGTATTGATTGCGCGGCAACCCTGCGTCCAACCGTATTTAGCTAAAGGTTCAGACTAAGAAACTTCAAGACGCCACATAGACTGCGTTTAAAAACACTATGAAAAACATTCTTACTGCATCATCCTATTTTTTAAAGATCCGCCGTGTTATAGCCTCAAGACCCATTCGCAATATCATCATTTTTAAAGTTTCTTAAGCAACTCAATTGAAACAATCTTGCCGAACAAAAATCGTTATCGTTTCTGAGATTATTCATTCAGAAAGCTGCGGTACTCTAGATGGAATAGACTGCCAAGTCAAAAGCCATTTGAAGGGCGGTTTCAAAATCAGCTTAATTGGCATACATCTTTGACATTTCGAAGTTATGTGTCTATTTATTGTTGATTATAGCTTGCTTTAACGCTGAAATAAAACATCGTGAGGAAGCCTGAATACCTGGCAATTTGGAATATGAATATGGTGTGTGAATATCAATCAAAAAATTCAAATAAAATACACTTGACGTTAATAGGTCACAAAATGACTGAGAGAATAATAAGGGGCATTTATCAAACAGGACCTAAGCAAATAATACCCTTTGAATTACACAATTTAATTCCCCCAACCCCTTTCCATTATCGGACGACAAGAGACTCGGCGAAGCGTCATCGATACATGGTTGATATTCCACCAGTGCGTTTTGCTAGTACATTTATTTTGCGCTCAGCTAGAGAGTGGAACTCTTTGCCGGAATCTATATTTCCTGAAAATTATAACCTGGGTATCTTCAAGTCAAGAGTGAATAGGTATAATCTAGGCAAGCGTGCTCCACCGTAGACCACATCATCACTTACCATCAGGCGAGATAGTGGTCAAACGCAAGCCTATTTCGCTAAAAAAAAAGGTTGATCATAAGCAATTATGTATATTTGGCGTCTGGTACGTTCATTTGTCTGTGATTAATACCGAATAAAGGTGTGACGTGGTAAGGCGGATCGATGCGAAACAACTTTTAGATATAATTCTTTATTTGGCTTAGTAAATAAGTTATTAGTTAACGGTTGGTGTAACGCATTTATTACGAACTTAGTACACTTAGTTCTTAGACGTTTCTCTGACCTAAGGGTCTATTATGAAAAAAATCATATCGATAACTTTGTGAAAAAAAACAAATCTGTTCCACGGGAACCATACATTTTCCCGACATATGTGCTATTCCAGACTATGATCTGCCTCTGTGCGAAATTTCGGCAAGATCCAATCAGCTGTTCTTGATTGAGTAACAAACATGCATCCATCCAAACATTCGCAATTATAATAGTAATAGGACTTATGATTCATGAACTTGGCGTGGCAAAGTTTAGTGCAGTTTGGCATAATAATTAACCTCTCATATATCAGAAGGAGACCGGTGTTCGGAAAAAGGTAATAAGCAGTGAGTAAAAATATAAGCCAAAATCAACTTTATTAAACCGACTTGAAAAAATGGAGGAGGTTCTCAATTCGTCGGTTTTTTTTATGTTAATTCCCCGATACTCGAAGACGCCTGGACCGAAATCGAGTGCAACCCTCAAATTTTATAGAGACGCATAATTCGTTTTTTATTGAAGTCGGTGTACTTTTTATTTCCATAATATTAAAGTTACAAATACGAACGTCAATAAGAGCCAAAATTGCCTGTTTGACGTGCCCAAATATATCCATATTATACTTGAGTGTTTAAATACTTATGTAAACAATGACATATATAAATCCTTAGCTTATAAGATGAGAATAAAGGCATTGAGTGAAATTTAATTACGTGCCCGCTTGCAGTCGCCCACAGACTCCGGAAAAGGAAGCCTTTGCCAGTATTTCTACGCTAAACAACGCTCTGAGGAAAACACATTTATTGGCTTCTTTATGTACCCACTTGACGGTTGATTGTGATTTAAATTAAATGTGTGAATTTTTATAGAAAAGGGTGATATAGGAGGGAGTAGGTAAGGTAGGTAAGTATTGAAGAATACATTTATAGGTGACTAGCTGTTGCTCGCGGCTTCGCCCGCGTGGAAGTTATTTCTGGGAGCAAAAATATACAATCCAAGGAGTTGTCTTCTGCACTTAGGTACCTATAGCAATTGTGCTGACTCTCAGGTGTTGTGCCTGAAGCTTGAGATTACATTTAAATAATACCTCATAAGTTAACCTCTCACTTCGCCTCTTTTAGGGATGATTTTGTAAAAACGTTGAAACACGTATTTCGTTATTTCTTATCAAAAGCCGCAAATTTTCAGATCCCTAACCTGAGGAATTATGGATTTCCCATACAAATTTTGAACTCCGATCTGACCCCATTCAAGACTGTTATTTGAGAAAAAAGATAGCCTATGTCCTTTTCCAGGATATAATCTATCTACTTGCCAAATTTCATTACAATCCATTCAGCCGTTTAGTCGTGAAAAGGTAACAAAGAAACAAACAGAGTTACTTTCGCATTTATAGTATTAGTAAGGATAAAAGTGGCCTATGTCATTTTCAGATCCCTAAACGGCCACAATGTAGACAGACTTCACAATTTGAAATTCTCATTTAGAAGTTTCATGTAGAATTCTTCATGATGTTTTCCTTCTGTATTTTTCTTCAATAAGGTGGTTGACAGAATATTTTAATCAATGCGTTACATTGTTTTAAACCTATTATTGAAACAATTTTAGGATTTAGAATTAAAACAAATCCGCTCAAAAATAATTAAGATAAAACCCATTCAAAAGTTGATGGGGTAGCTGTGAAATTCATGACGTCACCGCTCAGAATAGCCATTACGATGCAGTCGTGCGAGGGAGATAGCGAGATGTTCCCACACTTTCGCTCATACCAATTTAAAATAATTGCGCCCTCATTTTCACATAAAGTTTGGTTCTGTTATCACAAAAGAGTTTCCTTTTTGTATTACTTTTGCTTGCATAATAATATAACACGATGAACTCTATTATCTACGTAAAATGCGAGCGTCATATTTAATTTGAAATTATACCCGCGTTTCTTGTTTAAGATAATACGAAGTTCTGAATTATCAGTTGAAAACCTCGCCCGGAGTTATATTTTAGTTGGTCAATTATCAACTTCAGGTTTCGGAGTTGAAATAAACAAACGCAATTTCTTATTAAAGTTTGTAATTGTACAGATTTCTTTGTTATTATGATTTCATTCAGAAGATAATGGGTGACTAACGAAACCGATTTTCAAGGCGTGTTTGGGTGGAACAGCTTACTAGCTGATAAATGCATACTTTAGTGCAGACATGATCTACTGATCATGTCCGCACTAAAGTATGTAGGACAATAAAAAAGATACGCTGGTGGTAGGTTTTTCGTATCCGCCCGGATAGCGACCATCGTACACATGGTGTAAAACCCGCCATAGTTTTTTTTTGTTTTTTATAGTATAGTCCGACAAACGAGCCAGTGGGTCACCTGATGTTAAGTGATCTCCACCGCCCATGAACATACACAATACCGAAAGTGTCATGTATGCGCTGTCGGCCTTGAAGGACAGGAATAGGGATTAGGGAAGGGAAGGGGGAATCTGGGCCTCCGGATATCTCACTTACCATACGAAACGCGACAGTAAACTGTCACGTTGGTTTCCTGTGAGACAGTGGTACCACCTCGGTCGAGCCGGCTCATTCATGCTGTAGACAAATATGTCTAGAGCGTGGCTCTACCACTTCTAAACGTGTGTCGCGTTCCGGGATCAGCCAGTGTATATCCGGTTTTTGTCGGGGGTCTGGAGTTGGGAGGACGATGTTTGGCCGTGTTGCGGCCTTCTGAGTACTCTGACATTAGACCCTCGACTGCTTCTTCACCTTCTAGCCCATGGTGTAGTGTGAAGAAGCAGGCCGGCATGATTGTGTTGAGTAGCGGGGGTAAATGGTCTCTCGCTACTCGATACTCGAATCGGACGGCACTGCGCTTACCATCAGGTGTGGTCACTTTGCCGTGCCAGGATGAAAAAAACGTATGGAGTACTCTAAACCAGTTAATCAGTTAGTGTACTGCATGGCTAGGCCTGCTTGATTTATAAAAATGTGAAGTAAGAAGACAGAAGTGAAAGATATTTCTGGAAAAACAAATCCCTTTTCCTTTAAGATCGGCGATGCACTCTTGGTTCTTCTGGTATTGCATTTATATGAGCAGTGAAAATCACCATAAGGTAAACCGGTTGCTCGTTTCTCGGCTTCTGCTAAATAAAAGAATGGAATCCAATCTCGTAAATTATCAGTGATTGAAAAAGAATATGATTGCCGCCCATCAGAGAATTGAATCCTGGACGTTGCTGGTTTCTCAGCCTATGCGGCGATCTTATACCTGTACAATTCTAGTTAACTTCCCAGAAAACAATATATTTAGTCTGCCAGATTACTGTGTTCGAACAAATTTTTTGACAATTCAATGTTTGAAAATTGGTAAAGAAAACCTATTTTTGTGTAAAGAAATAAAATAAGTAACACCACAATTCGTTGCCTTTGGTCAATCAAAAACTATGAACATAAATTTTAAATAAAGAACACAGAATATGAAAATGGAACAGTTTTTAAAAATTCAAACGTTTTCTTTATTCCAACCACTTTGTTTTTACATTGTGTTAATCCGGGGCAAATTGGCCGTTGGATCCCGGGTCAGGTCACTTTAGCTTAGACGTGGATTAATATTGCAATGTTACGTTGGTTTTATGCTGCTATTTTTTATGTTTCTTATTATACATCTCTTTCCTTATCATATATATATCTAGTCTGTGGGTTTTTCTAAGAATTGATAAGAGTTTTTATATATGACAACATCCGTAGCGCAGAGGGCGAGTAGCCGGTTGTGAAACAGGAGGACGTGGGTTCTATTCCCGTACCGAGACAAATGTTTGTGTGACAGACAGATGTTTGTTTCGGGTTTGTGTATTGTTGGACCGTAGTTCCTCTTAGTTCTTGATGTTTACGATATAAGTTTGACCTAGTGTGACGTCAGAACTAGAGATACCCCACGGATGATTTTGTAAAAAGCCGCAAACGATTAATTTATTAATTCTTACCAAACGCCTTAATATGTAAGTCTTTTGAGTTAACAATTTCTTCCTTACCAAAAGTGGGTCTTGAAAATTCTCATTTACCTACTTCTAAATGTAGTGAAAAAAGAATTTTTGACTATTTTATGCGAGGAATGAAATTTTTTTTCTTGATGACGCAGTTGTAATTGCGAACACGGCGAGTGCTGTGTTGAGATCTCGGGTTCGACCCCCGGGTAAAAGTGATATTGGGTTTTGCTATCACGAAATACCCAGTATTAGCCCGGATTCTGGAATTGTGCCGGTATGGCGATAGGTTCGCCTGCTATCACATTAAAGGAACCGAAATTCGGCGAAAAGTGGGTGTACTGATTACACCTCTGCCTACCCTATTGGGGATTACAAGCGTGAGTGTGTTGTGTATTAAATTATATCGCATTCATAAAATATGTCTATTATATCCATTTGATTACAAGTCAATATTTTTTTAACGCAGAAGGAATGCCAAACATCCAAATTCAAGAACATTCTTTTGAAGGCACGTAATTCTGTGTTCATATATAAATAATTTTATATTTTTATATTTTAATGAGCAGCGATAGCCTAGTTGGTTGCGGTACGGACTGTCAAGACGAAAGTCGTAGGTTCGAAACCCAAGTGGCATACACTTCTGACTTTTCTAAAGTTATGTGTGTATTAAAATGTTAATTATCGCTTGCTTTAACGGTGAAGGAAAACATCGTGAGGAAACCTGCATATCTGAGAGTTTTTCGAAGGTATGAGAAGTCTGCCAACCCGCATTAGGCCAGCGTGGTGGACTAAGGCCTAACCCCTCTCATTAGTAGAGGAGGCCCGTGCCCAGCAGTGGGACAATGTTTAATACAGGGCTAGTATTATTATTATTATATAAATAATTTTAACATAAATCTTTTGAGGCAGACCGTCGTCTGCGCTCGACAGAATCATCCGAACATTTAAATTGGTTCGCGGAATTTTTATACATACAGAATGGCTTAGACGAGATCCGCACAGCTACCCCACTTACTTTAGAATTATTAGTGCTATGCTGAATGTAAAATCGCTATATAATTCCTGAAATATATATCAGCTACGATCTTCACTATTAAATCAAGTGATAATTGAAAATGAATACACCCGTAACATTAGAAAAGTCAGAGGTGTATGCCAATTCAGCTGGTTTCGAACATACGACTTTCGTCTCGACAGTCCGTACCTTTTTATCCTGGCATAGCAAAGTGACCACACTGCAAGTGATGGTAAGCACAGTGCCGTTCAATTAGAGTATCGAGTAGCGAGAGACAATCTTGCCACCGCTACACAACACAATCATGCCGGCCTGCTTCTTCACACTACGCCATGGGAAAGAAGGTGAAGAAGCGGTCGAGGGTCTAGTGTCAGAGTACTCAGAAGGCCGGATGTACACTGGCTGATCCTGGAACGCGACACACTTGCGTGTGCCACTATGGCGGGTTTTACACCCTGTGTACGGTGATCGCTATCGGGCGCATATGAATATCCTACCACCGGCATGTCATGAAGACATCAAAGCAGAAATCAATTAACCTACAATCCTATAACATTATAATGCAAGACACGATGGAAAGGTCCCGAGAGCCGACGCCACACAAGAATTCGTATGAACGCATACCGATTATTATTATGCATCGATTCGAATCGAATAAGTGGATATCGCGGAGCGAGGACGTGCGAAGATTTTCGCATTACGATTTTTCATATTAGATTCAGATGGGATTGTTCGAAATGTCATTAAATTTTGAAATGTTATGTGACATGCTCTTTCTCTATATAAGGGATAAGGATTAGACCTTCGACCACTGTCTGATGCGGGTTGGTAGACTTCAACATATTTAAAATCCCCGAAGGGGTAGGCAGAGGTGTAACCAGTACGCCCATATTTCGCTGAATTTATTACGGTCCCATAATGAGATAGGAGCGATGTGGTGTGGCGAGCCTATCGGCATACCTGGCTCAATCCTAGACTCCGGTACGATGCTGAGAATTTCTAAATATAAAAACCTAATAACACTTTACCAACCCGGGGATCGAACCCGAAACCTCAAAAAGCAATCGTAACGCATACAACTGCGCCACCGAGGCAGTCTTTTTCTTATAAATCCTTAAGTGCAAAAGTCAATGGATAGCCAACAATCGGTAGGGCATCCCAAGGGATAGCAAGGTCAGTAGGGCAGTTCGACTCACCATTTGTACGTCTCCAGGGTGCGCAAGGGTCTTACTAGGATTTTACGACGAAAATATTTCTTCATTAGTATTACTGAAGATTGTAGCTGAAGAAGAGACATCTCTTCTTGTATTCTTAAGTTATATAAATGCATTATTTTTATTGACACTTTATTGATTACTAGTTGTTACCCAGTGGTGTATTTTTTTTAGTTTGTTTTTTTATTACGTCAACTACGAGCGTTTTCAAATATGTCATTAGCGTTTGTTATATGTTAGACAGTGGCTGTTAGAACGTAAAAAAGAATGTTCTATTTTATTTAATACTAGCTGTTGCTCGCGGCTCCGCCCACGTGGAGGTCATGTTTGGGAGAAAAAGTATACAATACAAAATATCAATTTTCATGCGTTTAACTTAAAAAATTATGGATTTTCATACAAACTTTCATCCCCTATTTTACCCCCTTAGATGCGGAATTTCCAAAAATCCTGAAACATATATATTTTATTTTTAACTAAAATGCCAAATACTAATTTTCATGAATTTAACTTAAAAAATGACGAATTTTCATACAAACTTTCATCCCCTATTTTACCCCTTTAGGGGTGGTATTTCCAAAAACCCTTCCTTAGTGGATGCCTACGTCATAATAGGTACCTACTGTCAAAATGTCAAGTCTCTAACCCCAGCCGTTTAGGCTGTGCGTTGATCGATCAGTCAGTCAGTCAGTCAGTCAGCTTCTTCTTTTATATATACAGATATTGTACTACATATCTATATAAATAAAAATTAATCGGCGAAAGATATGTAATAAACGCGCATAACTTTCGAACGACTGCACAAATTGCAAAATTCTTTTTATTTTGTGTTCGTTATTGCCAGGAAAAGGTTTGTATAAAATATATTTTTTTAAATAATTGAAAGGATTATTTTAAAATACATTCCCGCGGCATAGTTTTGTTTTTCACAGAGCAAGGGTTCGACATGATTTTTGCATGTTCAGAGGTCAGAAAAAGACATAGTGTACTTTTATCCTGGAAAATGTACGGTTCCCGCGGGATATTTTTTTTTCGTATATCAAGGGATCGTCATGATTTATTGCATATGGTAGTTTAGAGATTAGAGAATGATATAAGCTATATTTTTCCCTGAAAAAAAGATTGGCTCCTATGGGATGACAAAATATAGATAGAAAGATGTAATAGCTTAAGATACATACATACATATACACTCACGCCTATAATCCCCGAAGGGGTAGGCAGAGGTGTATCCAGTACACCCACTTTTCGCCGAATTTCGGTCCCATAATGTGATAGGGGGCGAGCCTATCGCCATACCGGGCACAGGTTCCAGACTCCGGGCTAATACTGAGAATTTCTAGATAGAAAAACCCAATATCACTTTACCCGACCCGGGGATCGAACCCGAGACCTCAGCACAGCGGTTGTAACGCATGCGCAATTACAACTGCGCCACCAAGGCAGTAGCTTAAGATTACTTGAGAATTTTATACCTTTTCATTCAAAAATAATTTCCACGCAGGCGGAGCCGCGGGCAACAGCTAGTTGTATATAAATTTTAGTTTTATATACTCCTCTATATATAGGTACATTAACTACGCCAAATCTCACACTCTGTGCGTGCAATAATCACAAAGCGGCACATTTTCTTTTCACGTAATAATATGTAGAAATAATAATAATTAATTTAATATTCTGTACAACGTATGTTGATACGTATATTTGGGTTCAAAGCGTTTGAATCCTAATACTTAGTTTTGTAGGTCAAATTATCTCTGAGTTTTTTTTCCTGGCAAGGCAAAGTTACCACACGATGGTAAGCGTAGAGCCGTCTAATTAGAGCATCGAGTAGCGAGAGACTACCTATCCCTCGCTACTCAACACAATCATGCCGGCCTGTTTCTTCACACTACATTTCGGCACATTTGTGACAACTAGTGATAAATGTTATCATGTTTGATATATTCCAATGCATAAATGTAATTATTAGGCACTGCTATGAAAAACCTTTCACAGCTATAATAATTCCATACACAGGCAGATATTTATTTCGGGTCTGGGTGTTGTGGGACCGCAGTCCCTCGTAGTTCTTGATACCTTCAATATAGGAAACAATATAACCTTTTGAGGAATCAGGACTATGCATATGACTGATGAGTTATTATAATACACTTAAAAGCCACACTTAGTCCTGACCCCACAAAAGGTCAAAACTGTAGTAAAAACTACGAGGACCCACGGTCCGATAACACACAGACCCGAAACAAATCTTTATGGATCGCACAATCATTTGACTCGGTACGAGAATCGAGCCCGCGGCCTCTCGTTTCTCAGACAGCTTCACTCACTGAACCATGGAGGTTATCCTACTAATATTATAAATGCGAATGTTTTGATGGACGTTTGTTACTCAATCACGCTACAACGGCTGGACGGTTGAAATTTGGCACAGAGATAGATTATAGTCTGAAATAGCACATAGGCTACTTTTTATCGCAGAAAAGATTACAATTTCCATGGGATACTATAGTTGTCCCAGAGCAAGGGATAGACATGATTTTTTACATAATGGCAGTTCAGGGATCAGAAAATGACATAGACTACTTTTTATAATAATAATAATACTAGCCCTGTATTAAACATTGTCCCACTGCTGGGCACGGGCCTCCTCTACTAATGAGAGGGGTTAGGCCTTAGTCCACCACGCTGGCCTAATGCGGGTTGGCAGACTTCACATAGATTCGAAATTCGTATAAGATTCTATATGCAGGTTTCCTCACGATGTTTTCCTTCACCGTTAAAGCAAGCGGTAATTAACATTTAATACACACATAACTTAAGAAAAGTCAGAGGTGTATGCCACTTGGGTTTCGAACCTACGGCTTTCGTCTTGGCAGTCCGTACCGCAACCAACTAGGCTATCGCTGCTACTACTTTTTATCCTGGAAAAAAATCACACTTCACATGGGATAGCAAAATATAGAAAGGTTTAATAGCTTAAGATGCATCCATGGGTTGTATTCCTTTTCTTCCAAATATAACCTTCACGCGGGCGGCGCCGTGAGCAACATCTAGTATACAATAAAATACAACTTTATAATAATTTACCGAAGTTGGTAACAGTTGCAATGAAAAAGCAATAAAAATGCGGCAAGAGTTTTTGGATTGTTAAAATTAGGTTAGTGAAAATATTTTTGGTTAACTAAACAACTTTTTCGGGGACAAAGTTGTACGTAGTTAAAAATGACAACAAAAAATAAATTTTGGTACCGAGTATTACTGAGCAGTAAAAATTTGAAAAGGAAAATTTTATAAAAAAAATGGTATGAATTAAAATTAGCTTTTTCCTGCAGTTTCTCATGCGGTAGTCGGTACCTGCAATCTTAATAATAATTCGTTTTATGAGAGGTACTTAAAATATTATATACTTATTTTCCAGTTTTTTAAGTGTAATTATTGTTGGGTAATTCTCATCTTAAGGTGAATAAAAAGTCTTAAATCAATTTTAAAGTGAATAAATATAATAGACCCCAATAAAATATCAGCCTGTCACACAAACATTTGTCTCGGTGCGGGATTCGAACCCACAGCCTCTCATGTCCCAGACGGCTACTTGCCCACTGGGCCACAGAGGCTGTCAATAATGTCAAGAGTATTCAAATTCAAATTTTTATTTTATCTTATCAATAGTGGTCCCGGACAGATGTTGTCCTGTCATAAAACTCCTTCTCCATCGACAAAATTTTCGCTGAAATAATAAGAAATTCAGATCTTGACAACAGCACCACCTATCGGATCTAAAACTTATTTTTCATGTTTGACCCAACCACACAGATACACAAAATTTCATTGAAATCGGTGAGTGGTTTCAAAGCCTATAACGGACATGGGTAGAAACAATTTTTATATTAATACAATATTTCTATCAATATATAAAAAGGACAACAATAAAACTTTAATCCTGTCGTACTAATCTACGTGTTAGTTACCAAATAAATAAAGCTCGTAACAGGATTAGGTTAAGTTTCAAAAGTTTCCCTTTTGTACCCACAAGCCTCGGGCAGTATACCGGGAATATTTAGTTTGAAAACTTTACAGAGATTATGTAGAGAATGAATATATGCTACATATAGTAAAAGCTGCGAACAAGCTGTGGAATAGTTTGCCAGCTAACGTTTTCCCTCCTCCCTACGATCTTGTTCCTTTAGGCGTAGTGTGAAGCTAAACAGCAGGCCGGTATGATGGTGTTGAGTACAGCGGGATAGACTCTCTCGCTTCTTGATACTGTAACTGGACGGCACTGCACTTACCATCAAGTGCAGCGTGGGCACTTTGCCTAGGATAAATAAAAAATAAAGTGCGCACACCGCACTGTCATTCCTGAATCGCGTTAGTAAAGTTTACGCGACACTGGACATATATGCTCCCCCCTATAAAATTATAAGACCGAAATTCGGCGGAAAGTGGGTGTACTGGTTACACCTCTGCCTACACCTTCAAGGATTACAGGCGTGAGTGTATATGTATGTATGTAATTTACAAACCCCACGATTCGCTGCAATATGTGCGGTGGAAGGGGTACCACCTTGGTCTACGCTGTTGAAAGACGACACCGATTTTAAGCTAGACCCCACCATCGCATCACCATAGTACAACAATTGGTACGTGTAAATACAACAAAAAATACATATTCCAATGACTACATTTAAGCTACATTTTAATAAAATAAATACCGATGGAAATGTCAACATTTTCGAGTCCCTTGCCATACCACGGAATCCTGAAAAGACGTTTAATACACGCAAAACCGTCAAAAACAAATATGCTATCCCCTAATCTTGGCAAAACAAAAACGTCTTGGACAGATATAACAAAAATATTTGTCTTCCCTTAAACACAGTGAGTGCCTCTTTAGATAACAAACAATCGGTGTTTGTGAAAGGTATTTGACCTTGGGCGTTATGGGCCAATGTTGGTTACTGTTGGATGAAATTCGCCAATATATGCCTATTATATTTGAGTTTCACAGTATAATAATCGTTAACATTAAATTATATCTAAATGAATCGTACCTAGATCAAACCGCTGTAGAAGCTGAAACTTTAAAACCGCATTAAACTTTCACAGCTTCGTAAAGCTGGTGAGTAGCCGGCTATGAAACGAGAGACCGTGGGTTCGATTCTCACACCGAGACAAATGTTTTATGACGGACAGATATTTGGTTCAGGCCTGGGCGTTGTGGGACCGTAGTCTCTCGTAGTTCTTGATCCCCACGATACAGGTTTGACCTAGTGGGTCTGGATTATGTGTGTGACTATTGGGTGTATTTATTTATCTGTATTTTCGAAAAATTTCGTATGCTTTTTACATGTCATAATAATGTTAAGGTCTACTGGCGCTTCGGAAATGCCCACTGGTCTGAGAAGAAGCACCAAGAAACTCAGCCGTAGGTCTTTTGTAATTTATCATTACATTATAAAATAATTCACATAACACACAACAACAATTTTCTCTTTGTTGGTCTAAGACAATAGCTGTACTATAAATTGATTAAAATACTGATAAAACTATCTTAGAAACAAGTGCACATTTTTAAATGTTAAATACTCAGTGCTTAAATTGAATTTATGATAATAATTATTATGCTCGTACTGTTAGCGAACTCCAGTATAAATGACCGGACTAAATACAAAATACTATTCAAGATTTAATTAGAGTTCATTTAATGGAACTGGAAAACGATGTGAAATTAATTTGAAACTCTTGTGTATTTGGACCCTGGGAGGGCTGGTTGTTCATTTTATGTAATAACTTTATTTGATATTACGGAATTAAGTGATGCTGGATAGTTTATATTAACTATAGTGGACTGTATATTTTTATACTAGCTTGCAGTTCTTCTTCGATATATTACAGTGTCTTGATTTCTGGCAGTTGGTCTTTTGGGTTCCGATGTAATTAAATGTATAATTGGATCCCAGGCTGATGCTAGCTTCCAGCCACCTTCTCTATTTAAATTTAGATGTTTAATTTCAATAGCCTCTTGAATCATCCTAGGCAGGAATCGGTGATCTTTGGCAAGGATTTGTGGTTTGTCAAATCTAAGATAATGCTTAGAGCCGTCCTCTGAATGTTCAGCAACTGCATACTTCGTCTCGGCTTGATTTTATTTACATTTTATGCTAGTAATTTTATTTTGTTCATTTTCTACCTTTTGATTAAATGCTTATTTCAAGTCTTATTAAGTAACTGTAACCTATTTACTTTTTGCCTATCCAGTACAAAGATACTCCAAGACACAATCGCATTGTAACTTCGAATCTATAGAAATTTCTATGTAGTAATTTTAACGCAAAATGTAACCAAATTATGTTTGAATTCCGTCTTTATGTTTGTATAACTATTAAATGTTTCCACAGAACTTCGTCGATCTACGGCAGTATATGGCGTAAAATAGATGAAACCCTTCGTTCAATTGCTCTTGTAATCACGTTTTCGATTTGATACAATGCAAATTACAAGCGTATAATTTATAGAATGCCTCGGTGGCGCAATTGTAATTACGTACGTGTTATGCCCGCTGTACACACTGGGCCAAGGTGCTGGGCCAGCAAGTTGGTAGGTAGTTGATGTTATTTTTTTAGTGCCTTGACAGGCAGACGAGTAGATGGGCCACCTGATGGTAAGTAGTCACCGCCGCCCATAGACTTCTGCAATGCCAGGGCACAGCAAAGCCGCTGCCTACCGTTGAAAACCTACGCCAAGTAGCCCTCTACACGTTGGTCCAACATGCTGGCCCAGTACCTTGGCCCAATTTGTACAGCGGGTTTGGTTGCTGTGCTGAGGTCTCGGATAGCCAGATATAGAAAAGTGTAATCGCTTAAGATGCTTCCATGAATTGTATACCTTTCTTACAAAGGTAACCGCCACGCGGGCAGAGCCGCGTGCAGCATCTAGTATTGTCTATAGAGTGGCTCTACAACTGTAACAATTTGCAAACAAAAGTGGATCCATGGTTCCTAAGGGCCTATTCAGGGTTATTGTCTGCGTATAATAGACAGTGCACGGTTATTAGCTTTCTGTTCAAACCCATCTGCAAGAATCTAGGCTGATTCAACGCGGCTGTGGCTGTAACTAGAAATCAGGTTAACCGTTTGGATTTGTAGCATGAGTATAAAGTCAGGATGGTCTAGGAGACCTAACTCATGAATAGGTTAAGAATTTAATGAATTTGTCATGGGGTATCAGGAAACGGGTTGAGTTTAATGCCAATAAAACCCAGGTGTGCGCGTTCCCGTGCATAAATTCTTTTTTTTTAACCTGGCACGACAAAGTGACAACACTGCACCTGATGGTAAGTGCAGTGCCGTCCAATTAGAGTATCGAGTAGCGAGAGACAATCTATCCCCTGCTACTTAATACAATCATGCTGGCCTCCTTCTTCTCACTACGGTGTAGTGATTACGCCATGGGCAAGAAGGTGAAAAAGCGGTCGTAGGTCTAGTGTCAGAGTACTCAGAATTCCGCAAAACAGTGAAACATCGTACAACAACTCTAGACCCTGTACAAAAACCGGATGTACACTGGCTGATCCCGGAACGCGACACACTTACGTGTGCCATTATGGCAGGTTTTACACCCTGTGTTCGGTGGTCGCTATCTGGGTGGATACGAATATCCTACCACCAGCAAAATCGATATATATATAAAAAATAAATATGTATACAAATATATAAAAAAATGCCGAAGCTCGAATACACCAACTGAAAATATTACTACATCAATACTCGTATAACACATGATACAAATTCAAATCCTAACTACCCAGAAAACATAAGTTGTACGGTTTTACAACTACCCAAAAATTACTAATGACTCTCTTTTCCTTTTATATATCACTTTTCCGAAACATCTAATATAATAATATTTTTCACAGCACGGAAACGTCTTGTTTCTGCCCCAAATAACGAGATATGAATTATGATTTGCCACTAGTAAGCCTTGATTGAAATAGGTCAATCGATTTTATCATCTTGGAATATTGTTTACGCCTTTTGTACATACATATAATAAATACCCTTCAGAGCTTCACAAATCTATATTTCATCTTCTTCTCTAATACATATAAAAATAAATGTTGATATATGTACATACTAGCTGTTGCTCGCGGCTCCGCCTGCGTGGAGGTTATATTTGGGAGCAGAAGTATACAATCCAAGGAGTTGTCTTATGCACTGAGGCACCTGTAGCGATTGTCCAGCCTCTCAGGTGATGTGCCTGAATCTTGAGATTGCATCTAAAGAATACCCCATAAGTTAAACCTCACTTTGCCCCTTTTAGGGATGATTTTTCAAAAACGTTGAAACACGTATTTATTTATTTCCTACCAAAAGCCTAAATATGAATTTCCAGATCCCTAAGTCGAGGAATTATGGATTTCCCATACAAATTTTGACCTCCTATTTGACCTCTTTCAAGGTTGTTTTTGAGAAAAAAGATAGCCTATGTCCTTCTCCAGGATATAATCTATTCCCTTACCAAATTTCATAACAATGCGTTCAGCCGTTTAGTCGTGAATAGATAACAAACAAACAAACAGAGTTACTTTCGCATTTATAGTATTAGTATGGATTACATAGACACGTATAGACAGCCTTCATGGCGCAGCGGGCGAGTAGCCGGCTGTGAAACGACAGGCCGTAGGTTCGATTCCCACACCGAGAAAAATGTTTGCTTACAGACAGATGTTTTTTCATAATAGTTTGTTGACAGGATCTGGGTGTTGTGGACGATCCATAGATGCCTCCATGCTATTACACACATTCCCACAGGAATTGTACATTTTTCCGGGATAAAAAGTAGCATATATGCTATTCCAGACTATAATCTATCTTTGTGCCAAATTTCAACCAGATCCGTCCAGCGGTTGTAGCGAGATTGAGTAACAAACATCCATCCATCCATCCAAACATTCGCATTTGTAATAATAGTAAGATAAAACAGAAATGAATTATATAGCTAAATTTAACTATACACAACCTATTAATTACCACTTGATACATAACAAAATTGAATCACAATGCCTAAACTAGTATTAAGTCCCACACATAATTAATACAACGCACGGTCCATATGATCAACGGCGGTGTTTACGGGTTACTCGATATTGGGATGTAGTTGGCAATTTTTTATATTCCTCCAACGTGGACTCTATTACCATGGCATAGATGTGATATTCGTTTGTGTGGGTGTAATTATAACCCTGTCTATTTTAGGTGCGGTATTACTATACCGTGTGTATAGTAGTGTTGCGTGTTTTGCCAATACTGGTTAGATTTATGTGAAGCTTTTGTACTGAAATCTGTTTTGCTAATTGATGCATGTGTAGAGACTGTAACGCTACATTCTAACAGTGACTAAAATTCCAAGACGATTCTGGAATCTGCTCACCCAATCGCACAAAAGTGTACGTGCAATATTAATTGTAGCTTCATTAAGGAATGTTTGTTTAAGCAGTATTTGTGAGAGCCCATTCAACTTATGTTTTATGATCTAAGAATTTGATGGTCAGAGACTGGGATATTATCCCCGTGCAACCCTTGTTGCAGAAAATCTGCCTACAGTATCCCTCATTTAAAAATGTAACATATACTCAAATTCAACATATTACTGTAATGTAATTAAATTTCTAGTAATTTAATCTATTTGACAGCCTCCTTGGCGCAGCGGGTGAGTAGCCGATTGTGAAACGAGAGGCCGTGGGTTCGATTCCCGCACCGCGACAAATGTTTGTGTTACATATAGATATTTGTTTCGGTACTGGGCGTTGTGGGAACTTAGTCTTTCGTACTTCTTGATACCCACGATACAGGTTTTACCTAGTGTCGGGTCAGAACTATGTGTGTGACTGTTGGGCGTATTTATAATCCAGATCCAGATCATTATTTCCGTTCTCGTCGATTAGATTATTTTTCAGGCATTTTCCCCCAAAACAGACATGTTCCCCGCGTCATCTTTGAAGTCAGCCGCATCTTTAACAATTCTGCGAGAAAAAAAATTCGCCAACTTACCTAGTATAAAATATTATTTCCCAAATGTTTTCTCCAAAATGGAAGGCTTCAATAATTTTCATGTCCATTAACTGCTATAATTACAGCCGTTACAGTTCGAATAGTTGGCATTCAAATCTAAAGTTTAGGAATTGCTATCTCTTACTTAACAGCTGTATGGAATTTGGGGCTATTAGTTATTTGTAGTTCTTAATTGTACTAGATTGCGAATTGAAAGCAGTACTATAAGTTTATAATTTAGTTAAAGCAAAACTGTAGAAAATTGTTTAAAACCTAAGTTGCTAACAATAGGGTATTTGAGACGATTTTTTTAATTATTTTAATTTATTTATTTATTTATTTTATTTTATTTTGGACAACAAACAGTCACATACATCAACAAAATAAGTTTGATTACATGTTTACAACTTACAGACTTTGAGTGCCAACACTTTAATCAACAATTTACATTACCTAAAACCCATTATAGAATGTTTTTTTATGAATACGAAAAAAAATTAGTAAAAATAAAGGGGGATAGTCAGATGTTCCCACTACGCTAAAAAGGGGTTTATTTTGCATATATTCGGTTATATATCGAATAATTTACAAAATTACACACTGAAATCAGTAGTTTTTTGTGTTTAATTTTAAAAGAGTACCTACTATTGCTGTTTTATTGATTAACTTTCTTATTATAATAACAGATATATCAAGTAACAATATTAAAATACCGTCGAATTCTGAATCTTCTTTCAGAAGTTGGTTGACCAGAACGTTATACTAGAAGAAGCTACGCAGCTACCGACATGACTGTGTAGAGTAGCGAGGGATCCCTGGCTACTTGATACTCTAACTAGACGGCACTGCAGCCATCAGGTGCAGTGTGGTCATACCAGATTAAAAGAAACAGTTCTGCAATTGTCAATTTGTAAAGTACTTCATTCATTATATTATGATGAAATTAGGGTTATAATAACATAACATATTTACGTAATAATATTTGACGGCACCTGCGCCGTCGTAGTAAACAACACGTGCACCAATCAAACCAGCGCGCGCGTCATTCGGTTATTCCACTCTCCCCATTACGAGACTTGTTTTGACATCTCTATAAAGAGCCAGAACGACAGTTTTTCGGGCAGTCTTGGCTCTGGCGTGGCTTGGTGCACTTGTGGTATACCCCGCTAGCTTATCCTTAACTCTTTGGATAATTGATTTGTGAAAACGAATTAATTATTATGCCTGGCTTTGGCTGTACATCAGCCACTACCCAGGTAGTGCTGATCGACGAAACATTAATCAATTGTGTTATGTATCAGCCTATACAATAGCAAGTGGGTTTCTTACTTTCCACGGTTAGTATTCTGAACTGGCAGTAGCTTAATAAACTATAATGGGTTCAACTTGTGTTATTTCTACGAAACCGTCATACGATGTGCATTCTGACTGTCCCTGACGATCGGAGATGTCAGGGACAGTCCGATGTGATGATGAGATGAGATGAGACCTCTCCCAGCCTCGACCTGATGTACCTACACCTAACCTGACATGACATACTGTGTTGTGCTGCGACATGTACAAATAAATGACTTGATTTGATTTAAAGATGCAATAACGTTTATTAATTCGAACTGTCTTATATTTTGTCGAGAAATACGAGAGTATTTCAATCTCCCACATCCAAAATCGAAACATGTGTCTGTAAATCGCACTAACACTTGTTTTTTTTCGAGGATCGGCTTCATAGCTTCTGACATCACCAGCTTCTCAACGCTACGATGGCTTTTTAAGTAGCGAGGAACAATCTATTAATCGCTACTCAATCATGCCGAACTACTGTTTAGCCTCATAACGCCATGGGACAAGGAGGTGTAGAGCGGTCGATGGTGTAGTGTCAGAGTACTCTGAAGGCCGTAATACGGACAAACATCGTACCCCAACTCTAGACCCCCGACAAAAATCGGATGTACACTGACCCTGACACTTACGTGGGCCACTACGGTGGGTTTTGTATCCTGTGTACGGTGGTTGTTATCTCGGTGGATATATCAGCAGTCGACTAATCAGTAATAACGCTGATAGATTGTATTTTTATAAGATTTATGGTGTCACAAACGACCAAGCACTATTATACAGCCGTTGAAATTCCACGTTAACGCATCAAGATGTCATGGCGGATTTAATGGTGTGCCATTAAGGAATTTCGGTGTAAATTCAAAGCGACAACTAATGAGTGCGGGAGATTTATAGGTCTAAGCTCATTAGCGCCCAAGATTTATGATCTAATTACTGCTCCTGGTTCTGTTTAGGCATTTTCTAAGTCTCTTGATATTTGAGAAATATTTTCGGAGTAGATAAGGTTTATTTATTTATTAAATAACACACCAGTGATACATGCATCCAAAAATCACAAATAATAAAAAATAGTACAAACTCTGATATATATGCCTATTGAAGGTATGCACAGCATTCTCATACGAATAACATTGACATACAATTACAAAATAACAGTAAAAACAGAGGATAACAAATATGACAAAGCCTCGCATTGAAATTTAATATAAGTAGCTGTAAAACAACAATAAAATAAAAAAATAGTAATCATAAAATTTAAATAACAGTAACCTTCAATTAAAACCAAAATTATCATAAAATTAAAAAATATACAAAAATTAAAATCAACTTTAAATAATAAACTCTAGTCTTCCTTATCAAGCAAGGTTCTAAACGCCTGCCAAAAAAATATTTATTTCATCGCAACTTTTAAAGGCCTGAACCGATTTAGATGTAGCACAACCAATCCTTAGATATGATATCCAATATGTCCAAGTTGCATTGAAAAATTTACCTTATTCGACAGTATTATTTTGAGGCAGTATTGACTTCTAAATATGAAAAGGTGCTAGCTGTGTCAGCTCCTACATCATACATACATATACACTTACGCCTTTAATCCCTGTAGGGGTAGGTATGATGTCAGACAGATTCCAGACTCCGGGCTAATACTGAGAATTTCTAGATAGAAAAACCCAATATCACTTTACCCGACCCGGGGATCGAACCCGAGACCTCAGCACAGCAGTCGTAACGCATGCGCAATTACTGCGCCATCGAGGCAGTCCTACATCAATTCGTGCGAAAGATTAAAATTACTACGTCTAAGATCTTGAGGTATCGAAAGTCCGTCTGGGTAGACAAATTGTAAGCCCGGATCGACAATGGCACGCACTTTTGGTACCAAGCAGCTCAGCGAGTCACTTGAAATGAGCAAATGTTTTTAACCCATAACGAAATTAATCATAATCAAATAAAAATATAAACAGGAATTGGTTGGTTGGAGTTTTATCCAACACTAATCAACAAAGTAGAAGAAAAATGTTTTGGAATTTTGACAATGGCCAAGTCGGGTTTATGACTTTTTTAACCAAAAGTAAATGTATAAAGAAAAACTACAAAATGCTTTATCTTGGACGCTCTAAACTTCAGCTATAGCTGGTACTTGTATGGGGATATCAAAGTTGAAACCTTAACTCAATTTCCTGAGAAATGCCTTTAAACTTGCTGAGGATAAGGAAGCCCTAATATAAATTGTATCCAAAAAATATCTAGTAAGAATGGAAAGTGAAAAAAAATCCCATCGATTATACACAGAGATTGGAGTCGTTCATAGTGGCAGTCATTTTCATTTTACGGAATCGGGCCCACAGGGTGACCAACGTGGGTGAATTGATGCGGACAACTTTTTGTAGATCAAAAATAGTCAATCAGCCATTCAAAAAATATTTACTGCTTGGATTTAAATTATTTAGATCAATAATCAACCAACAGTAATATTGTGAAGACTGCATACTTTGTATATTCTCATAAGAAACGTGACTAACTCATAAAGACCACCTTAATAATAAACTCATTTGCAAAAAAAAAACGGACACCTAAGCAATGAACCATTTCAAATGTTACTATTGGTTTGTTTGATAATTATAGGTAGTTTTTCTTTCACAAGTTTGTAAATTAATAAGCAAATAATCGTTTTCGTCAGTATTATCATAAAATTTATGGGTTTTAATGCTAAAGTTCACTAGTAGTGTATGCTCGCTAGTAGTGCATATGCTCGTGAAGTAAAAGTTAACAAAGATTTTTGTTTGTTTTTTCTTTAATAAAGTAAAAGCAGATAAATGTTTAGTATCGAGTGTGACCCCCTCTAGCTGAAATCACAGCTTGAATTCGTCTGGGTATGCTAGCGAGGATATACCGGATACTTACTTGCGGAATACGTTCCCACTCCGCGGTAATCACATTCTTCAGCTCTCTGATGGTCTGCGGAGCCGGTTGTACTGATCTCACGCGTCGTTTCAGAACGTCCCAGACATGCTCTATAGGATTGAGGTCGGGACTTCGAGTTGGCCCATCCAAACGACGAATGCCGACCTCTTGCACATACGCTTCCACATCGCCAGACCGGTGGGCGCGAGCGTTGTCGTCCATAAAAATTGAGTCTTCGCCTAAAGCAGCCAATGCGGGTTGTGCATGAGGAATTAGAACTTCCGTTATGTATCGATGTCCAGTCAGTGAGCCGTTTTCAATGAAGACTAACTCTGTACGATCCATTGAATTTATTCCTGCCCAAAACATAACAGAGCCCCCACCATAAGGTGTGATTTCTTCAAAACAAGCCTCTGCAAAGCGTTCTCCTCGTCTTCATAGCACTCGCCGACGTGGATCTTCACCGAACAGAGATATCCTGGCTTCATCGGAGAACAATACCCTATTCCAGTCTTCTTGAGTCCATGACTCACAATTTCGAGCAAACCTAACCAACTCTGTGCTCACGGAGTAACTTAGGGCCGCGGGCCGGGCGATGACTGCCTATATTGGCCGCGAGAAGCCTCCTCCTGACCGTCCATAGACTAATATGCACATTTCTTACTTCTTCGAGGTTGTTCTTAAGGTCCATATACGAAGACTTGCGATTTCTCAATGCGCGACTCACAAGAAAACGATCATCCCGTGGTTGGGTACATGGTTTTCTTCCAGAACCAGGCCTTCTCTCGACGGAACCGGTGTCTTGATACCGCTGCCAGGTCCTTTGAACCGTCGAGCGACTCACACTTAGCCTCTGAGCCACGAAGCATTTGCTGCAACCCTCTTCGAGCAGCGCAATAATTTTGGTAGCTTTTACCACTTTCTCTAACATTATTGAGACAGCTAAACAGCAATAAATGAAGCTTTGACAATTAAGAATATGAAATAAATTCATAAAAATTGACTAAAAGTTATGAAAACCGATATTATCTTTTGGAACTTCGCACCAAAAATGTAGGATAAAAAGTGGTTTTCTGTAAAAACGTGCATCAAACGAAAATTTGAATTTAGAACGTACTGTTTTAAACACCACGGCATTTTTAAAACCGACCAGTAACATGTACAAATGATTGACATTTTGGTACCGTATTTTTTTAAAGAAGAATTAAAATCAAAACCGCCCGTTTTTTTTGCAAATGAGTGTATATTGTTTTATCCTATCTTAAGAAGGCAGGCAGTAGGCATTCTATTTGTAGGCAGCGGCTTTGCTGTGCCCTGGTATTGCAGAAGTCTATGGGCGGCGGTGACTACTTACCATCAGGTGGCCCGTCTGCTCGTCTGCCTATCGAGGCAAAAAAACGCAGGCACCATATTTAAAAATTATACCTCCATTCTCACAACTAAAACGAATCTTACAACACCTTATTTGTTTAAATTAATGTGAGGCAGTTTAGGCTTTAGAACGTGCCAAAGAAATAGACACAATCATTGTGTATGATTGTGTCTATTTCTTTAGAAAATCGAAAAATATCATCAAACATCGCCCTACTTGTGTGTTGGTATGTGGTATGTACTATGATATTGATTCTAGGTATGAGCAGGCGTAACCATCAGAGGAGCGTCCCGCTTGTCTTGTTACTCAGATCAAATGACAAATTAAATAAAAATATGTAAAAAAGTGAGGCTATAAACTCATAATTAAAATTTTAAGGGCTAATCTTAACTATTTCACCAACATTCATAGATATACACTCACGCCTGTAATCCTCGAAGGGGTTGGCAGAGGTGTAGCCAGTACACCCACTTTTCGCCGAATTTATTCCCAGAATTTGGTCCCATCATGTGATTGGGGCGAGCCTATCACTATACCGGGCACAATTCCAGACTCCGAGCTAATACTGAGAATTTCTAGATAGAAAAACCCAATATCACTTTACCAGACCCGAGGATCGAACCCGAGACTTCAGTACAGCAGTCATAACGCATGCGCAACTGCGCCACCGAGGCAGTTTACCAACATTGTGTAAATATTAACCAGTTTTTGCAGGGTAATTGTATTTCAATTTAAACTAGATTTTGCTTTGTTTTAATTCGGTAAAATAACTAGCGTTCATCAGTTGGGAATGTTTATTAAAACTTTTGCTGGAAACTATTTCTTCTGTTTCAATTCAATTTGTTACAATAAAAATATACTTTATTTTTCTCCTAGAATAACTGGGTGAATAAAATGGGTTGTTTCATTACTTGTTTTATTAAATTAACGTTTGACCTACATTGTTCTTTCCAATTTAAAATCTGTATATATATATAAAAGAAGAAACTGACTGACTGACTGATCGATCAACGCACAGCCAAAACGGCTGGGGTTAGAGACTTGAAATTTTGACAGTAGGTACCTTTTATGACGTAGCCATCCACTAAGGAAGGGTTTTTAAAAATACCACCCCTAAGGGGGTAAAATAGGGGATGATAGTTTGTATGAAAATCCGTTATTTTTGAAGTTAAGTTTATGAAAATTAGTATTTGGCCTTTTAGTCAAAAATAAAAAATATGCATTTCAGGATTTTTGGAAATTCCACCCCGAAGGGGGTAATATAGGGGAAGAAAGTTTGTATGAAAATCCGTCATTTTTTAAGTTAAATTCATGAAAATTAGTATTTGGCATTTTAGTTAAAAATAAAAAATATATGTTTCAGGATTTTTGGAAATTCCGCCCCTAAGGGGGTAAAATAGGGAATGAAAGTTTGTATGAAAATCCGTAATTTTTAAGTTAAACGCATTAATATTAGTATTTTGTATTGTATACTTTTTCTCCCAAACATGACCTCCACGCGGGCGGAGCCGCGAGCAACAGCTAGTTAATTATAAATCTTCATTTAATCTAATCTACTTTAAATATGTAAATGTAAAAACGCTTTTCATTTTTATCGAATAATTCTATTAAACAAAATATTTTTTCAACAAATTCTCTTGAAGCCAAAATAGCCAGTAGTCACTGCCCTACGCCAAGGATATATCAGAATTATGATAAAATAACTATGAATGAATAAAAAATTATACTAGCCCTGTATTAAACATTGTCCCACTGCTGGACATGGGCTTCCTCTACTAGTGAGAGAGGTTAGGCCTTAGTCTACCACGCTGGCCTAATGCGGGTTGGTAGACTTCACATACCTTCGAAATTCTTTTGAGAATTCTCAGGTATGCAGGTTTCCTCACGATGTCTTCCTTCACCGTTAAAGCAAGCGATAATGATGATTAACATTTAATACACACATCACTTTAGTAAAGTTAGTGGTGTATGCCATTTGGGTTTCGATCATACAACTTTCGTCTTAACAGGACGTACCGCAACCAACTAGGCTATCGCTGCTACCTATAATATATATTATAAAAAAATGTAAAAATAATTTAATTAAACCACTCCGAACTTCATGGTCACCATAGTCCACGGATATATGGGCAGCCTTTATTACTTCCCGTTACGGCTCTGTAATAAATCATCCGTTGATAAAACCGCGATACATTCAGCGAGGTATATCGCTTATTGTTTTCTACGTATAAACTATTTTACGCTTTATTCAATCCGTATACCTGGGGAGTTGAGTTGTGTGAAGTAATTTATCAACTCAGAAATTTGAAATAAAGGACTCAGATAATTAGGACAGTCCGCCTCGTGACCTGGCTGTAAAGTTTTCGAAACGTCGAGTAAGTAGTTGAGTTGTTCGAAAAGTACACCGACTTCAATGAAAAACAAATTATGCGTCCCTATAAAATTTGAGTATTGTCCTCGATTTTTCTGAGATCCTGACTTGGTGCCAATGGGACCACCAAGGAAGTATACCCATTAAAACAAAAAAAGAATTTCTCAAATCGGTCCAGGCGTCTTCATGTAATCGGGGAACATACATAAAAAAACAATTGAATTGAGAACCTCCTCCTTTTTTGGAAGTCGGTTAAAAAAGAAAATAAAGCGCGACAAAATCCGTAAAATTTGTTTTATATCAATGTGTAATACTTGCATTAATATATTAAACCACCTTAGTCAAGCTGGCATAATGAATAGGAAGACTTCACAAACCACATTTTTATGAGAATTCTAAATAAATAATAATAATAAATTAATACACCCAATGGTCACAGACATAGTTCTGACCCATACTAGGTAAAACCTGTATCGTGGGTACCAAGAACTACGAAGGATTACGGTCTGTTAGGCGACGGAGTCTATTTGTATTTAAAAAAAAAAATTACCACATTATAGTTTATTGGTAAATCCGCTAGTCGCGAATGCCAGAATGTAACTGATTTTAAAATGCAATAATTTAAACTTGAACATAGAAATGACAATTCAGCATTTTGTACTTGAGTATAAGGTAAAATAATAGAAATGCTGACGTTGCTTTAATTGTTAAGAACTACTAGGGTTGCAACAGGTTCCTAAACACCCAGATCAGAAACAAATACCTGTCTGTCACGCAAACATTTGTCCCGGTGCGGGAATCGAACCCACAGCCTCTCGTTTAACAGCCGGGTACTCGCCCGCTGCGTCATGGATGTTGTCATATAGGTTTCCTCACGATGTTTTCCTTCACCGTTATAGCAAGCGATAATTATAAATACACATGTATTTTAGATAAGTTAGAGGTGTATGCCATTCGGGTTGCCATATGCCACTACGACTTTCGTCTCGACAGTCTGTACCTATCGCTGCTTTTTTATGTTAGCTATAGGTTCCATTATATTAAAGTTGTATATAATGGGCACACATCACGTCTCTATTTCACAATAAAGTACAGAAACATTGCATTTTAATGGGTAACATGTGTGGGCCAAAAATGCAATATCATTTATATTGCAGCGGCTACATGTTGCCCGGATTATGTCTCGTAAACCCTTAAGGGCCACCTCAGGGCAAATTTAACATACGTCGCTAGAGATGGGAAAGTATGTATCGATATTTAAAGACGTAATAATTATTTTTACAATTTGATTGAAAGAAAAATAAAATATGAATATGTAATTATATTTTCTCTAAACGACTTATTAAAAAGCCAATGATTGCCAATAAAATAATTATTGTTTAATATAAATTTAATTATCTTTGCCGCCTGGCATTTGTAAATCGAAATCTTAAACTGAAATTATTTTATTGCGTGTCCTAGATTTCAAACCTAAGATCACACCAGTTTCTCAGGCTAATGAAAAGTTATGATAAAATAATAACGACTTCTTTCTTTCTTTCTTTCTTGTGTCTGTTATATTTTATGTATATAATAAAAGAAATAAAGTTTTAACCAACACTCCAGCTAATTATACCGTCCTATTTTAAACTACGACGCTTGGCGACGCGCGTCGTCGCTCGACTTTAACCAAGCGTCGACGCGTGATTCCATATTTGCATAACACAAATTTGTACCTTAATAATGGAAAAATAGAGATGAATTTGCTATAGGCGATAAACATGACACAACGCGACGCTTCGACTCTGCGCCAGTGTGAGTTGACCCTGATGGATTAAAACAAAAAATATTTATCGATATTACAGAAAATATGTCAATACATTCCCCACACTACCCGGTTAACTCCTTCATAAGGGTATGTCATAATAATGGCATAAATCTTCTTGAGCCGACGTTAGAGCTACCTGTACCTTGTTTTTGTGACTCATTTTGCTTGACCTCGGGTTTTATAAGAAATGTTTGGTAACAAGATTTGATGGTAAGAAAAAACCTTACGTAGATTCAGCTTGGATAAACATATCTTGGTGTAATGTAGCTATAAAACACACCAGAACTACCCGTACTTCCTTACGGATCCACAGCTTCGTGGTGTCTACTACCCCGGCCCGAACCAAGAGGTTTGCAAATTCTTTTCCGCACCATCAAGCTGTGGAGCAGTTGTCCCTTCAGTGCTCCCTTCTTACTATGACCCTGGGTTCTTTAAGCGTAGTGAGAAGAAGCTACTCAGCAGGCCGGCATGATTGTGTCGCATAGTACAAGTATCAAGTAGCCATTTTCTCACGTTATTTATTTTACCTGGACGGACTGCGCTTACAGTCAGCTGCAGTGTGGTCACTTTGCCCTGCCAGTTCAATTCGATGTCCAGACAAATGTATAATATTATGTTAGATACTCCTTTTTCCAGACTATAAGGAATATGGACGAACCGGTCCAGTTGTTTTTAAAGATCATTTCTTGTAGACCATGAATGCACCCGGATATTCCTGGTACTAAGTGTCGTCGAAATCATTTCAAATATTAATAATTTGCTGTTATTTAGTTACAAAAATGCACTTTCTAACACAGATATCACCTTATTAACACATATATCATTCTAGACAGCCTCCAAGGTGCAATAGGTGCGTAGCTAGCTGTGAAACGAGAAGCTGCGGGTTTGATCCCCGCACCAGAAAAGTTTGTGCGATCCACAAATATTAGTTTCGTGTCTGGGTGTTGTGTTGAAAATGTTTCGTAGTTTACCATGACTCGTATCTTAGTGTGGGGCCAGGGCTATGTATGTGACTGTTGGGTTTTTCTATTTTTGTACAGTCTCTCTATTCAAAAGTTTTTACATACATATACATTCACGCCTGTAATCCCCGAAGGGGTAGGCAGAGGTGTAACCAGTACATCCACTTTTCGCTGAATTTCGATCCCATAATGTGATAGGGGGCGAGCCTATCGCCACACCGGGCACCATTCCAGACTCCGAGTTAATACTGAATATTTCTAGGTAGAAACACCCAATATCACTTTACCAGACCCGGGTATCGAACCCGAGACCTCAGCACAGCAATCGTAACGCATGCGCAATTACAACTGCGCCACCGAGGCAGTCAACACACACAATACGCACAAAAGTTTTTATGCATTTTTAAATATGTTAATATACACTCATTTGCAAAAAAACGGGCACCTAAGTAATGAACCATTTCAAATGTTACTATTGGTTCAGTTGGTATCAAACAGATAATTATAGGTAGTTTTACTTTCACAATTTTGTAAATTAATAAGCAAATAATCGTTTTCGTCAGTATTATCATAAAATGTATGGGTTTTAATGCTAAAGTTCACTAGTAGTGTATGCTCGCTAGTAGTGCATATGCTCGTGAAGTAAAAGTTAACAAAGATTTTTGTTTGTTTTTTCTTTAATAAAGTAAAAGCAGATAAATGTTTAGTATCGAGTGTGACCCCCTCTAGCTGAAATCACAGCTTGAATTCGTCTGGGTATGCTAGCGAGGATATCCCGGATACTTGCTTGCGGAATACGTTCCTACTCCGCGGTAATCACATTCTTCAGCTCTCTGATGGTCTGCGGAGCCGGTTGTACTGATCTCACGCGTCGTTTCAGAACGTCCCAGACATGCTCAATAGGATTGAGGTCGGGACTTCCAGCTGGCCAATCCAAACGACGAATGCCGACCTCCTGCACATACGCTTCCACATCGCCAGACCGGTGGGCGCGAGCGTTGTCGTCCATAAAAATTGAGTCTTCGCCTAAAGCAGCCAATGCGGATTGTGCATGAGGAATTAGAACTTCCGTTATGTATCGATGTCAAGTCAGTGAGCCGTTTTCAATGAATACTAACTCTGTACGATCCATTGAATTTATTCCTGCCCAAAACATAACAGAGCCCCCACCATAAGGTGTGATTTCTTCAAAACAAGCCTCTGCAAAGCGTTCTCCTCGTCTACGTAGCACTCGCCGACGTCGATCTTCACCGAACAGAGATATCCTGGCTCCATCGGGGAACAATACCCTATTCCAGTCTTCTTGAGTCCATGACTCACAATTTCGAGTAAACCTAAGCCTGGCAACTCTGTGCTCACGGAGTAACTTAGGGCCGCGGGCCGGGCGATGACTGCGTATATTGGCCGCGAGAAGCCTCCTCCTGACCGTCCATAGACTAATATGCACATTTCTTACTTCTTCGAGGTTGTTCTTAAGGTCCACATACGAAGTCTTGCGATTTCTCAATGCGCGACTCACAAGAAAACGATCATCCCGTGGTTGGGTACATGGTTTTCTTCCAGAACCAGGCCTTCTCTCGACGGAACCGGTGTCTTGATACCGCTCCCAGGTCCTTTGAACCGTCGAGCGACTCACACTTAGCCTCTGAGCCACGAAGCATTGGCTGCAACCCTCTTCGAGCAGCGCAATAATTTTGGTAGCTTTTACCACTTTCTCTAACATTATTGAGACAGCTAAACAGCAATAAATGAAGCTTTGACAATTAAGAATATGAAATAAATTCATAAAAATTGACTAAAAATTATGAAAACCGATATTATCTTTTGGAACTTCGCACCAAAAATGTAGGATAAAAAGTGGTTTTCTGTAAAAACGAGCATCAAACGAAAATTTTAATTTAGAACGTACTGTTTTAAACACCACGGCATTTTTAAAACCGGCCAGTAACATGTACAAATGATTGAAATCATTTTGGTACCGTATTTTTTTAAAGAAGAATTAAAATCAAAACCGCCCGTTTTTTTTGCAAATGAGTTTATTATATTCTGCTGGAACTTAAACTTGAAACAAAATCTTACGTTATCCATACTAATACTATAAATGCGAAAGTAACTCTGTTTGTTTGTTTGTTACCTCTTCACGACTAAACGGCTGAACGGATTGTAATGAAATTTGGTAAGGGAATAGATTATATCCTGGAGAAGGACATAGGCTATTTTTTTTTTCAAAAAACAATCTTGAAAGGTGTCAAATAGGAGTTCAAAATTTGTATGGGAAATCCATAATTCCTCGACATAGGTATCTGTAAATTCATATTTAGGCTTTTGGTAGGAAATAAAGAAATACGTGTTTCAACGTTTTTTGAAAAATCATCTCTAAAAGGGGCAAAGTAAAGTTAAACTTATGGGGTATTCTTTAGATGCAATCTCAAAATTCAGGCACAACACCTGAGAGGCTGGACAATCGCTACAGGTGCCTCAGTGCAGAACATAACTCCTTGGATTGTATACTTCTGCTCCTGAATATAACCTCCACGCAGGCGGAGCCGCGAGCAACAGCTAGTAATTTATATTCGCTAGGATTTTGATTCATAAACACAGTATTAATTATTATTCATTTGTCTACCATCGTACCGCTAATGAAAGAGTAATATTGTTTTATTATACCCGTTTATTTTATACGAAGTGCGGTAAGCATTCTGCATTAAATAGTGTAATTAATATTTTAAATGTACATGTAATTTTTAATGTATTCTACTTGAGTTATTAAATACGCGATATTTAAAAGATGCCATCAATTACTGGCTGTAAAAAATGGCATTTCCTAATAACAAAAAAACCATTAGCAGTCAGGCACTGCCGAAAAGTGAACACTTCATAGGAAATCTTGAAACTTTGGAATTACTATGTTCTTTTTGAAATAGTCTCTAAGCAGTAATAACTTTTTCTGTTTATGATTGCTTATCAATAATTATGGAACTTAATAGGCGTGCTTATGTGAAAAGTAAGTAACCTGAGCGTGACAGTAACACGAGTTCAGTGCTTTTCCCCATCCCAAAAGTGCCCAACGTGCCTAAAGAAGTTTTCACTTCATTATATTATATTGCTTGGCATAAAAAAGCACGAAAACCTAGTTGGGAGTCGGAAGTCGTATGTTATTAAGGCAAAGGCAAGCCACCTATGACTTTTACGAAAAATCGTGAGTATTCATTGTTAATTATCGCTTGCTTTAACAGTGAAGGAAACGTCGTGAGGAAATCTGTATACCCGATAATCTATATATAACACAAAAAATGTTTCTACCTATGTCTCTTATAGACTTTGAAACCACTCAACCGATTACAATGAAATTTTGTGTATGTGGGTAGTTGGCTCCAACTTAAAAGATTGGATAGTTTTAGAACCGATAGGTGGCGCTGTTTTAAAAATGGGAATTTCTTGTTATTTCAACGATCGGTCCACAGACAAGGCGGTTTATGGCAGGACAACGTCTGCCTGGGACTATGCCTTCATAAGAATTCCACAGGTATGTGAATTCTACCAACCCATGTAGTCAGCGTGGTGGACTAAGATCTAACCCATATCAACTCATCCGCAGCAGAGTAATAAAGTGCTGATATTTTGGTATATTTCCTGGAATTGAAGATTGTGTCTCTTTTTAATTCTGGCACGGCAAAGTCACCACATTGCATCTGATCGTACACGCAGTGCCGTCCACTTAGAGTATCAAGTAGCGAGAGAAATTGCATCCCTATTTACTCATCGCAATCATGCCGGTCTGCTGTGTAGCTTCTTCGCACTACGCCTAAAGGTCCCAGGATCATAGGATAGGCGATGTTTACGCCACGTAACACCAGATGGAATCAAAGTTAGCCAAGTATGACTAGTTACATTTATAACTTTTATGGGATACAAACGTGGATGTAAGTAAAATGCAATAATTGTCAAAATATATAAATGAAAACCCTACAAAACCTGTCTGCAAATTGGAAACCTGGCTATCGAATTTTTAATATGTTAACAGCGGTGCCGCGGATATTCGTGGATAAACGCGGATAGATTGGCGGATATACGCGGATAAAACGTTATCCGATAGGTGAAGCCCTTGCCTTTTATTTGTAGCATATTCAAAACAATTTACAGGTGTTTCTGAAATTATTCCGGATTGAATTCTCAAAGCTGGAATGTTATTGGATCAGGTTTCTTTGTTTTAAACATATTGTTTCCCTAATTTTCTTCGGGACTAAATGACTTTAAACAAACACATTTAATGAATTATCAAACACTTCGAAACTCCGTCGTTATTTGCTAATAAAATAAAAATAATCATGTTCTAAAAGAGGGTATCAATAAAATAAATTAAATTTGATGAGTGCGCACTCACGACTGTAATCTTTCAAGGGGGTAGGTTTAACCAGTAGACCCACATTCCACCGAATTTATTACCGTCCTATGATATGATAGGTATATCGCCATACCAGTCACTATTCCAGATTCCGGACTGATACAGAGTATTCCATGATAAACAAACCTAATACCAATTATACTCGACCCGGGAATCGTATCCAAGACTTCAGCACAGCTGTCGTACAGCGTATATACAATTACAGCGCCACTGAGGCAGTTTTTTTTAACCGACTTAAAAAAGGAGGAGGTTCACAATTCGTCGGAATCTTTTTTTTAAGTATGTTACCCGATTACTCGAAGACGCCTGGACCGACTCGGTGGCGCAGTTGTAATTGCACATGCGTTACGACTGATGCTGTGCTGAGGTCTCGGGTTCGATCCCCGGGTCGGGTAAAGTTATATTGGGTTTTTTCTATCCAGAAATTCTCAGTATTAGCCCGGAGTCTAGAATCTGTGCCCGGTATGGCGATAGGCTCGCTCGAAATTCGGCGAAAAGCCTACCCCTTAGGGGATTAGAGGCGTGAGTATATATGTGTGTGTGCCTGGACCGATTCGAGCCGATTTTAAAGTGACGCATAATTTTTTTTTTATTGAATTCGGTGTAATTTTTATGTATTAAAAAACTTTTTTAAATAAGCCATCTAGACAGCTTCTGCTAAACTTAAATTGCACGCGAGTTTGTGTGTAAGAAAATCCACTGCAACCGCTCGGTTAATAAACATTTCGCTTAAACCTATAATCGCTCAAGTTTTTTGCGTTGTCTGCAGAACGAAGGCACCTCGGCGAGTTCAAAGAGCCAATACTTTGCTAAATGGATATTGAGTTGTGTGTTTTAAACGTTTTGGGATAAAAGTAAACACTGCTTGCTCATTCTTATTTCGGGAATTAGTGCTCTGGTTCGCTGATTATTGAAGTGAAAACTTGTTTAGGCACGTTGGGCACTTTTGGGATAGGGAGCACTGAACTCGCGTGACCTACTCGCTCAGATTAGTTGACTTTTCACGCCTGTGAGGTTCTTTAATTATTAACAAGCAATCATAAACATAAGTGAAAGTTTTTTAATTCATAAAAAGTACACCGACTTCAATAAAAAACAAATTATGAGTTCCTATAAAATTTGAGGGTTGGCGTCGATTTTTCTGAAATCCCATCATCAGATCCTGACTTGGTGCCAATGGGACCACCTGGAAAGTATACCGTTTTAACTGTAACCTCAGGACTGCCTTGGTGGCGCAGTTGTAATTGCGCATGTGTTACAACCGCTGTGCTGAGGTCTCGGGTTCAATAAAGTGATATTGGGTTTTTCTATCTAGAAATTCTCAGTATTAGCTCGGAGTCTGGAACCTGTGCTCGGTATGGCGATAGGCTCGCCCCCTATCACGTTATGGGACCGAAATTCGGCGAAAAGCGGGTGTACTGGTTACACCTCTGCCTATCCCTTCGGGGATTATAGGCGTGAGTGTATATGTATGTATGTAAGATTCCGACGAATTGAGAACCTTCTCCTTTTTGAAGTCGGTTAAAAATAAGTTACTACTTCAAGGACACTGATTCAAAAAGTACACGGGAATTCCAAAGTTTTATGTTTTTACTTCTGCCGGTAATCCCCATGACCACCTATCTATACATATACACTCACGCCTGTAATCCCCGAAGGGGTAGGCAGAGGTGTAACCAATACACCCACTTTTTGACCACCTATCTATCCAGTTGTTTTATCCAACCATCCCATGCAGTGGTTGGATAAAACAAAATTGTAGTGGGCAAGACAAGTGCGACAAGTGACATGCTAGCACAGTCCTGCTATTCCTGCGCCACCAAGGATGTCAAGAGAAAACTGATTCTTTATCGAGTTTTTATTTGATAATTATTACTCTGGTAACATTAGTAGTTAGAACTAGGATAGATCCTATGTCGACAAATTGGGTACAGTACAGCCATAGTGCTCCAGAAATTATTGGCACTTCTCCTCATAAAGTAATGGTCCTCATACTACTCCTACGACTACTACATCATCATCATCATCATCAGCCGGGGTCAGTCCACTGCTGGACGTAGGCCTCTCCCAACTACCTACTACATCATACTACTCAGCAACCCACCATCGTGGCCCACGCAAGTGTGTCGCGTTCCCGGGTCAGCCATTGTACATCCAGTTTTTGTTGAGGGTCTAGATTTGGGGTGCGATTTTTGACCGTGTTACGGACTTCTGAGTACTCTGACACTAAACCCTCGACCGCTTCTTCACCTTCGTGCCCCATGGCGTAGCGCGATAAACTACACAGCAGGCCGGCACGATTGCGTAGAGTAGCGAGGGATAGTGTGTGTCTCTCGCTAGTTGATACTCTTACTAGATTGCTGGTGGTAGGATATCCATATCCGTCCGGATAGCGACCACCGTACACAGGATGAAAAACCCGCCATAGTGGCACACTCAAGTGTGTCGCGTTCCGGGATCAGCCAGTGTACATCCGGTTTTTCTCGGGGGTCTAGAGTTGGGGTACAATGTTCGGCCATTTTGCGGCCTTCTGAGTACTTTGCCAATAGACCCTCGACCGCTTCTTCACCTTCTTGCCCATGGCGTAGTGTGAAGGAGCAGGCCGGCATGATTGTGTTGTAGCGGGATATAGATTGTCTCTCGCTACTCGATACTCTAATTGGACCGCACTGCGCTTACCATCAGGTGCAGTGCGGTCACTTTGCCGAGCAAGGATAAAAAAACACGGCACTGCGCTTACTATACAGTGTGTTCACTTTTACATGTCAGGGTAAAAAATATACTCATTACGTTGACGTTGAATTAAATCACACTACCCATCTATTATTATTGGTTTTCAATAAAATAGTACTTCAAATTGGGAGAACTATTTAACTTTATATTATGATTCACTGAGAACATAGCGGCAGGCAGAATCTAGTATTTAATATTTCTCCTCATAAAATTCAGCAGTTCGCCAACGAATTTAAAAAGCTCAACTTTCTAAAACATAGAAAATGTGGTTTAAAAACATAAAAGTTTTCATAGAAATATTTAATTCATATGCGACCTCCAGAAATGTATAGGTCGAGCGTGAATAAAGTTTTTGGTTGAATTAAGAAGTGATGTTATTTCTCTTTTCCACAAAACGAGCGTAAATATGACGTCATTTGTAAATATATTGCGCTCTCTGTCTAGCAAGGCATTCAAATCCTTATATCTTCTTTAACATTGAACATTTTTAATTTTGTTTTCAGTAATGAAGTCTGCCTTGATGGCGCAGTTGTAATTGCGCATGCCTTACGAATGTTGTACTGAGGTCTCGGGTTTGATCCCCGGGTCGGGTAAAGTGATATTAGATGTTTATTTTAGAAATACTCAGTATCAGCCCGGAGTCTGGAATGGAGCCTGGTATGGCGATAGGCTCGCCCCTTATCACATTATGGGACCGTATTGAATTTGGCGAAAAGTGGGTGTTCCAATTTTCACCTCTGCCTACCCCTTCGGGGATTACAGGTGTAAGTATATGTATGTTTCAGTAATCAGCTTGTCAATACAAAAAATATACAGTCGGTAGCTTCTTATAATCTAGACTTTATTTCTGTGCGCTTAAGTCTTATTTCTGTACTTTTATATAGACTCTTGTTACTCTATGCTTTCACTTCACGTCCATCCAGTTAGCGACCAGCCTTAGCTTGTTAGACTTTGTGCTAAGTGCGAATGCTTTAAATGTGCAGTTTAAAAACCATTTCAGTGACGCCGGGCAGCGGTTTTCTTTTAATTAATATGCCCGACTGAAAGTGACTAATAATTACAACCAATCTTGACTTAATGAAGTGACCTCATTTTAAATACGCAATAGCTGCTGGTAATTAGTAAAAAATCAACCCTCTGATTTTTATATTCGTCCTTGGGCAATTTTGTAAGAGATTATTTGTATATATATACATATATATATATTTTATCCTGGCACGGCAAAGTGACTGCACTGCACCTGATGGTAAGCGTAGTGCGGTCCAATTAGAGTATCGTGTAGCGAGAGACGATCTATCCCCCGCTACTCAACACAATCATGCCGGCCTGCTGCTTCACACTACGCCGTGGGCAAGAAGGTGAAGAAGCGGTCGAGGGTCTATTGTCAGAGTACTCAGAAGGCCGCAAAATGGCCAAACATTGTACCCCAACTCTAGACCCCCGAGAAAAACCGGATGTACACTGGCTGATCCCGGAACGCGACACACTGGCGTGTGCCACTATGGCGGGTTTTACACCCTGTGTACGGTGGTCGCTATCCGGTCGGATATGAATGTCCTACCACCAGCAAATAGTTATATATTTGTTATAGCATATGCCAGCGAACGTACAAGGGTAGTGTGAAGAAGCTACTCATGACGCCGGCATGATTGTATCGAGACACTTGATACTCTACCTGCGCTTACCACCAGGTGAAGAAGAAGAAAAAACAGTAAGAGTCATCTAATGGTAATTGATCCCTACGTATAAACAACCAAAATACAAGGAGATCATAGGTGCATTGATATAATAAGAAAAAAGATTTTTTAATTCATAAAAAGGACACTGACTTCAATGAAAAACAAATTATGCGTCTCTATAACATTTGGGGGTTTCCCTCGATTTTTCTGAGATCCCATCATCAGATCCTGACTTGGTGCCAATGGGACGACCTGGGAAGTATACCCTTTGAAACAAAAAAGAATTTCTCGAATCGGTCCAGCCGTCTTCGAGTAATCGGGTAACATAAAATAAAAAAAAAGATTCCGACGAATTGTTAACCTCCTCCTTTTTTTGAAGTCGGTTAATAAAGGACAGTAACTTTTGTATTACTTTAATCAACAAGTTACAATGCCTAAAACCTTAGAGTAGGTAACCAAATAAACATATAAATAAAAAATAAATAAATACTCAAAGCCTTAAAAATTATATCGAAAGAATTTTATGAATCGAAACAAAAGTAAGTAAATTAGACGCCATTCAAATCTGCGGGGTATTTTTCAAATGACAGTAAAAGGATGCATGATATGTGTCGTGACGTCACGGTTCTCAGCATAACCATTACTGTGCCGTTGTGTGAGCGAAATAGTGAGATGTTCCCACTACACACACACATTTTTACTCAAACCAATATTTAAAATAAATATTGTAAACTCATTTTTCAAGCAATTTCGATTCTGCTTTTACAAAAGGGTTTCTATTGCGTATTATATTCGGTTGCACATATACCTAGTGAGGTCATAAATTCTGTCTCATGTTTAATATAAAATAATTGAAACAAGTTTATTCATTATGTAACCATTTATATACCAAAATGAACTTAACAAAACATAGATTCTTATGACACTAAAGTTTATTCAAAATGACCTCCGTGATTTTGAATACAGGCCTTCAATCTGCGCGGCCAGTTGTCTATCGCAGCACGAACGAGGTCCATGTCAATATCGGCGGCTGCCTTAATCAAGGATGTCTTGAGTGACTCCAAATTGGGATGAGGCTTTGAGCACGCCTTTTCCTCCAAGTGTTGCCATATCTTGTAATCTAACGGATTCAAATCTGGGCTGGAGGAGGGCCAGTCTTCGTGCCGGATGAAGTCGATTTCACGCGCCGCCAGCCAGTCTTGTGTGCTCTTCGCTCTATGAGCTGGCGCCGAATCTTGTTGGAATACCCAGTGCCTGTTATTGAACATGGTATGAGAAACAGGTTCCACAAGGTTCGTCAGGACTGTATTTTGATACACAACTGCATTCGTTTTTACACCTTTCTCACAAAAATGTACCTCTGTTAAGCCCCAATAAGAAACTCCCAACCATACCATGAGCGAGGATGGAAAATGACCTCGTTGGACACGCGGAATACGGTTGCTCGCTTCTTCACTACTGTGTGCGTACACCTTATCATTTTGTTTGTAGTAGCTCTCTTCTACGGTAAAAATTTTTTCATCTGAAAAAAGAATTTCCCGATATTTTTTTCCCGCGTACCGCTTCAACAAAGCGCGGCATCTCTTCAGTCTCAGGTCCATTAGACGAGCATTCAAACGATGTCCTGTTTTTCTTCGATATGCCCGAAGCCCTAAGTCTTCATTTAACACCCTTTTCACCGTGGTTCTGCTTGAACCCATCTGAAGGGCCAACAGTTTCTGCTTACGTTTGGGATTTCTTTGACTTCGCGCCTTCACAGCTTTTATCACTGCTGGAGTCCTAACAGACCGAGGGCGACCACTTCTTGACCTGTCATCTACACTAGAGTCTTCATTGTATCGTTTGATGGTACGATAAACGAATCTTTTGGTTATATTCAAATTTTTCAGTATGTCAAAAATTTAAATTGGCGCGTAACCGCAACGATGAAACGCAATTACTGCAACACGGTCTTGTTTAAGCGTCCACTCCATATTTAAAAATGAGTAAAATTCTAAAAAGTATACATTTTTATTTTCATGAACAATTTGAAATTCGAATTCAATAAACTTTTTTGTGGCCAGCATTCTAAAATAAAAGTTTTTACTGTGTGACAATACTTATGACCTGACTGTGTATAGAACTAGCTATTGCTCGCGGCTCCGCCCGCGTGGAGGTCATGTTTGAGAGAAAGTATACAATACAAAATACCAATTTTCATGCGTTTCACTTAAAAAATGACGGATTTTCATACAAACTTTCATCCTCTATTTTATCCCCTTAGGCGCGGAATTTCCAAAAATCCTGAAACATATATTTTTATTTTTAACTAAAATTTCAAATACTAACTTTCATTCATTCATTTCATGAATTTAACTTCAAAAATACGGATTTTCATACAAACTTTCATACCCTATTTTACCCCCCCTTAGGGGTGGTATTTCCTAAAACCCTTCTTTAGTGGATGCCTACGTCATAAAAGGTACCTACTGTCAAAATTTCAAGTCTCTAACCCCATCTGTTTAGGCTGTGCGTTGATCGATCAGTCAGTCAGTCAGTCAGTTTCTTCTTTTATATATACAGATAATGAACAAAATTAAACACAGGAAACTACCCTATTAGAAAAGGGAAGACTATTTCGGAAAAGCATCTCACCGATCGAAGTTCAATAGCCAGCTGTCGGTTTTCTGTAAGATAATGGTACTAACCCACTCGAGTTTGCCCATTTATACTACAAACAATCTTGACGATTCCAATGCTCTTTTTAGTTTTGACTACAAGATCAATTGTTTGCCTTGGCTGAGGATACCCAAGTATGTATGCAACGTGTACCCATGCCTTTATACAGCTCACGAGCACATGTCATAAAATATAAAAAAAAAATCATAAAAAGTAAAAACAAAAAACGAAAAAAATTATGCGTCCCTATAAAATTTGAGGGTTGCCCTCAGATCCCATCATCAGATCCTGACTTGGTGCCAATGGGACCACCTGGGAAGTATACCCTTTTAAACAAAAAAAGAATTTCTCGAATCAGATCAGGCTTCGAGTAATCGGGGACATACATAAAAAAAAGATTTCGACGAATTAAGAACCTTCTCCTTTTTTTAGTCGGTTAAAAAAATAAATCGTGTTGCATAAACTGTAAAAATTCCTTATTCTACCAGCTGTAAATTATAGCAGAACATAAATCCTGCTAATCATACTCTTCAGAACACTAATTATCCGCCTGAAGCACTCTTGCATTGTCTCACACTGCAAAAAGTCGGTTAAATCTCAAGACTCCTTCCAAGCCATGTCAAATCCAACCTGCGTGTACTACATCAAACTGAGAAAGGCCCGCCACACAAAAGCGCCTTATTCGTGTGTCTTAAGTAATTTGACAGCTGCAATATTGCAAAGTGAGCCAACGTTGCATCTTTTGTTATACGTTTTAGAATGGCGTCCCAGTCAGCTCCAACTGAATTCTCTTTGTGATCTATTGTGGAAAATCCTAATTATTGTTACCTACTTCAGCTTTCTATGGAGCTTTAAAAATTGCAGCGCGGGGAATCGACTTTATATTATTACAAGATGTTGCTCGCGGCTCCGCCCGCGTGGAGCCATGGAACCATGGAGCATTCCATAGGAAGCGTTCATTTTCCGGGATAAAAGTCGCCTTTGTAATTCTCTTATCCTTAAACAACTACTGTGCAAGTAATCATGTCGATCCCTTGCTCTGTGCAAAACAAAAAACCATCCCGCGTGAACCGTACATTTTTTCCGGGATAAAAGTCGCCTTTGTAATTCTCTTATCCTTAAACAACTACTGTGCAAGTAATCATGTCGATCCCTTGCTCTGTGCAAAACAAAAAACCATCCCGCGTGAACCGTACATTTTTTCCGGGATAAAAGTCGCCTTTGTAATTCTCTTATCCTTAAACGACCACTGTGCAAGAAATCATGTCGATCCCTTGCTCTGTGAAAAACAAAACTCTATCTATATCCCGGAACCTTACACTTTTCCGGGATAAAAAGTAGCCTATGTGCTATTCCAGACTGTAATCTATCTCTGTGCCAGATCCGTCTAGCCATTGTGGCGTGATTGAGTAACAAACATCCATCCATACTTAGAAACTTTCGCGTTTATAATATTAGTAGGATATTACCGACAAGATATGACGTCAGAGATTAATGAATCGTAAATTTTGAGACACACACCTCTGACAATTTAAAACGGTGCGTGTATGCATAATCGCTATGAGATATACAATTTTATAGCCTCTGTGCCGTTGCGGGTGAGAAGCCAGTTGTGAAACGAGAGGCCGTGGGTTCGATTCCCACACCGGGACAAATGTTTGTGTGACAAACAGATATTTGTGTCGGGTCTGGGTATTGTGAGACCGAAAGTCTCTCGTTGTCCCTGATACCCACGGCACAAGACTTGTATCTTAGTATGGGATCGGGGCTATGTGTGACTGTTGTTATTTATTATTTTGATGATTTTATAAGGTTTAGACATTAGATATATAAGCAAACGAAAATATAGTTTAACGACACGATTAAAAAACATGTACTTTTGGAATAAATTATCTAAATGGTAGTAAAAGCCGCATTAAAATTTCTTGTGTGGTTTAGAAGCACACACACAGACAAAAAAGCTACTTTATAGAGTTTCTAAAAAAGTATTAAAGTACACTTAATAATAACCAGCTCTGTATAAAACATTGTCCCACTGCTGGGCACGGGCCTCCTCTACTAATGACGCAGCCTGTGTGATATTAAGTCGTTGGAGGGAAAGCGGTGGGAAGCGCCTTCCAATGCGACGCCAGCATATGTATATCCACCCAGATAGCTCCCAGATAGCGAAAAACTCATTGTGACCGGCAAAGTAGATGGAAGAAGGCCTCGTGGACGTAACCCAATACGTTGGTATGACCAAATCCGCACCGCTCTTGACTTCACAGTTTATAACGCCCTCCACGCCGCCAGAGACAGAAAAGTATGGAAGAAGTACACACATAAGATGGTGATGCAGAAGGGAGGTCACGACCCTCATTATTAAGGAACACGACGCAAGGAGGAGGAGGAGCTCCCAGGGTGTAAAACCCACCATAGTGGCACACTCAAGTATATCCGGTTTTTGTCAGGGGTCTAGAGTTGGTAAGGATGTTTGGCCGACTCTCGACCGCTTCTTCACCTTCTTGCACCATGGCGTAGTGTGAAGAAACAGGCCAGTATGATTGTATTGAGTAGCGAGGGATACATTGTTTCTCGCTAAATTGCCGTTCCAGGATAAAAAAATGTGCAGACACTTAATTATTTTTTTTAACGTAGACTAATTTACTCCTTACAACATCAGCTTTCTACTAGTGAAAGTCCCGTCAAAATCGGTGCAACCGTTTCGGAGATTTGCCGGAATAAACAGACAGTCAGATAAAAATTGCCTTTTTTACTAGCACAGTATATACTTTCATCATAGGCACTAAGTAAAAAGCTGTTCTTTTGAGATTACAAACCGACACTTTAATTTTATTTATTTGTATAGATGAAATATTTTTAAAGAGAGCGTAGGGACTTGCGTCTTGAAATTTCAATGAATAAAATTTCAAAGCGTGTACTCAGATATCCACAACAGGTTTTCATTAAAGAGTCTTTTTAAAAGTAATGGGCTATGTTTTATAAAAACCCTTAACTACGAAAATATGTGATATTTTATAAAAACCTACCTGTTAGGGCCCAAAGTTTAAATTGACATGTTACTCGGTTAATAGTTCTAAATCCTATATAGTAATAGTTTCACATGGCAGTTACCCGTGATATGAGCACAAACATTTATAAACACGTAGTTGAATACGTACTGAGTTCTACACAGTTGTAAATAGAAAGAAAGAAAGAAATAGAAAGAAATATTTTATTTGTTACAAGCATTTACACAGGTACAAACTAAAAGAAATTATAATAAAACGATAATTATACTAAACATGTAAAAACACAGGGGAAAAAATAAATAAATACCTTGTGTTTATACAAAATAAGTTTAAAATGATATCAATTTTGTGCTCATAACAAATACGGCCACAGTCTCAGCGTGTACTGGTTTAAATACCAGTGCTGGTCTTCCGATGGGCCGTTCGGTGACATCACGCGATTCAAAAATGTTTGGTCTGGCAGCACTGACAATGTGACGTGGCATTCATAATTCATATTAATCTAACCTAAATTGACATACAAATATTGAAATGTCATCATCGCGCTAACGTGGCATTAAATAAAAAAAAACGTGGCAAGGAAAGTAAAAAATTATAAACAACAAAATTAAAATAAGACACAATACAAGCTCTTACCAGTAATACGTGCTAGCTCACAAACGCGTATGAAAACATCTACCCATGAACATTGTGCCGATATGCTGATCGTAAAAAGAACAGAAATATATCTATACTTATAATAAATCTGTAGAGAGGTCAATTCTGTACATGAAATATATTTCCAAAATAACTATCAGCGGGTGATTAGTGATCGATACTGACGCCAAAAATGCAATCAGTAAAATTTTTGTCTGTCTGTCTGTCTGTCTGTCTGTCTGTATGTTCGTTATAGAAACAAAAACCACTCGACGGATTTCAACAAAACTTGGTACAATTGTTCTTCATACTCCTGGGCAGGTTATAGTATACTTTTCATCACGCTACGATCAATAGGAGCAGAGCAGTGAAGGGAAATGTTGGGAAAACAGGAGAACTTACTCCATTTTTAAGCTTCCGTTGCGTGTGCAGCCTTAATAGTTAAAGCTACACAGAAATTATGTATGACGGAAATGTTCTCCTTAAAATTATATAAAAAATATTCCACGACAGCAAATGTCTATATTTTATGGTTGACTCACAATAACACGTGTAACTCCCGATAGCTTAGCAGTTCAGAGATTTCTGATTATATTTGTCTACTCTTATGTTTATAAAACTCTCAATCATCCCTAATTAATAAATGTTAACATTATTACCTATTTTCTATACTTATAATAAATCTGTAGAGAGGTCAATTCTGTACATGAAATATATTTCCAAAATAACTATCAGCGGGTGATTAGTGATCGATACTGACGCCAAAAATGCAATCAGTAAAATTTTTGTCTGTCTGTCTGTCTGTATGTTCGTTATAGAAACAAAAACCACTCGACGGATTTCAACAACACTTGGTACAATTGTTCTTCATACTCCTGGGCAGGTTATAGTATACTTTTCATCACGCTACGATCAATAGGAGCAGAGCAGTGAAGGGGAATGTTGGGAAAACAGGAGAACTTACTCCATTTTTTAGCTTCCGTCGCGTGTGCAGCCTTAATAGTTAAAGCTACACAGAAATCATGTATGATGGAAATGTTCTCCTTAAAATTATATAAAAAATATTCCACGACAGCAAATGTCTATATTTTATGGTTGACTCACAATAACACGTGTAACTCCCGATAGCTTAGCAGTTCAGAGATTTCTGATTATATTTGTCTACTCTTATGTTTATAAAACTCTCAATCATCCCTAATTAATAAATGTTAACATTATTACCTATTTAATTTAATAAAAAAAGAATTATAGAAATAGGTACAGAAACACCAAAGTTATACATGAAATATGCTAATAAGCCATCGCGCGTGAATACTGAATCATGCTAAAAGGATTATTTTTGTGTAACGTCGCGTCGGGTCGCCGCGGGAGGTATAAAAGGGCGGGGGATCCAAACGCGAACTTCATACAATATTTGGCTGTTGATGCGAGTAGACGTTCCGAGCATTCGACCTTATTGACAGGAAATATTTTTTATCAGCGCGACTTTTAGTCTTTAAATTAATTTAGTTTATTTAGTTTTATTTTGTTGTTATTTCATAAAATAGGTATTAGTTATTTTGGTAGCGTGTATAGTATAGTTTATAAGTAAGTAAAAGCGTAGGTACTTTTATTAATTATAGGTATAGGTATTATTAGTTATAGTAGTTATAGGTATTTAGTTTTAAGTGAAGTAGGTTTTATTATATATTAGACGTAGTTTAGGTACCTATTTATATATTTTTAGTTATTCAAGCCCCAAGCGGACGCCGGCGTCTGCCCGCTATTAATAATTGTCTTTCTATTGTTTCTGTAATTACGGTACTTGAAGGACTTTCAGTTACCGTCGATTAAAAATAAAATACACAATGCCGCCTAAAAAACGATTATCTTTATCCCGAAATTCGAGAGAAGCTAAGAGAATGAGAAATACGCGTTCTCAAGAATCGGCAGAGGAAAGAGCACATCGGTTAAACTCTATGAGAGTTAGTGCCTCAACTTCTCGAGCCAATGAAAGCTCTCCAGAGAGAGAAATGCGATTAGCAGCTGACAGAGCGAGACGAGCTACATACATCACGGGCGTCTCAAAGCTCTTCTCAACGAGAGCTAAGCCTTACCATTGACCGAGAAAAAAATGTGTTATCCCGAGAAGCTGAAACTGCTTCACAACGAGAATTGCGGCTCACAGCTGACCGCGTACGGCATACATTATCTCGCGAGTCCGAAACCTACACTGAGAGAGAATTACGTCTTACAGCTGATCGCGAACGGCATACATTAACTCGCGAGTCCGAAACCTTCACTGAGAGGGAATTACGGCTTACAGCTGATCGCGAACGGCATACATTATCTCGCGAGTCCGAAACCTACACTGAGAGGGAATTACGGCTTACAGCTGATCGCGAACGTCATATTTTATCTCGAGAATCTGAAACTTTTACTCAATATGAAGACCGTTTGACAAATGATAGGGTGCACCATAATATTATTCGATCTCTTGAAGATGAACATGAGCATGAACAACGAATAGAGTCGGGACGCGAATATTACAATTCTTTGAGACAAGAACGATTAATAAGTTTGTCTAATGAAAGATTAAGAATTGAAAATATTCGGTCTCTTGAAACGGATGAACAGCGAGAGGCCCGTCTTACTGCAGACAGATTTCGACATAGTCATAATGACTTAGATGTACACATAGAAGAACAATCTACAAATTCGGTGGCGTGGTCCGGCAAATATAAAAGTGGGTTTGCTTATAACCTCACAATTGATTACAAATCGTCTTCTGTGATAGGCGATATGAACGTAGTATGTTCTTTTTGTAATGCTTCAAAGTGGAGTAAGGAGTCGGCTGGTTTCTGTTGTTCTGGAGGTAAAATAAATTTGCCTTCGTTCGAAGACCCACCGGAACCTTTGAAATCCCTACTTTTAGGGGAACATGTGCAATCTAAACAGTTCTTAGACAATATTCGCACTTATAATAGTGCGTTTCAAATGACATCCTTTGGTGCTCAACAAATCTCAGAAGGTTCTTTCATGCCTACTTTTAAGATACAAGGTCAGGTTTACCATTTGATAGGATCCCTTTTGCCTGAAAACCAACCTAAGTTTCTTCAAATATATTTTGTATCCGACTACAACGAACAGTCGAACATAAGAAATCAATATTTCCCGAATTTAAATACTGAACTCATTTCACAACTTCAGAACATGTTGCATCAGGTTAATTCGTATGTAAGCAGTTTTAAATCAGCATTAGAAGCTCTTCCTCAAGATGGTGATAACAATTATAAAATGGTTATAAATGCGGATAGGCGTCCAACCCAGGAGCACCCTGGGCGTTATAACGTTCCATCCACGAATGAAGTTGCTGTAGTATTGGTCGACCAGGAATGTGATAGGCGTGATATCGTTATCCGTTCCAGAGACAATCGTTTGCAACGTATTTATGAAACCCACAGGGCTTACGACAGTTTGCAATATCCTTTGATATACTGTCGAGGGGAAGATGGTTATAATTTCGCTTTATACCAAACAAATCCGCGTACAGGCGCACCTAATTATAATAAAAAGATGTCATGCCTTCAATTTTATTGTTACCACTTGCAAGTGAGACGGAATAGATTTGTATACTTTCAACGTTTTCGTGGCTTATTCAATCAGTTTATTGTTGACATGTACGCAAAAATTGAAACCGAACGATTGGTTTATATACGATGTAATCAAAGGCAGCTGCGCGCTGAAGAATACGTGCACCTACGCGACGCCATGCAGCAAGATAATGATACGGTGAATATGGGCCGCTTAGTTATTTTACCATCTTCTTTTACTGGTGGTCCACGCTACATGCACGAACGTACTCAAGATGCTTTTTGTTACGTAAGAAAATATGGACGTCCCGACTTATTTATTACTGTGACTACCAATCCCAAGTGGGCTGAAATCACTCTGGAGCTTCTTGAGGGTCAAGCACCGCATGACCGCCATGATATTATCGCAAGAGTTTTTCATTTAAAATTAAAATCAATGATACATCTACTCACCAAAGATAACATTTTTGGAGAAGTATTGTGTTATATGTATAGTGTTGAGTGGCAAAAACGCGGCTTACCTCACGCACATATCCTGCTTTGGTTAAAAGATAAGGTTCGACCTAATGATGTAGACAGTTCAATCAGTGCTGAAATTCCAGATCCGATTGCAGATCCTGTGTTATACGACATTGTTAAAACTCATATGGTACATGGTCCATGTGGTGCATTTAACGGGAATGCTCCTTGCATGCAAGACGGTCGTTGCACTAAAAGATATCCAAAAGCCTTAGTGGATGAAACTGTAACAGGACATGATGGATACCCATTATATCGTCGCCGTTCAAGAGACAATGGTGGTTTTATTGTTGAAAAGCGAGTGTCTGGACAACAGGTTACTTTAGATAATAGGTGGGTCGTTCCGTATTCGCCTGTGTTGTCTAAAGCATTTCAAGCTCACATAAACGTTGAAATGTGTAATAGTGTAGAATCAATAAAATATATTTGTAAGTATATTAACAAGGGTAGTGACCAAGCTACATTTGCGTTGCGAAATGAACATGATGAAGTCACTAGATTTCAGTCAGGCAGATATATTAGCTCTTCAGAAGCTGTGTGGCGGATCTTAAGTTTCAACATTCACGAAAGATATCCACCTGTGACTCATCTTGATGTTCATCTTGAAGGCGGTCAACGTATATATTTCAACGCAGAAAATGTTACAGAACGATTAGAGAACCCTAGACAAACAACTTTATTAGCATTCTTTCGACTTTGCCAAACTGATGATTTTGCAAAATCTCTTTTGTATGAGGAAGTTCCATCGTATTATACCTACGATAAGCAACGAGGTGTCTTTAATCGTAGACGCCGTGGCAGGCCTGTAGATGGCGAGTCAGGTATTTTCAAAGAACATGTTCTTGGTAGAGTGTATACCGTTCATCCCAATAACGCTGAATGTTTCTATTTGCGATTATTATTACATACAGTGCGAGGACCAACATCATTTATAGATTTGAAAAAAGTAGACGACATTGTTTATCCAACTTATCATGCACCTTGCCAAGCGCGTCATTTGCTTGAAAATGATCAACATTGGGATGACGCTTTAGCAGAATCCTGTGTGAGTGATAATCCAAGACGGTTACGCCATTTATTTGTAACATTACTCACATTTTGTAATTTGTCAGATGCTGTACAATTATGGGAAAAATATAAAGAAAAATTTGCAGAAGACTTTCTTCGGAATATGTCTCACAATGACGAAGGTGCAACTAATGATAATTTCCGTGATCTTGCCATAAATCAGTGCTTATCAGCTCTTCAGGAAGACTTAACAGCAGTAGGCGGTAAATCACTCTGTGAATATGGTTTGCCAACACCAACCTCAGTCGGACAGGTTACCAATAGGGAATATTCCGCAGAGATTGGTTACAACTCGATCGAACTGTTGGCAACATTAGAAAACGGTGTCCCAATGATGACTGCAGAACAACGTTCAGTCTATGATCGCGTATGTGAGAGTGTTCAGAATAATTCGGGAATAATATGGTTTTTAGATGCACCTGGAGGAACTGGGAAAACCTTTTTGACTAAATTAATATTAGCTTATGTTCGAAATCAGCGTAAAATTGCTCTTGCCGTGGCTTCATCAGGTATAGCTGCAACATTGCTACCAGGAGGTAAAACTGCTCACACTATGTTTAAAATACCAATTGATTTAGATCGCACGGAAAGTCCAACCTGTAGTATTTCAAGAAATAGCGACAAAGCTAAGGTATTACGTGACTGTAATTTAATCATATGGGATGAATGTACGATGGCCCATCGAAAAGGAGTAGAAGCGGTAGACAGAACTTTAAGAGATATAAGACAAAATGATCGACCAATGGGCGGTATCACTGTTTTATTTTGTGGTGATTTCCGACAAACCTTACCGGTAATACCACGGGGAACCCGAGCTGATGAGGTTAGAGCTTGCCTGAAAAGCTCTTATTTGTGGCGTGATATACAATCGGTGCATTTTACTATAAACATGCGAGTGAGAACTGGAGATAACCCGGATGATCGTCAATTTTCCGATACATTATTAAAGATTGGTGAAGGTACCTATCCACGACTACACCAAGGAAAACTTATTCTGACGCCTGAATTATGTTGTATAGTGCAATCCCAAGAACATCTTATATCGTCGGTTTACGGTGACGTAACAAATATATTAAATAGGGACAATTCTTGGCTATGCGAAAGATCCATTTTAACTCCTCGCAATGACCAGGCATCTGAGATTAATAACAAAATAATGGCGAATATACGGGGGGAAAGGAAAGTTTATAGTTCAATAAATAGAATGGTCGATGAACAAGAAGCCACTAATTACCCGATAGAATTTTTAAATTCTTTAAATATGCCCGGACTTCCTCCCCATGAAATTAGTTTAAAAATTGGCATTCCTATAATTCTGCTCCGAAATTTAAGACCACCACAACTTTGCAATGGAACTCGGCTAAAAGTAACCCAGTTGCAACAAAATATAATCGAGGCTCAAATTTTAACAGGTTGCGGTGCAGGAGAAACCGTCTTTATTCCCAGAATTCCCATAATACCAAACAATTTTCCATTCCAATTTAAAAGAACGCAATTCCCAGTATCGGTGTGTTATGCAATGACAATTAATAAGGCTCAAGGGCAGACTTTTAGTGTTGCTGGAGTAGATCTCAGTGTCAGTTGTTTCTCGCATGGTCAGTTGTACGTCGGTCTTTCCCGGGTTAGCAGTTCTAGAAATCTTTATGTTCACGTGCCGGACGGGTCAACTTTCAACATAGTTTACCCGGAAGCTTTGCGCTGAAGTATTTTCATTGTATAGGTACTTAAGCCTCATGTGAACGTGATCTAAACAATATTACCAATACATTAACATAATAACAAACAAGGAATTACACACTGACGGAGTTGCGGGCACAGCTATCTATATCTATATATATAAAACTCTTTCATTACTGAGTGACTGACAGACGACGCTCAGCCGAAACTACTGGCAGTAGAGAGCAAAATTTGGCCTGTGTGTTTGTTGGGAGGAGTAGTAGGCTACCACTAAGAGAGGATTATTGGAAATTCCCTCCCAACGGGGAGAAAAGAGGGATAAATTGTTTTTTTCCGAAAGTCATTATTGAACGCGGACGAAGTCGCGGGCAAAAGCTAGTATATATATAAAGAAATGAAATGAAAGGACCAACATAATACATTATTTTCTAAGACTTGTCGTACAGAAGCTTGGTTAAAATACCAAATTATAGTTAAAGGAGTAAAAGCGAAGGTGAGTTATTTATATATATCGTATATCTACATGTCAATATTAATAATAATAATATAAGTAAATACAGTAAAAAGTCTGCTGTACAGCTGATAAATAAAATAATACTAGTAAAATCCTTAATGTAGATTAAATATACATATATATTAAGCACCTATATAGCTATTCCTTTATATGGCACTAGTATCATGTTGTAGCATCTCCTGAGCTTTTTGATGTTCAAAGATAATTTTTTTCAACATGATCCTAAAGCTGTTAATATTTTGCAGACTCCTAACTGGAGGTGGTATATTATTCCAACACCTGGTAGCAGAATAGCGGAAGCTACCTCTAAATGCAGCAGACCTATGACATCTAGTAGAGAGCTGTTCAGCACACCGCCTGGGCCCATATGACCTGTGGCTTGATACCCATGACAATCTATCAAACAGATAGCTAGGTGCTTTATGTTTCAAGACCCCAAAGAGAAGACAAGCTAGGTGTAGTTTACGCCTGTGCTTCATTTTTAAAATTGTATGGGCATTTAGATATGGAGTGACATGAGCTCTCATAGGAATGTCATAGCAAAAACGGGCACGAGCATTTTGCACTCGCTGAATAAGTTTCTGCGTTTTGATCAGCAAGCGTGGTCCAAAAACTGGGTCCATATAGTTCAATTTAGATAGGATAAGAGACTCCACCAACTGCAAACGTAATTTTTCTTGTATATATGGCCGCAGTCTATAGAGCACCTTCAATTTATAAAAACAATTTCTTACTGAGTTTACAACATGCTTTTCAAAACGCAGATTACTGTCCATATGCAAACCCAAATTGCGAGCTTCATGTACACGCTCAATAGGTTTACCCAGAAGCATGACACTCAGAGATGGACTTGTATTCAAAATTTGATGTTGGCTACCGAACATTAAATACTTTGTCTTGTCAGGATTGAGCAGCAAACAGTTGTGAGTTGACCAAGCTGCAATACTTAAAAGGTCTTCATTCAGCTTGGCTATTGCTCTATCAATTTCTGGTGGTTTGAAGGAGATATATACTTGTATATCATCCGCATAAATATGGAATTTGCAATGTTTAATATGCATGGTAATATCAGCAGAGTATAAAATAAACAGAATTGGCCCCAAGATGGAGCCCTGAGGCACTCCCCTAGTGACAGCCATTTTATCAGATGTTAATGAGGATCCATGACTACGCCTGAGCTTTACATACTGATGACGATTACTTAAATAACTTTTAAACCATTTTAAGGCTATGGGATCAAAACCATAAAATGACAATTTAGCAAGTAAAAGACTAACGTTTATAGAATCAAATGCCCTTGAAAAGTCCAGCAAAACCAGCAGTGTGCACATACCCTCATCTTGAGAACATAGTATATTGTCTGTTACATCAAGCATAACTGTCACTGTACTGCGTCCTTTCCTAAAGCCTGATTGTGTCTCCGGCAAAATATTATTATATTCAAGGTAATCAACTAGCTGCTTACAAATTACTTTCTCCATGACTTTAGACAAACATGGTAAAATACTTATTGGCCGCAAATCTTTAAATTCTGAAGGATGTGGGTGCTTGGGTAAAGGTCGCACAATCGCAAGTTTCCAGACATCAGGAAATACAGAAGTAGTGATGGACTTATTAATTAGGTCTTTAATAATGTCAATAGTTTGAGGAAATGTCATAATGAGCATATCCAAAGTTATGAAATCACAACCTTCAGCATTAGATTTCAAACTTTTTATTATTTTATTTATACCTTCCAAATTAACTTCCTTCAAATGAAAGGTAGCATCACTAAATTTGTGGCATTGAAAGAATGTCAGTTGGGAAATGCTGACATCAGAGTTACCTGGAATATTTAAAAAATGGTTATTTATGCTATTGGGGTCATTAAAAGATGAAGGCAGTTCTATGTTATTACTTGGAAGCAATGTCGTCTTAAGATTTTTCCACAACAACTGGGGCTTATTTAAATTATTATTTATATGGTATTTATAATAGGCTACCTTTTCATGGAAGAGGGCCTTGTTAACTGCCGATTTTAAGGTTTTATAATATTCCTTTTTTGTGTCGCACCTATTCTTATGGTAGTGTACTAAAGCATCGTCACGCAACCGCATCATAAGTTTGATGGTATCCGTTACCCATGGATAGGACCGATCTTTGATGACAATGGATCTTAAGGGCGCATGAAGATCGAATAGTGCAACAACACTTGCGTTTAAAATGTTTACTATATCATTAACATTGTCAACTGTTGATATCAGATCCCATCTAATAGCTTGTAGATCTTTGTTGAACGCATTTATATCTATATTTTTCTTGGGTCTATATGTGATTTTACGCGCAATAGATTTCTCCCGTTTAATTTGGAATTCACAGACAATAAGGCAATGACCATATAGAGAACCAACATGCTCAACGGTCACTTTTTTTGCACCCAAGTCAGAGCAGACAACATCTATAAGTGTCTGACTGGTCTCAGTATGGTGAGTAGCCTCTGTGACCAGCTGAGATAAACTAAGGCATGATAGAAATGTTATAAATTTTATTGTTTTTACATCACTGCTACAAAATAAATTAATATTAAAATCACCTAACAAAATTATATTATCATAATTGGAGAATGAGCTGACAGAATCAGATATAGCGTCAAGGAATAGGTCAGTATCTAACCAAGGTGGACGATATGCTGTGCCAATCACTAGCTTCTTTCCATTGTGGGTACAAGTGAGCCACATTTGCTCAACAGAAAAATGCAATGGGGATACTGGGTGCGGTAGGCTACGTAAATTGATGTCTCGCTTAACGTAGAAGCCCACGCCTCCTCCACGCGAGCGTAACTCGCGCGGTCTAGGAATGTGCCGCAGGCGGTACCCTGGCAGTGCAGGAGCACGCCCCTCTTCACCCACTCGAAGCCAGGTCTCGTTAATGGCTAGTATGTCAATGTCGTTTCGGGCAACCGCGACTATGAAGTTATCATGGTTTGTTCCAAGAGAACCAGCATTAAGCAAACCAATTTTTAAAAACTTATTAGTCATCATCCCTGCCAGTCATTGAGAGACAAAGCCAGTAACAACCGGCATAAGTCATAAAATCTAAGTAAATATGTATAATTATGTTAAAAGAAATTATTCTAAATTTGTAAAATTTGATTGTAATTAGTACTAGATAATACTTAATTAATTGAGATAGTGAATAATTGAAATTGGCAGTCTTATAATATATTGTAAATGTGAGTAAAATATAATAGTTAATCAATTGTTGTAAATAATTTAGATTGTTAGTTGTATAATATATTTTATATGTGTGTAAAATTATGTATATTATATAAATATAATTAATAGGTGTGTAAATAAGATTGAACCGTTTTAGAATACCGGTAATATTAACAGCATGTTCCAGCTGTCTACACAATGCCACAAGATCAAGCAGTCGTACACAACGAAATACAATATGTATCGCAAAGATGGACAAATAGAGCACTAATTTTATTTCATGGCGTTTCCGAAAAAGGTAAAATAATGATATATAGAACAAGGCCAATAGCAGACGGATTGTAAACAAAATAAACACATATAAACAATGCGTATTGTTACCTACTTCAGCTTTCTATGGTGCTTTAAAAATTGCAGCGTGGGGAATCGACTTTATATTATTACAAGATGTTGCTCGCGGCTCCGCCCGCGTGGAGCCATGGAACCATGGAGCATTCCATAGGAAGCGTGCATTTTCCGGGATAAAAGTAGCCTATGTAATTCTCTTATCCTTAAACAACCACTGTGCTAGTAATCATGTCGATCCCTTGCTCTGTGAAAAACAAACTCTATCTATATCCCGGAACCTTATACTTTTCCGGGATAAAATGTAGCCTATGTGCTATTCCAGACTATAATCTACCTCTGTGCCAAACTTCAGCCAGATCTGTCTAGCCATTGTGGCGTGATTGAGTAACAAACATCCATCCATCCATACTTAGAAACTTTCGCGTTTATAATATTAGTAGGATATTACCGACAAGATATGATGTCAGAGATTAATGAATCGTAAATTTTGAGACACACACCTCTGACTATTTAAAACGGTGCGTAAATGCATAATCGCTATGAGATATACAATTTAACAGCCTCTGTGCCGTTGCGGGTGAGTAGCCGGTTGTGAAACGAGAGACCGTGGGTTCGATTCCCACATCGGGACAAATGTTTGTGTGACAGACATTTGTGTCGGGTCTGGGTGTTGTGAGACCGAAAGTCTCTCGTTGTCCCTGATACCCACGACACAAGACTTGTATGGGATCTTGATCGGGGCTATGTGTGACTGTTGGTTGTTATTTATTATATTGATGATTTTAAAAGGTTTAGACATCATTAGGTATATAAGCAAACGAAAATATAGTTTAACGACACGATTAAAAAATATGTACTTTTGAAATAAATGATCTAAATGGTAGTAAAAGCCGCATTAAAATTTGTTGTGTGGTTTAGAAGCACACACACAGACAAAAAAGCTACTTTATAAGAGTTTCTAAAAAAGTATTAAAGTACACTTAATAATACCAGCTCTGTATAAAACATTGTCCCACTGCTGGGCATGGGCCTCCTTTACTAATGACGCAGCCTGTGTGATATTAAGTCGTTGGAGGGAAAGCGGTGGGAAACGCCTTCCAATGCGACGCCAGCATATGTATATCCACCCAGATAGCTCCCACCGTACATAGGGTGTAAAACCCGCCATAGTGGCACACTCAAGTATATCCGGTTTTTGTCAGGGGTCTAGAGTTGGTAAGGATGTTTGGCCGACTCTCGACCGCTTCTTCACCTTCTTGCACCATGGCGTAGTGTGAAGAAACAGGCCGGTATGATTGTATTGAGTAGCGAGGGATACATTGTTTCTCGCTAAATTACCGTTCCAAGATAAAAAAAATGTGCAGACACTTAATTCATTTTTTTTAACGTAGATTAATTTACTCCTTACAACATCAGCTATCTACTAGTGAAAGTCCCGTCAAAATCGGTGCAACCGTTTCGGAGATTAGCCGGAATAAACAGACAGTCAGATAAAAATTGCCTTTTTTACTAGCACAGTATATACTTTTATCATAGGCACTAAGTAAAAAGTTGTTCTTTTGAGATTACAAACCGACACTTTAATTTTATTTATTTGTATAGATGAAATATTTTTAAAGAGAGCGTAGGGACTTGCGTCTTGAAATTTCAATGAATAAAATTTCAAAGCGTGTACTCAGATATCCACAACAGATTTTCATGATTTAAGGAGTATTTTTAAAAGACTTTAATGGGCTTTGTTTTATAAAAACCCTTAACTACGAAAATATGTGATACTAGCTGTTTGCTCGCGGCTCCGCCCGCGTGGAGGTCATGTTTGAGACAAAAAGTATACACTACAAAATAACAATTTTCATGCATTTAACTTCAAAAATGAAGGATTTTCATTCAAACTTTCTTACCCTATTTAACCCCCTTAGGGGTGAAATTTCCAAAAACCCTGAAATATGTGTTTTTAACTTTTAACTGTAAGGCCAAATACCAAATTTCATGCGTTTAACTGCAAAAATTACAGATTTCATACAAACTTTCTTCCCCTATTTTACCCTCTTCGGGGTGGAATTTCCAAAAATCCTGAAATATATATTTTTTATTTTTGACTAAAAGGCCAAATACTAATTTTCATAAACTTAACTTCAAAAATGACGGATTTACATACAAACTATCATCCCCTATTTTACCCCCTTAGGGGTGGTATTTCCAAAAACCCTTCCTTAGTGGATGCCTACGTCATAAAAGGTACCTACTGTCAAAATTTCAAGTCTCTCACCCCAGCCGTTTTGGCTGTGCGTTGATCGATCAGTCAGTCAGTCAGTCAGTTTCTTCTTTTATATATACAGATTTAATAAAAACCTACCTGTTAGGGCCCAAAGTTTAAATTGACATGTTACTTGGTTAATAGTTCTAAATCCTATATAGTAATAGTTTCAAATGGCAGTTACCTGTGATATGAGCACAAACATTTATAAACACGTAGTTGAATACGTACTGAGTTCTACACAGTTGTAAATAGTGTGGTCAATTTGCCATGCCAGGATAGAAACAAACCTTAGCAAACATAAATCTCAATTTTAATAATTATACGAATTTATTATTAATATTAGTCCAGGCAAGGCTGCAAAGCCTTGAACACCGACGTAAAGTTGCTAGTTTATCGGGTTTTTAATGGATAAATTTCGCCAAGTGTGCCTTAGAACTATACAATTTAATTCCCCCAATCCCTTTCCATCATCGGACGACAAGAGACTCGGCGAAGCTTCATCGATACATGGTTGATATTCCACCAGTGCGCACGAAGCGTTTTGCTAGTACATTTATCATGTGCATCGCTAGAGAGTGGAACTCTTTGCCGGAGTCTATATTTCCCGAAAATTAAAACCTTAAGTCAAGAGTGAATAGGTATCTTCTAGGCAAGCTTGCTCGCCCGTAGACCAAATCACCACTTACCATCAGGCGAGATAGTGGTCAAACGCAAGCCTATTTAGGTTAAAAAAAATGTAAAAAGAGCATTGGTATTCCTGTCAATTTTTCACTATCCCGTCGTGCTACAGGGCGCCCTCCTTGATCCTAAGTGTAAAATTATATTATCTGTGCCATATTAAAATAATTATATAATACCACACGTTGATAAATTAGTGGCGCCACCGAGCGGAACCTATGGTAATTAAGCTAACACCTGTTTTTAATTTATATTAGCGACCCGCTCCGGTATTGATGTAAATGTTCAAAAATTAAAGGAAAATAGATAATATCTAATTTTCTATTCATTTGTTGAGAAAATATAACAAAACGTTATTAAAAAACATACATATACACTCGCGACTGCAATCCCCAAAGGGGTAGGCAGAGGTGTAACCAGTACTCCCACTTTTCGCCGAATTTATTACGGTCCCATTATGTGAAAGGGGGCGAGCCTATCGCCATACCAAAGAAAAACAATATCACTTTACCCGACCCGGGGATGGAACCCGAGACCTCAGCAGAGCAGCCGTTACGCTTGCGCAATTACAACTGCGCCATCTATGCTCTCCAAACAGGCATCAAAAAACCAAAAAAAAAAATTCTGTTATATCCTATCTATACAACACCCGTTGGCTATTAGATTACTTAATAATTTTTCCCATTGTCCCACTGCTGGGCACGGGCCTCCTCTACTAATGAGAGGAGTCAGGCCTTAGTCCACCATGCTGGCCTAATGCGGGTCGGTGGACTTCACATAACTTCGAAATTCTTATGAGAATTCTCAAATATGCAGGTTTCCTCACAATTCCTTCACCGTTAAAGCAAGCGATAATTAACATTTAATACACACGTAACTTTAGAAAAATTATAAGTGTATGCCATCAGGGTTTGGAATATACGACTTTCGTCTTGACAGTCCGTACCGCAAGCAACTTAGCTATCGCTGCTATTTACTAAACATTACTAAATATTACCTAAAAATTACATCCGATCGCTCCATATGTTTTGGAATCCACAGGAAACATATGTACACATAGATTTTATATATACTTGTAAAGAAAATGATACAATCTCTTTTCTTTATTTAGAACTGGCCGCGTTATTGTCATAGCCAAAGTACAGATGTCACGGCTGAGAGTTTGTCAATCTTTGAATATGTGATGAACGATTGTAAGTTATAATTATTGAAATATTTTCTAAGATACTAAAGCTGAAATAAGGGCATTAAATGTTGTTTCCTTTATTTTTACAGGTCAGTGACTTATTTTGTTTATAATAAAATGTAATAGGCTAAGTATTTTAAGATCTTGTTGTAAATAAATCCTTTATTTTTACAGTGAAACGCACTTACGTCTTTATTTCAATATTTTCATAAAGAATAAAGAACTTACACTATTATATACTTATATACATAGATATAAGAGTACCAAATAAAGAGGTTTTAGAGCTAAGATAGAGGAAAAATAGCATCTATTTTCAACATAAACCCATTTGAATATCAAAATTGGCATTTGGCAGTCGCCGGACCGATCCCTCAGTGAATTAAGGGACTAGACGGGAAGTAATCAAGGACTGTCGACTGTCGAGTGACACGTCCCTTGCTCCATTGAGATGGGTGCACGGCTAATGTACTTCTGATATTAGCATATCTTGGGCTCCCGAGATGATAGAGTTCCGTCCTAGGAAACAATTGTATCCATCCTTTACAGAATTAATGAAGCGTATATTCGAAAGTATAGCAATATAATAGCAGCGATAGCCTAGTTGGTTGCGGTACGGACTGTCAAGACGAAAGTCGTAGGTTCGAAACCCAAGTGGCATACACCTCTGACTTTTCTAAAGTTATGTGTGTATTAAAATGTTAATTATCGCTTGGTTTAACGGTGAAGGAAAACATCGTGAGGAAACCTGCATATCTGAGAGTTTTTCGAAGATATGAGAAGTCTGCCAACCCGCATTAGGCCAGCGTGGTGGACTAAGGCCTAACCCCTCTCATTAGTAGAGGAGGCCCGTGCCCAGCAGTGGGACAATGTTTAATACAGGGCTAGCATTATTATATTATATATTATTATTATTTATATTCGAAAGTAGGATTACGTAAAAATACCTATTATAGATACAGAATGACTCTGTGGCGCACTGGGCGAGTAGCCGGTTTATAGAGGCCGTGGGTTCGATTCCCGCACCAAGACAAATGTCTGTGTGACAGACAGATGTTTGTTTCGGGTCTGGGTGTTGTGGGGCCATAGTCCCTCGTAGTTGTTGATACCCACGATACAGGTTTGACACAGCTCACATTTACGTGAGTATTTATTGACAATAAATGATTATTTTTATAAAATATATAACAAAATTTCGATTACTTTAAAATTAGTTAACGGAAAATAGGAAAATAAGATCTATAATATAACTTCAATGTTATATATTTTTGATCAGCAAAAGACATATTTATACCCAATGTTTGGGATATTCCCTCGCTTAGCGTGTTTTACCGTCTGTATCATGGCGAATGTGGTCACTTTGCCGCGCCAGAATAAAAAGAACATGTCAGTGCCGCAACTAAGACAAATATAGAGACAAAATCTATCAAGCAAGCGTATATCTATCAAGTTATACAACGCTCCAAGGAAAATATACTTACGTGCAATCTAAAATGTCACCTTTCTGTAGTCGTGTACAAAGCAATCAATGCTTAAGTTACTATTGTAAATTGAAATGAAACAAATTTTTACGGATTCTATCGCGGTTTATTAAACTTTGGGATTAAACCCGACGTTTCAAAAGCTTTACAGCCTTCATGGTCTTGGTCAGTCCGCCCCGTGACCATGAAGGCTGTAAAGCTTTCGAAACGTCGGGATTAAAAAGTTTAATAAAATGCGATAGAATCCGTAAAAATTTGTTTCATTTCAATGTATAATATTTATTATTGTAAAGTTTATTATATATAAGTAATTTAATTTTTTGCATGTTTATTTTACATTTAATGATTATAAAGCATAGTAAGAAATTAGAGACGATAGATAGCGGAGCACTCGGATTATTGAGACTTCTTGATCCGAACGACTGGCCAGTTGTGCTTATTGTTTTATAAAATAAGCAGGGGGGGGGGGGGGGGGGGGGGGAAATGAAATGAAAATGAAATTAAAAATAGAATGGAATAAGACAAATATGGTCTGTGGCTTGACATGTGAAATAGGGGGAGACATTGTAATATTTTGATAATACAAAAAATTATTGTATAATTACTATTTGATTTGAAAGATATCTTACACTATTACAGTTTTAACAATTTTTTTTTACAAATTATGTTTGTGTAATTTACTAAAGGATTTTTCATAAATCTATTCTAGTACTAATTAATACGGGGCTCTTAGCGAGTCTGCAGAAATGTAGCGATCGCTTCTTGTCTCTTTTATCTTTACTCTTTCTCACTTCGCACATACCCTAAGTTTAAGTAACCGTGTAGTAGGTATATGTCGGGACGTCGGAATAGCCGGTATGTCGCATCTTGTTTATTCGTGAACCTGTATCACGGAAACCCATGGTTGGCGTTAAACTTAAGGAAACGTTTAAATAAGTGGACTATGGCGTTGACTTTACAATATTTTAATAATACAGACATTTAAATAACTTAGACAATAGGGTAGTTGACTCGATTTTTTTATTAATTTAATCAACAAGTTACATTACCTAAAACATATTATCGAAAGAATTTTATGAATCCGAACAATAATAAGTAAATTAGACAAAACTCAAATCTGCCGGAAGAGGTAGTAGTCAAATAACAGTACAAGGATGCATATCTGATACCGTGACGTCACGGTACTATGAATCGCCTGTACTGTACCGTTGTGCGAGGGAGATAGCGATATGTTCCTAATACGCCACCGTTTTCGCTTATGCCTGTGAGTATTTGCTCATACCAATATTTAAAATAAATATTGTGACCTGATTTTTCAAGCAATTTCGATTCTGTTTTCGCAAAAGAGTTTCTTTTTCATATTATATTCGATTGCGTAGAGAATAATGTACAAAATTAAACACAGGAAACTACCCTATTAGGGATTACAATAATAATTAGCGATTCAGAGCCAATGGGTTTGCGATTCACAACAACGTACAACCGCTGTCAACCAGAAAATTAATTGACAAGACATTCGCACGCAATGACAGACGCGACTCCATTCGGTGTTACCCGCTCTGAACTTAAAACACAAATTAAAACAACATTACCTAGAAAATTTATAGCATTCTTAATTTAAATCTGTATACATTTATTATTAATTCATATACTACACAAATCAAATAGTTATTAATTGTTGTACCAAAAATTGTTATTCTTACTTGTAACACGAATTTAATATATTATGAACCACTGTGGAAGGCTGGAGATGTGATCTGTGCATCACATACAAACCAATTTAGGTTTAAGTGATGTTATTATGTAACTTTTACTATGTAAATAAATAAAATAAAAAAAAATTACAAAGAGTATTTAATCGAATACAAAACTATAATTCCTTAAAAATAATAAAGTTAATTGATAATTCTCCAAATTGACTTATTCATTATTCAATAATATCGCGCGCCGTTATATACACAGTCAGGTCATAAGTATTGTCACACAGTAAAAACTTTATTTTAGAATGCTGGCCACAAAAAAGTTTATTGAATTCGAATTTCAAATTGTTCATGAAAATAAAAATGTATACTTTTCAGAATTTTACTCATTTTTAAATATGGAGTGGACGCTTAAAGAAGACCGTGTTGCAGTAATTGCGTTGCATCGTTGCGGTTACGCGCCAATTCAAATTTTTGACATACTGAAAAATTTGAATATAACCAAAAGATTCGTTTATCGTACCATCAAACGATTCAATGAAGACTCTAGTGTAGATGACAGGTCAAGAAGTGGTCGCCCTCGGTCTGTTAGGACTCCAGCAGTGATAAAAGCTGTGAAGGCGCGAATTCAAAGAAATCCCAAACGTAAGCAGAAACTGTTGGCCCTTCAGATGGGGTTAAGCAGAACCACGGTGAAAAGGGTGTTAAATGAAGACTTAGGGCTTCGGGCATATCGAAGAAAAACAGGACATCGTTTGAATGCTCGTCTAAGTCTGAGACTGAAGAGATGCCGCGCTTTGTTGAAGCGGTACGCGGGAAAAAAATATCGGGAAATTCTTTTTTCAGATGAAAAAATTTTTACCGTAGAAGAGAGCTACTACAAACAAAATGATAAGGTGTACGCACACAGTAGTGAAGAAGCGAGCAACCGTATTCCGCGTGTCCAACGAGGTCATTTTCCATCCTCGCTCATGGTATGGTTGGGAGTTTCTTATTGGGGCTTAACTGAGGTACATTTTTGTGAGAAAGGTGTAAAAACGAATGCAGTTGTGTATCAAAATACAGTCCTGACGAACCTTGTGGAACCTGTTTCTCATACCATGTTCAATAACAAGCACTGGGTATTCCAACAAGATTCGGCGACAGCTCATAGAGCGAAGAGCACACAAGACTGGCTGGCGGCGCGTGAAATCGACTTCATCCGGCACGAAGACTGGCCCTCCTCCAGTCCAGATTTGAATCCGTTAGATTACAAGATATGGCAACACTTGGAGGAAAAGGAGTGCTCAAAGCCTCATCCCAATTTGGAGTCACTCAAGACATCCTTGATTAAGGCAGCCGCCGATATTGACATGGACCTCGTTCGTGCTGCGATAGACAACTGGCCGCGCAGATTGAAGGCCTGTATTCAAAATCACGGAGGTCATTTTGAATAAACTTTAGTGTCATAAGAATCTATGTTTTGTTAAGTTCATTTTGGTATATAAATGGTTACATAATGAATAAACTTGTTTCAATTATTTTATATTAAACATGTGACAGAATTTATGACCTGACTAGGTATATGTTCCTAGTAAAATACAATATATCTAACAATTAATGAGCTCATTGATTGGTAGCTCAAGCTAATTAATTAACTGGTTGTTTAGCATCATTTACTACTCTATGCCTTGTATTTACACGTATATCAATCCTAAACAGTTTATTTTTTATTAACCGACTTCAAAAAAAGGAGGAGGTTAACAATTCGTCGGAATCTTTTTTTATGTATGTTACCTGATTACTCGAAGACGCCTGGACCGATTCGAGAAATTCTTTTTTTGATTAAAAGGGTATACTTCCCAGGTGGTCCCATTGGCACCAAGTCAGGATCTGATTATGGGATCTCAGAAAAATCGAGGGAAACCTTAAAATTTTATAGAGACGCATAATTTGTTTTTCATTGAAGTCGGTGTACTTTTTATGAATTAAAAAAACTTTTTAATTATTTGTTCTATAATTGTGTATGGAATTTTAGTGTAGTAGTAATGTTATTAATTGTGAATTAATTTCATATGTTACGACAAAATACAAACGACCTACGACTGAGTTTCTTGGTGCTTCTTCCCAGACCAGTGGGCATTTCCGAAGCACCAGTAGAAAAACTTAAACCTGACCTGTAAAAAGTGCCCCTAGTGGCCTAATTTACTAAATAAATGATTTGATTTGAATAGTTCGTTGATTAAAATATCTATCACTTAAGGGAATGCATTTATTCCAACGTTCTCCAGGAAATGTTTTCAACTAGAACTTATTTCCTACTGTGAAGTACTTCCACATAAAACACGGCACAACAACGCAGCCCCGAGCATCAATCCAACTTTTAAATTAAACCAAAGGAATACGGGATAAACGGAGTTTGAAAGGGACACATTCAAAAAACTCCCAAACAATCCTGAATTATGGATTCCGCGAATTATGTTTTTTGTAAAAATTTGTCTCAGCGTTCTGTTCTAATTTATACTATACAGGGTTTTCAGCCAGAATATTTATCTATACTATAATAAAGCTGAATAGACACTTTCTCTACATTAAATATTTTTGCAAAGTTTTGATTGTATTATCGATATAGAACCCAAAAAAATATTTTTGGAATTATTGTCTGCATGTCAAGGCATCACGTCCAAAGTACTGTACGACAAGTAAATCGTCAATAAAATCACAGAGTGTATCTCGAGGTAACACTTAGTCTTTATTTCATTTAAATCGGTGCATTCAATCAAAAGTTATACTCGTTTGAACGAATATCTGTATTATGCAAAGAGTAGTAGTGAGAGGTGAAATGATTTTATAAATAGTATAAGATAACATCCACGCGGCAGAGCCGCAGGCAACAGCTAGCTACTTATATATTAACCGACTGCTGTGCTGAGGTGTCAGGTTCGAGCCCCGTCTTGGGTAAAAGTGATATTTTTCTATTACGAAATACTCAGTATCAGAACGGAGACTGGAATTGAGCCTGGTATGGCGATAAGCTCGCTCCCTATAACATCATGGGATGGTTAGAAGCTTGGTGAAATGTGGGTGTACTGGTTAAGTCTGCTTACGTCTTGATTACAAGTGTAAGTGCCTATGTATGTAAGTTACGTTATCTTAAAGTCGCGGTATATTTTACCTTTTTAACCCGACTTTTCGAAGGTTTTACAGCCTTCATAGTCACGGGGTGGACTGAGTTGTATGTATACCGTGCTAAAATCCGTAACAATTTGTTTTTTTTTTCAATGTGTATGTAATATTCGCGTAAACATAAGAAACCATTATGAAAGCAATGGTTTCGGAATTACAGACAAATTGGCTCATTTTTATTCTTATACATTAATTTTAAACTTTATGGCTCTTCCCCGATCCGATTTCCTCAAAGACATGGTTTTTTCATTATTCGGTTTGAGGAAAACTGCTATATTACTTTGATCTCACTGCTTATCATTCTTGTGACATAAAAATACAATTATATTAGGGTAGTTGACGGCAAGCGAGACCCTGATAAAATTTTGTTTTTTAACCGCTCTCGAACCACAAGGACACCGCAGTTCGAAAAGGTAATAAGTAGAGTCTGTCCAAAATCAATTTTATTTCCATAATATTAAAGTTAAAAATAGCATGTAAGAACACGAGTGTTGCCAGTATTTTGTGCATGCTGGCATGCAATAATTGATACGTGACCATCTAATATACATCTAATACGTGAAATCTAATATAACCATATTAGATTTTAGGCTAAGAATATCGAAAATTAAACCAATTTGTTAATTTATATGTGATTATTTAATATTTTCAAGAAACAAATATGTAAAAATAAAGCATTTTGTTATGTGACATGAAACATCAGTCATGCATGACGTCACCGTTCGTAACATCTATGAAAACGCTGAGCCAAACGTCTATTAGTTTTGCGGATGGTCACGTCACACCAGAGGCCATGACAGTTGGTAGCGTTTTGGTGGGAAAAATAAAGTTGGTTTATAAAAATCCAAATTAAATCTTGAAGACTTATGTTTTATGTTTATTAATGATAATATTTTAATAATACAGACCATGAAGAATAATATAAAACGGTTTCCCAAAAACAGACAACTAGCCTATTATTTAAGTCTTCTTTAATTTGACATGCGTTCTAACGGACTTACACTTATCTTTAGTGGATGCTTAAAACTCAAGACAAGACATATTTATTTTATTTATGACTTTTGGGCTGGTTTCGAACATACGACTTTCGTCTCGACAGTCCGCACCGCAACCAACTAGGCCATCGCTGTAAAAGTGTAAAGTACACTTACTTATTTGTACACATTTTCATCGCACAATTTAGTCGCCTGAGATTAAGTCGAACCTAATGATGACTCGACATTGAATGTAGAACAAAGCGAGAACATTTTCAACCAGCCATCCCTTTCACACGCACTAAGCCCGAGTGAGAAAGCCATTTCGAACAGCTTTAGCGTTAATTTCAAAAACAAAGCCCATTTCGGTACGACAATGGGCGAATACACGGTATTGTCTCCACGACTGGCAGACACTGATAAACGCTTCACAAACACGAAGTTAGCATGTGTGAAAAAGATTTGTGCGATAAAAAGTTCTGATTTTAAGTTATTATTTCTGTACTCAAATGTTATTGATATAGTTAACTAGCGAGGGAAAATAGTTGAAATTTTATTTTCATTAAGCAACTGACTTACCTAAAGATGATGTTCCATACCCCAGATTACCCTACTAATATTATAAATGCGAATGTTTGGATGGATGGATGGATGGATAAATAAATAACACAAAACAGTCATAAATATAGCTCCGACACACTAAGATACGAGTCTTGTGTTATGGGTGTCAGGGACTACGAGAGACTTTCGGTCTCAAAACACCCAGACTCCGGACACAAATATCTGTCTGTCACACAAACATTTGTTGCGGTGTGAGAATCGAACCTACGGCCTCTCGTTTCACAGCCGACTCGCCAACTGCGCCACGGAGGCTGTCAAGATTATCTTACTACTATTATAAATGCGAATGTTTGGATAGATGGATGTTTGTTACTCAATCACGCTACAACGGCAGGACGAGTGTGGTTGAAATTTGGCACAGACATAGATTATTGTCTGGAATAGCGTATAGGCTATTTTTTTCATCCCAAAAAAATTAATAGTTCTTGGGGATAGTTTAGTTTTTCACAGAGCAAGGCATCGACATAACTTTGCATAGTGGCAATTTAGGGATCAGAATATGACATAAGACACTTTTATCCCAAAAATGGCACGCTTCCTATGGGATAGCAAGGTGTAATAGCTTAAGATGCCTCCATGGATTGTAGACCTTTTCTTCCAAAAATAAACTCTACGCGGGCGGAGCCACATGCATCATCTAGTTTGTAATAAAACATACATGCTTTTAATCCACGAAGGGCAGGTAAAGGCGTAACCATAACACACACTTTTGCCAAACTTATTATCGTCCCATGATGTGATAAGGGGTGAGTCTATCGCCATAACAGACATAATTCCAGTCTTCATGCTGATACTGAGTATTTCGTGATAAAAAACCCAATATCACATTTACCCTACCTGGGATCGAATCCGAGACCTCAGCAAAGCAGTATTCTGCGCCACCGAGGCCTTTATAAGTTTGTAATTAAACGTAATAGATAAACATATATCTGTAAGCTTATGTTTATTATGTAAATTAAGAAGCTGAATAGCAGGCCGGCATAATTGTGTTGAGTATCGAGGAATAGATTATCTCTCGGTACTTGATACTCTAACTGGACGGCACTGCGCTTATCATCAGGTCCAGCGTGGTCTGTAAAAGAAGATCCCAAAACGGATTTATCATTCTAGAAGAGCGCGAGAACTAAACACGTTTGCAAAGTTGTATGTTTTTAATATCCTAAGGCTCAAATTAAAATAAATATTGCAGATAGATTATTTTTAATTGCACACCATAAGAAGACTATACATAACAAGAAACTTTAAAACTACAGTTCTGTTTGATTTAATAGAAAGTCTTAATTATTATACACTAGCTGTTGCTCGTGGCTCCGCCTGCGTGGAGGTTATATTCGGGAGCAGAAGTATACAATCCAAGGAGTTGTCTTCTACACTGAGACACCTGTAGCGATTGTCCAGCCTCTCAGGTGATGTGCCTGAATCTTGAGATTGCATCTAAAGAATACCCCATAAGTTTAACCTCACTTTGCCCCTTTTAGGGATGATTTTTCGAAAACGTTGAAACACTTTTTTTATTTCCTACCAATAGCCTAAATATGAATTTACATATTATCCCTAAGTCGAGGAATTATGGATTTCCCATACAAATTTTGAACTCCTATTTGACCTGTTTCAAGGTTGTTTTTTGAGAAAAAAGATAGCCTATGTCCTTCTCCAGGATATAATCTATTCCGTTACCAAATTTCATTACAATCCGTTCAGCCGTTTAGTCGTGAAGAGGTAACAAACAAACAAACAGAGTTACTTTCGCCTTTATAGTATTAGTATGGATACATACATATAAACTCACGCCTGTAATCCCCGAAGGGGTAGGCAGATGTGTAACCAGTACACCCACTTTTCGCCGAATTTATTAAGATCCCATAATGTGATAGGGGGCGAGCCTATCGCCATACCGAGCTCAATTCCACACCCCGGGCTGATACTGAGTATTTCGTCATAAAAAACCCAATATCACATTTACCTCACCCGGGGATCGAACCCGTGACCTCTGCATAGCAGTGGTAACGCATGCTCAATAACAACTGTGCCACCAGGCAGTCATCAGTCACAAAGTATGCTGTGATAAACAATACAAGAATGATGTATAGAATAACTAAGAAGGAATTCATCACGCATTTGGAATTTGGTAAAATTGATAAAATCCATGGAGTAACACCAGTATCAGATTTTAATAAAGATTTTAGTCGGACCAAAGGCGAGCCCAATCCATTTACCGATCTTTTATTGCAACCAATTTCGGAGCGTAAAGCCTTTGATATTTGATTTGGTGCTGCGAAATTCGGTTTATTAACCTTTATATGATGTATTGGGCTCTTATTTGCTAAATGAAGTAGCTTTTATAAGTAAAGAAATAAATCGAAATAATATTACTTTATTAGTCTCCTGACAGGTCAATTATAGGTAATTAGGTGAATTTTGAAAGAAGAAGTAAAGAAATATTTTTTTCATTAGTGGTTTTTGTAGCTTGTTCACTACGTACATCATATTAAAAGAATTAGAAAACAATAATAGGATCCCCCATTCAGCCACATGCAGCGCTTTCAAGGAGGGGTCCGAGTGAAGTGTGGGTTAATCGCCTTAAAGCGGCGCACGCAATGGAAGCTCTTAAAAGGAATACATTTTCCCAGTTTTTGCAACATATTCCATTGATGCTCCGCTTCTATTGGTCATAGCGTGATGTTATACAGCCTGTAGCCTTCCCTGATAATTTAGCTATCCAACATTAACATAATTTTACACATCGACCAGTACCAGTAGTTCCTGGGTTTAGCACTTTCAAAAATAAAAACAAACTCTTTAGCGTTGTAGTATAGATTGAAATAAAATTATATTGAATTAATTATTAATAGGGGGCGATAGGCTCGCCCCCTATCACATTATGGGACCGAAATTCGGCGAAAAGTGGGTGTACTCGTTTCACCTCTGCCTACCCCTTCGGGGATTACAGGCGTGAGTGTATGTGTGTGTGTGTGTATATTGAATTAAAATTAAATAAATTGTACGTAGAAAACACTATCCTTTCGTGATGGCATACAACTCAATCCGCCCAGTGACCTGAAGGCTAGAAAGTTCGCGCCGGGACTAAAAAGTAAATTAAACCGCGATAAAACTCGTGAAATTAGTTTCATTTCAATATTTACGTAGCGAATTTTATAGTATCTGGTCTCTAGCGCCCATGCCTCATGTAATATTACTAGCTATTGCTCGCGGCTCCGCCCGCGTGAAGGTCATGTTTGAGACAAAAAGTATGCACTACAAAATACCATGCATTTAACTTTAAAAATGAAGGATTTTCATACAAACTTTCTTCCCCTATTTTACCCCTTTCGGGGTGGAATTTCCAAAAATCCTGAAATATATATTTTTTATTTTTGACTAAAAGGCCAAATACTAATTTTCATAAACTTAACTTCAAAAATGACGGATTTTCATACAAACTATCATCCCCTATTTTACCCCCTTAGGGGTGGTATTTCCAAAAACCCTTCCTTAATGGATGCCTACGTCATAAAAGGTACCTACTGTCAAAATTTCAAGTCTCTAGCCCCAGCCGTTTTGGCTGTGCGTTGATCGATCAGTCAGTCAGTCAGTCAGTCAGTCAGTTTCTTCTTTTATATATACAGATTTAAAACTAGCTGTTGCCTGGGGCTCCGCCTGCGTGGCAGTTATCTTCTAATAAGTTAATGGACTAGCCTTGCGAGGATTATATCATTAAAAAGAAAACAGTGATACATATAATTTTGATCTTAAGATGTATATCACTCATTTAGCTCTTCAGCTCATTTAGCTCAGTGAATGACAAAGTGTTTTGTCGTGTTATATTTCTGTTTTAAATTAATATAGTAATACACCCTAATGTGGTTCGCTACTAAATACTTATACAAGGCAAGACAATAGAGTCTATGACCTTATGAATCAAGAGCCATAGCTAACTATCTCTGTCTTTCACATGATAAGCGCCATCGTCCGATCGAGTGGCTCACTCGCTCTGGCTAGTTTCATTCACTCTCACTCAGTACTTCAGTATCTTAAAAATGAATCATAACCCTAGTGAGCTGGAGGTATATTTGAAAAGCAAGTGAGCTGGTGAGCGACTAGCTCACTTGAACGGATTAGCTTCATTTTTATCTTTCTCTCACCCAAGTCTATAATGGACCCTTACCTACGAGATGTTCCAATAATAGAAATGACAAAAAAGTTGCTCTTCTATAGATCATGACTGACATAAGAAAAACATTTCAACTCACAACTAATCTTTGCTCAGTACATATATTCGTTCAAATAGAAAACTTTTGATTGAATTCACTGATTACAATGAAATAAAGACTAAATGTTACCTCGAGATACATTCTATGATTTTATTGTCGATTCTTTTGTCGTGATACAATTATTTGGACGTGATGCCTTGACAATTCCCTCCACGCCGCCAGAGACAGAAAAGTATGGAAGAAGTACATACATGAGATGGTGATGCAGAAGGGAGGTCACGACCCTCATTATTGAGGAACACGACGCAAGGAGGAGGAGGATGCCTTGACAGACAGACAGACAATAATTCCAAAAACAATTGTTTTGGGTTATATATCGATAATATAACACGTAAAATTTTGTAAAATATTTAATGTACAGACAAATTGCCTCTTCAGCTTTAATATAGTATAGATTTAAATCAAATATAATAATGAATTCTGGAGGACCGTTACTAACAAATTCAGTTTGCCTAATTGATCGCTTTACTGGTAAATTAATTTGTCCAAGACAGTGACTTGCGCAACCAAAATTTCTTCGCCTAAATCTGGTTTGACTTGATTTATTTGTTTGAAGTTTGGCGATTTCTAGCTACGGTTACATGGTAATAAAATTAATAATCACAATATTAAAGGGAGATAAACTGAGATCTCGGTCAAGTGAAAATGGGTCACTGAAGGTTTAGATAGATAGATAAAATCAAAATTAGTCCATTTTTACCACCTGTCAAGTGTCATGTACCTCTACAGGAACCGGGCATATATAAAATAGATTGCGACTGTTGTCCCTCCTATATAGTTCAAACGAAAAGAAATATAGGGACCCGCGTAAAAGAACATATAGCTGACGTGAAACACCGACGCTTTACGAAGTCTGCAGTTGCTGAACATTCGGAAAAAGGCTCCAAGCATTATCTTCGATTTGACAAACCACAAATCCTTGCCAAAGAACACCGATTCCTACCTAGGATGATTCGCAAGGCTATTGAAATTAAAAAACATCCAAATTTCAATAGAGAAGATGGCTGGAAGCTAGCACCAGCCTGGGATCCAATTTTTCATTTAATTAAATCGGAACCCAAAAGACCAACTACCAGACCTGACACTGTGAGCTTTTACTGCGTAGATCGGACTACATCAAATTAAAAAGTAATACCAACTATATGGAGGGTAGGAACATTGCACTATACTTTTGTGACGACATACAACTCAGTCTGCCCCGTGACCACGAAGGCTGTAAAGTCTTCGAAACGTCGGGTTAAAAAAGTAAAATAAACCGCGATATAATCCGTACAATTTCGTTTTATTTCAAAGAAACCTTAAAACTAGAGTAAGTTACAATAGGCGGTCTTATGATCTCTGCCAGACAACCTTCATTATATGGAGATAAATGAAAAGGGTCCGTAAAATGAAAAGTAAAGGTTTACCCAGTTGCTATAACACCGTTATTTGTTCTTAATTTTCTCTAATTCTCTATTTTCTCTCTAAATTTGTGGGTTGGTGGTTGAAAATATTCTACTCTGTACAGAAAGAAACCTTTGTCGTGCTCAATGCGAGAGGACTTGCAGTGGTTCTTCTTAACCGATCAACTTGGTTCCTATAATAATTTGGGCTATTTACACTCTCATCCATATTTCAACCCGTCAAACCAAGCCGTTAGACTGTAGTCAAAAATATCTCCAATCAATAAGAGCTACAGAGCAAAAACAAAAAACTTATCACACGAATCGTACAATGCTTGTTATTAACTAATCAATCTACTGTCAAAAAGGACACCAAAACAAAACTGTACAAAGCGAACCGGTCGCGGAATATAAAACTTGCAAAACGGGGAATCGATTTCGCTACTATTGCGGCTTCGTTGTGAAACGCTATCGTAGATAGGCAGGTGGTTGCAAAGCTCTTTACAATCGTAGTCATTAGTTTGTGCTAGATTGAATTTGAACGGGTAACAAGTGTTTGGTAAGTGACAGGGTATTTGATATATATCTGACGGTACGCATATGTACACGGTAAGAACCTAAACATAATCACTTCGTGCGAGTCATATTCCAAGGTCTGGTATGTATGTTCTGAAGAGAATTGAAAGAACTAGTGATGTTACCAATCTTTGGAACTGGGGCTATACTAATATAAAAGAAGATCTTGTAAGATCATCTGAAGTCCTCTATACAAAAGATAAATATATAAAGAAAACAATAAAATTAATATATATATTAAATAATAAAAAATATCACCTAGTAGGATCAGAAATAAGTTGTAATTACATATTTTTCTGAGTAAGGTATAGCTCTACTAGTTTGGCAGTTACTTGAGGGAGAATCCAATTTGCAATAAAGCTATCACTCTCAATGCACATTGAACAATTTATATTATTTAATCATATACTTAAAGTTAGCATAATTCTGAAAATCATTATGGGACGTAACGTCTCTCGACGCTCGACATTGTATTTGCACTCCACTAAGCACATCTGGTGCAGAATTTGCTGTACCAGAATTAACGAAAACTAAATGCTTAGCGAAACTTAGCAGCGATAGCCTAGTTGGTTGCGGTACGGACTGTCAAGACGAAAGTCGTATGTTCGAAACCCAAGTGGCATACACCTCTGACTTTTCTAAAGTTATGTGTGTATTAAATGTTAATTATCGCTTGCTTTAATGGTGAAGGAAAACATCGTGAGGAAACCTGCATATCTGAGAGTTTTTCGAAGGTATGAGAAGTCTGCCAACCCGCATTATGCCAGCGTGGTGGACTAAGGCCTAACCCCTCTCATTAGTAGAGGAGGCCCGCGCCCAGCAGTGGGACAATGTTTAATACAGGGCTAGTATTATTATTATTAAATGCTTAGTTGAACTAGGATTACCTAGTCTCTTAACATTTAAAAACATAATCATTGTGGGTGATGCTATGAAAATGTTTATTGTATAGTATTTGTCCAATTATATTTATTTTTAACAGAGGCCGCTAAATTCAATTAGTTCCGCTGATGATTATGGATTTCTACCATTTATGATGATGCAGGCCTGCATGATTGTATTGAGTAGCGGGGGATAGACTGTCTCTCGCTGCTTGATACTCTATCTGGACGGCACTGCGCTTACCATCAGGCGCAGTGTGGTCACTTTGCCGCGCCAGAATAAAAAAAAATATGATTATCAAAGGAACATAGCACATAGGATAAAAGTTATGCGTCACTATAAAACTGGTTTTTCCTTGATTATTCTAAGATCCCATCATCAGATCCTGACTTGGTGCCAATGGGACCACTTGGGAAGTATACCCTTTTAAACAAAAAAAGAATTTCTCGAATCGGTTCAGGCGTCTTCGAGTAATCGGGTAACATACGTAAAAAAAAGATTCGGACGAATTGTTAACCTCCTCCTTTTTTGAAGTCGGTTAAAAAGGAATGTAGATTGTAAATTTGAAAAATTACTTTACGCTAAATTTTACCAATGTCAAACAGAGGTAATAACCCGGTCGTACGAGCCCATTCGCGCTGTAAACAAAAAAATCTATAGCATGGCACTACCGCGATGAAAAGGCTTTTGTGAAATAAATAACAAATTTGGGAATCTTGCGAAAGGATTGAGATAATTATTCGAACTGTACCATTCGATTAACTATACCAGTGAATCGAATGGTATAGTTTAGCCTTCTTATTACCATTATATTATCAGTGAAGAAGAATGAAATATACAAGCTTTTTTTTTTATCCTGGCACGGCAAAGTGACTGCACTGTACCTGATAGTAAGCGCAGTACGGTCCAATTAGAGTATCTAGTAGCGAGAGACGTTCTATCCCCCGCTACTCAACACAATCATGCTGGCCTGCTTCTTCACACTACGCCATGGGCAAGAAGGTGGAGAAGCGATCGAGGGTTCTAGTGTCAGAGTACTAAGAAGGCCGCAATATGGCCATTGTACCCCAACTCCAGACCTCCGACAAAAAGCTTATTTGATAATGTCGTTTCCAATAAGAATTTCAATCCCATTTGCTACAAGCAGCCTAGCTCTGGGTTCATCTGAAATTTGAAATTCGATAGCAATCGTGGACCGGACGCGATGCAGACGTATCCGGCAAGTGTCCGGAACGTCGCTATGCCCGGTGCTGTACGAACGAATCTACACTAATTTGACAGTGATTTACTTAGAATTTATACCACAATTACGTAAATAGGTTACGTCATTTCAGCTCGGTGATGTGTCTACATTATTATCTTTATATTATATTCCTTTCTAGTTTAATATTATTTGTTTATATATAATAATACTAATAATAATACTAGCCCTGTATTAAACATTGTCCCACTGCTGGGCACGGGCCTCCTCTACTAATGAGAGGGGTTAGGCCTTAGTCCACCCCGCTGACCTAATGCGGGTTGGCAGACTTCTCATACCTTCTAAAAACTCTCAGATATGCAGGTTTCCTCACGATGTTTTCCTTCATCGTTAAAGCAAGCGATAATTAACATTTTAATACACACATAACTTTAGAAAAGTCAGAGGTGTATGCCACTTGGGTTTCGAACCTACGACTTTCGTCTTGACAGTCCGTACCGCAACCAAATAGGCTATCGCTGCTATAACTAGGCTATCGCTGCTATATGCTTGTTTATATATAATAATGTGTAATTAAATATGTGTGTTTTTATTTTCCACCTTCTCAATTGTTATTGTTACCATGTGTTGCTGCGGTGAGCAAAGATATTTTATACTCATAATGTTGTGTATATCTGTAATTGGCGTATATATTAAGAATGACGCAGTAAGAAAATTCGAATGAAAATGTAAAATATATGCGCTGTTGCATTGCTGTTAGCAGCGATAGCCTAGTTGGTTGCGGTACGGACTGTCAAGACGAAAGTCGTAGGTTCGAAACCCAAGTGGCATACACCTCTGACTTTTCTAAAGTTATGTGTGTATTAAAATGTTAATTATCGCTTGCTTTAACGGTGAAGGAAAACATCGTGAGGAAACCTGCATATCTGAGATTTTTTCGAAGGTATGAGAAGTCTGCCAACCCGCATTAGGCCAGCGTGGTGGACTAAGGCCTAACCCCTCTCATTAGTAGAGGAGGCGCGTGCCCAGCAGTGGGACAATGTTTAATACAGGGCTAGTATTATTATTATTATATGCGCTGTTGATGTGCCTATTGAAATAAATAAATAAAATTAATTATCGCTTGAATATTGAAGCAAAATAGGATATCTATATACCTGGGCTTCCTCCATAAAAAGGTGTTCTACATCTAAAAAATCACATTAAGACAGCATAGCAACCTTGACGGCCTCCTTGGCGCAGTAGTCGGCTGTGAAACGACAGGCCGCGGGTTCAATCCCCGCCCAAATACAAATGTATGTGCGATATTTCATTTGGTTGTTGTGAGACCGAAAGACACTCCTAATTCCTGATACCCACGATACTATTATCTTAGTGTAGGGTCAAGACTATGTGTGTGACTATTGGGTATATTTATTTACTAGATGTTGCCCGTGGCTCCGCCCGCGTGGATGTTATTTTTGGAAGAAAAGATATATAATCCATGGAGGCGTCTTAAGCTATTACAAGTTTCTATATTTTGCTATCCCATAGGAGACGTGCATTTTTTCGGGATAATAAGTGGCCTATGTCATTTTCTGATCCCTAAACTGCCACTTTGCAAACAATCATGACGATCCTTTGATCTGTGAAAAATTAAAGTATCCCACGGGAACTGTACATTTTCCGGGATAAGAATTAGCATATCTTTTCTTCTAGACTATAATCTATCTCTGTGCCAAATTTCATCCAGACCCCTCCAGCCCTTGTAGCGTGATTGAGTAACAAACATCCATCCATCCAAATATTCGCATTTATAATATTAGTGGGATTTAACCTTAGATATAAAAACATTTAACGTCAGATAAAAGCACGTTCCTTAATGGATCCTGAAATGCGAGATGACAACCTTAATTCCAATAATAGAAATTACAAAAAAGTTGCTCTACAGTGGGTCGTGACTGACATAAAAACATTTCAATGACCAGCTAAAAGAAACCAATTACTCGTTGAACGGTTTTAAAAAGGGATACAATACCGTTTAGATGTCAACGGACTAAACACGCCCGAAATTAATGACCTCTCCAATTGAATCAAAGGGAGGGTATGTCAACAATTTGTTAATGATAAACATCCTTTGAATATAATTATCTATTTAGGAGTTCCACATGAGATTAAAGGGGTCAAAGGGTTTTTGTACGGTTGAAGAAAGATTATGAATCCGGGCTTAGTCGTGATCAGGAGCCATAGCTTTGATGTGAATTTCCACTTATTAGGCTGACGTGGTAAAATTTACAGTCTGAATTAGTGTGAGAAGTCAGTATGAACAAGTTGGTACGACTGTCTTACAAAAACAGTTTAATGTGGTTAGTAATGTTTCCAGAGATCTTAGATTTCTTTATTTATCTTAGACTGCATGGCAAATGACCACCATGCATCTGATTGATGATTGTGATAGTATTAGAGACGTCCCCAACTCTAGACCCCCGACAAAAAACCGATGTACACTGGCTGATCCCGGAACGCGACACACATGCGTGTGCCACTATGGCGGGTTTTACAACCTGTATACGGTGGTCGCTATCCGGTCGGATATGAATATCCTACCACCAGCAAAGGTAGGTAGAGGATAGGCGCTTAAAGTACCCAGGATTATAAGAGGGAGAGAAAACGTGGTCCGGGAACTGTTCCACGACTTTTAATATATTTTTTATATGTAATCAATCAACGCTTTTGATATTTTAGTAAAAAAGATATCAGCAAGTAACACCTACTTGCGCATATCTAAAATATTTTTTTTTTTAAACTCAATAAAACCGTCTTTAATACATACATTGTCACGAGCTGTCATACACCAAAAGCTTTAGTAAGTTTCCCTCGTTCCTCGTATTCAAATCTTAAACTTTACGTGGATTTTAGAAGTGAACTCTATCGATAATTAATCATAAAAATCTATCTAAAGTTGGGGTAATTTACGTGGGAAAAAACATGAACATATAAAGTTAGGGGAAATTTCGTGGGAACAATCATTAACAATTTCAAATGACCATATAATGTTCTTTTTTTGAATGACAATAATATCATTTTGATGTAATTTTGTGTACAAAATATTTAACGAGAGATATGTTGCTACTTCCCCAATAACACAATACTTCTAAAAACTGGTCAAAGATAAAAATGCCTCTCCAATTAATAAGTTACAAATCCAGACTCAATCTAAGACTGTCTCTTAGCATGACTTCAAATCTTAAAATACCCGTAGAAATAAATCGAAATCTTTCATCCAATCAATGTGTCCGTATAATGAAACCCCCACAATGGTCGAGTCCATGAACTAAACGGGATTTCGCACGCAGCAGTTTTACTCTGAACGAATTTTAGAAACTAGAGGATTTTTGGTGCGGGATTTCAGAAGAGAAACCATTTAAAATAAGTGCTGGCATTGTTATACTAATATTATAAAGAGGAAAGATTTGTATGTATGTTTGTAACGAATTGACTCAAAAAGTATTAGACCGATTTTAAAAATTCCTTTACAATTTGAATGCTACATTATCACTGATTAAAATAAGCTATTTTAATTGCAAGAAAAAAATAAGGATAGAAAGGTGTAATAGCTTAAGATGACTCCATGGATTCTATACCTTTATTCCAAAAATTACCTACACGCGGTTGGAGCCGCGAGCACCATCTAGTATTTCATAAAATTATTATTCAAACTTACAAGACTTTATGGTGTCGCAGTTGTTATTGTGCATGCGTTACCTACGACTGCTGTGCCGAGGTCTTGGGTTCGATTCCCGGGTCAGGAAAGTGATATTGGGTTTTTCTATTTAGAAATACTCCTCATCAGAGTCTGGAATTATGCCTGGTATGGCGATAGGCTCGCTCCCTATCACGTTATGGAACCGTAATTTTGGTTATAAGTGGGTGTACTACACCTACACCTGTCTACCCTTTCGGGGATTACAGGCAAGAGTGTGTATGATTTTTTTTTTATATTAAAGTTCGACAAACGAGCCAGTGGGTCACCTGATGTTAAGTGATCTCCACCGCCCATGAACATCCACAATACCGAAAGTATCATGTATGCGTTGTCGGCCTTAAAGGACAGGAATAGGGATTAGGGAAGGGAAGGGGGAATCTGGGCCTCCGGTTATCTCACTTACCATACGGAACGCGACAGTAAACTGTCACTTTACGTTGGTTTTCTGTGAGACAGTGGTACTACCCCGGTCGAGCCGGCCCATTCATGCTGTAGACAAATATGTCTACAGCGTGGCTCTACCACTTTTTATGAATGCAAAATTTAAACTTTTTATTTGATTTTAAGCTACGAATTTGTACAGTTAAATATTTTCAAGGCACAATTGAGCTGCTAGTAAACGCTATCATATACTATTAAAAGGAATTATTAGTAATACAATGCCTGTATCATATTTTGATAAGCAATAATTGCTGGTGGTAGGATATTCATATCCGCCCGGATAGCGACTAACGTATACAGGGTGTAAAACCCGCCATAGTGGCACACGCAAGTGTGTCGCGTTTCGGGATCAGCCAGTGTATATCCGGTTTTTGTCGGAGGTCTAGAGTTGGGGCGTACCCTGTAAACATCGTAATGTTTGGCCGTTTTGCGGCCTTTCAAGTACTCTGACTCTAGACCCTCGACCACTTGTTCACTTTCTTGTCCATGGCGTAGTGTAAAGATGTAGGCCAGCATGATTGTGTTGAGTAGCGCGGGATAGATTGTCTCTCGCTACTCTATACTCTAATTGGACGGCACTGCGCTTGCCAACAGGTGCAGTGTAGACACTTTGCCGTGCCAGAATAAAACAAAAAAGAAATGCACCGCACACTCTTCATAGGACCCTCGCAGATTTTAAATTTCAATTCAATCATCTTATTGTTTCCCCTTTCATTTCGTTGAAAGGGTCCGATACTGCAGAACTGCTGAAGTCGACATTAAAACCACTGTCTATCGGGATAATATTTGAACGATTTCGTTTTCGTTTCTATCAATTTCTACTCTCCAAGATAGTGTCAACAATTCTGGTGCAAAAAATTGCGTAGAAAAGTAATTTGATTAAATAAGCTGAAATTATTTGTAAGAGCGATTACCTAATTGAAATATTAAGGAAAATTGTTTGTTCTACTTCATTGCTTTAATTTAATTTTCTTCTGATGACAGGTTGGCAGATTGGAGATCGAGTGTCAAAGATGGCTTAATTTTTTTTTACCGAAATAGGTTTGCGTTTGACCACTATCTCGCCTGATGGTTAGTGATGATGTGGTCTACGGCAGGGCACGCTTGCCTAGAAGATACATATTCACTCTTGACTTGAAGATACCCAGGTTATAATTTTCGGGAAATATAGACTCCGGCAAAGAGTTCCACTCTCTAGCGGTGCGCATGATAAATGTACTAGCAAAACGCTTCGTGCGTACTGGTGGAATATCAACCATGTATCGATGAAGCTTCGCCGAGTCTCTTGTCGTCCGTTGATGGAAAGGGGATTGGGGAATTGAATTATGTAATTCCAAGGCAATGAATGAGTGATTATCAGCTTAGATTGACGGTATAGTATATGGATTATACAGACATTTCACAACATGTAAATAACATGAAACTAGATTGTAAAATACAAACATATACACTCACGCCTATAAATCCTGGGTTAGGCGCCTGTAACCAGTACACTCACTTTTCGCCGAATTTACTTCGGTCCCATAATGTCATAGGGGGCGAGCCTATCGCCAAACCGAGCACAATTCCAGACTCCGGGCTGATACTGAGTATTTCTAAATTGAAAAACCCAATATCACTTTACCTGACCCGGGGATCGAACCCGAGACCTCAGCACAGAGGCAAGATAGCTGTAAGAGGTGGTTAGACCAGTGACACGCTACAAACGACATTGTCAGCATTATTGTCTATAGCAGAGACCAGCAATCGAGCAAGCGGCTCATCTGATGGTATATGATTTTTTTATCCTGGCACGGCAAATTGACCATAATGCACCTGATGGTAAGCGATGTGCTGTCCAATTAAAGTATCGAGTAACGAGAGACGATCTATCCCCCGCTATTCAACACAATCAGCCTGCTTCTTCACACTAAGTCATTGGCAATAAGGTGAAGAAGCGGTCGAGGGTCTAGTGTCAGAGTACTCAGAAGGTCGCAAAACGGCCAAATATCCAACTCCCCAACTCTAGACCGCCCACAAAATATTCACAATACCAGAACAATCATGGGTGTGTTGCCAGCCTTAAAGGAAAGAAATGGGTTTTGGGAACGAGATGGAGATTTTAACAGTCCAAAAATATTCCTCACTTTCTAAACGTTACAAGCTTACTTCTCGTCGCTTTTTTGCAGTAGAAGTAGATCTTCATGAAACGTGGGTTTTCTATTGTTTAAATTTTGTATATTTTTAACATGTGTATTAACTTGGGTAATATATTCAAGAATCCGGAGTGTGAATTACCATGAAAATTGTAGAAGCTTATACAACTGACCCATATCTCGAAGATATATTTGTATGTACACATAATTTATGTTACAGTAAACGAAACTGTATCACATCCGGGAACAAGTGAAATATGGGAAAGGATGGTGAAATGTTGGTATGGACTGAATTTACGCATCTTATTTTTAGGGTGAGGATTTTGAAAATTGAATGATTATAATACGAACGAGTAAGAGCAGTTTTTTTTATTCTGGCGCGGCAAAGTGACCACACTGCATCTGATGGTAAGCGCGGTGCCGTCCAGATAGAGTATCAAGTATCGTGAGACAGTCTATCCCTCACTACTCAACACAATCATGCCGGCCCGCGGCCTGCTGTTTAGCTTCTTCACACTACGCCTAAATGACCCAGGATCATAGGAAGGAGGGAATTTGTAAAAATAAATAAAAATAAAAAAGAAAAAAAAGAAAAATAGTCAATTTTGAAAAGTACCTACGCAGGAAAAACCTTATTTTCTTTGGTATTCCTGAAGAAACAGGGGAAGGAAAAATATTATACAGTTTATCGTCGAAAAAATAAATAACGAAGGGAATTTGTAGTAAAACAAAAATGAAATGTCTGTATGATGTTCAATAGAATTCTATTTTTAAAATATGCAGAAATCCACAGACAAAGAGAATGAACTGAGCATCTCTATCCAGCTATTGAATGAATACGGTCAGAAAAATGTGAGAGAGATAAAGCGGACGGGCGGCCAGTAGTTGTCTTTTTCTAGAATTAAGATTGGTCAACGTCACAGACTTCCAGGAGTGACAAGAAATAGGTATTGGCTGCACAATTGCTTTGTCTCTTTATACAATGTGGTCAATTTTGTGTGAATATACAGTACAATCTTTATGTCTATGCAAAAATCGTAAAATTTACATTGACTTCCACGAATTTTCTGAGTAATCTACTGCCCCAATAGCTATAACATTGTATATGTTAAACTAGCTGTTGCCCGCAGCTCCGCCCGCCTGGAACCTCCACGGTAATTGTTTGTGGGAAAAAATAAGTCGAAATTTTTCAAATTTTTAATGAGATCATAAGTTTTTTTTGGTGCCTCGATAGTCAGGTGAGCAGACGGGCCGCCCGATGGTAAATAGTCACCGCCACCCATAGATTTCTGCAATTCCAGGGCACAGCAAAGCCGCTGCCTACCGTTAAATAAGTCGTAGTTTCTGATACCATCGACGCAAAATGACGACATGATATTGAAATAAAGTGTCTGTGTAAAGTTATATCCAAGGGTACGTGTGTAACTGCAATTCATATTATTTATACAATGAGAATCCTGATACAACAAAACCTCTTTAACTCAGACTATTTGCGGTCTGTGCTCAATATTTTGCTGAGCTGGCAGATTTTAGATACAAAGTTCGCAAACAATGAATTCCAAATTCAGAAGTAATATCCGTGTGAAATCAGCGACAAAAGCGGTACTTACAGAAGCTAGTGAAAGGCCTATTATTCAAATTTATTTACAAAAGTTATTCAAAGATATAAATCACACGAGCGAGTCAAGTTTTAATTTCGCCTTTACATTATGAAATTTGTTTGCGAGTACAAAATTTTAATTAATGTTTCTTATTAAATTTCGAGCGCGTTTCGGACTATGACAATGGAATCATTAATTTTGGGACACTTTATTTTGTTTTGCTAAATTAGGTTTACTTGACATGTTATTGTAAAAGTTAATCCTTTAATCTAATCCATTGGTAACTCGAGATTTATCTTCTGCTTCTTTTTCTTATTTTTGACTCACGATCGTCTAAGAACAGGGTCTAGTTTAGACGACAGTGGTTATTGCTAATTATGTTTTACAACACATTGTAGTCTATATTAAGGTATATATTATGATGGAGTCTGTAAACGTTATTATTATATCTATATCTTGACAGCCTCCGTGGCGCAGTTGGCGAGTAGCCGACTGTGAAACGAGAGGCCGTGGGTTCGATTCCCACACCGGAACTAATGTTTGTGTGACATACAGATATTTGTGTCCGGGATCTGGGTGTTGTGAGACCAAAAGTCTCTGGTAGTCCCTGATACCCACAACACAAGACTCGTATCTTAGTGTGGGATCGGGGCTATATGTGTGACTGTTGGGTGTTATTTATTATTCATTTATATGAAGAGGGTAGTTTCCTGTGTAAAATTTTGTACATTATTCGATATGCAACTGAATATAATACGCAAAAGTAACTGGTTTTGCGAGAACAGAATCAAAATTGCTTGAAAAAAGAGGACACAATATTTATTTTAAATAATGGTATGATCAAAACGGTTGCGTACTGGAAACTCACTATCTGCCTCGCACAACGGCACAGTAATAGCTATTCTGAGAACTGTGTCGTCACGGGACATATGCATCCTTTTACTGTCATTTGACAATTACCCCTTCCAGCAGATTTGAATGACGTAATTTACTTATTTTTGATCGGATTTATAAAATTCCTTCGATAATAGGTTCTCAGTATTTTTTTTATCCTGGCACGGCAAAGTGACCACACTGTACCTGATGGTAAGCGCAGTGCGGTCCAAATAGAGTACTGAGTAGCGAGAGACGATCTATCCCCCGCTACTCCACACACTCATGCCGGCCTGCTTCTTCACACAACGCCATCGGCAAGAAGGTGAAGAAGCGGTCGAGGGTCTAGCGTGAGAGTACTCGGAAGGACGCAAAATGGCCATTGTACCCTAACTCCAGACCCCCGACAAAACCGGATGTACACTGGCTGATCCCGGAACGCGACACACTTGCGTGTGCCACTATGGCGGGTTTTTCGCCCTGTGTACGATGGTCGCTATCCGAGCGGATATGAATATCCTACCACCAGCAAAAGTTTTGTAACTTATTGATTAAATTAATAAGAAAAATCGTGTCATTGAAGATGTACTGAAGTTGGTAGATACTTAAATGAAGCCTTGCTCAAACGTCCCAAGTGACATCCGCAAAAGCAAAGCTCATAACATAAAGGATCAGGAAGGCCTTACGTCTGAAGTTATTCAATAAATCGAATCAGTTAATTGAGGTGTTAAATTAATGGATCTCGGGACCCCAGACGCTTTCATTAATCCGTTTTTCGTTTTGCAACATACGAGCGTAACCAATGGTGTAGAAGTCGGGATAATTTCGGTACTGTGTTTTTTACGGCGTGTAGCCTCTTAGGAACCTGTGGGCGGCACACAAGCGTCCTCTACAAACCTTTGACTCATAAAGAGACAATCCTACTAATAATATAAACGCGAAACCTTGTAAGTATGGATGGATGGATGTTTGTTACTCAATCACGTTACAACGGCTGGACCGATCTGGCTGAAATTTGGCACAGATATGGATTATAGTAAAGCATATAGGCTACTTTTTATCCCGGAAAATGTATAGTTCCCGGGGGAGAGTTTAGTTTTGCAAAGAGCAAGGGATCGAAATGATTTTTTGCATAGTGGCAGTTTAAGGATCAGAAAATGACACAGGCTACTTTTTATCTCGGAAAAATGTACGCTTCCTATGGGATAGCAAAATATAGAAAGGTGTAATAGCTTAATATGCCTTCATGGATTATATACGTTTTCTTCCAAAAATAACCATCACGCGGGCGGAGCCGCGGGCAACAGCTAGTAATCTATATACATAAAACACAAATCTGTTTCTACCTATAATCGTTATAGATTTTGAAACCACTCAATCGATTTCAATTAAATTTTATGCGTGTGTGGTTGGGTCCAACTTACAAGATAGGATAGTTTTAGATCCGATAGGTGGCGCTGTTGTGGAGATCTGAATTCCTTATTTTTTCACGTAAATTCGGCCCATAGAGAAGGCGGTTTATGGCAGGACAACGTCTGCCCGGGACCACTAATAAATCCAACAGTCACACATTTAGTCCTAAGTCCACACTAAGTTAATCCATCATCGTAGATATCAAAAACTACGAGGGACTACGGTCACACATCATCCAGACCCGATTTGTGGTTCACACAAACATTTGTCCCAGAGCGGGGATTGAACACGCGGCTTCTCGTCTCACAGCCGACAAGCCCACTGTGTCACCGAGACTTTTAAGATAGATATACAAAAGCAGATTTTGCGTGCTGTCAGTGATTTGTTTGCTTTTACATATCAATTGAGCCAGCCACAATGGCATACACCTCAGAATTTTCTAAAGTTACAAGTGTATTGTTAATTATCACTTGGTTTAACAGTGAAAGCACAGTAAGGAAACTTGCATATCGGAGAATTAATAATTTCAAAAGTATGTGAAGTCTACCAACCCGCGTGGACAGCAGAAAGCAGAAAACAGCGTGGTGGACTAAGGCCTAACCCATTCATAAGAGTCCTAGTCAGTATTGAGACCATTACAACAGGTCTGGTGTCAATGAGACTCGGGAGCAAAAATCGACTCAAGCTTTAAACTGTCATTGAATGACAGGCTCTCTGGCTAAAAAACATAAACTCAAATACAATTTTTTATCCTTAAATTCTAGACCTAAGCTTTTAAATGAGTCCAGATTAAATTTAATTATTATTTTAATTTACAACAAAACAAACTTCAGTTTCAGGTTGCGGGAATACTCAAATTACGAGGAAAAAATTGAAGATATAGATGGCACCGTCATTTCCTATATGACTAACTCAGGTTATTGTCTCTTTTACGTCCCAGATAAATGTAAATTCATGTGTATGGAATATACAGTAGTTTCTAGACACGTCAACGTGTTCTACAAGTGGTAGAGCCACGCTGTAGACACATTTGTCTACAGCATGAATAGGCCGGCTCGACCGGGTTAGTACCACTGTCTCACAGAAAACCAACGTAAATTGACAGTTTACTGTCGCGTTTCGTATGGTAAGTGAGATATCCGGAGGCCCAAAATCCCCCTTCCATTCCCTAATCCCTATCCCTGCCCTTTAAGGCCGACAGCGCATACATGATACTTTCGGTATTGTGTATGTTCATGGGCGGTGGAGATCACTTAACATCAGGTGACCCACTGGCTCGTTTGTCAGACTAAGCTATAACAAAAAACGTCATTTGGTGAAATTTCATATTAAAGTGGATCTGGGAATGCCACTGACTTCTCAAGAACACTTACAACTTGGAAGAAATAAAAATGAATAGTTTTTTATTATACATCAAATATATATAGACGATGAAAGCGTTTACGGCAGTCATTTGAGGATAAAAGGCCTCTGAGAAGTTCATCGCACAATATACAATAGCATACTGGAATACAACTAATTCAACGGATTCTTTCAAGGTTTATTTTACCTTTTAGGGACTAAGTTTCAAATTTTAATTAAAATTTACTAAATATACTGGACTAAAGCCTAACCCCTCTCACTAGTAGAGGAGGCCCGTGCCCAGCAGTGGAACAATGTTTAATACAGGGCTAGTATTATTATTATTATAATTTTTAAATATACCGCGATTGACCATGGAGGTTGTAATGGTTTCAAACTTCGGGACTTAAAAGTAAATATAAACTACAAAAAAATCTATGAAATTAGCTTTATTTTAATGTCCAATAGAAAATCTCATACTTATTTACAGCGTTACAAACCTATCATATTTTTTGCTTGTTTCAGGATATTGTCATTATATATATAATTGTACTGTACGTGTATGTCACTGAACTCCTCCTAAACGGCTAGACCGATTTGAATGTTTTTTTGTATGCGTTTGGGTGGCGCCCTGGATGGTTTAGATTCACAAATCAGCCCGGCAGATGGCGCTGCAGTCGGTGTGGCGCTGCTTTTACGGGCAAGATGACGTCCGCCCAGCCCGCTAGTATTAATATATAAAATTATTGTGCCCACGATGTTTGTCCGCGATAAACTCCGAAACCATCCCATCGATTACAATAACATTTTGTAAATATACAAGGTTGGTTCCAGATTTGAAGATAGGATAGTTTTTAGATGGCGATAGATGGCGCTGTTGCCGAGATCTAAAATAAATAACACCCAACAGTCACACACATAGCCCCGACCCTACACTACGCTACGAGTCTTGTGTTGTGGGTATCAGGGACTATGAGAGACTTTCGGTCTCACAACACCCAGGCCCCGAACACAAATATCTGTCTTTCACACAATAATTGGTCCCGGTGTGGAATCGAATCCACGGCCTCTCGTGTCCTGAGGCTGTCAAAACTTTTTTATTTTTCGGTCTGTGGCAGGACAAGAAAAGCCCGAAGCCTCTATTAATCCACAAAATGATTTTATGTTCCATAAAATATTATGTCTTCGTTCTACATTTTCATCGCCCGTGTGTCTCGAGGGGTCGCGTTCCAGACTTTTCGGATAATGACCAGTTTTCGCTTTCGACTCTGAACAAACAATCGAACTCCTATTAAATAAACCTATTAAAAGTTTCGCAAATCGCAGGCCGAAACCGAAATGCTTTTATTTTTGTCTAAGCTAATGTATGGAGTTTGTATATGGGCATGGTTACCCGAGAAGAATTAATTATGTTGGCAAGGATGAAAATAAATATGAAGTCATAACATAAGCCCACATCTGTATAGACGTGCGTAAATGAATTATGTTGTAATAGCTTGTAGGAATTTAAATATTAGCTAATTTTAAAAGAGAAAATCCTGCTTTTAGCCTGAGGGTATAATTATATAAATAATACTAGATGATGCCCGCAGCTCCGCCTGCGTGGAGGTTATTTTTGGAAGAAAAGGTATACAATCCATGGAGGCATCTTAAGCTATTACACCTTTCTATATTTTGCTATACGATAGGAAGCGTGCATTTTTTCGGGATAAAAAGCAGCCTATGTCATTTTCTAAACCCTAAACTGCCTTGCTCTGTGAAAAACTAAACGATCACACAGAAACTGTACATTTTTTTTTGTTAAAAAATTGGCTATGTGCACATAGGCTATTATTATTATAGTCACATTCACGGTAGGCAGCGGCTCTGCTGTGCTCTGGCTTTGCAGAAGTCTATGGGCGGCGGTGACTACTTACCATCAGGTGGCCCGTCTGCTCGTCTGCCTATCCAGGCCCTAAAAAAAAAAAGTCTGGAATATCAGGCTATAATCCATCTCTGTACCAAATTTCAATCAGATCCGTCCAGCCGTTGTAGCGTGATTGAGTAACAACATCCATCCATCCAAACATTCGCATTTATAATATTAGTAGGGTTCATATTATTGATCTTATATTCTTTTAGTAACATTATATAACTCTTATATTTATCACCGGATTCTGTTCACTTAAGACGTGTGTACATTGTAAACACCGTTCATTGTTTTAGGACGACCTTCTGTCTTTTGTTCTGTGATAACACACCTACGCCCACGGCTATTAATAATGAGACAAATGTGTGAACAGCGGAGCCATTTTGCTTAGTTATCATATAGGGTAATAGTGGTAAATAGCTTAGCGATAAGGGGCATAGACTACCGAGAGAGATTTTTATCCTGGCACGGTAAAGTGACCACATTGCACCTGATGGTAAGCGCAGTAAGATCTCCAGAAATCGCATGGCCCTTCTCTGACTTTTCGAAGTGATGTGCGTATTCATTGCTAATGACCGCATCAATGACGAAGCTAATTTTTGTTTCGGGACCGAGTGTTGTGCGTAGTGCTTCGTAGTTCATATTTAGGTTTGACTAGGATCGCAGTACCTCGTGGTTCATGATTCAGATTTTACCTAGTGATAGTTCAAGACTGTGCATGTGACAGTTGAGTGTATTATTATTATTATTATCCACCCGCATATAAGTTATCTTATACCATTTATAAATTCATTTAACCTCTCACAACTACTCTTTGTAGAATACAGACGAATGTCTGAGGATTGTGTTGAGTAGCGAGGTATAGATTGTCTCTTCTCTACTTGATACTTTAACTGGACTACACTGCACTTACCATCAGGTGCAGTGTGATCACTTTGCCGTGCCAGAATAAAAAAATAGGCTAAATTTGTTTTCAAATTTTTTGTTCATAATATGAAAATGAATTCTGCAAACGTGATTTTCCGGAAAACCGTAATCCTCTTTGACATTAAGTTGATTGAATATGTATTTAACATGTAAATAATGCATGTAATAGCAGCGATAGCCTAGTTGGTTGCGGTACGGACTGTCAAGACGAAAGTCGTAGGTTCGAAACCCAAGTGGCATACTCCTCTGACTTTTCTAAAGTTATGTGTGTATTAAAATGTTAATTATCGCTTGCTTTAACGGTGAAGGAAAACATCGTGAGGAAACCTGCATATCTGAGATTTTTTCGAAGGTATGAGAAGTCTGCCAACCCGCATTAGGCCAGCGTGGTGGACTAAGGCCTAACTCCTCTCATTAGTAGAGAAGGCCCGTGCCCAGCAGTGGGACAATGTTTAATACAGGGCTAGTATTATTTAATAATGCGAACAGTAAAATTATATTTTGAAGAACATATTTATTTTGTTGAATACAATTTAGTGCGCGGTCAGGACTATGTGTGGACTCATGGGTGTATTAAAAAAAATACCCAATATTTTAATATGTACTTTGACACACAGAGCTTCACTCGCGTAAACTACATATTTGTCTTGCTTTGTTCCCTTTGATGGATTATTCTTAAGTAATTCCTTATTAAATCAATACTTCATTCCTCTTATCCTTAACAGTACGGTCTAGACGATGATGGCTCAGTCAAGACTATCTATCAATACTATCTTTGCTATTTTATATCGTTACATAAATCAAAAGAGCGCCCGAGGAGACTTATTTAGATGCTGTACTAGTTTTTCTATCTGTGAAATCTTTTAAATGGCCTTCTTGGATTTATATTTCTTTAATGCTTTGTATGCTTAGTATAAGTTTTCCGAATAAAATTTAATAAAATAAATAGATATAAAATATTTTTTGTACTTTTTAAATTGTACTTAAATACATTTTTGGAAACACAATTTTTATGTATTTAAGGTTACAATTAAAAGAATAAAAAAACTCCGAAAAGGGCAAATGAGCACATTTAACTGCTGAAAATATATGTCAGGTTCGTAGCTTATGACAACTGTCTGTACTAACCCCCTTGGGATGCAGAAGTAAGTATGTATTTTTTTTTATCCTGGCACGGCAAAGTGACCACACTGCACTTGATGGTAAGCGCAGTGTCGTCCAATTATTGTACCGAGTAACGAAAAACAATCTATCCCCCGCTACTCAACACAATCATGCCGGCCTGCTTCTTCACACTACGCCATGGGCAAGAAGGTGAAGAAGCGGTCGAGGGTCTAGTGTCAGAGTACTCAGAAGGCCGCAAACCGGCCAAATATTGCAACTCAACTCTAGACCCCCGACAAAAAATCAATGAATCCATTAAATCAATTTTCTTTCAAAAATTGTGTTTCAAGGATTGTGATAATCAAAATTCCCAACCTAATCAATTATGTACATTTGGTAGACTTCCTCGGAAGTATGCTTACCAAGCACAATATTCCGTGCCTCATGAGACCTGGCACGTTGCCAACTCGACCGCGTTTTTGCTTTGCCATTTTGATTATTATCTTGAATTGTTTACTCCCAATTTTGGAATTACTTCGAAGGATAACAGGGAGCTGTTTGAATTAAGTTTGTTATGCAAACTAATGTATTCAATAATTCTATGTATTTTAGGGTATCTGGAAGTGGTAGAGTTGTTAGAGATAATTATGTCTTTATCAGGAATCTCTTGTGCTATTGTCGAGCAGTGGCGGGTGTGTGGGTGGGATAATTTCAAATATCATGAATCTCTTCAACTGGAGTTGCCGTCGTGTCATAAACCAACTTAAAGTGGATGCCTGTTTGCCTTTTGTTTTTTGAAGACCAAAACATCACTGTTGGTGGTAGGATATTCATATTCACCGTACACAGGGTGTAAAACCCGCCATAGTGGCACACGCAAGTGTTTCGCGTTCCGGGATCAGCCAGTGTACATCCGGTTTTGTCGGGGGTCTAGAGCTGGGATACGATGTTTGGACGTGTTGCGCTCTTCTGAGTACTCTGACACTAGAACTTCGACTGCTTCTTCACCTTCTTTCCCATGGCGTAGTGTGCAGAAGCTACACAGCAGGCCAGAATCTCGTCTTGACTAGCGAGGGGTAACTTGTCTCTCGCTACTTGATAGAGTATCAAGTAACTGGACTGCGCTTACCATCAGGTGCAGTTAGTGCAGATTAAAAAGTGTTCGAATTACTAAATCGCATGATAATAAATCGCAGTACGCGCCACCTTTTATATAACTTTATTAACAGAGCTGCATTGTGCATCTAAATTTATTCAATTGTGCTATATCCGTGCCGGTAATGGAGGGTTATTGTGAGTGTAAATTGGCAGCGTCTGCTAGTTAAGTGTTCTAACTGCGAGGGACTGAGCTGTTTTCACAGCTTTTTTTGTTTGATCTTCAAAAAAAATAATGTGGGAAACGGAAAGTAAAGAGGAAATGAGAGAGAGCGGATGATGTGTGAAAGGAATAATGTATGGAATGCGAATAAAAAAATGTAATATGGATGAAAAGAATATGCACTGAAAGAATTAAGAAATAATTAACCTTAAAGACTGTTACTGAAGACACAAATTTACCAACAATTTTGGGGCTCCTCCGGGATCAGTAGAACAAAAATATACAGATATCAATAGGTTTTCAAAAAAAAAAAATAAGATTTATTTTTGAGTAGGAGATTTATTGCTTGGCTTTTGCGAGGTTTTGCTCGACTGGGGTATAGGGAAAACTATGTATTTGGCACAATTGTTAGTAATACTTTCTTATTACCACCATGCATACGGATACAAAAAAAATAACAGACGAAAAACTATTAATACATTTTTGAGGATGCACAGTGCGTCATGGCTGTATCATAGGACAATTGACTTGAATAAATTATAGCGTTTCGAACGGTAAGAAAAATTTTCAAACCCCAATTGACCCTTTACTTATCAATTCGCATTCCTTTCCTTTATGGCCAGACCATGATTTGATATCGTGGTTATTGATGAGAAATGAGGACTAAATATCAGGTTTCTAGGTTCAAAAAAAATGATGTGGGCTTTGAGATATACTTGGACAGAAGACCCTAGTGAGTTACGACAGCTAATGAGACATTTTTTTTATGATTTCTGCCTCGCTAGGCAGCCAGACTTCTGCAATGACAGGCCACAGCAAAGCCGCTGCCTACCGTTAAAATTATATGAGAATTAACCTTGAAAGTTGAGACGATTTTGTTTGGTATTGCTGATTTTAACTCAGCGTTGAGCCTCTTGGGAAGGTGTTACCCTCTGAGCAATTGCTGGGTCAAGTTCTTGCCAAAGATCTTCACTGACATCCAGACTCCGAGCTTCATGGGCATTTCGGAACGACATCAGAATAAACTTTCAGACACGTGTTTGATTTGTTAACAATTAAAATACTTAATGAACAATATAACAAAATGTAAAACTTATTACCGTGATTGCCTCGGTGGTGCAGCTATAATTGCATACGACTGCTTTGCTAAAGTCTCGGGTTCGATGTCATTTGTAAGAATAGGGCATTCTATGTCACAATACATTAAATGCTTAAGTTACTTAATATAATCATCAGTTTGCTTTCACACCTGGCGTTTCTCTACAAAATTACTTAAAAAATCCGTTAATGCTTACTTATCGATCGGTTCAAACACAACACCAACGACCTAAAAACCGATATCCAAAAATACTCCCGAGGCATCGGCTTCAGTTCACACTATTGTAAGAACTAACTCATTTATAACTAATGATGGATGAGCTTCAATGGACACTCATTCATGGTCCTTTAACATTACGATAGAATAGATTGTCCCCTCTTCATTTACCATTCTTTGAAAAGTGTATGTGGCATGAAAAGCTTCCCATATATACTAATACTATAAATGCGAAAGTAACTCTGTTTGTTTTTATCTTTTCACGACTAAACGGCTGACCAGATTGTGATGAAATTTGGCAAGGAGATAGATTTTTAGGGGTCAAATAGGAGTTCAAAATTTGTATGGGAAATCCATAATTCCTCGACTTAGGGATCTGGAAATTCATATTTAGGCTTTTGGTAGGAAATTAAGAAATACGTGTATCACATTTTTTTCAAAATCATCCCTAAGGGGGTAAAATAAGGGATGAAAGTTTATATGAAAATCCTACATTTTTTAAGTTAAACGCATGAAAATTCGTATTTTGTATTATATAATTTTTCTCCCAAACATGACCTCCACGTGGGCGGAGCTGCGAGCAACAGCTAGTTGAATATATATGTATTATGTCCACTTTTTTATATACTGGCACGGCAAAGTGACCACATTGCACCTGATGGTAAGCGCTAATCCAATTAGAGTATCGAGAGACGAGCTGCTACTTAACACAATCATGCCAGCCTGCCTCATAACACTACGCTATGGGCAAGAAGGTGAAGAAGCAGTCGAGGGTCTAGTGTCAAACGGCTAAACATCGTACCCCAACTCCTGACAAAAACCGTATGTACACTGGCTGATCCTGGAACGCGACACACTTGCGTGTGCCACTATGGCGGGTTTTACACCCTGTGTACGGTGGTCGCTGTCCGGGCGGATATGAATATCCTACCACCAGCAGCAGCATGTACCTAATGGTGATTAATTCCGCATTCAATGAATATAGCTTTAGTTTTAAAAAAAGGGAAATGTTTTTCCATAGCCTGGAAAGTTTAAGAAAAGCTGAAATTATTCAAATAGTCTTACGCTGGTGTTACGGCAAGCTCACGTCAGGTCGATATTCAAAATAAAAAATGGTTTTTAATTCATAAAAAGTACACCGACTTCAATAAAAAACAAATAATGCTTCCTTATAAAGTTCGACGGTTGCCCTAGATTTTTCTGAGATGCCATCATCAGATCCTGACTTGGTACCAATGGGATCATGGGTAATTATATCCTTTTAAACAAAAAAATAATTTCTCAAATCGGTCCAGGCTTCTTTAAGTAATCGGGGTACATAAATAAAAAAGATTCGTACGAATTGAGAACCACCTTTTTTGAAGTCGGTTAATGATGATTTTGCATATACAAGCAATCTTCACCAGCGAACTCTGAAACTGCAATTTTACGCGCTGGTTAATCAGCGTCTTTGCTGAAACAGTCGCTTTTACTAAAACTCAACCTTAAACAAGCCGTTCTGGCAACTGAGAAGTCACTGAGCTGGGACTCAGCGGCCCGCGACTTACTCATAAAGTGGAATAGACGACATCTTACCCTGCGTCGTAAAACCGCCGATTTCTAATGCACCTGATGTAATTTTAAGCCATGTGGTATCGTTCGGCACATTAAGTTATTGTAATGGAAGGGTGCAGAAATTGGGTAATTTTTGAGAGAATTGCACTAATTATGGTCTGGTTTTTTTCTTGTAATCATTTTTATGAAGACAGTTGTGTCCAGTAATATTTTCCGTCCAGCTATACTGTATCGGATTTAAGTGGAACAAGCCATCAATGGTCTTCCATTATTAATTTTTATGTACTTACAACTTACTGCACGAAGCGCCACTGACATGTGCGCTCCGTTCGCTCAATGCAGTTGCTGATAGTATTGACATTTTTAGCTGCTGACTGGTGAAAAATGAACAGGGACCATCATTCATTTACTTAATTAGTGTTGTATAATGTTTAAGGAGTTTTAGTTTTAGTTATTTTTAGTATAGTTTATTTCTCTATTGCATTAGGATTACCTGTAATGATAGATGTAAGTTTAAATCCATACTAATACTATAAATGCGAAAGTAACTCTGTTTGTTGTTTGTTTGTTACCTCTTCACGACTAAACGGATGAATGGATTGTAATTAAATTTGGTAAGCGAATAGATTATATCTTGGAGAAGGACATAGGCTATCTTTTTTCTCAAAAACAACCTTGAAAAGGGTCAAATAGAAGTTCAAAATTTGTATGGGAAATCCATAATTCCTCGACTTAGGGATCTGTAAATTCATATTTAGGCTTTTGGTAGGAAATAAATAAATACGTGTTTCAACGTTTTTGAAAAATCATCCCTAAAAGGGGCAAAGTGAGGTTAAACTTATGGGGTATTCTTTAGATGCAATCTCAAGATTCAGGCACATCACCTGAGAGGCTGAACAATCGCTACAGGTGCCTCAGTGCAGAAGACAACTCCTTGGATTGTATACTTCTGCTCCCGAATATAAACTCCACGCAGGCGGAGCCGCGAGCAACAGCTAGTAAATAATAAACGAAAAAAAAAATACGAGTTTGAAAATGGAATACCGGTGACGCTTAGTACTTATACATGGTGATCTTCATACATTTTCCAGACTGCCTCGATGGCGCAGTTGTAATTGCGCATGCGTTATGATTGCTGTGCTAAGGTGTCGGTTCGATTCCCAGGTCGGGTAAAGTTTTATTAGGTTTTTCTATCTAGAAATTCTCAGTACCTAGTATAAGCCCGGAGTCTGGAACCTGTACCCGGTATGGCGATACGCTCGCCCCTTATCAAATTATTCCACCGAAATTCGGCGTAAAGTGGTAGTAGTGGTTACACCTCTGCCTACCCCTTCGGGGATTACAGGCGTGAGTCTATATGTATGTATGTGTATACGTATGTATTTCCTACACTCTATTGATTTTGCACATTGAAAAAGCCGTGAAAATAAAAATAACTCACCCAGAAAAAGTAAATTTCCACCAATATTTAGTACACATTTTATACCGTCCTCTTTATAGCCAATTCAAAAGATCGTTAAGATTTTATTATTCTATCAAAAACTCGCCTAAACGTATAAAAGATAAGCGATACCACGATTGAAAAATAATTACAATATTTTAATACGTTGGAAGTTATTTTAAACGCGTCCTAACTAAGCTGCCTATACAAAATCAACCCAGAAGCTAACATATAGTTACCGCGTAAAATGAATCTTATGTCTTTGTAATTGAGTTTAGTAATGGGTCACGATGGGAAAACTGATGGCACTGAGAAATTGGTAAATCCAAGTGGTGTGGCGAAAGTTTGATTGGTTTACCCACAGATGTGTATCTAAATAGATACCAGGACTTTAATTTGTAGTCTCCGTGATGCAGTGAGTCGCTGTGAAATGATAGGCTGTGGGTTCCCGTATCGAGGCATAAGTATAATAATATAATAATAATACTAGCCCTGTATTAAACGTCCCACTGCTGGGCACGGACCTCCTCCACTAATGAGAGGAGTTAGGCCTTAGTCCACCACGCTGGCCTAATGCGGGTTGGTAGACTTCACGTACCTTGGAAATTCTTATAAGAATTCTCAGGTATGCAGGTTTCCTCACGATGTTTCCTTCACCGTTAAAGCAAGCGATAATTAACATTTAATACACACATAACTTTAGAAAAGTCAGAGGTGTATGCCACTTGGGTTTCGAACATACGACTTTCGTCTTGGCAGTCCTTACCGCAACCAACTAGGCTATCGCTGCTATATAAGTATGTTATCTTTAAATATTTTTATAAGGTCTGGGTATAAGAACGAAAGTCTCTCGTAGTAATTATATTCTTTTTTTTATCACGATAAAGTGTCTACACAGCACCTGATGGTAAGCGAAGTGCCGTCCAATTAGAGTATCAAGTAACGATATTCTGTGGGATCGTAGCTATGTTTGACTGTTGCCTATTTTCTTCAATACACCCAACCGTCACACTCATAGTCCCGGATATGAGGAACTACGAGGGAGTAAGGTCTGTCAATTTAATCTGTATATATAAAAGAAGAAGCTGACTGACTGATCTATCAACGCACAGCCTAATCGGCTGGGGTTACAGACTTGAAATTTTGACAGTATGTACCTTTTATCACGTAGGCATCCACTAAGGAAGGGTTTTTGGAAATTCTACCCCTAAGGGGGTAAAATAGGGGATGTAAGTTTGTATGAAAATCCGTCATTTTTTAAGTTAAACGCATGAAAATTCGTATTTTGTATTATATAAATTTTCTACCAAACATGACCTCCACGCGGGCGGGGCCGCGAGCAACAGCTAGTTATTAATCTCCAAAACCAAACGTTGCATATTTTTACCCTTGAAGGCAAGCACAGTGTAGTTTAAATCCAGTCGATCTTTGGTGATGATTGATGGTTATCAAATCTTTACCAGCCAAGAGTAGACCGGATGACTCCAGAACATCAATATGCATTATCAATCACAGATATGTATGAGGGGTTCTATCACTAGCAAAAATTACTGTGACGTCATGCGGCCAATTTATTGTTGAGAAACACCTTTGTATCTCTTCTAAATATTTTTACTGAAATTTACGGTCAAGAAACAGCTAGAGTTACCATGCTTGAGACTGAAACAGTGTACGCGTGCTGACTGGTAAAAATTTCGTTTCGTTAACTTTACATACTTGAACCATCTAATTGATCTATGTCTGTGAGATTCTTCCTAGTACAAAAGTTGTAATAATACGTGGAATGTACTAAATCTATGTTAGCACTGGTTTGCAAGCGGACTTATTTGCATATTCAATGAATAGTGGGCTCTAATATTATTATAATAGAGTCTGTTGTTTTTTCATATAACAATGCGTCCAAATTAATAAGCGTTTCTCGAATACTCTGTTTTTCTTTTTTATTGATATTAGACTTTTTATTCACTACTCTTGCTGGATGATGGTTATGGTAGACATATTTTTTAAATCCGTACCTAAGAAGCATATAACATTAAATGCTAAAACATAAAGTATGACATGAAAAGCAAAAATGCGTAACTTTGAATACAATATTAGACAGATTGTCTTGCTGGTGGTAGGATATTCATATCCGCCCGGATAGCGACCACCGTACACAGGGCGAAAAACCCGCCATAGTGGCACACGCCAGTGTGTCGCGTTCCGGGATCAGCCAGTGTACATCCGGTTTTTGTCGGGGGTCTGGAGTTGGGGTACAATGGCCATTTTACGGCCTTCTTAGTACTCTGAAACTAGACCCTCGACCCCTTCTTCACCTTCTTGCCCATTGCGTAGTGTGAAGAAGCAGGCTGAGTGTGTTGAGTAGCGGGGATAGATCGTCTCTCGCTACTCAGTACTCTATTTGGACCGCACTGCGCTTACCATCAGGTACAGTGCGGTCACTGCCGTGCCAGGATAAAAAAAAAAGATACTGCAATCATTCACATCATAGGATTTAATGTCTTATACCATGCTTTATATCATTGAAGCTAAAAACAAGATATAGAAACAATTAAGTGACTTACTGCACACTTTTGATGAACAGAAATGTTTATGGGTAAATTTTAAACTTTCATACTATATTTTTCTTTACTGTAAATTTTAAAGGTATCTAAAATGACCACACTGCGTCTGATGTTAAGCACAGTGCCGTCCAGTTAGAGTATCTAATAGTGAGAGTCAACTAAAGTAGCTTAATTCGTAAAGGTCATCGAGGTACAGCCTTAAACGTTATCTCCGGAAATACATTCGCCACGATTGTTAAAGCATCGGCGGCAGATGTGCTCCGACCGCTGTAATTTCCTCAACTATTTAATGGAATGCGTACGTTAATGTTTTCCAATTTAACGCTATTTGATCGTGTTGTAGTGTTTTTTGTAAATACGTGATAACTGGCTGTATTTTTGTAGCATATTTGTCAATCAGCAGGCCGGCATGATTGTGTTGACTAGCAATAAATAGAGTGTCTCTGGCTACTCGATACTCTAACTGGACGGCTCAGTTTGCCGAGCCAGAATTAAAAAAAGCCGAGTTGGTTAAAATAGCTCATTTTTAATTTAAAAAATACATGTTATTAGGATTGCTGGATATTTGGTTTGTAATATTGTTCTTAGCGTTCGTTTTGGAACCCACTTTTTAGATACTAGAAAAATACATACATGGGAGCTCACGCCTATAAACGCGAAGGGGTAGGTAGAGGTGTAACGAATACACCAACTTTTCGCAGAGTTTATTACAGTCCCATAATGTGATAGGTCACGAGCCTATTGCCATACCGGGAACAACTCCAGACTTCGTAGAAACGCCTACAGTTAACTCAAAGATTTCTTCCTCAGATGAAGGAAATACTACAAGTTGATCCAAGATTGGGCTAACAAACTCTCCAGTCAATGAACTTGGCAACCTAGCACGTAAAATTAAATTGTTCGGAATTTAATATCTGTTAAATGTTGTGATTTATCGACATTATAAATTTGTTAGGAAATTTTACCTTCTATTTATTATTATGATTTTGTTAGATCAACTCATCATCTACCTGCCCTTATCCCACACTAAGTGGGGTCGGCACAAATGGTTTTGACTCTCCACGCGGCCCTATCATCCGTCAAATCTGTGAATGCAGATCCTTTTATGCGCATGTCCTCATTCACGCAATCCATCCATCTCTTTTTCTTTTTAGGTCCCCCACGACTCTTTCGTCCAACTACATTTATATTGATAACCAGTCTTGTCACATGATTTTTATTCCTCCTCATCACATGCCCATACGAAACTAATCTGGCTCCTCATCTTTTCTACGATTGGTGCTACTTTCAGCCTTCCCCTTACATACTCATTCCTTATCCTATCTATCTTATCTTATTTTGTAAGATCAACTGGTGACATTTTTTTTCTAGAGGAGAATCATTATCTTACGTAAACCTGTACGATCTCGTGGGAGTAGAGGTGTATGCAGAATTCACCGACTATCTTATTTCTGTCGAAGGACTACTAAGGACCCTAATGGTTTCTTATGTTTACGCAAATATTATACATTGTAATAAAACGAATTTTACGGATTCTATCGTGGTTTATTTTACCTTTTTAACCCGACGTTTCGAAGGCTTTACATCCTTCATGTTCACGGGGGAGACTGAGTTGTATGTCATCACGAAAGTATAGTGCAGTGTTTCTACCCTCCATATAGTTGATATTTAATTTTTATTTTGTCGTAGTCCGATCTACGCAGAAAGAGCTCACAATGTCTTGAGGTCTGGTAGTTGGTCTTTTGGGTTCCGATTTAATTAAATGTAGTAACGCCGAAACCAAATCTTTCAAAATATGAATATATCGCTTTAAAGAACTTGCGATCACAGAAGGACTTAACTGTGCTCCGTGCAGATAAAGGTAATGCGACGGTTGTAATGGATACGTCAGATTATAACAGTAAAATCGAACACCTTTTGTCGGACGAGAGTACTTACAAAAAGGTGAAAACAGACCCCACTACGAAAGTTTTAAAGGCTACCAGCTCTTTAATAAGTAAGTACTCTAACACATTAAACCTAGATGTATCCTTACTCATTCCATCGTGTGCAAAACCTCCCAAACTGTATGGGTTACCAAAAATACATAAGGCTAATGCTCCGCTACGTCCCATAGTGAGTCAGATCGACACACCAACCTATAGATTCGCTCAGCACGTAGCAAAGGTGCTCATAGTAGTAAATATCAACTATATGGAGGGTAGAAACATTGCACTATACTTTCGTGACGACATACAACTCAGTCTCCCCCGTGACCATAAAGGCTGTAAAGCCTTCGAAACGTCGGGTTAAAAAAGTAAAATAAACCGCGATCGAATCCGTAAATTTCGTTTTATTACAATACAAAGGATCCTGACCAATTTTCTTACTCTGGTGTACCAGCTAAAAACTTTGCGGTGATCTGCAGCGCATATGGAACGTTCCTGAGGATTCCTTTACGGCCCGTCTTTTCTAAGTCCAGATCCACAGTCTATTGCAGCACGAGGCTTCGCGCCGCCTTCCGTCTCTGGGTCACACCATGAAAATTTAACGAGCAAGAATTTATTAAATTCTTTGTACAGTAGGTTTTTGTGTGTATGTATTTTAATCAATAGGTTACTGGACATACCAGTCACCTATTGATTAAAATACATGCACACATATTCACCCACGACTGTAATCCTCGAAGGGGTAGGCAGAGGTGCAACCAGTACATCCGCTTTGAGGCGAGCCTATCGCCATACTGGGCACAGGTTCCACACTCCGGGCTAATACTGAGAATTTCTAAATAGAAAATCAAATTCTTTCCGATCGGCTTGATCCTTTGGCTCTGCGTAGAGATGTTGGATCACTCTGCATCTTCTACCGCATTTATCATGGGGAGTGTTCCGAGGAATTGTTTGGATTGATCCCGGCCGCTGAATTTCACCATCGGACATCGCGTCAAAACAGCAAATTCCATCCGCACCACCTCGATGTCCAGCGTTCCACAACAGTGCGATTTTTGCGGCATTTTCTGCTTCGCACAACCACTCTGTGGAACCAGCTATCGCCGGCGGTCTTTCCGAACCGTTACGACCTGGGAACCTTCAAGAAGAGAGCATATTCTTTCCTGAAAGGCCGGCAACGCATTTGCAAGCCCTCTGGTGTTGCAGATGTTCATGGGCGGTGGTGATCACTTTCCATCAGGTGAGCCTCATGCCCGTTTGCCCCCTTTTTCAATAAGAAAAAAAAATCCTATATCACTTTACCCGACCCGAGGATCGAACCCAAGACCTCAGCACAGCAGTAAACAACTCTATTATAATTTATAACTTCGTAATATAAAGTATATAAGGACTCATCAAATATTTATCCAAATTCCCACGCGTTGGATCAATTTTCCAACTAGCTGAAACAATATTTTCCTTTAACAACTTACTGGAGTTTCCCACGGCTTCTTGCTCTAATAGAAGGCACAATCTATAATTTATCATAGTAGAGAAAAAATGGAATCAATAATAGTTGAGAGCCATCGTGGCGCGGCGGGCGATTAGCTGGCTGTGAAACGCGATGCCGTGGGTTCGATTTCTGCATTGTGACAAATGTTTGTGTGACAGACAGATTTTTTTTATTTTTTATTCTGGCACGGCAAAGTGACCACACTGCACCTGATGGTAAGCGCAGTGCCGTCCAGATAGAGTATCAAGTAGCAAGAGACAGTGTATCCCTCGCTACTCAACACAATCATGCCGGCCTGCTGCTTAGCTTCTTCACACTACGTCTAAAGGACCCAGGATCATAGGAAGATACTTGTTTCGGGTTTAGGCTTTGTGGGCCACAGGTTTACAGGTTTGACCAAGTGTCAGAACTAAGTGTCTGACTCTTAGATATATTATTAACTTTATCTTTGAATGAGTAAAGTTTGTAAGATTGACAGTAGGATAATTAAGTTATTTGAATAACATTAGGTAAAAAGCAAAGAACATATATTCACATCAAATCGTGTAAAACTTTTTGAAGGCCCTGTATTATACTGGGCACGGACTTGCTCTCCTAACTAAAAGGTTTAGGCCTGAATCCAACACGTTGGCCCCATTCGGGATGGAAGACTTATACAGTCCTCAAATTCTTATTGAAAACTCTTAGGGATTCCGATTTCCTCAGGGTGTTTTCCTTCACCGTTAAAGCAAGCGATAATTAACATTGAATACACACATAACTTCGAAAAGTCAGGCGTATACCATTTGAGTTTGAACCTGGGATTAAATAGCCTGGTCTCCACAGTTAATAACACAATTAGGTTATCACAGATGATCACTCATTTGCTCTTTTAAAATCGCAATGATTATGTTATTTAAATTAATATGCCCAGCAGTCACATAATACTAATCGCTCACTAGGTCAAACCTGTATCATGGTTATCTAAAACAACGAGGGACTACGACCACAACACCCAAACCCAAAACAAATACCTGTCTGTCACACAAACATTTTTTTTTATACTAGCACGGCAAAGTGACCACACTGCACCTGATGGTAAGCACAGTGCGGTCCAATTAGAGTATCGAGTAGCGAGAGGCGATCTAAATCCCCCGCTACTCAACACAATCATGCCGGCCTGCTTCTTCACACTACGCCATGGGCAAGAAGGTGAAGAAGTGGTCGAGGGTCTAGTGTCAGAGTACTCAGAAAGCCGCAAAATGACCAAACATCTTACCCCAACTCTAGACCCCCGACAGAAACCGGATATACACTGGCTGATCCCGGAACGCGACACACTTGCGTGTGCCACTATGGCGGGTTTTACACCCTGTGTACGGTGGTCGCTATCCGGGTGGATATGAATATCCTACCACCAGCCACATTTGTCATGTTCAGGAATCGAACTCACGGCCTCTCTTTTCTCGCCCGCTACGCCATGTCAATAAAATCAACAGATTCAACAAACTACAATACAAAAGTAATTTAACACTGAAATTAATCTAGTCACGTCGGCAAGTGGATTAAATACAGTCAAAACAATGTATTATCATTGATTAGTGAGTGGTTTTGTTATAATTACGTAGTATAACATGCTGTTATCACGCAACTACAATGGCGGCACTGGTGTTCGATGCATAATAATTGGATGCGGTATAGAATATAGTATGGTGGTAGAATATTTATATCCGCCCGGATAGCGACCACCGTACACAGGGCGAAAAACCCGCCATAGTGGCACACGCAAGTGTGTCGCGTTCCGGGATCAGCCAGTGTACATCCGGTTTTTGTCGGGGGTCTGGAGTTGGGGTACAATGGCCATTTTACGGCCTTCTTAGTACTCTGACACTAGATCCTCGACCCCTTCTTCACCTTCTTGCCCATGGCGTAGTGTGAAGAAGCAGGCCGGCATGAGTGTGTTGAGTAGCGGGGACAGATCGTCTCTCGCTACTCAGTACTTTATTTGGACCGCACTGCGCTTACCATCAGGTACAGTGCGGTCACTTTGCCGTGCCAGGATAAAAAAAAAAAGTAATAAAAATAATAATAATTTTAGCCCTGTATTAAACATCGCTGCCGGGCACGGGCCTGATCTCTACTGATGAGAGGGGTTAGGCCTTAGTCCACCGCGCTGGCCTAATGCGGGTAGTAGACTTCACGATCTTTTCCGCAGCGGGTTTCCTTATCATGTTTTCCTTTACGGTAAAGCAAGCGACAATTTACAATTAATATACTCATAACTTTAGAAAAGTCAGAGTTGTGTGCCATGCTATGTATATTATACTAAGAGAAAAAACGGAAAAAATTACGCAACTAATAATCAAAGATACATAATCCTACTAATATTGTAAATGCGAATGTTTGTAAGTAACAAACATCACGACAAATCACGCTGCAACTGCTGAACGGAACTGGTTGAAATTTGGCACAGAGAGATTTTAGTCTGGAATAGCACTTAGGCTACTTTTTACTTCGGAAAATGTACAGTTCCCGTGGGATAGTTAAATTTTTCACAGTGCGACATCGACATGACTTTTTCACGCGGGCGGAGCCGCGGGTAACATCTACTAATATTTAATTTACTCAACACGACTTTCCTAAACCACTTATATACGTGATCCTAAATACCTTTTAACAGTCCGTGTTATCTTAAAATTCTGTTATCGATAAATTTTCAGAATTCTCGATACGAAGCTACTTCCATGTTCGATCCCTTTTATAAGGGGTAGAGTTGCATATTTGTGGTAAATAACGATATTTGAAATTTAACACCGATCAAAAATGGACTCCCTTATATCACGAGTGTGCCAATGTTATCTACTGGTGGCACGTGTTTTTTTTATACTGGCACGGCTAAGTGACCACACTGCATCCGATGGTAAGCGCAGTGACTTCCAATTAAAGTAACAAGTAGCGAGAGACGGTCTATACCCGCTACACAACACAATAATGCCGGCCTGCTTCTTCATACTACGCCATGGGCAAGAAGTGAAGAAGCGTTCGAAGGTCTAGTGTCAGAGTACTCAGATGGCCGCAAAACGGGCAATTATCGTACCCCATCTCTAGACCCCCGACAAAAACCGGATGTACACTGGCTGATCCCGGAACGCGACACACTTGCGTGTGCCACTATGGTGGGTTTTACATCTTGTGTACGGTGGTCGCTATCCAGACGGATATGAATATCCTACGACCAGCAATATGTATATGCCTTAGTTATGGATTGATTATTTATAATACCGAATGCCTGATAAGATATTTTATTTTTATTCAAACAAAAGCCACCATGTGGCTCGATTTAGGTCAACCTGTTAAATGCATGAAATCCTGGCAAACCTTTCACAATTGTCAAATATTATAAATATTTTATTAAAATAATAAGAAAAATATACAGTTAATTTCTAAATAAAAATTGTTAAATAAAAATCCCTATATTAGTCTCTATCTGTTGCCCTCGGCTCCGCCCGCATTGAGATTGTTTTTTGGAGAAAAAGTGTACAAAAGGAGTTGTCTCCTGCATTGACAATTGCCCCTGTACCGATCTTTCTACCACTCAGGTGTTGTGCCTGAATCATAGAGAGAAGTGAACGTGCAATCGATCCTCTAAAACGGTGACCGGTCAGACAATACACAATTATCACCCCATCACCTTTACGCAGCACGCGCAACGCAAGCTCTCAAAAGAAAAAAAAATTCCCATTTTTCTCACATTTTTCATTGATGCTCCGCTACTTTTGGTCCTAGCGTGACTTTATATAGCCTATAGCCTTTCTTGGTAAATGGGCTATCCAAAACTCAAAGAATTTTTCAATTCAAACTAGTAGTTCCTGAGATTAGCGCGTTCAAACAAACAAACTCTTCACAGTATATTAAAGTGGCGTCCGTGTCAGACTCCGTGGCGCAGTTGGCGAATGGCCGGCTGTGAAACGAGAGGCCATGGGTTCGATTCCCACACCGAGACAAATGTTTGTGTGACAGACAGATACAGGGTCTAGGTGTTGTGAGACCGAAAGTCTCTCGTATTCCCTGATACCCACAATACAAGACTCGTATCTTAGTGTGGGGTCGGGGCTATGTGTGTGACTGTTGGGTGTTATTTATTATTAAAAAGTATACATTAATGCACACATTTTAGGAGGCCTAAAAATGGGTCTACAAAATCGGGATGTCTGACAACACTACAGAGATCCTGAGGATAGATTGAGCAAGGTGTCCCTTATTGGACACATAAACTTGACGTTTTATGCGATTTATGACCCAATTACCGAAGTCTAATTTCGTATAGATTTGTAATTCAGTGTTACAGTCCTTGATCTTTATTGAAATGTTTTATGGGTCGTAAAGAAAGAACATAATTTGTATTAATAACGACCGGATTACTTTAATCAGATCATAGACTGTCTTACTGCTGGGTCTGAGTATTTCCGGTAGAAGGGATTAGGCATTTTATCCACTGCAATGCTCCTCACTCCTCTAGGGTCCATAGTGCCTGCCAGTTATATGTTTCATCATATTGAAAGTTGGCGGGCTATTTGATTTGAGCACAATTTATTTTTCGAAAAAAAAAACCACTAGAATAAACTATTGTGTGGATTTTATTAGAATGAATATATTGCTTGTTTAAGCACGTACTGCATATTTATAACTTATTTTCATGCGTTTATGAGCATTATTTTGTAAAATAAATGCGCCCTGAAAAAATGTTTTTTATCAGTTGATTTCAACACCAATAAATTGCACAAAAAAAATAAATAGGGCTCAAAAATATGTATATAACTCAATATCACAAAAATAGCGTTATATTTCTTGAATCCAACTGACACACACATAGTTCTGACCCCACACTAGGCAGCGGCTTTGCAACGGCAGGCAGCGGCTTTGCTGTCCCCTGACATTGCAGAAGTCTATGGGCGGCGGTGACTACTTACCATCAGGACGCCCGTCTGCTCGTCTGCCTATCGAGCCACTAAAAAATAGATCAAACCTGTTACACCACTCGTTACCACTCGTTTCACAGCCTGCTAATAGCCCGATGAGTCGCGGAGGCTGTCAAAAATTATTGAAAAAATATATTTTAATTCAGTTAATATAAAAACTGCCTTAGTGGCTTAGTTTTAATTGCGCATGCGTTTCGATTGCTGAGCTGAGGTTTCGGGTTTGATCCCGGGGTCGGATAAAGTGATATTGGTTTTTGCTATATAGAAATCCCGTATGGCGATAGGTTCACCCCCTATCACATTATGGGACCGAAATAAATTCGGCGAAAAGTGGCCGTACTCTTTACACCTCTGCCAACACCTTCGGGGATTACAGGCGTGAGTGTATATGTAATTAATATAAAAGCCATGTTAATAATACCGCATCAATTTTTCTAGACTCTGGCCGCTCCCTCGGGCCAAGCCGAGTTTGGAATAGAAATGTGTTGATTATTTACAAATAGCACTATTCCGTGATTCGTTGTCTGCTATTGTCCGAAAGAGTCCGGTTTCGTCCGGACCTTTACCTTTTTCGTTGTAATGAAGTTTTTGACACTGGCTGCCGACTGCGAAATATGACAGGTGGAATATATCCATACTAATATTATGAATGCGAAGTATTTTGAACAGTTTTTTATTATATTGTTTGGAATATGTTTTGTAATTTACTTTAACACAATATTACAATACGGTGACTAAATAAAAACACATACATTCTAATCGAATGTAATAATACTATACCGGAATAAAAACAATGTCCCACTGCTGGGCACGGGCCTCCAATGAGAGGGGTTGGAACTTAGTCCATACGCTGGCCTAATGCTAGGTAGACTACACACTTTTTTAAAATTCGTACGAGAATTCTCATGTATGCAGGTGTCCTTCCGACTCCTTCACCGTTAAAGCAACATATATATTTAAATGATTATAGTATGTTAAACAAAAAAAATCATAAACGAGATATATATTCTCTATAATTATTGTAAACTTAAATTTAATTCTGCATAAGGGTTTTTTTAAACACGCAACAAACTCTTTATATGACACCATAAACATTTAATTTTATTTATTTTGTACATAGATGTATACAACTGTAGATAAAGTTTATTTTTTATAACAAATGCGTCGGTAAATTCCGACAAATTTTAAATATTAATCAATTTCATCAAATTGATCATCAAAATCATCGTATCACGTCAACCTCACTTTTTTAGTAGACACATCAATTGTGTTTGTGTAGTTTCTCATTTTACGTTCTTTTTTTCAATTTTAGCTGTACAAGAAAACAAGAAAAAAAAGCAGCGATAGCCTAGTTGGTTGGGGTACGGACTGTCAAACCGAAAGTCGTATGTTCGAAACCCAAATGGCATACACCTCTGACTTTTCTAAAGTTATGTGTATTAATTGTTAATTATCGCTTGCTTTAACGGTGAAGGAAAACATCGTGAGGAAACCTGCATACCTGAGATTTTCTAATAAGAATTTCGAAGGCGTGTGAAGTCTACCAATCCGCATTAGGCCAGCGTGGTGGACTAAGGCCTAACCCCTCTCATTAGTAGAGGAGGCCCGTGCCCAGCAGTGGGACAATGTTTAATACAGGGCTAGTATTATTATTATTATTATAAGAAAACTTTGCGCGAGTAGTGAAAATGCGTAATCAGCCATTTTTTATAGCCAATTTTATGTCCCACTGCTGGGCAAAGGCCTCTCTCTTCCTCTTCCACTTCTCTCTGTCATAGCCATATTGCACCATAGCTTTGAAAAAGCATCCAGGTCATCCCTCCATCGCATTCTTGGCCTGCCACGTCTTCGCCGACCGTCGTGTGATATCCAGTCAGTAGAGACTTTCGCCCACCTATCTGGATGCATTCTACAGACATGGCCAGCCCCATTTTAGCTCTGCACACGTTTTTTCCCGCATCAATAACTCCTGTACTGGAACGCAGGTCGGTGTTTCTAATGCGATGAGTTTAATCCCTGGCATACTACGTTCAATCGATCGTTGACAAACGCTTAGTTTCGCTTTCTGACTTTAGGTCAGAGACCATGTCTGCGAACCGTATGTTAGAATGGGTAGGATACACATGTTGAGTAATTTTCTCTTCAGGCAGGTTGCAGTAATCAGCTATTTACCGAACCTAAAAATGTGAGCTAAGATACCACTTGTCCCGCATGAGTAATAAAAATATTTTATGTTTTTTCCGTTTATAATGTCTCATGTGAGGGAGTTAAATATGCTGCTCAAACATATTATCATTTCGATTCTCCCCACAAGACCATAAATTCATATCGGTTCTTAGAATCATTAAATTAGCATTCAACGTGTAAATTACGCGATTAAATATTCAAAAAGAAATGAACCAGCATTTGGGCTATCATTAGTGTTTTATTACTGTTATTTAAACGTAATAGTCATGCTATAGACAATGTAATGGATATAAAAGAGTACTATATTATAAAATATGACTTACGACTGCTGAGGTCTCGGGTTCGATCCCCGGGTCGGGTAAAGTGATATTAAGTTTTTCTATTTAGAAATACTCAGTATCAGCCCGGAGTCTGTAATTGTGCCCGGTATGGCGATAGGCTGCCCCATATCACATTATGGGACCGAAATACGACGAAAAGTGGGTGTACTGGTTACACCGCTGCCTACCTTTATAATATATGTTAATGGTAGGCAGCGGCTTTGCTGTGCCCTGGTATTGCAGAAGTCTATGGGCGGCGGTGATTACTTACCATCAAGTGGCCCGTCTGCTCGTCTGCCTATACAGGCACTAAAAAAAATATCTAAAAAATCTGGTTATCTTCATATTCCTAGATGTACTTATCACATCATCACAGGCTTGCCTTCTTAATAAAAGTATGGACTTAATTTCGGTGATCAATACAGATTCAGATCTCCTTAGCTGGTAATATCCGAAGTGTTTTTAAAATCTAAACTGCGCCTCTTGTGAACAATGGGTATCGGAGATTGAAGCGGCCCTTACCATCGAGGGTTCAGATTGGCATTATTTCGACACGGCGTCACTGGCAGGAGATAGCGATTGTGGCGATGAGGAGATATCGCCCGTGGGCGCCCCCACTGACGCAGAGTCTCCGGGGCGACCTAGTCGAAGAGGTCGTCGCAGCTTTGTTCCCTGCCACTGAAGATGTCACTCCCCCACCGATGGCGTCACATCCATCGACGCCATCGTCGTTGAGTTCGGCAAGGGTTATTTCGGAGGTTTCGCCCGAGGAATTTCGGGCGGTGGTGCTTCGGCTGCGGGGCAAGAAAACAGCCCCGGGTCTCGACGGTATCCCCGGACGTGCGTGGGTGTTAGCCGTCGAGCATCTGGGGACTAGGCTTCGTGGCCTGTTCTCCGCGTGCCTGGAGCAGGGCCGTTTTCCGTCTCAGTGGAAAACTGGGAAGTTGGTCCTGCTCAAGAAGGAGGGGCGGCCCGCAGAGTCGCCATCGGCCTACCGGCCCATCGTGTTGCTCGACGAGGTCTGTAAGCTCTTCGAGCGTATCATTCACGCTCGCCTCGTCGAGCATCTTGAAGGGGTCGGGCCGGACCTGGCACAGTGCCAGTACGGGTTCCGGCAAGGCCGATCGACAGTACACGCGATTCTGCGGGTCAAGGCACAAGCGGAGGATGCAGTGGCTCGGGGTGAAGTGGTGGTGGCGGTGTCTCTAGACATCGCCAACGCGTTTAACACCCTGCCCTGGGCCTGCATACTGGAAGCACTGCGGTACCACGTGGTGCCACCGTATCTCCGGCGTCTGGTGCGCTCGTATCTCTCAGACAGGTACATAGTGTATCCAGGCGCCGACAGGTGGCACCGAAGAGCGATGACCTGCGGTGTTCCACAGGGCTCAGTCCTGGGCCCTCTCCTGTGGAACATAGGCTACGACTGGGTGCTCCGTGGTACCAATCCCCGAGGCGTCGCTGTCGTCTGTTATGCAGACGACACGCTAGTAACAGCGACAGCCAGGTCTTTCCAGGAGGCCACCCTGCTCGCCTCGTTCGCAACAGAACAGGTGGTGGGCAGGATTCGGCGACTGGGCCTTAAGGTGGCCCTGAACAAATCCGAGGCCCTTTACTTTCACGGTCCTCGGATTCGGCCACCTTTAATGCCCCACATCAATGTGGAGGGGGTGCGGATTCCCATCGGCTGTACAATGAAGTACTTGGGATTGATTCTGGACAGCCGGTGGGATTTCCGTGCCCATTTCAAGGAGTTGTCGCCGAAATTGGTGCGGGCGGCGGGCGCGCTCGGACGCCTGCTGCCGAACCTGGAGGGACCTAATAGCCCTTGCCGAAGTTTATACGCTGGAGTCGTGCGGTCAATGGCCCTGTACGGATGTCCCGTATGGGCCCAGTCCCTGAAACCTCGCTGCGTCGCCTTGCTGCGCAAACCGCAGCGTTTGTTGGCGCAGCGAATAGTAAGGGGCTACCGCACGGTCTCCCACGAGGCGGCCTGCGTATTGGCCGGCACCCTCCCTTGGGAGTTGGACGCAAAACTCCTCTCGTCCGCGTTCTTCTGGCGGGAGGAGGCGTCCAGTCGCCGTCAGGTGAGACTGGCCCCGAGGGAGATTGCGGCCCGATTTCGCAGAACCGCTGTGGAGGAGTGGCATACCAGGCTGGAAAGCCCAAGTGCGGGCTTGAGGACCGTCGCGGCAGTGCGTCCTGTCCTAAAGAGATGGCTAGACAGGCGCCACGGTGCGCCAACTTTCCGGCTGACGCAGGTACTGACGGACCACGGATGTTTCGGTTCGTTCCTGTGTCGGATCGGAAAGGAGGTGTCTGCCGTGTGCCACCATTGTGGCAACTGCCACGAGGACACGGCCCAACATACGTTGGAGGAGTGCCCAGCCTGGGACGAAGAGCGCAGCGCTCTCAGAGCAGTCGTCGGAGGAGACCTCTCGCTGCCGGCCGTGGTGTCGTCCATGGTCGCCAGCCGGAGGTCCTGGCGTGCGGTGGCCCACTTCTGCGAGAGCGTCATCTCGCAGAAGGAGAGTGCCGAGAGGGATCGGGAACGAAATGATCCCTCCCGCCGCCAGAGAAGACGTAGGAGGCGCCGAGTGGACGACTGACCGGCGTCTCCCGCCCTGTGGAACGGGGGCGTTTGAATTCCACCACGGTAACCCCTGCCTGTCGTACGAGGCGACTAATAGGGGCCATCGGGGGTCGCGGGCTCGCAGCGGGGGGCTGTCAGCCCGAATCGATGCACTCCCAGTTTCGGAGCATCGTGCGACCCTGAGATGGACGGCAGCGCGTGTGGTAAGGCCTCGTTCGCTGTCGTTGTTCGGTGCGCGGGGGCTCCTAAGCCCTCCCATGGAGATGGGCTGCTACGCAGCACCGCGCAGGGGCGGTTCCGGCAGCAATTCTAGCACTCCTTAGAATACCCCGGGATCGCTCCGTAAGCGCCGAAGAAGGCCACCGCGGGGTTTTAGCTGGTAGTGTCGGGTGGGTTGTACATAGGGGGTAGGGACTCGGCCCAGCGGCTGCCCGGATAGCCATCATCCGGGCGAGGGGGATGCTGGGTCGTAAGACCGGCTAGTCCAGCATAACCGTTTTATTCTTATTCCGCTTCCCCCCGGAGCGGGCGGTAGTAATAAAACGCTTTCCCCGCGAAAAAAAAAAAAAAAAAAAAAAGGAGATAGCGATTAATTCAAGAGAAAATATTGGCAATGATGGTAAGAGATTGCCACCTAGCCATAACCCAAGAGTATTGACTTTGTGAAACTGGTGTTTTAGTAGTAATAGCTGTTGCTAGTGTAATGCGGCTCCGCCCGCGTGGAGTTCATGTTTGGGAAAAAAGTATACCTTACAAAATACCAATTTTCATGCGTTTAACTTCAAAAATGACGGATTTTCATACAAACTATCATCCCTTATTTTACTCCGTTAGGGATGGAATTTCCAAAAATCCTGAAAAATATATTTTTTATTTAAAACTGAAAAACCAAATACCAATTTTCATGCCTTTAAATTCAGAAATGACGGATTTTCATACAAACTATCATCCCCTATTTTACCCCCTTAGGGGTGGTATTTCCAAAAATCCTTCCTTAGTGGATGCCTACGTGATAAAAGGTACCTACTGTCAAAATTTCAAGTCTCTAACCCCAGCCGTTTAGGCTGTGCGTTGATCGATCAGTCAGTCAGTCAGTCAGTCAGCTTCTTCTTTTATATATACAGATTGACAGATTTACAATAACATTTTTGAAAAATTGCCTAAGGCTGCTCATAATTCTCTGATTCCTCTGAAATTGGCATTCGTAGGCAGCAGTAAAGAAATTTGTATGCACTATACTTTTTATTTATTCCCTTGTGACTACTCATAGCAAGTAATTTATATATTATTTTCTTTAGTTCAAAATATATTCCATAGTATTGACAGAGCATACATGTAGGGACAGAGCGCACTACACGAACATTCCTGAATCGCGCTAGCAATGTTTTCGCGACACTTCACATTTATAGAATCCCCCAAACGTGAATGGTTGGAGGGGCAGAGTTCGGTCAGGCACAACACCCGTTTGACTGTAGTTCTTCCCCTTCACTATAGGAATACTATTATACGTTCATCTGCATACACTAAGAAAAATAGTCACTACAATCTCTAACAATTAAATAATCATCAAATGAAATAATCAATTCCATTTGATTATTTTTCGGGGACGAAATTAACACCTTCGTGCGTGGTGAATGGATAGGCTGTGTGTTTTATTCCCGCATCGAAATATTATTTATGGTATTATGGTCTAGCTATCGAGACCAAAAATCTCTGGTAGTTTAGTATCTTAGGTGGGGTCCGGGCTATATGTGTGACTGTTGGGTGATTTTGGTGATGTTTATTTTATGTATAATTTTTTTTATTCCAATTGGCCCGTTTACATACTCGGTCAAAAGATTTCAATCAAGTTACATTGATTACATTGGTTTGAATGTCTAGAAAAAATCTGAATATAACCGCGACTCGACCATACATTGTACCACACATACTCAAAACTTTCAAGGGGTTTTTGTATTTCAATATTCCTCGAGGTTTGGCGGCGGGCCGGGTGGACTTGTTCTTCAAGAATTCAACTTTAATACTCTCCATTAAAACTGTGCAAGGAACTTAGAATAAGCATTTCAAGGTTAAACTGAATTCAAGTAGGAGTGCGCTAGATTGTTCAAGCATACTCATTATGCCATTGCTGTTTATCTTGTCAAAAAAGAATTTAGAGCAAAATATTGTGATACTCGCTGAAATTGGACTATCTTCTTAACATAGTATAAAACAAAGTCGCTGTCGCTGTCCGTCCCTATGTATGCTTAAATCTTCAAAACTACGCAATGGACTTTGAAGCGCTTTTTTTTTAATAGATAGATTGGTATTCAAGAGGAAGGTTTATATGTATAATAAAAGTGGTAGAGCCACGCTGTAGACACATTTGTCTACAGCATGAATGGACCGGCTCGACCAGGGTAGTACCACTGTCTCACAGAAAACCAACGTAAAGTGACAGTTCACTCTCGCGTTTCATATGGTAATTGAGATATCCGGAGGCCCAGATTCCCCCTTCCCTTCCCTAATCCCTATTTCTGTCCTTTAAGGCCGACAGCGCATACGTGATACTTTTGGTATTGTGGATGTTCATGGGCGGTGGAGATCACTTAACATCAGGTGACCCACTGGCCCGTTTGTCGGACTATGATATAAAAAAAAATTATACATGCATAATATTGTAGAGAAACACTGATGAATTGACAGGTTTCTGGATTGTTCACCTTTTCTTACAAAAATAACCTCCACGCGGGTGGAGCCGCGAGCAACATCTAGTTATATATATAATTCTACTGTACGTGTGTATGTCATTGAACCTAAACAGCTGGACCGATTTGAATGATTTTTTTTGTATGCGTTTGGGTGGCGCCCTGAATTATTTAGATTCACAAATCAACCCGGCAGATAGCGCTGCAGTCGGTGTGGCGCTGCTTTTACAGGCAGGACGATGTCTGCCGCTAGTAAATTATAAACATTTAACGTTTGAAAGTTATTGACATGCATTTTTCAAAAAAGTATACTTCTGTAATCATTGCATATAATTGTTTTGAATTATGTTCTATTACATCAGCTGAGAGCATGTATACATGTATACAGCGTAAACAATTGATGTTTTATTATATTTTATGCACTTGGTGTACACAATACATATATTTAAGCTTCCTGCACTCCTCTATACAAACTTATATACACTCGCTCACCTCTGTAAACCCTGAAGGGGTAGGCAGAGGTGTAAACAGTAAACTCACTTTTCGCCGAATTTATTACGGTCCCATAATGTAATAGATGGCGAGCCTATCGCCATACCGGGCACAATTCCAGTTTTCGGACTGATACTGAGTATTTCTAAATATAAAAATCCGTCCGGGGATAGAAACCAAGACCTCAGCACAGTATAACGCATGCGCCAATCATAATTGCGCCACCGAGGTAGTCTAACCTAAAACCATTCAAGTTTATAAACCTAAAGGTATATAAACTTGAATGGTGCCAAATCTCATCCTCCTACGCGCAAAATATGTTTTACAGTTTTCTCTTTACGTATTAATGTATAGATTCTATTTTTGTAGAGCCAGCGAACCGATCATGAGTTCGAATAAATTGGCCAAAGATTTCTTAATACTGTAATTGTGCCCAATTAGATACCCTCTGTCGTAAAATAAACGAGAAGCACATTTGCTTACTTTGCCTATACCTTCATAAATACAGGCGCTATATTTTTATTGCCAGCCTCCGTGGCGCAGCGGGTGATATGCTAACTATGAAACGTAAGGTCGCGGGTTCGATTCGCGGACCGAAAATGTTTGTGTGACGGACAGATATTTGTTTCGGGTCTGGGTGTTGTGGGTCTGTAGTCTCTCGTAGTTCTTGATAACCACGATACAGGTGTAACATAGCCTGGAGTCACTGTTGGGTGTATATTAGGTTAATTTTTTATAAACGGTAGGCAGCGGCTTTGCTGTCCCCTGGCATTGCAGAAGTCTATGGGTGGCGGTGACTACTTACCATCAGGTGGCCAGTCTGCTCGACTGCCTATCCAGACCCAAAAAAATAGGGTAAATCCCATGTTTGTACTCCATAGTATATAACTAAATTAAACCAACCAAGTGATTTCGAAGTAACGTTATTTACATTACATTACTAATGTATGAATAGCTTAAAAATGTATGAACAGCTTAAAATGCTTGCTAGCCAAGTCAACATGTAGCCGTTTAAATTACCCAGCATAAAGCGCATTTAATACCTTCACATTAGTACCCAGTCTCAAAAATATGTATTCATTTTCGAAATACCGACAGCGCATGCGCTGACGTTTTTCCCCGGTTGTACGCGCACACAAACACAGCTAGGTGCACTACATACGTTTGGGTGAGCAAATCTGACACAAGAATTACAGCCGTCGGCACTCACACACAGATATTTCGTATTCGGAAAGGTTTCACCTACACGCTGTGTACGCACACACAGGCGTGCCAACCCTGGAGTTTCTGCATAAGTACATTAGTTGCCCGAAAGATATCGTCTGGGATGCACGTGTTTTTTTCCCGTTTTTGACGACGAACGTAAGTGAACTGTGATGGAATAAATTGATACGCGAGTGGAAATTTGACAATATAGTGACCAGTTATGAGAGTGCTGTGAATTGTGATCAAGTTTGAAACAAGTTTTTTATGGTGTTTTGTGTTTATCTGGTGTTATTAAAAGGTAAAGTATGTGATTGTTTTATTATTATTAAAAATAAATAATGCATTTTAAATTAATTATAAAATGTTTTAGAAAGTAAAGTATAATTTTGGCTAATTAATTATAATTTAAATTAGAAATTAAATTTAGTTGTTTTATTACATTTGAATCAAAAATTTGGTATATAATGTTATATCAGACATTTAACAGTACAACAATATATATTAATATAATATTAAAAGTTATTTTATTCAAAAAACGCCCATGGGTGCTTCGTGATAATAATAATAATAATAACTTTTATTTTTCTCTCACAATATCCATAAATAAATTTTACATTAGTCAGTTTAACAATGGTACACATTTAACGTAGGTATATATTGTGGGAGACTGGTGTCTAAGTTAGGCTCGTGGCCTCTATTTCAGGATAGCTTTTTAAAACATAGTAAGGAAGTTTTGCTTAACGTAATACTCAAATTTTCATCGAATACCCATGTGTTTTTTACATGATACGCAAATTAATTAACACATTATTAGAACTTTACAATTACAATTAAAGAATTTTAAATTCATAATAATATTTAGCCTTTGAATAAGATTAATAAAATTATTACAAAATAATTACCTGTGTAGACATATTGTATAATTTGGTTCGTAAATTATTGATTAGTAGTATAATATTTAAAATCCACAGCTAATTATTGTCTCTTTTTAACCGATTTCAAAAAAGGAGGAGGTTAACAATTCGTCGGAATCTTTTTTTTTATGTATGTTACTCGAAGACGCCTGGACCGATTCGAGAAATTATTTTTTTGTTTGAAAGGGTTTACTTCCCAGGTAGTCCCATTGGCACCAAGTCAGGATCTGATCATGGGATCTCATAAAAATCAAGGGCAACCCTCAAATTTTATAGTGACGCATAATTTGTTTTTTATTGAAGTCAGTGTACTTTTTATGAATTGATCAATTCGATACATTTTACATTTGCTCCGTGAAATTACCAATTTGTAGTATTTTCAGATTTGATAGTCATTTGTGGGAAATGGATTGAGGAGAGCATTGTTGCTATTAAGTTAATACGAGGACAGTTATTTATAAATAAACGCCATCATTAATTTATAATTATAAATTGTATTAAAGGTATAGCGCCATATGATTGATTTTGAGAAAGTTCCCTACTGTGAGAGTAGAGAAAGATGTAGAGTCTTTCAAATTCCCTTGACCCTTCGCCATTGTCCATTGAATGATTAACTTATCTTTTTTTAACTGGCTTAATGACAAAACCTTTTATCTTAAATATTTTATTAAACGTTTTCAGAAAAACATACCGATATAAGTGCTTGGTTCTTAAGCTCCGGAAAACCACTTTCTTTAAGCCTTCCACGTTTTAACTCATATTTTTGAATTGACAACTATAAAATATATTTTTACATATAATTACCCAAAGCTATAGCAATAGTGGTAGAGCAACGCTGTAGAAATATTTGTCTACAGCATGAATGTGCCGGCTCGACCGGGGTAGTACCACTGTCTCACAGAAAACCAACGTAAAGTGACAGTTTACTGTCGCGTTTTGTATGGTAAGTGAGATATCCGGAGGCCCAGATTCCCCCTTCCCTTCCCTAATTCCTATTCCTGTCCTTCAAGGCGGATAGCGCATACATGACACTTTCGGTATTGTGTATGTTCATGGGCGGTAGAGATCACTTAACATCAGGTAACCCATTGACTCGTTTGTCAGACTATGCTAAAAAAAAGCTAAAGAATTATTTACTTAAAATATTTTAAAGATGTTTTCAGAAAAACATACCGATATAAATGCTCGGTCCTTAAGCTCGGGAAAATCCATTTTCTTTATGTCTCCACATTTTTCTTTTATCTTGTCACTTATCATCCACCTTTTTGTAAGTTAGATGCTACGATAAGGTTCAGTTATTTGAATTCCGAATTTTGATGTCTTTAATTCTAGTTTTGAGGGATATTTTTACGAATTGCTGGTCCCATTTTAATAAGAATTTTATCTATAAATAAAGACTTTATCTTTATATACTGATAGTATATAATATATATTGATAATATATGAAGTAGGTTAACTTTGTTTGTTTGTATGTAGAAGAAGGTTTTTTTTTATCCTGGCACGGCAAAGTGACCGCACTGCACCTGATGGTAAGCGCAGTGCGGTCCAATTAGAATATCGAGTAGCGAGAGACGATCCATCTCCCGCTACTCAACACAATCATGCCGGTCTGCTTCTTCACACTACGCCATGGGCAAGAAGGTGAAGAAGCGGTCGAGGGTCTAGTGTCAGAGTACTTAGAAACCCGCGTAACGGCCAAACAACGTACCCTAACTCAAGACCCGCGACAAAACCGGATGTACACTGTGTACGGTGGTCGCTATCCGGGCGGATATGAATATCCTACCACTAAATCTAATAATCCCCGAAATCTCCGAAACTACGGAACTGGTTCTAAAAAAATCACTAATAGAGAGATTCCCTATCCGAGACTATGTTATTACTATTGTTTTTAAAAAAGAATATTTAAACTGCGGGTGAAGTCGCGGTCAAAAGCTAGTTTATTATAAAATAAAAACCAAATTCAACTACTGCTCTAATAATGTTGATGATCCGATGATCGTTTATAAAACTACGGTATTTGGAATTTCCAACCTACCAGGAATATAGGGGCTGGGAAGTTTAGGAGAATTTCTAGTATTTGAAAATCTAAGTTCATCTTATAACAATAGTGACGCCGCGCCATGGCACAGCGGGCAAGTAGTGCTGTGAAACGAGAGGTCGCGGGTTCGGTATCCGATTAGGGAATGTTTGTGTGATCTGTGTATGTAAGTATTATGGAACCGTAGTCCCTCGTAGTTCTTGATACCCACGATACAGGTTTTTCCTAGTGTGGGCGGTACTATGTGTGCGAATATATTGGCTGTATACCTTTGGATTGTCATTCATCAAACCAAGATACAATAATACTAACCCTGAATTAAACATATTCCCCTGCTGGGCAGGGGATTTCTCTAATGAGAGGGGTTAGGTCTTAGTTCACCATGCTGGCCTAATGCGGGTTGGTAGACTTCACATACCTTCAAAATTCTTATGAGAATTCTCAGGTATGCAGTTTCCCTCACAATGCTTCCTTCACCGTTAAAGCAAGCGATAATTAACAATGAATACAGACGTAACTTTAGAAAAGTCAGAAGTGAATGCTATTTGGGTTTCGAATATACGACTTTCGTTTGACAGTCCGTACCGCAACCAACTAGGCTATCACTGCTATATATGCCAGAATATTTCGAGACAAAGACTTAAATAGGAAAAAAGCATGCTTTTAATTATGCATATACGCTAATTAGAGCTCTTGTAGTTACGAAGCCATTAACACAGTTCGTTGCTAATGTAAGAACTATTATTAAATACACTGTTATTTCGGACTTTACCGGTTGTATGCATTAACTTACTGTGAAGATGAAAATAATTTAACCATTGGAGTGATTAATTTGTACGCCCATAATGTTATTTTATTTAATTTTGTATTTTATTTACTCTTTAAAAGGTAGAGCCAAACATATACTGGGTTGCATTTATAAATGTTAATTATGATTGTATTATAAAGCAGCGATAGCCTAGTTGGTGCGGTACGGACTGTAAATACGAAAGTCGTATGTTCGAAACCCGAATAGCATACACAGTTGACTTCGAATTCACGTGTGTATTGTTTTTTAACTATCGCTTTCTTTAACGGTGAAGGAAAACGTCTGAGAAAATCTGCAAACCTTAGAATTTTCATAAGAATTTAAGAAGCATACCAACCCACATTAGTCTAGCGTGGTGGACTCAGGCCTAACCTCTCAGTAGGTCTCCGGCCCAGTACAATGTATACAGGGCATATGTTAAAGTTCTAAACAATTAATTTAATGTTCCTTAGTCATGAGATAAAGTGTACTCGGGGGACAATTTTGTTATCTACCTTGTAACCTTATCAGGAATCTTATTAGAGTGTAGGTTTAGTAGAGTCATTAGTTCGAGCCACTCCTTTTATTTGAAAACTTCAAGTATCATTTGAAGTTTGAAGAGATTAGGTTTTGGGCGCTGCCCAGATACGGTAATTCTGTAGATTGGTTTTATGACATATCTACCATAATTCACGGGATCTTTATTGGTTCTGAAAGACTTTTTTTTAAACTTCTTACAAGATCTGTGTAAAGGCGGACATAATGCCTATGGTATGCTCTAATATATATTTTTTTTATTTATGGTTTATGTTAATATTATCTGTTATCAACTTATTTCTTAACTAGCTGTTGCTCGCGGCTCCACCCGCGTGGAGGTTATTTTCAGGAGCAGAAGTATACAATCCAAGGAGTTGTCCTCTGGACTGAGGCACTGTAGCGATTGTCCAGCCTCTCAGTTGTTGTGCCTGAATCTTGAGATTGCATCTAAAGAATACCTCATAAGTTTAACGTCACTTTGCTCCTTTCAGGGATGATTTTTCAATAACGTTGAAACACGTTTTTCTTTATTTCCTACTAAAAGCCTAAATATGAATTTCAGATCCCTAACTTGAGGAATGATAGATTTCCGATACAAATGTTGAATTCCGATTTGACCCCTTTCAAGATTGTTTTTTGAGAAAAAAGATAGCCTATGTCCTTCTTCATAATATAATCTATCCCCTTACCAAATTTCCTGACGATCTGTTCAGCCGTTTAGTCGTGAAAAGGTAACAAACAAACAGCGTTACTTTCGCATTTATAGTATTAAAGTATGGATTTTAACCAAAATCTTAGACTTGTTTTTATTTTTGTATATTAATATGCTCCAGAAGCAGATTTTGAGGAACCTTACAACTATAGGTTAAAACTCATGTATGTGCCCGATGTCATGAAACCATTCGGAATTTCGAATTTGGATCATATTTTGTTCTTTGAAAACAAACTTTTGTAGGATTAGAAATCATAACTACTTTAGGATAGATATACTTATATACTTTAGATTTTCACGTAAGGCAGTATGGTCGAAAGACTTTAGCCTATCTTCTGGGCGGTGAATAATGTAATTTATATTTATTTAGTCGGTGTACCTGCATTATGATGACTCTTTATGATAACTTAATTGCGATGTAACTTTTCCTATTATTCCTTCATTAAAACCTTATTCAGAATATTACGAACAATTACAAACGACTGCCTCGGTGGCGCAGTTGTAATTGCGTATGCGTTACGATTGCTGTGCTGAGGTCTCGGGTTCGATCCCCGGGTCGGGTAAAGTGATATTGTGTTTTTCTACCTAGAAATACTCAGTATTAACCCGGAGTCTTAAATGGTGCCCGGTGTGGCGATAGGCTCGCACCCTATCACATTATGGGACCGAAATTCGGCGAAAAGTGGGTGTACTGGTTACACCTCTGCCTACCCCTTCGGGGATTACAGGCGTGAGTGTATAAGTATGTATGTACGAACAATTAATGTAACAAATCGGTCTCAAGTGATGCATTAAACAAACAGCAATCAATTTATTTATATAGATCGAAAATTTAGTACACCGTATTTAGTTTTTAGCTTTTATAATAAGAATTTAGGAGATTATACTATTAGTCTAAATATATTCTATAGACTGCCATGGTGGTGCAGTTGTAATTGTGCATGCATTACGACTGCTGTGCTGAGATCTCAGGTTCAATTCCCGGGTACTGTGGTATTGGTTTTTTCTATTTAGAAAATACTCAGTCAACCTGGAGTCTAGAATTGTGCCCGGTATGGCGATAGGCTTGCCCTCTATTACATTTTGGGACCACCTCCCTACTCGCCTACCCCCCTAGGTATATTCTATAGAAAGAAGGATAGATGTAAACAATACTTAAAATTCTGACATTCAAGTAAGAACATATCATTCTGCAGGATATGTCTCAGCAATATTTGCAAATAATAATACATTCAACAATCACACACATAATCCTGACCCCACACTAGGTGAAACCGTTATCGTGGTTAACAAAGAACTACGAATGATCAGAGACACAACATCCAGACCTGAAACATTTGTAAACCACACAAACATGTCTCGGAGTGGAAGTCGAACCTATTGCCTCTATTTTACAGTCGGTTAATCGTCCGCTGCGAGGTGGAAGCTATCAAATCGCACAAACATTTGCTCGGTATCGAACCTGCGACCCCTGTTTTCGTACTCTGTGTTTTCGCTAGGTAAATGCCGCTTTCGGTAAATTATTTTACTTTGACGCAGCATAAACTGCGGACATCAAAAGAATTCTGCGGTGACTATTCTTTTGAAATGGACACTAAAAACTTTCATTATTTAAGTCCATTGGATGAAAGTTATTATAAATTTGTATGTTTATTCTTTGAAAACATTTCATATTTTGAATGTATTAAAAGTTTCTAACAATAAAGCTCCGTTATTTTAGACTTTATTCAAGACACGTTTTTATTTTACTTAAAAACGCCTGATTGGTCGATTGCCCGTGTCCTTCTAGAATAGAACTAAGAAAGAGCTAGAATCAATGTCTATGTTAACAGAAAACTGATGTCAAAAAACAGCCTGGTGTTGACAGATTGACTTTCGCGATTTTCGTGACAAGTGCCTTTTTTAAAGTGTGTGTTACTAATTAAACTTAAGTTCATCATTAATAGCTGGGACTACGCGAAAAAAATACACGTTAATATACTGTAAGGGAGCGGCTCTTCGAGGTTCCGTTGACTCGCACCATGACTGCTCGGTACGCTCCAGTGGTCAGAGCCATTAACACAATTAACCAAATTGGGCGGAACATAGATATTTTTAATTGCACACTGGCGGAATTCATAAGGGCGACTATAATGACTGTAACGAATGTATCGACTATATGAGGGTGTATGTCTGTTTGTATGTATGTGTTGAATTGATTGTATAGCAATGTAAGTATAATCGCATGTGTTACCTGTTAGATTATATTTAATTTAATAAATTAGACTGCCTCGGTGGCGTAGTTGTAATTGCGCATGCGTTACGACTGCTGTGCTAAAGTCTTGGGTTCGATCCCCGGGTCGGGTAAAGTGATATTGGGTTTTTCTATCTAGACATTCCTCAGTATTAGCCCGGATACTGGTAAATGTGCCCGGTATGGCGATAGGCTCGCCCCCTATCACATTATGGGACCGAAATTCGGCGAAAAGTGGGTGTACTAGTTACACCTCTGCCTACCCCTTCGGGGATTACAGGCGTGAGTGTATGTATGTATAAATAAATAAAATAAATAAATAAAACGTTATTCTTACGCTATTGTGAGTATACATAGGCAGCAAAAATCACTTGCCACAGGCGACTCCCTTGCTTGTTGTCCAAGTACTTGCAAACGCCGAAGCAATTTATTTTCAAATTTACACATTAATAGCTCACTTATGGTATGAATTGCTGGTATGGTTGAATATTTTATAATTCCTTTGTAAAGGAACTTGGTTCATATCTGAGAATTGCTTGGTTTTATGTATCGTTCTTGCATGCAATATTTAACAACGTATAGCTCTTTCTATATTTCTGTCATAAATGAATAGCCTTTTCAAAATTACGTGTGTATTAATTTTCCCTGCGGAGTACTTGTGGAGTCACCCTTGCTGATGGCATGAGGAATAAGATGATAAGAGATCATTGTGAGTTGAAGAATGATGTGGTGACTAAGATAGAAAGAGGTATGCTGAGATGGTTTGGCCATATGGAGAGGATGGATGAAAAGTGATAACGAAAGATTTTATCGTGCGAATGTGACAGGAAGAGTAGGTAGAGGGCGCCCGAGGAGAACTTATACCGATCAAATAAATGATCTTCTCCTAAACGAGCAAGATATGAGTACCTCCGAACGTTAAAAATGTATAAGACGATGTATGTATGTGGAAGAGGCAAAAGAAGTGTGTCAGGATCGTAGCTTGTGGCACTCAATAGTCTCTGTCTACCCCCATGGGATACAGGTGTGAGTGTATATGTATGTAATTATTAATATTATATTAATTATCGCTAACTTCTACGGTGAAAGAAAACATTACGAAAAATCTGCATGCATGAGAATTCTAAATATGATTTTCGAAGATTTCTGCGGTCGATCTCATGATCAATAAAGTGACTGGTTTTTCCTATCACAAACTAACTACTCAGTATCAGCCCGGAGTATTTATGTCCAGTATGGCGATAGGCTTTGTACCTTATCACATCATGGGACGGTAATCAGCTCAGCGAAATGTGGATGTATTGGAATTATGCATACCCTTTCGGAGATGATATGAGTGTGTATGTATGTACTATATTTGTTTGCCTCTGGAAATCCATACAAAATTACATTAATTAGATTTTTTATAACTCTCTAGTACTATTTTTTTTATCCTGGCACGGCTAAGTGATCGCACTGCACCCGATGATAAGCGCAGTGCCGTCCAATTAGAGTAACAAGTAGCGAGAGACGATCTATCTCCCACTACTCAACACAATCATGCCGGCCTTCTTCCTCACGCCATGGGCAAGAAGGTAAAGAAGCGGTCGAGGGTCTAGTGTCAGAGTAGTCAGTAGGCCGCACACCGGACTAACGTGTCGATAATCAAGGAACTCAACATCACTACAAGACTTTCAACAACCTGTCTACGCAGAGTCCTTAAGTTCTTCAGCCACATTACCAGGAAGACTGATAACAATCTGGAAAACTCATCGTCGCCACCCAACACGTTGGTCCGACGAAATCCGCCACAACCTTTCCATGATAGTCCATGATGCTATTCGAGTTGCCGGAACTCGGGAAGAACATCATTATAGAAAAAGATATTCATGGAGGAGCTCACGACCCTCAGCAATGAGGAAAGCGATGCAAGGAGGGGGAGGACTCAGAAGGCCAAAAAACGGCCAAACATCGCACACCAACTCTAGACCCCCGACAACATTTGTCCCATTGTCCCATTCTACAACAAATTTTAAACTTCAAATATCAAAGCTACTGCAGATCAAAGTACAAGCTACAATATGATTTAATATTTACTAGTAGTTCAGAAGTAGAGCACTTTCAATAGAACATTTTCAACAAAGAATACCCTTAGTCAATATCCTTTGTGAATTTTTATAGAAATTCACTGTTCTGTAATGTCTGTTTTATTCGAAATATGTATAAGCTTCAGTGTACTGATGTGGAATAAAATCTGATGAACGATTACCTTTTGTAGATTTTTTTATAGCATACTCCGACAAACGAGCCAGTGGGTCACCTGATGTTAAGTGATCTCCACCGCCCATGAACATCCACAATACCAAAAGTATCATGTATGCGCTGTCGGCCTTAAAGGATAGGAATAGGGATTAGAGAGTCAAGTAGCGAGGGACATTCTATTCCTCGCTACTCAACACAATCATCCACCCGGTATATAGTCTTGCTTTCTATCACATCATGGGACGGTAATAAGCCCAGCAAAAAGTGGGTGTACTATATACACTTCTATCTACCCCTTCGGGTATTACAAGCGTGAGTATATATGTATATGTAACTTAGTACATTAAATCTTATCTAACCTTTTATACCTGTACCCTAATTTGAGTGCCTAAACTTAGTTATATCTTGTATATGAAAGATACGCCTACGAACCGCCTCTGTAACTCAGTGGGCGAGTAGCCGTAAAGCGGGGGCCGTGGGTTCGACCCCTGTGCTGAGATAAATATTTATGTAAACCACGAATATTTGTTTCAGGTCCCCAGACTTGAACAACACCCACGTCATTAGATTGAAAGCGCCTACAGATAACCTCTGTGGTGCAGTGGGTTGTGAAAAAAGAGGCTGCGGGTTCGATCCCCGGATTAAGACAAATGTTTGTGTGATTGACAAATGTTTGTTACAGATCCACAGTTTCGATATACACCCATGTTATAAGAATGAAAATTACTCGTAGTTCTATGTACCCATGACACAAGACTAGTATCTTAGTGTGGCATCGGGACCAAAAGTACTTAATGACCAGCGAACAGTTCCGATATATTTGTTGGTAATTTTAATATTTGTCGTAGTTACATTGACATACTATTATTATAATGAGAAGAAAAAAAATGTTACAATTGATGACGAAAAAAAATAAGCCCGGAGTTTCTTTCGGCCTTTCTTCTTCGGGTCGTCATCGCTTAGATAGTTAGTGAAAGGCTGGTAGGTTAGCTAGACTAGGGTTTACTTTCCTTCCAAATCCGTCCTGTTTCCTTTCAACTTCTCCCCTCCCATTCCTGTCCTGATCATCATCTCCCGTCAGTTCCTTTACCGACGATCATGATTCCTTTCATTTTCCGGTCATCCTCTTTTCTCCTTTTCCAGTCCTATCCTCGACGTTGTATCCCTGCCTACCAGCCCTTGATGGTAGATTCCAAGTTCCTACGCCACTAACCATAATTACTCATTCCCGTATGGAGAATTTCCATTTGTATTTTGACCTGTCATAAGTGCCTTTTATATGCCTACATCATGAATAAAGATTGTTATTTTATTTGTTTTATTTTATACACAACCTTTAATACTAAGGCTTATGTTCTGCTTCTAAGGTTCATTTAAATGGGCACTTAAAACCTAAACTTATTAATATTGATAAAACATATAAAGCTATGTATGTAAATATATGTAAAAATATAATATAATAAAAAAAAATATAATAAATAAAATAAATTGTTTTTTTATACTGACTTGTCATAAGAGCTATTTAATTTTAATTGCCCACAGGATGTGACCACTCAACTAAATTAACTTGCATTTTCACCGACCGATGATTCACTTTAGTTGACTCCTAACTAATCAAAACGTAGCTTATTTACTTACGTAAGGTACCATCTTGAAAGAATATCTAATAGTTTAATAGTAAATGTATTCAAGAGACTGTAACGAGATTTTAATTACTCTTCTACTCAGAATATACTTACGTTTTAGAATAAGTGCAAACGAGTGCCTTGGTTTTTGTGTTTGAAAATTATAATACTAAGATGTTTTCTATTAAATATTTGGTTCCTTTGAAGATCTTAAGAGATTATTTTAAATTGAGGTTGGAGTAATGGGTTTTGGGTGATTTGTTGTAAAACAATTTCCTGTGAATACTTATCTTTATGTCTATCTTGGAATTGGTAGACTGCAAAGAGGAACAACTGCGCCACCGAGGCATTCATAAGTAATACCGATCGAGGTATAAACGAAATTATAATTTTTTTTTTATCCTGGCTCGGCAAAGCACCGCACTGCACTTGATGGTAAGCGCAGTGCTGTCCAATTAGAGTATCGAGTAGCATGAGACACTCTTTTCCCTTTATTATTGCCATTGACATAGTTAGAATCCAAAAGAACCTAGGGACTTTACTCAGGTTAGGCAGATTTGATTTTTAACCGACTTCAAAAAAGGAGGAGGTTAACAATTCGTCGGAATCTTTTTATTGTTATGTATGTTACCCGATTACTCGAAGACGCCTGAACCGATTGGAGAAATTCTTTTTTTTTTTAAAGGGTATACTGCCCATGTGGTCCCATTGGCACCTAGTCAGGATCTGATGATGGGATCTCAGAAAAATCAAGGGAAACTCACAAATTTTATAATCACGCATAATTTGTTTTTATTGAAGTCGGTGTACTTTTTATGAATTAAAAAACTTTTACTTATACACAATATTTTAAGTACTAGATTTGTACCTGATATGACCAAAACTCGCCTTCTATATCATCATTGAAGTAGACTAGCCGAGTGAGATTAATAGAGATATGAGCATATAAAAAAGTACGCTGAAAAATCGAACCTGATTGGTCAGGATATTTCGTGGTACTCCATCACGGCAAGATGACAAGTGGATGGGACGCTGCGATACTGTACAATTTATTGCGTCAAACCCAAGGTTTATTGCTATTATGGATTATCGTTAAGGTGACAATGTTTTTGTACTCAAAAAGGAAAGTCTACACGGTATATTTTGGACCTTCATATTATGGCTTTTTATCTGTTATTCTAAATTTATACAACTTAGGATCTCAAGTAGCTTCGGTGCGCGGGGGCTCCTTGCCCCCCCCCCCCCCCCATGGAGATGGGCTGCTACGCGGCACCGCGCAGGGGCGTTTCCGGCTGCAATTCTAGCACTCCTTAGAATACCGCGGGATCGCTCCGTAAGCGCCGAAGATGGCCACCGCGGGGTTGTCGGGTGGGGTGACATAGGGGGTAGGGACTCGGCCCAGCGGCAGCACGGATAGCCATCATCCGGGCGAGGGGGATGCTGGTTCGTAAGACCGGCTATTCCAGCATACCCGTTTTATTCTTATTCCGCTTCCCCCCCCCCAACGGGCGGCAGCAATAAAACGCTTTCCCCGCGACAACAAAAAAAAGGATGTCAAGTAGTAAAAAAACAACTATAAATAATACTTATAAACTACAAATAATTGAAATAAAATTAAGTGGCGGTAATCACGCCCCGTGACCGTGAATACTGTAAAGCTTTCAAAACATTGGAATTAAAAAATAAACCGCGATAGAAACAGTAAAATTAGTTTTTTTTTGTAATATTGTCGTAAACTTAAGAAATTAATATTGAAATAATTTCTGATTTTTTATAATTTGTATGACTTTTATGTTTATTTTAACCTGCCATGGTGACCACACCTACTGGTAAGTACAGTGCTGAATTAATATATTGTTGACCGTCTAAAGGCGTTGACAGCATCATGCCGGCTAAAATTGACTGGATATAAACCAGCTGATCTAGGAATGCGACTCGGCAGAACGGGCCACTATTGCGTATTTTAATCATGCGTAGTCACTGCCAAGTTCTATTATAAATAAACTAGCTGTTGCTCGCGGCTCCGCCCACGTGGAGGTCATGTTTGGGAGAATAAGTATACAATACAAAATACCAATATTCATGCGTTTAACTTAAAAATGACGGATTTTCATACAAACTTTCATTCCCTATTTTACCCCCTTAGGGGCGGAATTTCCAAAAATCCTGAAACATATATTTTTTATTTTTAACTAAAATGCCAAATACTAATTTTCGTGAATTTAACTTCAAAAATGACGGATTTTCATACAAACTTTCATCCCCTATTTTACCCCCTTAGGGGTAGTATTTCCAAAAACCCTTCCTTAGTGGATGCCTACGTGATAAAAGGTACCTACTGTCAAAATTTCAAGTCTCTAACCCCAGCCGTTTAGGCTGTGCGTTGATCGATCAGTCAGTCAGTCAGTTTCTTCTTTTATATATACAGATACCTAGTCAGGTCATAAATTCTGCACATGTTTAATATAAAATAATTGAAACAAGTTTATTCATTATGTAACCATTTATATACCAAAATGATAAAATACACTAAAGTTTATTCAAAATGACCTCCGTTATTTTGAATGCAGGCCTTCAATCTGCGCGGCCAGTTGTCTATCGCAGCACGAACGAGGTCCATGTCAATATCGGCGGCTGCCTTAATCAAGGATTATTAGCGCGGCATCTCTTCAGTCTCAGGTCCATTAGACGAGCATTCAAACGATGTACTGTTTTTCTTCGATATGCCCGAAGCCCTAAGTCTTCATTTAACACCCTTTTCACCGTGGTTCTGCTTAACCCCATCTGAAGGGCCAACAGTTTCTGCTTACGTTTGGGATTTCTTTGAATTCGCGCCTTCACAGCTTTTATCACTGCTGGAGTCCTAACAGACCGAGGGCGACCACTTCTTGACCTGTCATCTACACTAGAGTCTTCATTGTATCGTTTGATGGTAAGATAAACGAATCTTTTGGTTATATTCAAATTTTTCAGTATGTCAAAAATTTGAATTGGCGCGTAACCGCAACGATGCAACGCAATTACTGCAACACGGTCTTCTTTAAGCGTCCACTCCATATTTAAAAATGAGTAAAATTCTAAAAAGTATACATTTTTATTTTCATGAACAATTTGAAATTCGAATTCAATAAACTTTTTTGTGGCCAGCATTCTAAAATAAAAGTTTTTACTGTGTGACAATACTTATGACCTGACTGTGTAGTACCCACTGGCAAAACTAGTTTTTTTTTTATTTACTTGGTAAATGAGTTTGCAATTCCTATTTAACTCCAGATGAGATTTGTTTAATAAAGTATAAAATTATTTTAATTTTACTCTCCGGGAAAAATCCGTAGATAATAAGATGTGTGGTCACTCTAATCATAACTCAAGAGATGTATCATATTTTTCCTTTCTTGCGGTTGGGTCCAAGCCAAGTGCTATTAATAGCACGGGTATATCGGATATATTGTTACTTAATTATAAAACTCATTAGCATAACCCTTATAGCCTTGAAATGAAATTACGTAGCTCTTATGACAAGTCAGTACATTAAAAATGAAAAAACCTTTTTTTTATTATTATACATAGTATCATCAATATAGTCTCAATTACCTTATTTGTTTATAATTATTTTTAGGTTTATTATTTTTAATATTATTCAACGAATAGCAAGTCAAATAATTTTGCAATAATATTTAATATACAGACAAAGTGCTCCAGCATTATTGTAGTATAGATAATGTACAAAAATAACACAGGAAATTACCTTATTATTGCCCAAAAAATCACCATTTACCATTTCACGAAGCTTCCCGTGTCAGATTCAATTTTTCAAGCTTATAAATAGTTAGTTTGTGCAACCGTTCGAGATAATGAGGGGCGGATGTCTAGGAACATCCCTACCTTCACGATCCCATGGGAGACGTAAAAGGGTGACTAAGGGATTTCGGAACAGTATCTGCTTAGCTTTGTGAAAGGGTGAGCCCGCCTACGATTATATGAGGCGGATTTCGGCACAAATTCATTCGTCTCTACATATATGTACTCACCGTATCTCCAGACCGTCGGCAGCAGCTCTATGAGAATAGAGCAGAGAATATTGTGTCTTAATGCCAGTGGTATAATGACTATTTTGAAATCTTAGCTGGCATGCTTCCGTTGGCAGCAATGGATGGTTGTCTCTCGCTATTTCATAATGTCAATTTGCCATGCCATGAAAAGACAAAAAAATCATTGAGACTGAAACTTACTTGAGACCGTAAGCCTACAGAAGAAATAACTTCACATTAATTTTTTCCGGGATTCCGGAATTCTTTGATTTGGATTCACGGAATTCCGGAAACCGAAAAGCTCTTCGATTCCCACGCCGAGAAATTTTTATGTGTCCTATATATTGTTATGGGTCTAGGTGAATCCTGATACCTACACAAGATTGGTGTATCAGTGACATTGGGGCTATATGTTACTGTTGTATACATATACACTCCTTGAAATCCCAGAGGGTTTTTTTTTATCCTAGCACGGCAAAGTGACCGCACTTCACCTGATGGTAAGCGCAGTACGGTCCAATTAGAGTATCGAGTAGCGAGAGACGATCTATCCCCCGCTACTCAACACAAACATGCCGGCCTGCTCCACCTGGTTAACCAGTAAACCCACTTTTCGCCGAATTTATTACGGTCCCATAATTTGAGTGTGATGAAAGATTCGTGGGAGACCCAAAAGAGGTGGATGGATTGCGTGAATGAGAACATGCGCGTGAAAGGAGTGAATGCAGATTTGACGCATGATAGGGCTGCGTGGAGAGTTAAAACCAATTGTGTCGACCCCACTTAGTGTGGAATAAGGGCAGGTAAATGATGAATGTGATAGGGGGCGAGCCTATCGCCATACCGGGCTCAATTCCAGACTCCGGGCTGATATTGAGTATTTCTAAATAGAGAAACCCAATATCACTTTACCCGACCCGGGGATCGAACCCGAGACCTCAGCATAGCAATCGTAACATATGCACAATTACAACTGTGCCACCGAGGCAGTCAGAGTGACTGTTGTATCATTTATTTATTCTACACCCTCAGTACTAGTAGTTAAGTGCTGGTGGTATATCCGCCCGGATAGCGACCACCGTACACAGGGTGTAAAACCCGCCATAATGGCACACGCAAGTGTGTTGCTTTTCTGGATCAGCCAGTGTACATCTGGTTTTTCTCAGGGTCTAGAGTTGAGGTTCGTACCTCAACTACTCAACACAATCATGCCGGCCTGTTTCTTCACATTACGCCATGGCAAGAAGGTGAAGAAGCGGTCGAGGGTCTATTGTCAGAGTACTCAGAAGGCCGCAAAGCGGCCAAACAACGATGTTTAGCAGTAATGTGAAGCAGGTCGGCATGATTGTCTTGAGTAGCGGGGGATAGATTCTGTCACTACTCGATACTCTAATTGGACCGCACTGCGCTTACCATCAGGTGAGTTTGGTCACTTTGCCATACCAGAAATAAAAACTACTCAGTGAACATCAGCAAAATTCGGAGCTAGTTAGTATCCAGGTCTACATCCACAAGTTAAAAAACTATAGCCGCTCGCGAGTTCGCCTATAAACTATTTAACTTCAGCTCATACGTTTAGTTCGTGAACTAGTGAATTTCCAACTACTGTATTATATGTTTTAACCCTGGGTCTGAAACGCCCTGAACACTCGACCTAACTATTTATTATATGTGTTACAGTTTGTTGTAGAATTGAGGGATCAAAATGAATATACCTGAATGTGATAATAGGGTAAGTTCCTGTGTTTAATTTTGTACATTATTAGATATGTAACCTAATTAATAATGCTAGAAAAATGATTTCATAATATTTATTTTAAATATTGGTATGAGTAAAAATTGATGCGTAGTACATCATACTATCTCCCTCGCACGACGGCTGTAATGGCTATTCTGAGAAGTGACGTCACGGATCAAATCATGCATCCTTTTACTGACATTTGTAAATTACCTTTTCCAGCAGATTTGAATGGCGTCTAATTTACTTATTATTGTTCGGATTCATAAAATTCTTTCGAAAATAGGTTTTAGGTAATGTAACTTGTTGATCCAAATAATAAAAACGTGTCAAGTACCCTATTCCACACCTAATGACGTCAAATTAAAATATTGTATTTCAAATGACATAAGCTGTATACAGGCTGTTCTCAATAAAAGGTTTTAATATATGTATTAAATACATACTATATTGCCTTGGTGGCGCAGTTGTAATTGCGCATGTGTTACGACCGCTGTGCTGAGGTCTCGGGTTCGATCCCCGGGTCGGGTAAAGTGATATTGAGTTTTTCTATCTAGAAATTCTCAGTATTAGCCTGGAGTCTGGAACCTGTGCCCGGTATGGCGATAGGCTCGCCCCTATCACATTATGGGACCGAAATTCGGCGAAAAGTGGGTGTACTGGTTACACATCTGCCTACCCCTTCGGGGAATATAGGCGTGAGTGTATATGTATGTATGTACATACTATATATAGAGGCTGTTATGAAAGTGAGGTTTTAATATTATAAACTATATATAGGATGTTACATAAAACAGGTACAAAAATTAATACACTCAGAGAAAATGACTTAATAATATAATTTACGAAAAGTTTATGCGTGAAATAAAATAGGTCGTGTAATGATGAGCGATAGCCTAGTTGGTTGCGGTACGGATTGTCAAGACGAAAGTCGTAGGTTCGAAACCCAAGTGGCATACACCTCTAACTTTTCTAAAGTTATGTGTGTAATAAAATGTTAATTATCGCTTGCTTTAACGGTGAAGGAAAACATCGTGAGGAAACCTGCATATCTGAGAAAATTTCGAAGGTATGAGAAGTCTGCCAACCCTCATTAGGCCAGCGTGGTGGACTACGGCCTAACCCCTCTCATTAGTAGAGGAGGCCCGTGCCCAGCAGTGGGACAATGTTTAATACAGGGCTTGTATTATAATGATGTACTATTGATCCCTCTTACTATGTCATTGTCTACCAAAAGTAAAGTAAAATCCACCACAGCGGCATAAATATCCTGATTATATATTTATTTCACACTATCGGGTAACGACAGGTATAAAATACTGTGTATTACTAAAAACGCTCACCACTTCGGGCGGTATATTTTATAGGTACGTAAAAAAGTACTAAAATCGTATTTCATAAAACTATTTTTCACCGACCTTGTATATACTGATAAAATCTTTACTTTTAAATAAATACATCTTAATTATATTTTATTCTGGCGCGGCAAAGTGACCACACTGCATCTGATGGTAAGCGCAGTACCACGCAATTAGATTATCATGCGAGAGACTAGAATGTAGAATCATGTAGAATCTATCCCTCGCTACTCAAAACAATCATGCTGGTCTGCTGTGTAGCTTCGTCACACTAAGCCTAAAGAACTCTTTTTGCCAGATATGTGAAAATAAAATATTTATAAAATGACTAACATCAATTTCAACAAAGGATTAAATTAGCTTTTAACATTTTTTTGAAAGTCATTATTTGATACTTTATAAAACAAAGCAATTTTATACTACTTTCCAATGATGTTACTGTTATAGAAGATAAATTGAATGTCATGTCCAAAAGACAATGCTTGGCGGTCGATGGCCGATCGTAAAAAATATAAATGAGATCTTTGTATCCTTGGGGAATGGACGGGTCGCGTAGGCATGCTGCAGGCGAAATTACAATCAGGATTTTTGTGAAAAATCTGATTTCTTTTAAGTTTATACAAAAAGCAGCGATAGCCTAATTGGCACTGGATGGACTGTCGCCACGGACGTCGTAGGTTGTAAACCCGTCCAAATAACAAACACCTCTGACTTTTCTAAATTTACGTGTGTATTCATTTTTAATTATCATCATATGTTTTATACATTGTCCCACTGCTGAGCACGGGCCTCCTCTACTAATGAGAAGTGTTTGGCCTTAGCCCAACGTTGTCGCAAACTTCCAAATTCTCATTTAGAATTCTCAGGTTATCACATCATGGTACAGGATTAAGCTTATATTATACATACATGAATATAAACTTACGCCTGTAATCCCCGAAGGTGTCGGCAGAGGTAACCAGTACCCCCACTTTTCGCCGAATTTATTACGGTCCCACAATGTGATAGGGGGCGAGCCTATCGCCATACCGGGAACAGTTCTAGACTCATACTAATTCTGAGTATGTCTAAATAGAAAACCCAATATAACTTTACCCGACCCGGGGATCGAACTGGAGACCTCAGCATAGCAGTCGTAATGCATGCGCAATTACAACTGCGCCACCGAGGCTTATATTACACTTGTAAATATATGTATAGGAAATACGCCAACTTCTTATAATACTTCCAGACGTTTCATCAAATGTCTTAAAGTTACTCTGCAACCCAGACACCGTTCAATTTTCCGATTGAAGCTCATAGCACTCATAAATCACAAGTAGCTTTATCATTCTTATACGTAGAGCTTTAGGATCCATAAGATGATTAGTAAATCAGTGATCTGCTTTCTATTGCAAGACGTGAAAAGATATTTATCGTTTTCAGCTGCAGAACCGAACGAAACTCGAGGTTAATAATATATCGCTACTGGTCGCCAAAGTATTGATTATTTATTTTTGGGTGGGCGAGCAGCGACACAAGCAGACATTTCAGTACTGATGAAAGTCGTAGGTTCGAATCCCAATGATATGCACCTTTTTTTTTTGTTGTCGCGGGGAAAGCGTTTTATTACTGCATGAGTTTTCGAAGTTTTGTGTATTTACTGTTAACTAGTAGTCACTCAAAATATGACCGAAATTCCTTGAATATATTTTAATTATGTCATTCTTCTCTCAAAGACTACAAGTCATTAGTGTATTTGACATTGGCAGTATGATAATTCTAAAAAAAACTTGATGCGGGCATCAACTTACAAATTTATAAAAAATATATCTAAATGTTTTATTCAAACCGGATTATGAGATATCTCGCTAAACCCTGTAACGGAATAAAGTGAAAGAAATAAAACGCAAATATAACTTCTGTTTGTTATATTCTGGGTTTACGAGCTCCAATGTGATTATTGAAATATGCCGGGATGTTGATGCAGAAAATAGGTTCGTATCTACACTCGGGAAAATATAATAATACCAGCCCTGTATTAAACACTATCCCACTACTGGGCACGGGCCTCCTCTACTATGGGAGGGGTTAGGGCTTAGTCCACCATGCTGACCTAATGCGGGTTAGTAGACTTCACATACCTCCGAAATTCTTATGAGAATTCTTAGGTATGCAGGTTTCCTCACGATGTTTTCCTTCTCCGTTAAAGCAAAGGATAATTAATAATGGATACACACGTAACTTTAGAAAAGTCAGAGGTGTATGGCTTTTGGGTTGATCTTGAATATACGAGTTTCGTCTTGACAGCCCGTACCGCAACCAACTAGACAATTGCGGCGTTTGGTAGAAACGTAGCATGCAGGTAGATAGTTAGATGAGACAATTAAAATCAGGGTTTGAATACGTGAGTACGAGCTTTATTAATAAATAATCACCGCGTCACATACAACACGGTAGCGAATGGTTATGCTACACTTGGGGTACTGGCCTGGTGGCACCGTTCCTGGTGGTCGGCACGATGATGGCACACGTGGTTGCACGGCGACTGCTTGTGCGCGGCGCAGCGGAGTAGCCACGCGGTTTGCGTTAGCGCGCCAGGTCCTGGGGTCAGCTCCCGTGTATGGTGCGCACGTGGTTAGCCTAGGTCCACGCGCGTTGGCGTTGAGTGTGGATGGCGGCGCGTTAGCGCAGCGGAGTAGGTGGCCGCGCGGCACAGCCCAGCAGCAGCTTGCTGGCGTGCCTCGTGGCAACTTGGGGTTCTTCAAGTTTGGCTCGGCGACAGCTCGCCGCACCGGAAGACGTGGCGGTGTGTCCAGCGACACCTCGCTTAGCGCTGTGATGTAGCAGGCGTGTCCAGAGACTACCTACCGCACCGTATGAACCTGGAAACAGTTACCACCAGATCGGAATGCAAGTTAGGCTTGCATTCCGTGCCAGAGACCCTTGTGACAGCTCACAAGTCCGCGGCAGGAATTACACTGAGCGGTTAGTTACTGTTCAACTCACCCGAGTGGGATTTTAATGCAAAAGAGACCGAGTGTGCGATGCGCGTGTATTTATACGTCGATTCGCATTGCACAGGGCTGTGATTCTTAGCAATAATCGAGTTTGTATCCATCATAGATTATCTATAATCGACTATTACTTAGTTTTGATTAGCGTAACGCTACACTATCGTTGCTGTTTCTCGGGAAAATATGGATATTTAATAAAATATTGGCAGTCATTGGGGATTGCCGATCGAATTGAAATTTTAAATATGTTTAACAGAGATAAACAAATTAGTAGTATCAAAAATTCAATAATTTATAAATTAGCCGTCTCCAGCGGGTCAAAGGCCAGCTGTGAGACGATAGGCTGCGGGTTCGATCCCGCAATGAGACAAATTGCGCGATTCAATATTTGTTTCGGGGTCTGGTTTGTTCTGTAGTACCTTGTAGTCCTCGATACCTACGATACAAATTTGATCTAGTGAGCGGTCAGTATATGATTAATGGATGATTTTATTAATTTTGTACTTTATACAATGTCATAGTGCATTAGCTTGGTATGGGTATGTGATGAGGAGGGATGAAAGGCATGTGACAAGACTGGTTGTCAATATGAATGTGGATGGACGAAAGAGTCGCGGGAGACCAAAAAAGAGGTGGAAGGATTGCGTGAATGAGGACATGCGAATGATAGGAGTGAATGCAGATTTGGCGCATAGTAGGGCTGCGTGGAGAGTTCAAACCATTTGTGCCGACCCCACTTAGTGCGGGATAAGGGCAGGTAGATGATATACTCCATTAAATTTTAACAGATAAGAGTTTTAAATTTTTAACACGATCTTACATATTCAATTGATATCATCTGATGTAATTACTATTCAAAAGTAATATTATCTTCGCGTTTCATCTGAAACTTTGTCAATTCCATTCTAAAGTTCCAAATGAGATTTTTTATTGAAATCTAATTAATTCACCGCATATAGTGGTAATATACATTGTGAAGTTACTGTCCTAGATTTAACAGTAATTTTGGCAAATAATTATACATCCAATAGTCATATACTTATTCCTAGACCGACCGGTATGATTGTGTTGAGTAGAGAGGAATTTACCTCCCGCTACTCTATACTCCAATTGGACGCCACTTACCATCAGGTGCAGTGTGGTCACTTTGCCGTGCCAGAATAAAAAAAGACTGCCACGAGCACAAACTTCTATCGTGGATAATAACAACAATGGACTATGGTATAATATGTTTGTGTGAGTCGTAAATATCAAATGATTCATGAATCACACAAACATTTGTCTTGAGGTCGATGGATTCCGCCTCTCGCATGAGCACAAACTTCTATCGTGGATAATAACAACAATGTACTATGGTATAATATGTTTGTGTGAGTCGTAAATATCAAATTACTCATGAATCACACAAACATTTGTCTTGAGGTCGATGGATTCCGCCTCTCGCACGAGCACAAACTTCTATCGTGGATAATAACAACAATGGACTATGGTATAATATGTTTGTGTGAGTCATAAATATCAAATGATTCATGAATCACACAAACATTTGTCTTGAGGTCGATGGATTCCGCCTCTCGTTTACAGTTGACTCTGTTAAATGATAACAAAATAGGTAATGAGTTGATTTTATTGTCAATCTAATACTAGCTCCATCTAGGTAACATTTAGTGAAACTATAATGCCAATTATTCATAAACTAGATATTGCCCGCAGCTCCGCCCGCTTGGAGGTTATTTTTGGAAGAAAAGGTATACAATCCATGGATCTTTAGCTATTACACGTTTCTATATTTTGCTATCCATGGGAAGCGTCCATTTTTCCGGGATAAAAAGTAGCCTATGTCATTTTCTGATCCCTAAACTACCACTATGCAAAAAATAATGCCATTCCCTTGCTTTTAGAAAAACTATAGTATCCCACGGGAAATGTACATTTTTCCGGGATAAAAGTAGCCTATATGCTATTCCAGACCTATCTCTGTGCCAAATTTCAACCAGATCCGTCCAGCCGTTGTAGCGTGAAAGAGTAACAGACATCCATCCATACATATAAACTATCGCGTGTATAATATTAGTAGGAAGTAGGACATGTATTTACTCTGTGTTCGACCATCCATGTCGTTTTATTACTCACTCATCATTCCTAATGTTTTTTTTTCTTTATTTTTGATAAGGGGATTTTGTCACTACGTGACTATGTCACCCCGCATTCCTAATGTGTGTCAATTTTTGTCATAGTTAATGATTTTTTAAAGTAAATAGGCCATATGCAAAACAGTCATGAAATGGTAAGTGATTATTGGTTCATGCACCCTCAAAACGTTTAAAATGGATGGATTACAAATGCCTGCTATGGTCTCACTGCACAAACTGAATAAAGTTGTAGCTTACATTCTAATTTACTGTAATATGTGCCATCGGGTACGGGCTTCCTCTACTAAACTGAGAGGCTAGGCCTTAGTAGACTATGTAGGCCTAATGCGGATTGGTAGACTTCAAATACCTTTGATTTTTGGAGAATTCCCAGGTATGCAGGTTTCTGCAAGATGTTTCTTTTTAGCCATAAAATAAATGATAACTTACAATCAATATATGCTTAAGAAAAGTCAGAGGTGTATGTCATTTGAGTTTCGAACATACGACTTTCGTCTCGACAGTCCGTACCGCAACCAACTAGGCTATCGTAACTAAAGCATTTGATAACTTAAAAATGAATACACACGTTACTTTAGAAAAACCACGGTGTAAATGGAGCTTATTATGAACCTAAGACTTTCTCTCGAAAGTCTACACAACTCCCAAATAAGCATTGCTGTTTTTTTGTACTTTGATTAGCCCAGATCTCAGGGCGAATTAATCTCACAATAAAACCATTAATGTGTTCTTTTCGTCTGTCATTTTACTTAAAAAAGAACACAAGATTAACAAAAGATATCAAAGCATTATGAGAAACCTTTTATTGGCCGTATTATTACATTGACAGAATATTGCTCATACTATGTACGTGTTTCTTTCATATTTATATTGTAGTTAGGAATTATGTCAGTAATATCACACAGCAATTGTATTTCTTCTTTTATGGATAAACTGGCTGTTGTCCGCGGCTCCAACCGCGTGGAGGTAATTTTTGAGAGAAATGTATACCATCCAAGGTATTACAGCAATCATATTCCATGGAAGCTACAACTGCAAAGGGATATTCCCGCGCTTAGCGTGTTCTACCGTCTGTATCATTGCGAATGCTCTGAAGAATTTTTCGATCTTATCCCATCCTCTGTTTGTCACACCAGAACCTCGTGTACTGGCTTGCGGAGCCACAGCTTCGTGGTGTTTACTACCTCTACCCGAACCAAGAGGATAGCGATTTCGTATTTTTGCCTAACCATCATGCTGTGGAACAGTTTGCTAGCTTCCGTGTTCCCTCCTTCCTATGATCCTGGGTCCTTTAGGCGTAGTGTGAAGACGCTACACAGCAGGCTGGCATGATTGTGTTGAGTAGCGGGGATAGGTTGTATCTCGCTACTTGATACTCTAACTAGAGAGCACTGTGCTTACCATCAGGTGCGATGTGGTCACTTTGCCGTGCCAGAATAAAAAAAAGTTGTCTCTTGCACTGACGCATCTGTACCGATCGTCTTACCCCTTAGGTGTTGTGCCTGAATGTTGGAAGGAGGCCAACGTGCAGCCGATCCCCAAAAAGGGTATAGACAATATACACCTATCGCCCAATAGCTATAACCTCAATGATGTGTAAAAGCATGGAGAGAATAATAAATAGGTAGCCTATTGATTTTATTTATATATACCTATTGTATTTATATATGACGTTTTCAATAATACAACATTTCTGCAACACATTGTATAGGTACTTATTTAAGTTAAGCATCGATAATTCTGGAACAAAAATATAAATATAATCATCCAATTTATGAAATCAAAGTAAGCAATCTCCTTAAGTATGTGAGCAGAAAGAAACAATTTAATCATATTTCCCAATTAATCAACCAGACTGATGGATGGTACCGAAGTAGGTCATATTGCAAACAACCATAAGAGGGTAAATATTTTTGTAAGAGGTAAACAGGCGAGGCTGTTGTATTTTGATCGGTACTAATACGATGGGTCGTGAAAAAAACCTTTTTAGACATCGCCTTTATAGCACATCGATTAAATTCTAATTATAAATCAACACCCAGCAATCACACACATAGTCCTGATCCCTAACTAGGTCAAACCTGTATACATACATATACATAAACATATACACTCACGCCTGTAATCCCCGAAGGGGTAGGCAGTGGTGTAACCACAGTACACCCACTTTTCGCCCAATTTCGGTCCCATAATGTGATAGGGGGCGAACCTATCTCCATACCGGGCACAGATTCCAGACTCCGGGCTAATACTGAGAATTTCTAGATAGAAAAACCCAATATCACTTTACCCGACCCGGGGATCGAACCCGAGATCTTAGCACAGCAGCAGTCGTAACGCATGCGCAATTACAACTGCGCCACCGAGGCAGTCAAACCTGTATCATGGAATAAAAAACTACGAGGGCCTATGATGACATCACACCCTGATACGAAACAATTTATTGGTCACACATTGTCTCGATGCGAGGACCAAACCCGCGACCTGTCGTTTCAGAGCCGATTACGCTGCGCTAAGGAGGCTGTATGCAAAATTGATTGATTTAGGAGTTTTGAATTGATGATCATTTTTCAATAAAATAAATTTATATATTTAGTTATAAGTGGAATAGTGGTGTGTTTGTGTGAGTGTGTGTGTATGCGTGTCTGTGATATGTAATAAGTTCAGAACATTGAAGTATAAAAAATGTACTCAGATATGTTGACTTCCTTTATAAGCGGATGGTAAAGCACCCAGGTTTCTCATATAAAAGGCCTATCAAGATACCTTGAGAGCATATCTCAACCACGCACCGACTTTTCGACCTCAACAGAACATGATAGAAATCAATTTATATTTACTGCCAAGAGATAACCGTCGCAATAAGTTTTATTCGCACTAATAAATTCCCTTTATACTGCCCAATAATTTATTAGCAATAAACCTGTTACTTGGCCGCATAACGAATTTAATCTTGAGCCTTTGATCGCTCCACGATTTGTATTAATGATACTAAGAACGTGTATTGGATAAAAAGCCCTCAATAATGTATATTTTTCGTCAATACCTGAAGTGGAAATACATATGTCTTTTGCGCACACGGAGGAGTGGTTTTGACATTATTAGAGAGACGCGCCAAGAGGCTCATAGGCAACGATTCCATAGTCGAGGCAATGCTGCAAAGCCTTGAACACAGACGTAAAGTTGCCAGTTTATCGGTTTTTTACCGGATACATTTTGGCGAGTGTGCCTTGGAATTACATAATTTAAATCCCCCAATCCCTTTCCATCATCGGACGACAAGAGACTCGGCGAAGCGTCATCGATACATGGTTGATATTCCACCAGTACGCACGAAGCGTTTTGCTAGTACATTCATCATGCGCACCGCTAGAGAGTGGAACTCTTTGCCGGAGTATATATATCCCGAAACTTATAACCTGGGTATCTTCAAGTCAAGAGTGAATAGGTATCTTCGAGGCAAACGTACTTCACCGTAGACCACATCATCACCATCAGGCGAGAGAGTGGTCAAACGCAAGTCTATTTCGAATATTTTTTTTTATTAAAGTTTATGTCGAGGAGTATGAATAAGTACCTATACAATGTGTTGCAGAAATGTTGTATTAATGAAAACGTCATATATATAAATACACCCAACAGTCATAGACATAGTTCTGACGTCACACTAGGTGAAACCTGTATCGTGGGTATCAACAACAACGAGGGACTACGGTGACACAACACCTAGTCCCAAAACAAATATCTATTTGTCACACAAATGTTTGTCTCGGTGCGGGAATCTAACCCACAGCCTTTTGTTTCACAGCCGGCTGCTCACCCGCTACGCCACGGAGCCTGTCAGAGTTAGTTTAATCGGATAAAGAGTTAGTGATTAGTTACTTAACACGTTAGCTGCTACAACATAAAATTCCTTTATTTGACAGCTCTGTCTATTAAACTACGAACGTTTGACGCGAAATCAACGTGAGAAAAACTATCTAAAACAACATAAAAATGTATGTTTCGAAGCTACACACTCTCATGTCGTTGGAATTATAGTGCAATTTTAAAATTGTATTGAACACAAATACACTCACGCCTGTAGTCCCCGAAGGGGTAGGCAGAGGTGTACCCAGTACACCCACTTTGCGCCGAATTTCAGTCCCATAATGTGATGGGGGCGAGCCTATCGCTATACCGGACACAGTTTCCAGACTCCGGGCTAATACTGAGAATTTCAAGATAGAAAAACCCATTATTACTTTACCCGACCCAGGGATCGAACCCGAGACCTCAGCACAGCAGCAGTCTTAACGCATAGGCAATTACAACTGCGCCACCGAGGCAGTTTAAAATTGTATTGTTTCTTTAAACCCGTGATAAAGTATGAACCGATTATAAAGACACTGCGAAAACGGTTCCTTAGCATATCATAAAACGAATTGCATACAGATTTCCAACTCGAATTACTCAAGTAAGATAAGGCTTACGGGATTATCAACTTTACTGATATGTCCCAATCACCACCCCTTTCTGTAGTATTTTTATTTATACCACCTTTCAACAACACCCTGTATAACACAACATATCTTCATAAAGCGTAATTACCGTACTGTTCCATAAATGAAAAATAAGCATACATATACACTCACGCCTGTAATCCCCGAAGGGGTAGGCAGAGGTGTTATTACAGTCCCATCATGTGATAGGGGGCGAGCCTATCGCCATACCGGGCACAATTCCAGACTCCGGGCTGATACTGAGTATTTCTAAATAGAAAAACCCAATATCACTTTACCCGAACCAGGATCGAAACTGAGACCTCAGCACCGTAACGCATGCGCAATTACAAATGCGCCATCGAGGCAGTCGATTAAAAATATGCACCCATTTTTATCCAACTAATACAGAAGCAGGGTAACCTTTTAAATAGTTTCTATTTACTGTCTCGGTGGCCTAGTTGTGACTGAGTATGCGGTACGACTGCTGTTCTGAGGTGTCGGATTCGATCCCCCTGTCGAGTAAAGTGATATTGCGTTTCTATCCTGAAATGCTCAGTATTAGTTCGGAGTCTGGATTTGTGCCTGGTATGGCGATAGGCTCGCCTCCTATCACATCACGGGACGGTAATAAGCTCGGCGATATGTGAGTGTACTTACACATCTGCCTACCGCTTTCAGGATTACAGGCGTGAGTGTATATGTATGTATTATGTAAAGAAATTCAAACTAGCGATTGGACTTTAGTCTTGACCCCATAGTAAATAGTACTTAATGGGTTAAATTCCGATAGATTTTCTCTCCCGATAATCAGGTTCAAAACAAATATTTACGGTTCACTCAGTGAGGGGATTAGGGCTACAGCATTTGAGAAAGCTGTATTCTTCGCTGTTTGATATAAAATTGATTTGGAAACATTAAAGTAGACATTACAGCTTGTAGTATGCAAGTATTTTATTGTGATTTGATTAGATTATTCCAAATGGAAATTAGCATATTGATACATATTTCTTACGTATATTGAAGTCTATGATGCTATCACTTTTACAAATTGTTAATGTTGTTAGAGATGAAGGTATATAAAAGTGTGTATTCAGCACTTGCTTGTGATAGGATATTCATATCCACCCGGATAGCAACCACCGTACACAGAGTGTAAAACGCGCCATAGTGGCACACGCAAGTGTCTTGCGTTCCAGGATCAGCCAGTGTACATCCGGTTTTTGTGGGGGGTCTAGAGTTGGGATACGAAGTTTGGCCGTTTTGCGGACTTCTGAGTACTCTGACACTAGACCTTCGACCGCTTCTCTAACTCCTTGCACTATGGCGCAGTGTGAAGAAGTGTGTGAGAAGCAGGACGTCATGATAGATTAACCTTGTGATAAATTTGAATAACCTTGTGATTAATATTTTGGTTGATTATTTTGTGAAAAACGTTTATGAATATTGTTAACATATCTACACTTATAAAACCATATATTGAAAGACATACTGAAAAGCTGTTTTATTTCATCTGTCTGGAATTCTTTATACAAATAACTTAAACATCGCCCACAAACACGCAAAAAAAAATCGCTAGCAGCCATTTAGATTACATTTATTAAACATCTAGCTAATGTATTCAACGCATTAACAAAGTTGTCACTTCGCGACTGTTTTCTGTTATAAAATAGAACCATTCCAGTTAACCTGTCTAAGTTACACCATGCTTTTTATTGATAGAACCTTACTGCTTCTTAAAAAACAACGTCTTCAAAACGCTGATTAAAGGAATAAAATTTAAAAGTAAATGATTGATGGCAAACTAATAACCCAGAGCAAGAAATAAAAGTTTATCTTAATGCAGTTTTGACAAATTGATTGATAATATTGATTTCAAATAGATAAGTTAGCTCTTTTTTCAATTCTTCTGATTCACTTTTATCTTTATTAAGTTTCAACTTTACAGCTTTCAGTGAAAATCTTCATCATGAAGCCGAAGTTTTGACTCTTAGCGATTTAATCTCCAAATTATAATTTTATCTCTTACGTAAAATGATTTAATAATCTACAACGTGTTACGTATAACACCAACCGAACCTTCGGGGTACAGCTAAACTATTCAACACCCTTTCCCAAAAACCATACGCCCCAAGTAATCTCAAAACATTACAGATTAGCCAGACCGCCACTTGTTTGCATAACCATTGCATGCAAATCATTATAACCAAACTTCGGGCGTGTGAAATTTGAAATTCAATGGCCACTACGTATCTGTGAAAACAAAGGGCCTCGGAAGGTAATCGATGAAGTGGAATAATGGGCTCGCTACACGAATTTGAGTGCCATTTTTCGGCTGGTTGTTAGCTGTGGATCGGAGATTGCTGTTATTAATACGCTGTTTATGAAAAAATATTACGAGAAGTAAGATCATCAATCAATCATCAGATTTTACAGCTAAAATAGAAGTTTGTTTTAGGACGTTGTTGTTTTAAAATATACAAGCGATAGGCTAGTGGTTGCAGTCCGGATTGTCAAGAAATCAGTCGGAATGGCATACACTTCTTTCTGACTTTTTCTAAAGTTACGTGTATATTCATTGTTAATTAACGCTTGCTTTAACGGTGATGGAAACATCAAAAGGAAATCTGCATACCTGAGAATTTCGAATGTATGTGAAGTCTACCACCCCGCATTAGGCCAACTAGCCAGCCAGTGGTGGACTAAGGCCTAACCCCTCTCAATGACAATGTTTAATACAGGGCTAATTTATATTATTATTTTAAAATGAAATGTGTTAGAAGATAATGCTAGCTTTTAATAAGAAAACTGATCAAATATTATCTTCTTGTAATGTTTGATTAATTTTATCTAGCTTTTTAAACATAATGTCCTAAGTTCAATTCTAAAGAATAATTATTTGTAGAACGACGATACTGCCCTGAATGGGATTCCTCAGAGAGGGTTGACACTCAGCCGATCGTAAAACTTAATCCAAATCCTCTCTGAAATACGTTTTAAAGCCATGTCGCTAACACGCTAGACTAAGATAAAGGTTTTAATAAATATGATAAGAAGTGTGAAAGTATTTATATTGATGTTTGAAATATGTTGAAAGATTTGCTAATTGAACTTGGAATTTTAGTGACGAAGTTACCAAGTATTCAGGTACCTTAAAACATTTTTTTTATATTATACAATACAATCTATACTATAATAAAACTGTAGAGGCATTTTGTCTGTACATTAAATATTTTTGCTAAACTTTGATTGATTGTGTTACTTTATAATATAGATATAGAACCCAAAACATTCTTTTTTAATTATTGTCTGTCTGTCAAGGCATCACGTCTAAACTGTATTTTTAGAAAAGAAACAATATAATTAAAGTTCATATATAGAGGCAACATTAGTTTTTATTTGCAATCGGTGCATTAAATCAAAAGTTATGAGTATTTATGGTTCACAATAGCTGTATTAAGGCGATAAGGCGTGGTGAGATATGAAGTGATTAGTAAAAGCTAACTAGCTAGCTCCCAAAAATAAAATACACGTGGGCGGAGCCGCGGTCAACAGCTAGTTAAATGATAAATTAATTAAATTGATACATGGGGTCTCGTGATCATAACTTATGGATTTATATTAATGAGTCGCAAATATTACATTTTAAATTCCACTTTTGATATAGGGGGTTAGCGGGCTATTTGATTTAAGATTTAATTTGTTTTAAAACTAGACTCAAATGATGCAGAAAAATTTGCTGATTCCTAATATGTATATAACTCAATATCGCAAAAAATGTCGCTTAATGGCCAATTTCGTACAGATCGAACCAGAAAATAAACTAATCAAATTATGTCATTCGTAGACGTGGCATTCAAACTTAATTCTTACTAGCTCATTTGTCCTAACGAATTGCAGTTTCGAATTAAGATCGTTTATTGAAATTGGTCGTAAATCACTTAGCCGCCAACCATCGATATGTACTTGGTTGCATGTTAGATGTTAATGAGCAATTTATCTTATCTTTTCTCTTCCATTTGTTAATTCAGCATATGATTTCAATAAGCGATAGCTAAAATCCAAATAATGCTGCGTGAAACCTTATAACCTAACTAGATGTTGCCCGCGGCTCCACCCGCGTGGAGGTTATTTTTCGATCTTAAGCTATTACACCTTTCTATACTTTTCTATCCCATAGGAAGTTTGCATTTTTCCGGGATAAAAGTGGCCTATGTTATTACCTGAACTGACACTATGCAAAAATCATGCCTAGCCCTGGCTCTGTGAAAAACTAAACGATCCCACGGGAACTGTACATTTTTCCGGGAACAAAAGTAGCATATGTGCTATTCCAGACTATAATCTATCCGTCCAGCTGTTGTAGCGTGATTGAGTAACAAACATCCATCCATCCATCCAAACATTCGCATTTATAATATTAGTAGTTTTATTGTGTCCTATTATTTAATATAATAAATTAAACTAACTTATCTCTCTATTGACTTATATCACCTTCAGTAAAATTCAGTTCACCCTTTTTACTGTAAAAAGCTTTAGTGTGAAAAAGCAATTAAGTAGCCTTGCATGAGTAAACACATAGCCTGCAGCAGCGGATGATGCTCTTCTTTGACGACTATATTAGACTTTTTAAACGTATTTACGGCTAGCTTTTAACCGAGGCACCTCATGCATGAGTGTTCAGATGAGATGAGAACGAAGAGTGTAGTTTTGAGTTGATTTATCCTATTATAATGTACTAGCTTTTGCCCGCTGCTCCACCCGTGTGTAGGTTATTTTTGAAAGAATAAAATCCATGGAGATATCTTAAGTTATTACATCTGTCTATATTATGCTATCCCATAGGACCGTGCATTTTTTTTAAATACGAATTTTCTGATATCTAACTTGAGGTATTATGGATTTCCCATACAAAGTTTGATCTCCTAGTTGACCCCTCCCAAGATTGTTTTTTATAGCCTATGTCCTTCTCCAGGATATAATCTATCTCCTTGCCAAATTTCATCACAATCCGGTCAGCCGTTTAGTCGCGAAAAGGTACATACAAACAGAGTTACTTTCGCATTTATAGTATTAATATGGATTATTATTTTATTAAATACTGTTAGTTAGGTTGTGCATAGAAAGAGAATAAACTTTCGTCAATAGAAAAGCATATGCAAAAACACAATTAAAACTTTGCCTACAAATATTACAATTTAAAATATACCAAAAATGTACACGTATGCATTCAAGTGATGATGTTAGGTGAGGGTGTGTCTTCGCAAAAATCACCAAATAATAATTCTACTAAAACTTACTAAAGCAAAATTACTACTGCATTGCTTAACTCGAAGAAATAACGCAGGAACTCAAAACAACATTTTATGCTGTGTTTTATCGCTGGAATGTCTAAAGTTTGAAGAACAAAGATTTTATTTCTTTCTCGAAGACAGGTAACTCAGACGATAACACTTGAAATTTTGTTAGACTAAGTTAGACTGACTGGAAATGATCTGAAGTTCGCCGAAATAAAGTAAAGATTTTTAAGAAATATTCTTTTTCATAAAGTCACTGTATCTTGAGAGTTCTTTATGAGAATTGTGATTAAATATGTGGGAGTATAATGAATACGGAGACTGAATGACCTTACAAATAACTTTATCTTTTGTATGTCGTGGGTACCGTCAGTTGTTTTACTATTTTGAAGGTAGTTTCGAGTTGTTTATTGGATGATCTCACACGTAGTGGGGCACAACGAAAATCACAATATTAGACGAGTATCACAATATTCGGGAATTATTATTAGACGAGTCAACATCTTAACTCGAATAGTTTAGTAATTTAGAGGTCGTAATGCCCAAGTGCTGTTTAACTGATCGTTGCCTACAATCAAAGTAATAATTTAACGCGTTGAGCGTCTCAGTGCAATTGAATTGTAAACCATGATTTTTCTTGCCAGTTCTTTTTTCCATGGATTATTATATTCCTAACTGGCAGTAGCTTAATAAACTGAAGTGTTCAACTCGTGTTATTTCTACGAATCTATCATACAATGTGCGTCCTGACTATATCTGGAGATCGGAGATGGATGTATAAGCCCTCATCCATACTCGACATATGGTGACCTGTGATGACTTCATGTCCTTTCACGTGGACATATATTTTTATAATACTGGCATACACCATCGACTCTTCGATATTTGCATTAATTGTTAATTGAAGCTTCATGTGAAGGAAAACATCGAAGAAAACCTGCATGCTTGAAAATTAATTTCGGAGGTTTGTGAAGTCTGCCAACCCACATTAAGGCAGTATGGTGGACTAAGGCCTAACTCTCTTATTAGGGCTCGTATAATTGTAGTATTATTATCAGAGGATAGCAAACGATAACCAGGTGTTGTCCATTTATAATGGAGACGATAGGTGGTAGGATATTCATATCCGCCCGGATAGCGACCACCGTACACAGGGTGTAAAACCCGCCATAGTGGCACACGCAAGTGTGTCGCGTTCCGGGATCAGCCAGTGTACATCCGGTTTTTCTCGGGGGTCTAGAGTTGGAGTACAATGGCCATTTTTGCCATTTGGCCATTTTGCGGCCTTCTGAGTACTCTGACAATAGACCCTCGACCGCTTCTTCACCTTTTAGCCATGGCGTAGTGTGAAGAAGCAGGCCGGCATGATTGTGTTGAATAGCGGGGATAGATCGTCTCGCACTACTCGATACTCTAATTGGACCGCACTGCGCTTACCATCAGGTGCAGTGCGGTCACTTTGCCGTGCCAGGATAAAAAAAAAAAAACTGCATGGCATGATTATGATGATGATGCATGATTGTGTTGAGTAGCGGGGGACTGATGTCTCACGGTACTTGATCCCTTAACTGGCCGGTACTTCACCTACCATAATGTGCAGTGTAGTCACTTTGCTAAATATAAAAAAGATTGTCTCTGCCACTTTACATTTCAAATCGGAACACGTACAAAGTGTCATAGACTTACGCGTAGATTGAACCCAGTACCTCCTCGGTTCCACATCTTAGGTAGACCACGCAGGTCAACAATAACTCATAACAAATTACATTGAACAATAATTGCGTTAATTAACATCGGCCTAAATTCTTGGTTTCGGTACAACGTTAGTACAATAAATATTATATTGTTTGCGATGTTATTTACCCCAGTTCAGGTCATTATTGTGCCGCTAATAAATTTCCACATCCATTGTCTTATAATTTTGGTATTTGTGTTAATAATCTTAGTTATTTGGAGAATTTGTTTGAAGATTGTAAACTTTATGTATATATGATGGAGTATACATTGGAAGTAAAACACAATTGTGGGTACACTGACTTTTTAATACATAGTTTTTCACTCGACGAACATTAAAGTAAGAATGAATCACATTTCAACATACTCGGCTTTTATAGACGAATGTAAACAAAATCCGGAAGTAGGTAGTGGATGTACAATAAATTGGTAAACCGAAGAAGTAAGGATTGCCTTTAAAATTCTTTTACAAATTAATAAGCAAATAAAATGACTTAATTTAATAACAATAAATAAGATTGACATAATCAAATGAGAGTATGTAATAATTACTAAGTTTTAAAAGCGTCGCTATCATATATGTGTTTCTCATAGATGTGGTTTATATATATTAGCTTTTGACTGCGGTTCCTTTCAGTATATATTTCATCAACTAGATGTTGCCGGCGGATCCGCCCGTGTGGGAGTTATGTTCTATTCATAAAATCATTCCATCTCTCACAACTACTTTGCATATACAGATTCGTTCAAACCGGTATAACTTGATTGAATGCACCGATTTAAATGAAATAATAACTAAATGTTACCTCGAGATATACTCTATGATTTTATTGTTGATTCTTTTGTAATACAGTACTTTGGCGATAGGCTCGCCCCTATCACATTATGGGACCGAAATTCGGCAAAGAGTGGGTGTACTGGTTACACCTCTGCCTACCCCTTCGAGGATTACAGGCGTGAGTGTATATGTATGTATGTACAGTACTTTGGATGCCTTGACAAACACAGACAATAATTACAAAAATAATTGTGGAAATCTTGTGTTGTGGGAATCAGGAACTACGAGAGACTATCGGTCTCATAACACCCAGACTCGAAACAATATTAAAAGATCACCAAAACAATTTGGTGTGGGGATCGAACTTGCGATCTCCTGCACCATAGCCAGCTATTCATCTGCCCCTTGTTTGCTGTTTTATGCTAATGGAATCAAATTTTAATTATATTTTAATTGTATGTCTAAAAATAACCGGTGTTCGAAGATACGCTAGTTTCTTGCCCGTTCTTCTCTAGCGAAACTGTATTCCGTAGAGTAAAAAAAGATTAACTGAATCTAAATTATTATCAACACCTTTAAACACAATAGTGGTGAGTCTCCCTTGCTTATAAACCCACATGTTAGCTTTCGAAACGTCTGGGATTAAAAAAGGAAAAATAAACCGCGAAAAAAACCGTAAAATTAATTTTATTTCGATGTTTAACACCTTACTGTTTTTTATTTTATTTTTATTTATTGAGGACGATAAACAAACGATTGTACATTACAACACAATATAGTTACATAGCATAGGCTAATGTACAATCCACAACATTTTCCACGGATTACAATAGATAATAGTGTTTTATATAAGGGGATTTAACATTATAAAGTTTAAGTTCTACATATATTTTTTTATGAACATAGGTAAAATGGTTTATAGCGCAAGATACTTTTAAGACAATCTTTCAAAGAACGACTCATTGAAAATGTGAGTCATTCGTTGCAAGAATCTCCGTAATCTGGCTTTTAAACTTAGAAGCTGACAAAGATAATAAACTCATTTGCAATAAAAACGGGCACCTAAGCAATGAACCATTTCAAATGTTGGTTTGTTTGATAATTATAGGTAGTTTTACTTTCACAATTTTGTAAATTAATAAGCAAATAATCGTTTTCGTCAGTATTATCATAAATTTTTTTCAGACCATCAGAGAGCTGAAGAATGTGATTACCGCGGAGTGGGAACGTATTCCGCAAGCAAGTATCCGGGATATCCTCGCTAGCATACCCAGACGAATTCAAGCTGTGATTTCAGCTAGAGGGGGTCACACTCGATACTAAACATTTATCTGCTTTTACTTTATTAAAGAAAAAACAAACAAAAATCTTTGTTAACTTTTACTTCACGAACATATGCACTACTAGCGAGCATACACTACTAGTGAACTTTAGCATTAAAACCCATAAATTTTATCAAAATTTTATGATAATACTGACGAAAACCATTATTTGCTTATTAATTTACAAAATTAAGTAAAACTACCTATAATTATCAAACAAACCAATAGTAACATTTGAAATGGTTCATTGCTTAGGTGCCCGTTTTTTTTGCAAATGAGTGTATATCAACGTCTGTGACGAGATCATTGTATGTATTCACAAGTCGACGTATTACACTTACGATTTTTTTAGGAAACCTAGCTCGGGCATATGTTGAAATAACATATAGATATGCCAGACCTGGGTACCGGACCTAAAACCACAGAAAAGAAACGTTTTAGATCATGTAAAACAACGAAATCAATCTCATGGAACTAAACATCGAACCCAACACCACAGAAAATAAACACTTTATATCATCCGTAAAAAACAGCGTTTCTACAAGATCAAGGTTATTTTAAACAAAAACCTTCCAACCCGCTCTCGCTCAACTCTACAATCCAGCTTTAAGTAAGCCACTGAAAATGCGGAATAATTTGGCTTCTATCCAAACTCATGCTGTACCAGTGCTAACATGTCTACACGTACTGTACAGCGGTTTAAGTCATTACATAGTCTTGGTGATCCTCGAAGATTGAAGGAATTTTGTATGATCTTAATTATTTCTAGAAAAAAAAGTGCTTGTATTCTTTTTAACCGACTTCAAAAAAAGGAGGAGGTTAACAATTCGTCGGAATCTTTTTTTTATGTATGTTACCCGATTACTCGAAGACGCCTGGACCGATTCGAAAAATTATTTTTTTGTTTAAAAGGGTATACTTCCCAGGTGGTCTCATTGGCACCAAGTCAGGATCTGATGATGAGATCTCAGAAAAATCGAGGGAAACCCCCAAATGTTATAAAGGTGCTTAATTTGTTTTTCATTGAAGTCGGTGTCCTTTTTATAAATTAAAGAAACTTTTACTTATATAATATAGGGTTAGTAAAAATGACAGACAATATCGCAATCCTTCGATCCAAACAATCAATTAAGTCACCTTATGGTATCTTCCTGGTCCAGGCGACACTTATTCCTTTACTTATAATAATCGTAATATAACAATACTAGCCTTGTATTAATAAACGTAGTCCCACTGCTGGGCACGGGTCTCCTCTACTAACGAGAGGGGTTTGGCCTTAGTTCACCACGCTGGCCTAATGCGGGTTGGTAGACTTCACATTCGAATTTCTTATGAGAATTCTCAGGTATGCATGTTTCCTTATAATGTTTTGTTTCGCCGTTAAAACAAGCGATAATTAACATTTAATACACACATAACTTTAGAAAAGTCAGAGGTGTCAAACATACGACTTTCGTCTTGGCAGTCCGTACCTCAAGTAACTAGGCTATCGCTGCTACTTGCTTACTCAATAAAAAGTTTCGTATTTATTATTTTGTAAATTAAAAATCAAAATAATTAATAGTTTCTTCCAAATGCTCAGTTTTCAAATACACCGATCGCTATGTAAATTTATCACACTTTCAGTATTGTAAACAACAAAAACAATTTCATCGAAAATGCCCGTTGATGTGGGTTGAGCCGTCGCGCCCTTTGCCAATACCCAAATCTTCTATTTTACAACGTCTATTTGAGACAGATTTCATTCGTAATCTATTTGTTAGGGTTACGATAGTAATTCGAACTATTAATTAATGTTAATCGTTCTTTGTCTTTCGGCTCTGCAAAACTATAATTAATCCGTTTTTTTTTCAAAAGCATCTATATTGAAAGAATACACAAATCACACTAACACTCTTATTTATAATCGAGAAAAACATTTTGCTTGAGTAATAGCAATGATTATATTTTTAACCGACTTCAAAAAAAGGAGGAGGTTAACAATTCGTCGGAATCTTTGTTTTTATGTATTTTACCCGATTACTCGAAGACGCCTGGACCGATTCAACCGAATTAATTTTTTTTTAAATACGAGTATTAGCCTCGAGTATATTTTTCTCGTCTTCAAAGGTCTGAATAGAATGACAATAATACATACATACAAATACGCCTGTGATATTGGGTTTTCTATTTTGAAATACTCAGTATCAGCCCGGAATCTGGAATTATGCCCGGTATGGCTATAGTCTCGCCCCCTATCACATTTTGTAACCGTAATAAATTCGGCGAAAGTGGGTTTACTAGTTACTGGTGTGTACTAGGTACATATCTACCTACCCTTTTGGGGATTACAGCCGTCAGTGTATATGAATGTTTTAGGTGATGTCCGAGACATAGGACCACAAATTGCGATAGTTTTCATACATACTGTTTCACCCACGTCTCACTTTTAATGAACTGTTGGTACTCTTTATCGATAGCGTGTGACTGTTGGGTATATTAAATAATTATTTATTTATTATATCTTCAGGTATTGGGAATGATAACGACAGAGTAAATAACTACTGCAAAAAAAATCCTTTTCTGACAAGGGAATCGAATACAGATCCTAGCCCAAGAACTAACACAAGACCAATCGATCTAGCCAAAGCGCAATTCATACATGGATGCCACTCACAAATTACGCTTGGGATCCAAAATACCAAACATGCCAACCCTACGCATGACGTGGGTTCCAATATTGTCTTTTATTAATTGCTATAATTTATACTCAGAGATCGGCCAAGTTCGTGGTTCCGGGGCATGGCTGGCGGGTTTTGCTTCCTACGCCATGATTTGTAGCTATTCCCCGAAATTTATGATTTGCTGGCCCAAATTAATAGCAATTTCTATGGGTATTATTTATTAAATAACATCATTGGTTTAGACATTCGTCTGTGGTGTAGATTGAATGTTAGCGTCTTCTATAGATAGAACTTTACTTTATTCCTATAATAATACCAGCCCTGTTTTAAACATTGTCCCACTGCTGGGCACGGGCCTCCTCTAATAATGAGAGGGGTTAGGCCTTAGTCCACCACGCTGGCCTAATGCGGGTTGATAGACTTCACATACCTTCGAAAAATTCTCAGATATGCAGGTTTCCTCACGATGTTTTCCTTCACCGTTAAAGCAAGCGATAATTAACATTTAATACACACATAACTTTAGAAAAGTCAGAGGTGTATGCCACTTGGGTTTCGAACATACTTTCGTCTTGGCAGTCCGTACCGCAACCAACTAGGCTATCGCTGCTTTTTTTTATTCCTATACAATACAATAATCAATAGATGGAAGCAATCGAAATAGATCGATGTGTAAAGATTTCTTATATTTACGCGAAAATTACCCATTGAAATAAAACTTATTTGTAACGGGTTTTATCGCAGTTTATTTTATATTTTGAATTAATAGTTTCTTTAGTATTTTAACAGTAGGCTTCTTCCGTCATTGCGGAAGTCTATGGGCGGCGGTGTCTACTTACCACCAGGTCGCCGGTCTGCTCGTCTGTATATCCAGGCAGAAGAAAAAAAATTATTAGTATGAGAAAATTATCCTATCTCGTAATTTCTTGTAATATTTTACTGGAAATCAACATCTGAAAACATAACGTTACAATCACAAGATAATAAAAACCATTTTATAGGATAAAAAATAAGTGAGAATAATTCTATAAGAAACCAAAGATATTTAAATCTATAATTCAACTTTAGCTGACAACCATAACTAGTTGAGGCAACCCTAACCTGACCCACAATGATAAAAATATGCACACATTCAAATGCACCGCAAACTTCATACAGCACTTGTATCATAATAGTGTACAGTGAGAAATGTTGAATTTTCCAGAACCCGTCGACGTTTTATTACGTGCTATGTTGCACACTGGAAATTTTATTCTTGCAATTGCTTCTGGTATTGTAGAGACGTTGGAGCGTGGAATTGAATTGATATCGCTGGTTGGAATAAACAGGATGCACTGCGTAGTAAGTGAGGCGTGTATAGGATGAATTTTTCAATGACGGGAAAGTGTAGACAAGGATCAGATTTAGTTAACAAAAGAGTGGAATCGCTTGATCGAAAGTAATCACTGCTGGAGATAAATTACATTAAAGTAATAGTAGATGTTATTTCATCTTTTATAGAAAACTAGCTGTTGCTTGAGTTAAGGCTCCACCCGCGTGAAGTTCATTATATAATACAAAATAGGAATTTTCATGCGTTTAACTAAAAAAATAAAGGATTTTCTTACAAACTTTCATTCCCTATTTTACCCCCTTAGGGATGATTAAAAAAATGTGAAACACGTGTTTCTTTATTTCCTACCAAAAGCCTAAATATGAATTTCCAGATCCCTAAGTCGAGAAATTATGGATTTCCCATACACATTTTGAACTCCTATTTGACCCCTTTAAAGGTTGTTTTTTGAAAAAATAAATAGCCTATGTCCTTCTCCAGGATAGAATCTTTTCATCACAATCTGGTCAGCCGTTTAGTCGTGAAAAGGTAACAAACAAACAAACAGAGTTACTTTCACATTTATACTATTACTAGCTGTTGCTCGCGGCTCCGCCTGCGTGGAGGTTATATTCGGGAGCAGAAGTATACAATCCAAAGAGTTGTCTTCTGCACTGAGGCACCTGTAGCGATTGTCCAGCCTCTCAGTATTGTTGTGCCTGAATCTTGAGATTGCATCTAAAGAATACCCCATAAGTTTAACCTCACTTTGCCCCTTTTAGGGATAATTTTTCAAAAACGTTGAAACACGTATTTCTTTATTTCCTACCAAAAGCCTAAATATGAATTTACAGATCCCTAAGTCGAGGAATTATGGATTTCCCATACAAATTTTGAACTCCTAGTTGACCCCTTTCAAGTTTGTTTTTTGAGAAAAAAGATAGCCTATGTCCTTCTCCAGTATATAATCTATTCCTTTACCAAATTTCATTACAATCCGTTCAGCCGTTTAGTCGTGAAGAGGTAACAAACAAACAGAGTTACTTTCGCACTTATAGTATTAGTATGGATTATGGATGAGGATAAGAAAGCAGCGATAGCCTAGTTGGTGGCGGTACGCACTGTCAAGACGAAAGTCGTATGTTCGAAACCCAAGTGGCATACACCTCTGTCTTTTCTAAAGTTATGTGTGTATTCTTTGTTAATTATCGCTTGCTTTAACGGTGAAGGAAAACATCGTGAGGAAACCTGCATACCTTAGAATTCTCAAAAGAATTTCGAAGGTATTTGAAGTCTACCAACCCGCAATAGGCCAGCGTGGTGGACTAAGGCCTAACCCCTCTCATTAGTAGAGGAGGCCCGTGCCCAGCAGTGGGACAATGTTGAATATAGGGCTAGTATTAGTATTAGCTAGAGGATAAGGTTACGAATAATCGTAATATCGATATTACTTTGATCGATCCGAGACCGATAATTCGCCCATCTGTGAACAATGTGGAGTTGCCCAGGACTTAAATCATTCAATCATGATGGAATGTGTGCAATAAGAAACTAGCAGAACAAGTCCTATTGTATAATTACCCTTTCCACCAGATTTGAATGGCTTCTAACTTACCTATGTTATGATGTGAATATCCTACTACCAGTATTTGCTGGTGGATATTTATATCCACGGATATAGCGACGAATATTATCCGCCCGGATAGCGACCACCGTACACAGTGTGTAAAACCCGCCATAGTGGCACACGCAAGTGTGTCGCGGTCCGGGATCAGCCAGTAGTCTAGAGTTGCGGTACGATGTTTAGTCTTTTTGCGGCCTTCTGAGTATTTTGACACTACACCCTCGACCGATTCTTCACCTTCTTGCCCATGGCGTAGTGTGAAGAAGTAGGCCGGCATGATTGTATTGAGTAGCGGTGGATAGATTGTTTCTCGCTACTCGATACTCTAATTGGATGGCACTTTTGGTCGTGGTAGAGCCACGCTGTAGACATATTTGTCTACAGCATGAATGGGCCGGCTCGACCGGGGAAGTACCACTGTCTCACAGAAAAACAACGTAAAGTGACAGTTTACTGTCGCGTTTCGTATGGTAAGTGATATATCCGGAGGCCCAGATTCCCTCTTCCCTTCCCTAATCCTTATTCCTGTCCTTTAAGGCCGACAGCGCATACATGATACTTTTGGTATTGTGGATGTTCGTGGGCGGTGGAGATCACTTAACATCAGGTGACCAACTGGCTCGTTTGTCGGACTATACAATAAAAAAACTGCCCTTACAATGACGTGTGGTCACTTTGCCGAGCCAAATTAAAAAAAAAATCGGATTTTAAAATTCTTTAGTTAATAGAAGTAATGTAAGTTACTGAATATAATAAAAAATAACTAGCCAATTCAGATAACTCATCATTAAACGCTGAATCATAAGCCATTTCATTCGAAACAGGAAAATATTAGCAATCGAAAACGAAAAAAGGTTGCTTAATATCAGCTGTCCCGAAACTTGGCTGGCGTCGCGTCCCACTTGGCAACGGGCGCCAACTCATGTTACGCTTTTATATTTATCGTCATATAAAAGCTATCGCCTTGCTTGTTGTAGCCACTTCATGGTTTCTATATAGATTTTTCTTGGTTTATTACGGTTTCTTTTCTAAACAACTGTAGGATGAACAGTTTATAGTTTCTCTATTTCTTCTAAAGTCTTACTAAGCTATCTGATAGATTTTGATACAGTTTTAAGTGTTTGTAGTTGATTTAAATATTGATAAAGTCGGTAGATCATTGCAGTTTTTATTGCACTGTAAGGCGGGATTGTTGTTGATTTAATGGTCTTGTCAAACTCTAGCTTCAAGCATGTGGAGTGCAGTCTGTGCAGTGTATTATACTTAAATTTATGGACCTCCATATGCATGGTGTCACTGGTCCTTACAGCATGACAAACGATGGTCATGAGGCCATCGGAAATCTGATTTTATAAGTGACTAGCTGTCCCCGGGAACTCTGTTTCGCCTTAAAAATATGTTTGTCCCGGCTCGTCTTACTGCGGGATGAAATTTTCTGGAAGAAAAATTAGCTCATGTTACACCGGAATAATGTAGCTTTCTATAGTTGAAAGCATTTTTAATCGGTTAAATAGTTTTTGAGTTTATCCATTACAAACAAACAATAAAATCTTTGCTCTTTATAATATTACTATGGATAGAGTCGACTGCTAGCCAGGTTTTTATAGCGTTATGGTCGTGTTCTACTGGGATGCTATCTGGTATCATTGCCTCGGAAGAAGTAAATAACAATGTTAATACATGAACTCATTTCTCGTATTCTATTCCTTTCTGAAAGTTCGTTTTCGTGCTTAGTGCTTGAGAATTACCTTCTAGACACATGGTCATCAATATGAAAAATTAAATCGTGTTCATTATTAGTGCATTTCTTGAGAATGGCAGTACCAATTGAGTTAATTTTCTTTATATTTATTTATTGTTCAATGAGATTTTTCAGAAAAGTAATTGAAAAAGATATTAGGGAAATGGAAAAAAATGCGGGTATTCTGATAACCCTTTTTTTCTATGAAATATCGAAAGGATTATCTGATTATTATTATTATTATATGTATAATAAGAAGGATTAACGATCGTTTTAATAAAATCAAATTTGCACTAATACATCAAAATATATGATAGCACATCCAATCGATTCTATAGTGGCAATCGTCAATTTAAGGAGAACCTTGAATTACAATTTGAATAGCCTTTTTAAAATCCACTCCATCGCACTAAAATATACATTTTTGATCTAAAACATTCTAAAAATAAACACGAGTAAAAAAAACCTTAGTGCTGTAAGAGACACGTCCAAACCCTCTTAAAACGAAATTAAGGTATTAATAAACATTGCTCCACACGTGGGTTTTTCATACGAGTGGCTCTGCTTTTATAACGCTTTTGGCGAATTATATGAAATTAAATTTAGTTTCGAGGCCCCAGTTTGAGGGTCGACCTAAGCAAACTTACTAATGGACAGCGAGTTAAAGTATAAGAGAGAAGCGTGTAAAATAATAAAATTTCAGAAATTAATTGGTCAGGTACATACGTGGTATAAATTAAGAGCTTGCTGTATCTGACAGTTAATCAAATTAGCTTTTTTTTATCCTGGCACGGCAAAGTGCCCACACTGCGCCTGATGGTAAGCGCAGTGCCGTCTAATTAGAGTATAGAGTAGCGAGAGACGATCTATCCCCCGCTACTCAACACAATCATGCCGGCCTGCTTCTTCACACTACGCCATGGGCAAGAAGGTGAAGAAGCGGTCGAAGGTCTATTGTCAGAGTACTCAAAAGGCCGAAAAACGGCCAAACATCGTACCCCAACTCTAGAACCCTGACATATGCCGGATGTACACTGGCTGATCCCGGAACGCGACACACTTGCGTGTGCCACTTTTGCGGGTTTTACACCCTGTGTACGTTGGTCACTATCCGGGCGGATACGAATATCCTACCACCTACAAAACATGCATTACGTATTGAAGATAATTCCAGAAGCTTCTACTATAATGTAAATATTTTATTGTACGTCCTTGAGCTAACTTACCTTGGGTAATTAGCCAGTCACCTAATTGTAATTAATTACCTCTACTCATGACAAGCTGTTATTCTAGAGATAGGTTCTTGAAGGTCATTGAGTCTGATCGGTCTGGAAGAACTAGATGCAACGCACTAAAAAATCCTATCTGGGTTAGTCAGCCGGAACTTACGTAGTCCATAATAAGTATATTTAGACTAGCTTTTCGCTCGCGGATTATTTACACACAAGAGTATAATGTTCTCAAATATACATATTTTTTTTATTCTGGCACGGCAAAGTGACCACACTGCATCTGATGGTAAGCGCAGGGCCATCCAGATAGAGTATCAAGTAGCGAGAGACAGTGTATCCCTCGCTACTCAATACAATCATGCCGGCCTGCTATTAAGCTTCTTCACACTACACCTAAAGGATAGGCAATTCCATCAAATAAAATTTTACAATGTACCAACTCTCCTAGATATGATATAATTTATAATAAAAACAAAGATATGTTTGTAAATTCTCCTCAGACGAGTCTTAAATCATTTTAGTACCGATCTAAATATGCAACTTTGCGGTTTATGGAAACCTGTGTTTTTAAACGTAGGGTGCGGCAAACAAATGAGTCACTTAATGGTCTAAATGATCTTTATTGTCATTGTGGTGATCATACGTTACCCACCAGCATACTCCCTCTTCAAAGATAGGAAAGAATGTATGGAGTCTATAGTCTCCCACACTTAGACTGCAATTCCTATAAGCCATCGTGTTTATAAGTCTGTAAGGCAATCAGTCAGTATTTCGAGTGTCAAACCTGATGATTTGTTTTTTTTTAAAACAAACAAGCTTACGGCCCGCCTGATGGTAAAGGGTTACCGTAGCCTATGGACGCTTGTAACACCAGGAGCATCTCATGCGCATAGCTTTCATTGTACATGCACCTGACATGATAGAACAAAATAATAAAATATGTTATAAAGGTGTATACTCTTTGACAATAGAACCTAAATGACGTTGAAACTTTAAAAAATCATTAACTATGGTCGTGTTTAGAACACCGAGCGCTGGTGGTAGTGCTGTTTATAAATATTAATGTAATTCAGACGGAAACGTAGAGTAATGAATGCCTCGGTGGCGCAGTTGTAATTGCGAATGCGTTACGTCTGCTGTGCTGAGGTCTCGGGTTCGACTCCGGGTCGAGTAAAGTGATATTGGGTTTTTCTATTTAGTTGGACTTGGAGTCTGGAATTGTGCCCGGTATGGCGATAGGCTCGCCCCCTTTCAAAATATAGGACCATAATAAATTCGTCGAAAGGTGGGTTTACTGGTTACGCTTCTGCCTACCCCTTCGGGGATTACAGGCGTGAGTGTATATATGTTTTAACCGCCTTCTGTTCAAACTCACACCACCCAACAATCACGTTTGTAACCCGACTTTATTAAATTACCAAGTCTTGAAGTGTATAAATACGACAATTTATCGCTCGGCCCTTCTGTACGCACTGGCCATTTGACGTACACTACGCTACGTGTTTGAACTGTGGCAGGGTAAGAAAAATCTGATAATATTTCTTTTATTTCGTGGGTAGGTCGTGAAATGAGGCTTGCGGCTATTTGTTACAGCGTGCCCATTTTACTAGGGTTTGATTTCGCATTGAACCTCTTTGGAAGTTTCACAGTCACCACATTATAATACAGGCTGGCAATGCGTTTGATGTTCTTGAAAAAGTTGACATGAGCGATTGAAGAGCAGGCACCCAAATACCTAGTCAGGTCATAAATCCTGTCACATGTTTAATATAAAATAATTGAAACAAGTTTATTCATTATGTAACCATTTATATACCAAAATGAACTTAACAAAACATAGATTCTTATGACACTAAAGTTTATTCAAAATGACCTCCGTGATTTTGAATACAGGCCTTCAATCTGCGCGGCCAGTTGTCTATCGCAGCACGAACGAGGTCCATGTCAATATCGGCGGCTGCCTTAATCAAGGATGTCTTGAGTGACTCCAAATTGGGATGAGGCTTTGAGCACGCCTTTTCCTCCAAGTGTTGCCATATCTTGTAATCTAACGGATTCAAATCTGGACTGGAGGAGGGCCAGTCTTCGTGCCGGATGAAGTCGATTTCACGCGCCGCCAGCCAGTCTTGTGTGCTCTTCGCTCTATGAGCTGGCGCCGAATCTTGTTGGAATACCCAGTGCCTGTTATTGAACATGGTATGAGAAACAGGTTCCACAAGGTTCGTCAGGACTGTATTTTGATACACAACTGCATTCGTTTTTACACCTTTCTCACAAAAATGTACCTCTGTTAAGCAGCAATAAGAAACTCCCAACCATACCATGAGCGAGGATGGAAAATGACCTCGTTGGACACGCGGAATACGGTTGCTCGCTTCTTCACTACTGTGTGCGTACACCTTATCATTTTGTTTGTTGTAGCTCTCTTCTACGGTAAAATTTTTTTCATCTGAAAAAAGAATTTCCCGATATTTTTTTCCCGCGTACCGCTTCAACAAAGCGCGGCATCTCTTCAGTCTCAGGTCCATTAGAAGAACATTCAAACGATGTCCTGTTTTTCTTCGATATGCCCGAAGCCCTAAGTCTTCATTTAACACCCTTTTCACCGTGGTTCTGCTTAACCCCATCTGAAGGGCCAACAGTTTCTGCTTACGTTTGGGATTTCTTTGAATTCGCGCCTTCACAGCTTTTATCACTGGTGGAGTCCTAACAGACCGAGGGCGACCACTTCTTGACCTGTCATCTACTGTTGACGAGTCTTCATTGTATCGTTTGATGGTACGATAAACGAATCTTTTGGTTATATTCAAATTTTTCAGTATGTCAAAAATTTGAATTGGCGCGGCACCGCAACGATGCAACGCAATTACTGCAACACGGTCTTCTTTAAGCGTCCACTCCATATTTAAAAATTAGTAAAATTCTAAAAAGTATACATTTTTATTTTCATGAACACGAAGTGAAATCTGTCATGTTGACAATTAAATAGCTCTTATGTAAATAAAGCAGAAACTAAGCAAGAGACATAATATCAACTGCATCAAAAAAAATCTAATTTTCAATGAAATGTCGGTATTGGTTTATTTAATACATTTAATTCTAAAAGGCCAGTTTAAGTTACTGCCATGCCTTGAGTATGCCTCTGCCATGAGGGATCATTAACTACAATCCTGGGTCTATTAAATGGGTGTATTAAACATTGTCCCACTGCTGGGCACGGGCCTCCTCATTTAATGAGGAATATATCTCATCCACTATGGAAGAGTTTATGGAAATATCACACCTAAGGGGGTAAAATAGGGAATGAAAAATTGTATGAAAATCAGTCACTTATGAAATTAAATTTATGAAATTTAGTATTTTATATTGTATACTTTTTTCCCAAACATGACTCCGCGCGGGCGGAGTCGCGAGCAACAGCTAGTTAACAATAAATAAACACATTTGAAAAGTTAGAGGTCGTCGTCTCGACAGTCCGTAAATACCAGTACGGCTATCGCTCCTATTACACAAACATAGTTTAAAATAATTTATATCATTCGCAACTAATACATTAGTTACTTGTAAGTTTGTTGCGTGGTGCAACTTCGAACCCGCGAAACATTGTGGTTCCACGTGCCCAAGAAACAAGAACTCGGCCACATTGTAAGCAATACATTTTAGACAGTGATTCTCAATCTTTACTTACAAAAAATTTACTGCCTCGGTTGCGCAGTTGTAATTGTGCATGCGTTACGACTGCTGTGCTGAGGTCTCGGGTTTGATCCCCGGGTCGGGTAAAGTGATATTGGGTTTTTCAATCTAGACATTTTTTTCAGTAGTAGCCTGGAGTCTGGACGTGTAGAAAAAAAATCTTATGTTTACGCGAATATACATTGAAATAAAACAAATTTTACAGATTTTATCACAGTTTATTTTTACTTTGTGGTCCCGGCGCGGCGTTTCGAAAGCTTCAGCCTTCATAGTCACGTTTTTAAGGGGTTTTAGATAAATAAAAATAAAAAATATTAATTGGTTACGTTCATACTGCTAATGTCAATCATATAATACTCTGTGATTAAACAAGTAGTCGTCAGTCAAGAAAAGTAGAAATTTTCACAAAAAAAATATATATATATTTATCTACAGGTTGAATATTAGTATTAGCTGTGAGTTCCTTGTAATTTTTTTTTCAAACTGTAGTGTATGTATCTGCAACAATGTAGAAAAAAATTTAAATAAATATATGCAATGATTACGGAAGGGTATTCTTTGGAAAAACAACCTCAATTATGTTCAAATTACAAAAATATATGAATTACGTTTGAATTTCGAACAATAGTAAAAACAATTGGAATAAACAATCACATGTTGAGAACCACTGACGAGACCACAAGCCAAACGTGCACTCAAACTTAAACCAAAACAATGTTAGAAACAAAGCGATATAGTTCGAAACTTGAACTATTATTCAACTTGTTCAAGATATGTTTAGAAGACAAAGTAATTAGTGACGAGTCTTGGGGAGCTGGCAGAGAATAATACTCTTGGTTTATTTAGGTGTTTATATAATTTTCTGAATATTAATTGGAAACCAATACTGTACGTAATAAATTATTTGAGTACTGCTGAACTGATTTGGCTTTTCTTAAAGTGCATATAGTAGTCCCAAAAGGTTTTACACGAAAGGAAAATTGGAAAGTTGTCTGAAAATATAAAAATTTAGAAAAACAAAATGATATTGGTGTTTTACGGGAGACGTCTTACTCATCTGGTATGGGATCAGTACTTTAGAGATTTTCCTGTATACAGTGTATATTTTTAGAAAGCTCAAAGATTAATTTATACATATATATATATATATATACATATGTAAATAAATATAACGCAAACTCTGAAAGTAGTTTGTTCAGAATTTTGTCGGAAGTGGTAGAGCCACGCTGTAGACATATTTGTCTACAGCATGAATGGGCCAGCTCGACCGGGGTAGTACCACTGTCTCACAGAAAACCAACGTAAAGTGACAGTTTACTGTCGCGTTTCGTATAGTAAGTGAGATATCTGGAGGCCCAGATTCCCCCTTCCCTTCCCTAATCCCTATTCCTGTCCTATAAGGCCGACAGCGCATACATGATACTTTCAGTATTGTGGATGTTCATGGACGGTGGAGATCACTTAACATCAGGTGACCCACTGGCTCGTTTGTCGGACTATACTATAAAAAAAAATAATAAGCGACTGAATCGATTACAACAATTTTTTAATAGACGATTTTTTTCCCAAAAATAATTAACATTCAGGTAAATAATAGTTACCCTATAATTTAACGTTCAAGGCAACGGAACTGACAGATAACTCGATGCGATAAAGTCTTTTCTAAATGCAATAATAAACGAACACATTAAAAAATATTTAAAATTACGAACTTTATGTCGAAAATTAGTACAACTAATTTCATAAAAAACAATATATATATTCATCGCAGTCTAATTTCAATACATCAATTATGATTGTAATAATATTTTTAAATTGGGGTGTCTGGGGATGTGCGTTATTCCCGTTACACGTAGTATATTGTAGTAAAAAAAATATCTTTCTACCTATGTCCGTTATGGACTTTGAAACCATTTAATCGATTTCAATAAAACATTGCATATGTGTGTGGTTGGGTCCAACTTAAAATATAGTATAGTTTTAGATCCCATAGCTGGCGCTGTTGAGATCTGAATTTCTTATTTGTTCAACGAAAATTCGGTCCACAGAAAAGGCGGTTTACGGAAGGACAAAGTGTGCCTGGGACCACTAGTATAATTATATTTGAAAAGATTTATTAAGTCTTCCTTAGTGCGTACTTACTGTAATTTAAGTTATATATTTAAGTTATATAAGTTCAGATTGAGTGAGATTGAATTAATCGTGTTTCTTATCGTCTGTAGGGAGTAACTACCTCCAAGAACTGAATAACTTTTTACATTTTTTTTTTTTTTTTTTACTATAAATAGGCTTGCGTTTGACCACTATCTCGCCTGATGGTAAGTGATGATGTGGTCTACGGTGGAGCACGCTTGCCTAGAAGATACCTATTCACTCTTGACTTAAAGATACCCAGATTATAACTTTCGGGAAATATAGACTCCGGCAAAGAGTTCCATTCTCTAGCGGTGCGCATGATAAATGTACTAGCAAAACGCTTCGTGCGCACTGGTGGAATATCAACCATGTATCGATGACGCTTCGCCGAGTCTCTTGTCGTCCGATGATAGAAAGGGGTTGGGGGAATTAAATTGTGTAATTCCAAGGCACACTCGCCGAAATGTATCCGGTAAAAAACCGATAAACTGGCAACTTTACGTCGATGATCAAGGCTTTGCAGCCTTGCCTCGACTATGGATTCGTTGCCTATAAGCCTCTTGGCGCGTCTCTCGATTGCCTCCAACGCCTCAAGCTGGTACTTGGCCGATCCATCCCAAAGATGAGAGCAGTACTCCATGCACGACCGGACTTGCGCTTGATACAGATCGAGCAGCTGTCCCGGCGTAAAGTACCGTCTCACCTTCGCAAGGATAGCCAGCTTTTTGGCAGCCAATTGAGCTTTATGCTCAATGTAGGAGCCAAAACTGAGAGTTGGAGACAAAGTTACGCCCAGAATCTCTAGGTGGTCAGTTATCGGTACGGACACATTCCTGAAAGTAGGAGTCAGTTGGAAGGGACTCCGTTTAGCAGAGAATAGACAAGCCTGGGTTTTAGTGGCATTAAACTTGACCAGATTGGCATCGCCCCAATCGGAGACTGCCTGTAAGGACAAGTTCAAGCGTTCTACCAAGGCCTCCCTGAGGGACTGGACTTGGACTCCACTGGTTCGTGCATTAGATATATAACTTTCTACCACTGTGCTGTCGTCTGCGTACCCAAAAGTACCGGGCTTAAGCAGATCATTGATATGCAGCAGGAATAGAGTCGCAGAAAGTACCGACCCCTGAGGTACCCCGGCATTGATAGCCAATAGATCGGAGGAGCAGCCATCAATGACCACTCGAATCAATCGTTCCCTCAAGAAGTCCGATATCCATGCACATAACCCAGTGGGCAAGCCATATGAAGGAAGCTTGCTTAAGAGGCTATCGTGCCACACTCTGTCGAAGGCCTTCGAGATGTCGAGTGAAACGGCAAGCGCTTCCCCATGCCTCTCGACAGCCTCGCTCCAGATGTGAGTGGCACACGCTAGAAGGTCTCCAGTTGACCGGTTTCGGCGAAATCCATATTGTCGGTCACTTAGGAGGTCATTCGCTTCTAGGTATGCCATGAGCCTGCCATTCAGTACACGTTCCATACTTTTGCAAAGTATGGACGTAACCGAGATGGGCCTATAGTTGGCAGGCTCAGCACGACTACCTTTTTTGGGCACGGGTTGCACGTTAGCTTGCTTCCAGGCTTTAGGCACTTGCCCAGTGACCAGAGAGAGACGAAACAGGCGAGTCAAAATAGGAGAAAGCTCAGGTGCACAAGTTTTCAGTACAATTGCTGGAATCCCATCTGGGCCATTGGCTTTATTCACGTCCAGATTACGCAGCGTTCTTCTTACCTCAGTCTGACGAATGCGAATTTCTGACATATGTGTCTCGCAAACTGGTAGACTAGGAGGGACTTCGCCAGCAGTATCTAAACGTGAAGATTCAGCAAAGAGAGAAGCAAACAAGTTTGCTTTCTCTTCAGCAGAGTGAGCCAAAGACCCGTCGGGTCTCAGCAGTGGAGGAAGTGAGGGGCGACGGAAGTTCGATTCAACTGATTTTGCCAGGGACCAAAACGCTTTACTACCCGCTGGGTATGAAGCTAATTTCTTCCCGATTTGGCTTATGTGGTCAAATCTAGCTTGCCGTAGAACCTTCTTGCTGGATTTGGCAGCCTTGTTAAATGCTCTCTTCTTTAAGCGCATGTCCTTTGCTTTGCGGTTTCGAGCATCAACCCATGCCAGGTATGCCGCATGCTTCCGCGCTTCAGCGCGTCCGCACTCAGCCCCGAACCATGGGCGAGTTCCGCCTGACATTGCTACGGCGGAGAATGGAATGTAGTACTCCATACCTTGACGCAGCACATCCGTCACAGCATCCGCGCAAGCAGAAGGGTCTTCAGAAGAGAAGCAAGTGGGGCGCCAAGGATAAGATGCAAAGAAAGCTCGCATCTCATCCCAATCTGCTGACTTGTATCGCCACACTCGCCGGGTGCCTCTAGGGCTGGGATCGGGCGGTGAGTAGGCAGATACAGATTTCACTAGACAATGGTCGGAGCTACCCAAGGGTGATGAAACCGACACTGAGTAGCGGTCTGGATCAGTTGTCAACAGAAGGTCCAAGCAATTGGCTGTGTGCGTGTCAACATCCGGGACCCTTGTTGCCACCTGGACCAACTGAGTGAGATTTAGCGTCAGCGCTAGCTTCCGCGTTTCTCTCCCAGCATGGTCGGTACACTGGTATGGGAAAAGCCACTCTTGGTGGTGGGCATTAAAATCCCCCAGTAGTACTAATTGGGCACAAGGGTACCGCCTTTGTGCCGCATCCGCCGCCTCACTAAGGTATTCTGTGAGCCTAGTAGTCTCCTGATCTCCGCTGTGCGACCGGTATACACAGGAATAAAGAATTTTCTCAATTCCTGTATCCACCAGTACCCAAATAACAGAGAATCTGGGATCTTCAAGATGACGGAGACGCCGACAACAGATGTCATCACGGGCGTACAAGCACACACCCGCATGTGGCTTAAAATTGTGCTCCAGGGTGAACCCTGGGTAAGAAAGGTACGCCACGTCAGACGGACATCTTATCTGCGTCTCTGAGAGGAATAAGAGAGCGGGTCTTTCAGTCTCCAGGTGGTGATGGACCGCGACGAGATTTGAGTGCAATCCTCGGATGTTGGTAAGGTGCACTTTTAGTGAGAGGGAGTGCTGCCGCTGTGGAAACGTTCTCTTATTCTTGGCCATTTTCATAAAAGTTATTTTTGAAGAGCGAATGAAGGTAGGAAGACGGTAGTGGAATGAGACTTTATGCTTCTAGCCTTCAGACACAAGATGAAATACCACACAGTAGGGGGACTAGTCTGGAGACTGCGGGGACGCCCGAGCCCCCCCCGGGAATGTCCATCGGGCCCTCTCAACCGGTCGCCGACCGGCACGATGGCGCAATCCCGGGATTTTTCGTCAGTTGGCGGGGCAGCCTTTCATGTGTGGCTAGCACACTACTTGGGCCCCCAACTACCTGCGGTCGGCCAGCGGTGCACCGTGCCTCGGATCCCGCTACCCTCCACGACTAGTCTCCCAATGCGGCGTTATCACCCTGCGTCAGATTAGCCCAACTGCACTAAGCAACTATTCCGACCCGTCTCCCTAAATGGCATCACCGGACATCGCGACGGAACACGGCAAGCCGTTTGGCGGCACGGCTTTGTCCGGTGGGTGGTCACTAGCCACGGCCGAAGCCTACCACCAGTAAGATGTGTCACTCATTTAGCACTACCCAGGGGTCACGTGTAGGGGAACTAGAGTAAAGCCTACGGACGCGAGTGACAATAACCCCCATATAGAGCTTTCATTAGTTATTAAAGCTTATTTTTATGACTTAGTGTTGTTGTATGTAAATATGTATATGCATGTAAATATGTACATGCATGTAAATACATTACAAGCGTGAGTATGAACTCAGGCCTGTAAACCCTGAAGGGGTAGGCAGAAGCGTACCCAGTACACTCAGTTTCGGCCAATTTATTACGGTCCCATAATGTGAAATGCGAGACAGTCGCCATACCGGGCACAATTCATATATTTTGCCTTCCTCGATTGCACAGTTGTAATACACGGAAAGACAGCTGAGCTGAGTTCCTGAGTTCGATCTCGAGGTCGGGTAAATGTGGCATTGAATTTTTTCTATCATGAAATACAGCCCGATGTCTGGAATTATACCCGAATAAACGATTCCCTTGGTGGCGCAGTTGTAATTGCACATGCGTTACGACTGCTGTGCTGAGGTCTCAGGTTCAATCCCCGGGTCGAGAAAGTGATGTTGGGTTTTCTATTTACAAATACTCAGTATCAGCCCGGAGTCTATAATTGAGCCTGGTATGGCGATAGTCTAGATATTATGGGACCGTAATAAATTCAGCGAAAAGTGGTTACACCTCTGCCTACCCTTTCGGGGATTACGGGCTTGAGTCATTATGGATGTCTTAGTAAATGAACAGAGTCTGCTGATAGCAAAGGTAAACGTCCTTTGTACATCCATACTAGAAGAAATAAGGATGCAGTTCATTTTGAAAGAAATTGAAATTAAAAGTTAAATGTAACGCTAATTAAATTAATCGCTAATTAAATTCAACGCTACGCCAAAATTCTCTCTGAGATAGTGGTACAACCCTAATCATATTTGCCTATCTATCCTGAATACAAAACCCGTTTACAGCTTGCCTTTATAGATATCTAAAAAGCGTTTACTATGCTACACAGACAATGTAATTGTTCAATACATGTAAATATAAATAAAAAAATATTGACATGAATTAAGAACCTTTTTCGAAGTCGGTTAGAAATATAAACGTCCGTAAACACGTGTATAATCCCAAGTATTCTCGGAATATCCCTGGAAATTAAACAAATTCCGGTAATATCACTCGAATGTGGAATGTTAACGACATCGCTAACTAAGGTATGAGGGTACCATACTTGTTCAGTAAGGGTTAGTGTACACTAGTAGGAGAAATACGCGCGTAAACTAAATCACAAAATATAGACATGAATCAAAAAATCAAATATAGACATGACGATACACATCTCATATCAATTTATAACAATAAGTAAAAGTTATTTAATTCATAAAAAGTACACCGACTTCAATAAAAAACAAATTATGCGTCACTATAAAATTTGAGGGTTGCCCTTGATTTTTCTGAGATTCCGTCATCAGATCCTGACTTGGTGCCAATGGGACCACCAGGGAAGTATACACTTTTAAACAAAAAAATAATTTCTCGAATCGGTCCAGGCGTCTTCGAGTAATCGGGTAACATACATAAAAAAAAGATTCCGACGAATTGTTAACCTCCTCCTTTTTTGAAGTCGGTTAAAATATATATATACTTAGCAGCGATAGCCTAGTTGGTTGCGGTACGGACTGCCAAGACGAAAGTCGTATGTTCGAAACCCAAGTGGCATACACCTCTGACTTTTCTAAAGTTGTGTGTGTATATATGTGTGTATATGTAAATGTTAATTATCGCTTGCTTTAAACGGTGAAGGAAAACATCGTGAGGAAACCTGCATATCTGAGAATTCTTATACGAATTTCGAAGGTATGTGAAGTCTACCCACCCGCATTAGGCCAGCGTGGTGGACTAAGGCCTAACCCCTCTCATTAGTAGAGGAGGCCCGTGCCCAGCAGTGAGACAATGTTTAGTACAGGGCTAGTATTATTATTAAAAATATATAGTTCATGCACTAATCGAACCGTTACCTACCTTTAAGGATTGCTTATTTATCATAATGTATATTTTATGCATGTACGAGAAATTGAATTTTCTTATTATTATGCTTATTTGCTATGATGTTCACTAATATCTGACTTTTTTAGATAGGCTCTGGTTTTTTTAAATATAAAAATAAAACCTATCCTAAATATCAAATTTATTTAATTGAGTCAGCCGCTTGTATATAGTGCAACGAGTTTTCGACTAATTGACCTAAAAAGTTATTGTTATTGACTGCCTCGGTGCATGCGTTACGACTGCTGTACTGAAGTCTCCAGTTTGATCCCCGGGTCGGGTAAAGTGATATTTAGAAATTCTCAATATTAGCCCGGAGTCTGGAACATGTGCCTGATATGGCGATAGGCTCGCCCCCTATCACATCATGGGACCGAAATATGGCGAAAATTGGGTATATTACGCCTCAGCCTACCCCTTCGAGCATTATAGGCGTGAGTGAGTGTAAAGTTAAATGTAAACTTTAGGCTTTTAAAAAACTACTGCAACTGAACATTGTGTGAATGAGCATTGCAAAATGACTGGGCTTCATGATCATATCGAGGCAAGGAAAAAATGCAGTACCAATACTTTGGAATAAGTTGTGATTCAACATTCTTGTAAGAGATGAAACATTTTAAAAATACGCGCGTAATTCACCGCCAGGTGTGTGCCAACCCTAATTCCCAACAAGGGAGCAATAGCGTACATAGATCATTATGCTAGGGTTGGCGAACTTGGAGTCTCGGGTCCTTTGTCGAATCGACGTTAATGATAACAGTTGTATGTAATCCGGTGTTTAATGTTCAACACTTGACACGTCCGTTTATTAGATTTGGACTGTGAGGTCGTAAACATTATTTGACACATTCATGACTTAGGTGGAACTTACTGTGGTAATGTCTCGTGAGAAATTAGTTTTGTTGTGATTATTCAAATTTCCGGAGACAACCCGAAGGAAGTTTGGGATTTGTATCTTTGTCGCCTTCATGTAATCCTGGATCCTTTTAGCGTAGTGCGAAGAAGATACTCAGCAGGCTGGCATAATAGGGTAGTTTCCTGTGTTTAATTTTGTACATTATTCTCTACGCAATCGAATATAATACGCAAAAGAAACTCTTTTGCGAAAACAGAATCCAAATTGCTTGAAAAATGAGGTCACAATATTTATTTTAAATATTGGTATGAGCAAATACTCACAGGCATAAGCGAAAACGATGGCGTATTGTGAACATATCGCTATCTCCCTCGCAAAACGGTACAGTACAGGCGATTCATAGTACCGTGACGTCACGATATCAGATATGCATCCTTGTACTGTTATTTGACAACTACCCCTTCCAGCAGATTTGAGTGGTGTCTAATTTACTTATTTTTGTTCGGATTCATAAAATTCTTTCGATAATATGTTCTAGGTAATGTAACTTGTTGATTAAATTAATAAAAAAAATCGAGTCAACTACCCTATTGTACCAAGTAGTGAGATATGGTTGTCTTTTGGTACTTGATATTAACTGGTCGGCACTGCACTTCAGGTTCAATGTGCTCACTTTGTCGTGGTAGGATAAAAAATAAATAAATTGAGAATCCCTAAATTGTAATTTGAACCCAGGACCTCATCAGTCTCTCAACCTGAGTACGCTGCTACTAAACCAATGGGTGAATTTCTCTAACATGACATAAAGTGCACTTTAAAACACTAGATTATATTTAAAATATCTCCAAGGAAATTCCCACATCTAAATTTTCACAATTTTGACGCATCTTTCAAGTAGTCACTTCATTTTTCACCACCGGGAGCGTCTCGAGCTCTCTCATATTTCAGAATTTACTACAAAAATTTATTTTCTGAATTTGCACTAAATGTGTATAGAAGATTCGATAGTTCTATTACATACTAAAGGCATTTTATTATACTCATTTTTAATCAAAAAGACGATTCAAAAGATAAATGTTACATACATTGAAATAAAATTAACTATACAGATTTTATCACGGGTTAATACGACGTTTCGAAAGCTTTACAGCCTTCATGATTACGGGTTTATTTCAATGTGTCCGAAAACAAAAGCACATTTGGAGAGTATTTTACAGCAGAACCCGGCCAGTGAATAGTCTACACACATACATACACTCACGCCTGTAATCCCCGAAGGAGTAGGCAGAGGTGTAACTAGTACACCCACTTTTCGCCAAATTTCGGTCCCATGATGTGATGGGGGCGAGCTTATCGTCATACCGGGCACAATTCCAGACTCCGGGCTAATACTGGGAATTTCTAGATAGAAAAACCCAACATCACTTTACCCGACCCGGGGATCGAACCCGAGACCTCAGCATAGCAGTCGTAAACGCATGCGCAATTACAACTGCGCCACCAAGGCAGTCAGTGAATAATCTAATAGCAAGTGAAATCCACCGCCCATGAATACCCACAACACTAAAAGAATTATAGGTGCTGGAACTAAAGGAAAGGGCTGTGGATTGAGTAGAAAAGGTTTCTAGACTCTGAAAATCATATCACGAAACGCAGCAAGATATTATATCATGTCTGTTTTATGAGCCAGTGGTGCTAAAATTTACGAATTGTTAATATATCTAGTTACAGCGGGGCTTTGTTTGTTTTAACTATTAAGATTAGATCAATATGGATATTGACAATACTGTTTTTATATACATGTTTGTATAAAAAAAATGGGATTACATGCATGAGGGTATACTCATGTATAGTTTTTTTTTTCAAATATACTATTTGGAAAAAGAATTTCAATTAAATAGAATCGATAAAATGTTGACCACTGGGTGACCACTAGTTATAATTAAATTGAGTATTAAACATGTAAAGCAATTTTTTTTATCCTAGCACAGCAAAGTGACCGCACTGCACCTGATGGTAAGCGCAGTGCGGTCCAATTAGAGTATCGAGTAGCGAGAGACGATCCATCCCCCGCTACTCAACACAATCATGCCGGCTTGCTCCTTCACACTTCGCCATCGGCAAGAAGGTGAAGAAGCGGTCGAGGGTCTATTGTCAGAGTACTCAGAAGGCCGCAATATGGCCAAACATTGTACCCCAACTCTAGACCCCCGAGAAAAACCGGATGTACACTGGCTGATCCCGGAACGCAACACACTTGCGTGTGCCACTATGGCGGGTTTTTCACTTTCAATGATCACAATTTCCTTACTTCCAATGATCTAACCTTTCCAAAACATAACAACATAACTATAACATTATTTCCCAACTAACAAACATCTTTCAACTGGAACCACTAAATAAAATCTTAGAACCGCAGACAAGTTTCTACAACACTATTAACTGGCTCGTATTTTTTATTAAGAGGTCATTTGTGGCACCGAACTGCTGAGCACCTTATTAAGCAGGAGACAAAATAAATAAATGGAGACAAAACAAAAACATCAAGGGTTGCGTAAACAAGACTGGTTGTAAGAATTTATTTTTCATTGTCTATCCAAGGTCAGTATTACTGAACTAGAATAATCAGACGGCAATGTCATAATAATAATGTCATGTTCATGGGCGGCGGTGATCACTTTCCATCAGGTGAGCCTCCTGCCCGTTTGCCTCCTTTTAACATAAAAAAAAATAATGAAATTTTTTTCGTGCTGATAGGGGTTAGGTCTTAGGCCATGTTTCAATAATAGTCAATTAATATTTTAAAAATTTGTAACTTTTTTTTCAATCGAATTATTTTCTACTTCTTGGTTCAGATAGCTACTAATGCGTGTTTTATAGTTTGTTAAACTATATTTTTTATATTCAAATTATCGCGTTCTTTCAGCAATATCAGACTTAATTGATCTTTACTTAGTGTGACTATAGCCGGAACTATGCGATGACGCTATATTTTACTATAAAAAAACAAATCATGCGTCACTTTAAAATTTGAGGGTTGCCCTCGATTTTTATGAGATCCCATCATCAGATCCTGACTTGGTGCCAATGGGACCACATGGGAAGTATACCCTTTGAAACAAAAAAAGAATTTCTCGAATCGATCCAGCCGTCGTCGAGTAATCGGGTAACATACATAAAAAAAAATATTCCGACGAATTGTTAACCTCCTCCTTTTTTGAAGTCGGTTAAAAAAGACTAACAATTGTAAGGTTACATTATTTTTAGCATGCGTATGTATTTAAAGATTATAAAATCAGTAATAGACGATTAACATGAAAGATGGCGGAGCACTTGGCTGATTGAGTGTTCTAGAACGATTAGCTGGCGAGAGTATTATTTAACAAAAATCTGCGATGTATTTTAAAAATAGAATGAGATAATGAAGAAAGTAAGAGATAGAAAAGATATAATTATTAGTCATCATCGATTAAACATTGAAAACAATTGTACGCACACTGATTAAAACCGAGCTTCACTTCCGCTAGTTTCGTATAGACTGCCTCGCGAGCGTTGAGGCTTCCCTTTTTATAATAAATCTTCCCCACTGAGTCCACAACCTATCCAATCTACCCCCAAATATTTCGTAAGTGACCCCCAATATTTCCATAAAATTCTAAAGATAATTTAATATATAAAAATATTATATATTAAAATTATTTATATTATATTAAAAATATTATAATATATAATATTATAAAAATATTCTAAAGATAAATTACATAATGACATATAAAATGGAGATATTGTAAAATTACGAAAACACAAAGAATATTGCTATTATATTTGCATTTGATGATATCTTACGGAATAGTCATAACTTGATTACTGTTGTAACACGACCTCAGTTCATCACTAGTATCGAGTTGGTAGACTTTAGACATTAGAACTCATAGTGTTAAATACGGGTTTCTTCACAATGTTTTGCTTTATCTTTAATGCGAAGTAATTAAAAATAGCCCACTGCACTGTGTCAGACCTGAAACAGAACTCAGACCTGAAACAAGTATTGTGATCACAAAAACAGTGGTCTCTCCGGGAATCGAACCCATGGCCTCTTGATTTGTTTTTATACCAGGATACTGGAATACAAGCTTACGGCCCGCCTGGTGATAAGCGGTTACCGTAGCCTAATAAGGCAACTTAACATACATTGAGCTGCTCTAATCTAAGGTAATTAAACTTAAATCGTATATTATAATTATATGACCAAATATTGTAAACCGGTGTGAAAAGAGCAACGCTATAGTTTCTTGCCCGTTCTTCTCTAGCGAGACTGCATTCCGAATAGGCGGTAGAGTGAAAAAACTGACAATCTAAATGATGTATAACATTTTATGGATTCATGAATATTTGATTTGTTTTGATTTTATGGACGCTTGCAACACCAGGAGCATCACATGCGTCTGATCCACGCCTAATTCACGCTTACTTCAAATTTTTTGAAGATAAATATATTTTTATTTGTGAAAACATGAGTATACACACATAGGTATGCGAGATGTTTAAAAAAGAATAAAGACCATCATGTCTAGCCATTGTGGCGTACAAATATCAAAGGGCTTTCAGGGCTGGGATTAACTCTTTTAATTAAATATTTGGTATGTAGTAAATATTTATTCAAAATCATATCATCACGCATTTTGCTGAAATTTTCTTTTCACACATATTTGCGATGAAATACTTAATAAACTAGAAAATGAGGACTGACAGCCGAGACGAGTTACTTGTAAGAGTCATTTAACGTCCGAATAGAATAATAAACAGTGTTTTATACCGACTTACAAACTACTTCTAATCTTCAATACAGTTCTATGACGTCGCTCTGTGACGACATTGTCTAAACCAAGTTTCCCTTCCAATTTGACAAATGCAAAGATCATATCAGTATGCTTCAGCGTTTCTATAACAGCCCCAAAGTCTGAAGGATCTCCAAACAATCTTCACTCGCCATAAACTTTCCCACGGTGGGTCCTCCAAACAAACAACATTTCTTTTATAAATGGCACTCCCACCCGCAATATTTTGCCATTATTTAGAAAATTCTTTACCGTTTTGTTCGTGTTGTGAAATTGTCTCTTTGTTTGTTTTGAAGAAATTATATTGTTATTATTCTTATTCATGTTGATTTTCGTTTGTTAATATTTTGTTTATTATAAACAAACAAGAATTATTATGTGTTTTATCGCGTTATTTACCGAACCCGACATTTCAAAAATATACTGCGTTTTTCTATCCTGGCGCGATAAAGTGATCACACTGCACCAGATGGTAAGCCCAAAGCCGTCCAGATAGAGTATCAAGTAGCGAAAGACAGTCTAAAAAGAAAGAAAACTTGCATTTGTTGCTTATACTATAAAACAGTAATCAAATCACTATTTTAACACACATTGATGTTTAAGCCGATTTGTAACTGTCAGTTTTCACCCTCATAATTAACCAATCAAAATAAGGGGCCGTTACGTATACATCACTAATGCTTGTGTCAATATTAATTCACTAAGAATTGATTAAAACCCTTCACGGTATTATGGGGGCGCTTAGAAGTGTTTGCTTTGAAAGTTCGTTAGTTCGTGTATTTTGCAAATTAACTGGTAGGGATTTGTTTACAAAAAGGAAAAAAAGAAGATAAATAAATAAAATATATAATAATGATGCAGACGTGAGCCGGAGCCGCTACAGCTGCGTAGGGATATTTCCTCGCTTAGCGTGTTCTACCGTCTGTATCATGGAGAATGCACTGAAGAATTGTTTGATCTTATCCCATCCTCTCCCTTCCATACCAGAACCACGCGTACTGGCTTGCGGAGTCACAGCTTCGTAGTGTGGAACAGTTTACCATCGGCAGTGTGGTCACTTTGCCGCGCCAGAATTAAAAAAAAAATACACCCAAATGTCACACACATAGTCGTGACCCCACACTAGGTAAAACCTGTATCGTAGGCATTAAGAACTACGAGGGACTATGGTGCACCAAAACCCCGAACCGAAACAAATATATGTCTCCAAAACATTTGTCTCGATGCGGAAATCGAACCCACGGCCGTTTCACAGCCGACTACTCGCCACGGAGGCGCCACGTGTTTCATGATTATATTGCATATCGATTTCACCACCGATTATAGAGAAATGATTATTTTGTTTGAATTAAAATTTTAAGAATATAATTGATATAAAATCAATTTCAGGTCGATTTTATTGCGCAGTTAGATGATATATCAGAGTCTGAACACAATTTTTCGGGTATTGATCTTCCCGAATATGTTAGAGCTTTGCAGGACTTTGGTACATTTAATAACAATTAATTTCTATTAAAAATGTTAAACAAAATTTTGGCGTCTTTTTACAGGCATCTTATGCTGTAATAGATCTTTACACTAAAAATGTAAGTAAAATTAATTTCTCAGATTTAAGAAATTAGATAAAATTTTTGAGTTGATGCAATTTTATTCGACCTTACTGACCTTAGACTGGCATTGTTTGACGTTATGTTAATATGTATACCACAATAAAATATTAAATGCAAACCCTACAGCGGCTCATAATGTATCTGACAGAAGGCAATCATCATTTACATATGTATGAGAATTCAGATGTAATAAAGTGATTAAACCTATGCGATATCTTGGAATGTTATAATGCCAAAATTACATACAACCTTACCGTCATGCAATTAGGAATCTAATTGGCGTACCAATCGATTTGTGTGACAAATATTGGTTTAAATGCATTATTGCACACGACACGGAAATTAGGAGATCCTGAGATGCAATAAAGCTGTTGGAAACCACGTAGCTTCAAGAGGTCGCAACTCTACCAACTAGTTTCATCCTGAATTAACCTCTAACTCCATGGCATTAACGTTCCATTTTGATAAAAAAATACTTGCATTCAGACGTCGTATTCAAAGTTGATCGGCTTCAATCAATTTAAATATTTAATTCAGCAATAGTAGAGTCGAATTTAGTAAATTAGGAACACGAAAGAAATGTATATTTTTTCTGCGTGAATATCTCTTTCAAAACCAGCGTGATATCATGAATTCGTGAGTTTTTTATTGCAACATTTGGTTTGAAACAAAATTTTCTGCTGTTCCCGCTCAGTCTGAATAAATAGAAAGAAACACTATCACCCATTTCTCTATAAAATAAATGATTTGTTTTGATAGATATTCTAGAAAAGGACAGCTGAACAAAAAATATAAAAAAATTGCAAATATACTAGCTATCTGTTCTAGCAGGTGTATCTAACGGTAGGCATCGGCTTTGCTGTGCCCTGGCATTGAAGTCTATTTGCGGCGGTGTCTACTTACCATCAGGTGGCCCGTCTGCTCGTCTGCCTATCAAAGCACTTAAAAAAAGCATGTTTAAAACGATACACTGTTCTATAAAGAGATGTTCAAATGTCCATTAGTCTGGACCTTTCTCAAATATTGGAGCCGAAATTAAATTTCACAATTTTCAGCACATCCTTGACAAAGCATTTTCAAACTCACTGAACATTTTTGAGTGAATGAGTTCGTTATGAAAACAAATTTTGTAATCAATCATTGAAGGAAAAATATAGTTATATCTATTAGAGTATTGTAGCCAAAAGAATATGGAACCCTTATAACTAGCGTTTTTGAATGATTTCTTTATGATTGATGTGATAACGATTTCTTTGAATGATTTTTCTAAAAGAAATATTAGTTTTTATCAAAAAATCAAGAGAAAGTGGTTTAAATAAGTTTGAACTATTTTAGAATTGGAATATTTGCGGCTACACGCCATTTTGAATTTAACAACTGCGGAAATAGGGTTTTTTCACAATATCTTCAAGAAGTGCTGTAAAATAGAAACATATTTACATATTACTACATGTTGCCCGCGTGGAGGTTATTTTTGGAAGACAATATTTTGCTAACCCTTAGGAAGTGTACATTTTTCCGGGATCAAAGTAGTCCATGTCATTTTCTGAACCCTTAAATGCCACTATGCAAAAAATCATGTCGATTCCTTGCTCTGTGAAAAACTAAACGATTTAAAAAGTTTTTAAATTTTTTATTTAATTTTATTTTTATTTTATATTTTATTTTATATTTTATTTTATATTTTATTCACAGCAAGTACACTGACTTCAATAAAAAACAAATTATGCGTTCTACAATAATTCATACATATTCTCTGGATAAATTACACACTAAAAAAGTACAGTAACGTAATAACGGAAGTAGACAAAAGAAACAGAATTTTCAATTTTTTTCTAAGCCAAATAAAATATACCAAATAAACTGATTTTCAAACGAGAACTTAATCACGATTTCAACCCTGGATGACACCGGATTCTCACCCAACATTGCCAACTAAAGTATGAACACTATTAGTAAAGATCACACTTTCAACAGCTGAGTCCAAAGAGCCACGAATCAGATCACGCTGCAGTGGATTGAAACCAAAGAAAAAACGCAAATCATGCGAAGTTGTCAAAAGCATTGGCGGGTAATATTTCAGTTGTTCACCTTCATCAAATATCTGTGTTTCTATCGAAATGACGTTCCATTATAGGGCTCAGTGACAGGCGCAAATTCAGATAATCCTCGACGTCGTAAATAATAGAAAAAGATTGTATTGTTGAGGGGAAAGACTTTTAATTTGATAGGTTTGCTGTTTTATTTATGAACTTGTTTCGATGGTTTTCGGAGGTAATGGCTAATAAAGTTATCACTTAAAACTTACCGCTGTCTTTTCATTTTAGGTTAGTATTGAGATGAAGAGAAAACAATCCTTGCGTACTTAATAATTATAATAATTAAATAACACCCAACAGTAACACACATAGCCCCGATCCCACTCTAAGATACTTGGAGTCTTGTGTCGTGGGTATCAGAGATTACGAGAGATTTTCGGTCTCACAAAACCCAGATCCCGATATCTGTCTGTCACAAACATTTGTCCCGGTGTGAGAATCGAACTCACGGCCTCTCGTTTCACAGCCGGCTACTCGCGTACTGCGCCACGGAGGCTGTCGAGGCACATTTGTATTAATATGTTTAACGTCTTAGGCGCTTTTAGTCAATTTCTGAAATTATTTATTTATTTACACTTTATACGTACATTTAAAAGTAAAGGTGGACTTAATGCCTGAGGCATTCTCTTGCAGTCGAACCTTGGGTGATGCAGAGATAGAATGAATTAGGTGTGCAAATGTAATTTAGACCTACTAGAGATATTTTAAATGCTGCTAAGTAATAAAACTTAATATTAAAATACTAAAGGTATTTTTTTTTATCTAAATAGGCTTGCGTTTGACCACTATCTCGCCTGATGGTAAGTGGTAATTAATAAATATACATACATATACATATACACTCACGCCTGTAATCCCCGAAGGGGTAGGCAGAGGTGTAACCAGTACACCCACTTTTCGCCGAATTTCGGTCCCATAATGTGATAGGGGGCGAGCCTATCGCCACACCGGGCACCATTCCAGACTCCGGGTTAATACTGAGTATTTCTAGGTAGAAAAACCCAATATCACTTTACCCGACCCGGGGATCGAACCCGAGACCTCAGCGCAGCAATCGTAACGCATGCGCAATTACAACTACGCCACCGAGGCAGTCAAAATAAATATAATAAATATTAATAAAAAATAAAATAAATAGTAATAAATATATACGTCGCATAGATACATACAGGGTGTGGCGTAATGCTACGCGGCACCGCGCAGGGGCGATTCCGGCTGCAATTCTAGCACTCCGTACTCTCAGGTACTGACTGACTGCCTTATCTGACTGCCTCGGTGGCGCAATTGTTATGCGTATGCGTTACGACTGCTGTGCTGAGGTCTCGAGTTTGATCCCCGTGTCGGGTAAAGTGATATTGGGATTTTCTATCTAGAAATTCCTCAATATTAGCCCGGAGTCTGGAAAGTGTGCCCGGTATGGCGATAGGCTCGCCCCCTATCACATTATGGGACCGAAATTCGGCTAAAAATGGGTGTGCCGGTTACACCTCTGCCTACCCCTTCCGGGATATGCGTGAGTGTGTAAATTTAATATGTTCAATGTACAGTAACCGGATATCGTATTTGCTCTGGAAGCCACCACAAGTCCCTTTGTTCCGACCCATTGAATACATTGTCGCCGACATTGTTATTGTTATAGAATAAAAGAACACACAATTTGAGAATTTTGGAAATTTTAATTTCGAATTTCTCTTTAGTTGGGTACGTAGTTTGATTTGCAAAATTGCTATAAAAAGACAATGATGTATGATGTCACATGACTAAAATCTTTTTAGGACTATTCATATAACACTTTTACATCAATTTTAGGAAATTCACTCACACGAGATATTTCCTGGTTATATACTCCAAATTTTACAGACACTCACTGGTACGCCTTCATTAATTCATTCTAAAATCAAAAAAAGAATCATTTTGAAATCAAACAAAGATTCATTTTTAAATCAAACATAAAAACAAATAAGAATCGGCGTACAGATCCAATATCCCGCCTTTGTTTCAATACAGACTGGAAATCTTACGTTCTATAATAAAAGGAGCTTACCTCTAGATCATCCGGCCTTACCGAGCTGCCTTGCGAATTCATTTTGTTAATCCGAATGAAGAATTGTTAGAATAATGTATAGCTCGTGCTGATTAACGCTTTGCTGCGAATTGCTTTGATATTGTGTTAACTCCTGTTAGAATTTTAGTTTTAATAATAATTATCTATATAAAATAAATTGCGACTGTGGTCTCCCCTATATAGATCAAATAAAAATAATATAGGAGCCGACGGAAATAACATAAAGCTAACGTAAAACACCGAGTTTGCAGTTGCTCAACATTCAGAAAAAGGCTCCACACGTTATCTTTGATTTGACAAACCACAAATCCTTGCCAAAGAATATCGATTCCTACATAGGATGATTCGCAAGGCTGTTGAAATTAAAAATCATCCAAATTTCAATAGAGAAGATGGTTGGAAGCTAGCACCAGTGTGGGGTCCAATTATACATTGAAATAAATTGGAACACAAAAGACAAGCTGCCAGACCTAAATATACTGTGACCTCTTTCGGTTAAGATTAGAATACGCGAAGTAAAATTTAATATCAACCACATGGAGGGTAGAAACGTTGTACTATACTTTTGTGACCGTATACAACTCAGTCCGCCCTGTGACTATGAAGACTGTAAAGCTTTCGAAACGTCGAGTTAAAAATGCAAAATAAACCACGATAAAATCCGTAAAATTAGTTTTATTTCAATGTATAATATTCGTGTAAACATAAGAAACTATTATAACAATTTATGTTAATACGTAAAAAGAAATATAAGAGAGTGGAGATTTGGAATTGTAGATAGCTTATAAATAAATAAAATAAATAACACCCAAGAGTCACACACATAGCCCCGATCCCACATTAAGATACGAGTCTTGTGTTGTGGGTATTAGGGACCTAGTGAGATGGACCCTCTCACAACTCCCAGACCCTGGAAACAAATATCTGTCTGTCACACAAACAAACATTTGTCCCGGTGAGGGTTTTTTTTATACTGGCACGTCAAAGTGACCACTCTGCACCTGGTGGTAAGCGCAGTGCGGTCCCATTAGAGTATCGAGTAGCGAGAGACAGTCTATCCCCCGCTACTCAACACAATCATGCCAGCCTGCTTCTTCACACTAAGCCATGGGCAAGAAGGTGAAGAAGAGGTCGAGGGTCTATTGTAGAGTACTCAGAAGGCCGCAAAACGGCCAAGCAACGTACCCCAACTTTAGACCCCCGACAAAAACCGGATGTACTGGCTGATCCCGGAACGCGACACACTTGCGTGTGCCACTATGGTGGGTTTTACACCCTGTGTACGGTGGTTGCTATCCGGGCGGATATGAATATCCTACCACCAGCCAATCGAATCGAACCCACGGCCTCTCGTTTCACAGCCGGCTACTCGCCAACAGCGCCACGGAGGCTGTCTAGCTCAAAAATAATGTACACTATTATATGTTATAAATTCTTTTAGAATAACATCAAAGTCCTATTTAAGGTGAATACCTTAAACGGCACATAAACGATGATCACCACTGTATTGATTAATTAAATGATCACGGCTACGCACCTCAGTGCCCACCGTTAACAATTCCATGTCAGGTTGTACCAAATACCAATTAGTTGCAAGTGCGCATGGACAGCATAACCCTCAATGCTGAACTGCCACCAGACCAAAAAAACACTTGAAAAGGTAAAACCAAAAAGGATCAAACTTAGCTCAGTGCTGCAGCATATGCTACAGCGCTAATTTTCAGTTTGACCTATTTCGACACTAGGACACATTCTCCCACGTCGAGTTTTATTAGGTTGGCATTATTGTGTCGAGTAGCGAGTGATAGTTGTATCTCGCTATTTGATACACTAACTAGATGGCACTGCGCTTACCATCAGGTGCAGTGTACATAAAAAAACTTAGGCCTAACCAATAGTACGGCCTAGGTTTTTTTTTATGTACATTTTTATGTGCCATCATCGGGGCGAGGGGGATGCTGGGTCGTAAGGCCGGCTAGTCCAGCATAACCGTTTTATTCTTATTCCGCTTGCCCCCGAAGCGGGCGGTAGTAATAAAATGCTTTCCCCGCGGCAACAAAAAAAAAGGCCTAACCAATAGTACAGGGCTCATAATGTTACATTTAGTCTCAGATTCGAATAGATATACGTTTATCGATACTATATGTAACGTAAGACCCATAGTAAAAAGTATTATTCAGTTGTTACCGAATTCTGGAAAATTATCTTTAAGCCTTTAGTCGGATCATTACGAAAATTAATAATATTCGAACCAACACCGCTTATAATTTAATTATACACAGGAGTCATATTAAATAGCGACTCTCGCACCCATACAATAAAGTGCTAAATTACTTGTTAAGTTATGCAAGCCAATATTTTTTATTAACTCATAATAATATCGTTGTTGAACACAACGATATTATCAGGCTAAAATGTACTTACGTCCTACGACTCAGAGATCATTTTGCATTAACCGTGTCTTAATCGATCTGTCTCTAATAAAAGGAAGTTGTAGGTAATTACCCATGTCTGCGTGATATCACACAAGCCGGAAAATACTAACGAAATATATTTAATGAAAAAATCACTAATCACTTCCTTTTCTAACAAATATATAGTCAAAGAATACCTATTTCAATAAATATTTTATGTTGTAGAACCAAAAATTACATATGCCTTTGATACAAATAGTTGCAGAATACACAAATTTTACATATACATACATATACACTCACGCCTGTAATCACCGAAGGGGTAGGCAGAGGTGTAACCAGTACACCCACTTTTCGCCGAATTTCGGTCCCATAATGTGATAGGGGCGAGCCTATCGCCACACCGGGCACCATTCCAGACTCTTGGTTAATACTGAGTATATCTAGGTAGGAAAAACCAATATCACTTTACCCGACCCGGGGATCGAACCCGAGACCGCAGCACAGCAATCGTAACGCATGCGCAATTACAACTGCGCCAACGAGGCAGTCACAAATTTTAGGATTGATTTTTTTGATTCTTCACTAACAGGTCAAAGCTCTAAAACGCCCAGTAGTTTTCAATAAACTTCATTATATTTAATACTATAATATTCCATTAAATATTATTTCAAAATTTCAGGAGCAAAATTTTGGCCCAAATTCTCGACTTGAAAGCACGAACTCAGCTGCGCTACGAAAACGTAGCAGTTACGTAGCAACCACATCCGTAGCAGACGTGGCGTAGCAGATACAAATTGTATTACGCTACGAATGTGTCATATTTTATTTATCTAGAGTTTAAATTTTAACTTATGATTTTAAATGCTGAAATTATTAATTGCAGGTGCATTCAGGTTGCGAATAATTGGAGTAATAAAAGACGGATTGAGGGGATTATTCGTTTATTATAATATTTTTTGTGACTATAATCACTCAAAGCTCCGCGGTAATCGTAGTTGTTCTGAAATAGTACATTTTAAAACTATATATTTCTTAAAAAACCGTCTTGGTTAATAATGGCTTGCATCAATTTTGTTCATTGACTGCCCCGGTGGCGCAGTTGTAATTGCGCATGCATTACGATTGCTGTGCTGAGGTCTCGGGTTCGATCCCCGGGTCGGGTAAAGTGATGTTGGGTTTTTCTACCTAGAAAAACTCAGTATTAACCCGGAGTCTGGAATGGTGCCCGGTGTGGCGATAGGCTCGCCCCCTATCACATTATGGGACCGAAATTCGGCGAAAAGTGGGTGTACTGGTTACACCTCTGCCTACCCCTTCGGGGATTACAGGCGTGAGTGTATATGTATGTATCAATTTTGTTTTGAATATACAACCAACATGCATGCAGACTCTGCCGTTCAATTACATATACAAAATCTGCGTATCTGCCAAAACAGTCAAAATATTTACAGTGATATCATCAAAGCCAATATTTGCCCAAACAAAAGGATATGGCACATTCGCCGAACAAACAGGCGTATTCCGTAGAAACACGCGCACACATAAATCAATTTCATTATTCCGATAGCCTTGAACGCCGTCGGTACATAAAACTGTGGTTAACGTTTACCATAAACTCGGGATTTTATGTGGTTAGAAAACGGAGATATGATTAATAGGCTCGAGGTTAATGACCATATAATCTTCGTATACAGGATGTTACATATTGACAGCCTCTGTGGCTGTGGAACGAGAGTCCGTGGATTTGATTCCAACACCGGGACAAATGTTTGTGTGACAGACAGATATGTCTCCGGGGTCTGGGTGTTGTGAGAGGGTGCGTCTCTCTAGGTCCCTGATACTCACAACACAAGACTCGTATCTTAGTGTAGGGTCGGGGCCTATGTGTGTCTGTGTGACTGTTGGGTGTTATTTATTATTTATTTAATCATAAAACCAAGTTAAGGTGTTTAGTGGGAGAGCTAAGCGTAGCATTGTGTAAAGAAGTTTTTCAGGCCGGCATGAGTGCATCGAGTAGCGAATACGCATGCTGGGACTAAGGCCGCATTTGAAATGAGCATATAATTTATATTATTTCATAGACTATTAAAGCTAGTTGTGTTATTGTGTGTGTGTGGCGCAGTTGTAATGGCGCATACGTTACGACTGCTGTGCTGATGTCTTGGATTCGATCCCCGGGTCGGGTTAAGTGATATCGGCTTTATCTATATATAAATACTCAGTATTAGGCCGGAGTCTGGAATTGAGCCCGGTATGGCGTCAGGCTCGCCCCCTATCACAAAATGGGACCGTAATTAATTCCGAAAAAGTGGGTGTACTGGTGACACCTCTGCCTAACCCTTTGGAGATTACAGGAGTGAATGTATATGTAACTTGTATAAACTAAAACAAAATCTCAACCAATTTTTACCCTTCATGACATGATATCAGCTTAAAACAGATTTAACCAACCCTTAATAACCGGCCTCAGGAAACATAATCCTGTAATTATCTAACAAAGTTGCGTGCAATTTACAAAGCTGTTAGATTATAATTGGAGCATTCGAGTCCAAGGTGGACAAAAGCTTTAGTAAATGTAGAGGACGCGGGGCGAAGTAGCATCATTAGATTTTAAAGCTTTTTGTAAATCCAGGTTTTTAGCTAAATGATTAATGAGTCAAGGCCAAGACTTCTTGGTGTATTGGCACGACTGAGAAGTCTTGAATTTCATATTCGATAAGATCAAGTTTGGAATAAAAATACATAAATAAAAAAGGACAAATCTATATTTAGAGTAGAGCCACGCTGTAGACAAATATGTCTACAGCATGAATGGGCCGGCTCGACCGGGGTAGTACCACTGTCTCACAGAAAACCAACGTAAAGTGATAGTTTACTGCCGCGTTTCGTATGGTAAGTGAGATAGAGGATAGAGATAACCGGAGGCCCAGATTCCCCCTTCCCTTCCCTAATCTCTATTCCTGTCCTTTAAGGCCGACAAAGCATATATGATACTGTCGGTATTGTGGATGTTCATGGGCGGTGGAGATCACTTAACATCAGGTGACCTACTGGCTCGTTTGTCGAATTATACTACAATAAAAAAAACATTAGTATTAAAAAATGAAAATGTTGGTATAGACAATAAAAGTAAATTCTTTGTGTCCATGTATTTTATTCTATATCTGAGATTAATATATTTATTAATCGCATATTATTCATTACGAGAGTAAAAGAGACAAAATATTGATAAGGTTTTTTTTTAATTCTGGCACGGCAAAGTGAGTACACTGCACCTGATGGAAAGCGCAGTGCCGTCCAGATAGAGTATCAAGTTGCGTATCAAAATATGTAGATAATTCATGGACCCATATTTATGATACACTTTACTTACGAATTTATTAAAAATCATAAAAACTGCCTCGGTGGCGTAGTTGTAATTGCGCATGCATTACGACTGCTGTGATGAGGTCACGGGTTCGATCCCCGGGTCGGGTAAAGTGATATTGGTTTTTTCTATCAAGAAATTCCTCAGTATTAGCCTGGAGTCTGGAATCTATCACATTATGGGACCGAAATTCGGCTAAAAGTGGGTGTGCCGGTTACACCTCTGCCTACCTTTTCCGGGATTATATGCGTGAGTGTATATGTGTAAATTTCATATGTTCAATGTACAGTAACAGGATATCGTATTTGCTCTGGAAGCCATGGGGATTAGAGGCGTAAGTGAATGTATGTATAAAAAAATAATAATTATGAAATGCTATACATTATTTATTAAGAGCGAGAGGGAGACCTATAACACGTTGGGAGGACGAGATTAAAACAACAGCGGGACCAAACTGGAGACAAGTAGCACAGGACAGAGACAAATGGGCATCATTGGAGGAGGCCTTCACCCACTGTGGGGTTCTTGCAGAATAGATAAGGGAAAAAATTTAAATTAAAACATATGTGATAAAAAAAAAAACTACTAAGTATATAATTAAAAAGATAGAAAACTAACATAGAAATTAATGAATACTAACCTTACATATAAGAAAACTGTAAATTATTTTTTTGCAAGAAATATAACGGCTTTTTTATTTATTTATTTATTTTATTTATACATTATTTAGATTTAGTCAATATTTTTTAATCTACCGCCTGTTCGGAATGCAGTTTCGCTATAGAAGAACAGACAAGAAACTCTAGCGTTGCTCTTTTCAAACACCGGTTAACAATATTTGCTAACATTAGATTATACCAGCTCAATGTATGTTAATTAAGTTACCTTATTGTAATATTGTGAAAAATATTACAAGACTTATTGCCGCAAATGACCGTCGCGAGAGAGATAATCTCGATTTCTGGAATCAGTTGGTGCTTATTGGTGCTTAGTGCTTAGGTCTTCGGCTCTAATTTAGTTTATCTTAGTGCGGATTTAAATCTCTTTTTTTTATAGTATAGTCTGACAAACGAGCCAGTGGGTCACCTGATGTTAAGTGATCTCCACCGCCCATGAACATCCATAATACCGAAAGTATCATGTATGCGCTGTCAGCCTTATAGGACAGGAATAGGGGTTAGGGAAGGGAAGGGGGAATCTGGGGCTCCGGATATCTCACTTACCATACGAAACGCGACAGTAAACTGTCACTTTACGTTGGTTTTCTGTGAGACAGTGGTACTACCCCGGTCGAGCCGGCCCATTCATGCTATAGACAAATATGTCTACAGCGTGGCTCTACCACTTCAAAACTTCCACTTCTTTTGCACACCTAAACTCATCAAACTGATCTACCAACATCTCCCTTTTTCTTTTTTTTTTTATTGCCTTGATAGGCAGACGAGCAGACGGGCCACCTGATGGTAAGTAGTCACCGCCGCCCATAGACTTCTGCAATGCCAGGGAACAGCAAAGCCGCTGCCAACCGTTAACCGTTACCGTTTTCTATCTGAGAACTATTTGAAGGCTATTTTTAGTTCACTTTAACTCCGTATTACAATTTGTAACACGGTTTTCAATTTCACGCGAGAATACAGCGAATAATACTTTCACAATAACTGAACACTCGAGAACTGGTTCGGTGTTGTCCATTTTTAAAATGGATAGGAAAGGAATAGAATGTTCTCGAATATTGAACTACGTTGTGGCTATTTCAAAACATTACTCTAAAATGAAAAAACGGGAAATTTTTACTATATTGTTTTAAGAGGTTATATAAAATTCTGGGTTCCCTATTGAAAACCAACGCTCAATATGGGGTAGCCTGTACTGCAGTGTGAATGGTGCGTATATTATTATGATTGTAATATGTTTCTTTCTTTTTTATACGTGTTAGTTCTTTAAGTACCAACAATAAAAAACCTTTTCTTTCTTTCTTTTCAAATTAGCAGTTAGCTGTAGCTAGTTAGGAATGGCACGAACTTCCGAGACGAAAGTCGTAGGTTCGAATCCAGCCCAAATGGCATACACCTCTGACTTTCAACTAAATTTGCTTGTGTATTCATTGTATATGCTGGTGGTACGATATTCATATCCGCCCGGATAGCGACCACCGTAAACAGGGTGTAAAACCCGCCATAGTGGCACACGCAAGTGTTTCGCGTTCCGGGATTAGGCAGTGTACATCCGGTTTCTGTCGGGGATCTAGAGTTAGGGTACGATTTTTGGCCGTTTTGTGGCTTTCTGAGTACTCTGACACAAGACCCTCGACCGCTTCTTCACCTTCTTGCCCATGGCGTAGTGTGTCAAAGCAGGCCGGCATGATTGTGTTGAGTAGCGGGGGATAGATCGTCTCTCGCTACTCGATACTCTAATTGGACCGCACTTCACTTACCATCAGGTGCAGTGTGGTCACTTTGCCGTGCCAGTATAAAAAAAATAAGAAGCTACACAGCAGGACGGCATGATTATGTTGAGTAGTGAGGGATAGATTGTCTCTCGCTGCTTGCTATTCTAACTGAACGACACTGCGCTTACCATCAGGTGCAGTGTGGTCACTTTGCCGTGCCAGGATAAAAAAAATCGTTTGTTTTAACGGCGAAGGAAAACATCGAGAGCAAAACTGCATACATAAGAATTCTATATAAGAATATCAAAATGAATTCTATCAACCTAAATTAGGCCAGCTTGGTGGAGTAAGGCCTAAATCCTCTTACTAATAATCAAATTGTCTAATAAATACAAAAACCATAAAAAGCTGCATACCAGGCGTCTAAAACATTAGCTTTAACCGGTTCTTATATGGAGCTGCCGACATTCCAATCATCAAGGTCATTGACTTGTCCTTAAAAAGATTAGTAGGTACACACTGATCTAATAAAAAACCTAATATTTATCACGACAAAACGGCAATTTCTCTTCGTTACAAATTAAATGTAAATATTAATAATGGAAGTTAGAACGGTACAGCCCAGGCGAATAATGAAATAAACATGAACATCTAATATTAACAGAAGAAACGCCGCACCAATTAACTCTGTATTCTTTGTGGACATTGCTTTTTCTCAGCCTACATTGCAAACTGGTCCCGAAACTCGACTTACGAAAATGAGTTTGTATGATATATATACAGCTAGTGTTGTGCATCGAAATATAATCTGTATATATAAAAGAAGAAACTGACTGAATGACTGACTGATCGATCAACGCACAGCCAAAACGGCTGGGGTTAGAGACTTGAAATTTTGACAGAAGGTACCTTTTATGACGTAGGCATCCACTAAGAAAGGGTTTTTGGAAATACCATAAGGGGGTAAAATAGGGGATGAAAGTTTGTATGAAAATCAGTCATTTTTGAAGTTAAATTCATGTAAATTTGTATTTGGCCATTTAGTTAAAAATAAAAAATATATGTTTCAGGATTTTTGGAAATTCCGCCCCTAAAGGAGTAAAATAGGGATGGAAGTTTGTATGAAAATTCGTCATTTTTTAAGTTAAACTCATGAAAATTGGTATTTTGTATTGTGTACTTTTTCTCCTGAACATGACTTCCACGCGGGCGGCGCCGCGAGCAACAGCTAGTAATTGTATAAATTAAATGCTGTTCGTCAGTAACTTGCTGGAGGTAGATATCGACCACCGTACACAGGGTGTAAAACCCGCCATAGTGACACACGAAAGTGTGGTGCGTTCTGGGATCAGCCAGTGTACATCCGGTTTTTGTCGGGAGTCTAGAGTTGGGCTACGATGTTTGGCCGTGTTCCGGTCTTCTGAGTATTCTGACACTAGACCCTCGACGGCTTCTTCACCTTCTTGCCCATGGCGTAGTGTGAAGAAGCAGGCCGGCATGATTATGTTGAGTAGCGGGGATAGATTGTCTCTCGCTACTCGATACTCTATTACTAAACTCTCGTCCAGACATTGCGCTTGCAAGCGCTTTTTACAAGTGAATCACGGCGAACACTGTTGTGTGTAAGAAGTGGTTTTGTGCCCGTAAAGTCACCAAACTATCCAACGTAAGACCAGCACTGGTAATTTATACCAGTACACACTGAGTTGAGGCCGTATTTGTTATAATCATGTTGATTTTTTAGTTTGTTACTTAGTTTTAATTTAATTTAACTTACTGTCTGTTGCTTATGTGTGTGGGCAGTTTGCTGTGCCAGGATAATAAAAACTGCTGGAGAATAACTAACAGTTGTAGAATAACAATAGTGCACATTTATAGAGTCTACTCACTTGTGATATTTATCGCCGATTTTTTTTTTTTTTTATTTATTTGGGAAGCTTACGGCTACATTTACAAATTAGGTTAAATATATAAGTAGATATATGCCAATTACAAGCTACCACATGTAGGAAGAATACAATACAAACATCAATAAACTTATACACACAACACAATCATAACAATAAATTTGGCTCATTCGTTAAGATATTTTTGATTTGGTGCGTGCTACTGCAAAATAAGTAAATTTTTTCATTATGGTTTAACTTATTAAATAAACGGAAAACTCTTGGTAAATAACTATTGCATCGATAATTAGTGTGGCAGAATGGAATGTGGAGCAGATTGATGGATTTAGAAGCCTTTAGGAACCTATGTTTTTCAGAGGACACTTACAAGTTGGCCCGCTTGATTTCTTCCAACTTATTCATAAGCGTCTCAGCATAGGTATTACTAACCTCTGTTTCCTATCAGATAGTGATACTCTCATCGAATCCCTTTATGATTAAGACAAAATTGTTTTCACAACTTATTTTCTATAATAGCTTGTCTCGCGAACTCCGTTTTGCCTTAAAATTATATTTGTCCCGGCCCGTCTACCCCGCGAGATATTTTTTTCGGAATAAAAAGTAGCTCATGTTATTCCGGAATAATGTAACTTTCCATAGGCGATATTTTAATCGGTTCAATAGTTGGAACGAAGTTCCTTATCGCGCGTTGTGAAAGAGGGCTAGACGGAAAAAATTCTTACGAAAAGTTGTCACGACACTTTTATATTGGAACGTTTTTAAATGTATTTTAACAGCTGTCATTATGTTTATATGTAATTTTCTTAGAGTATTTAACACTGGAGACGCCATTGAGCGCTTACCCCGTTTGACAAATGTAAGAGCACGGTGCTCATACACGTTCTATAAAACTAGTTGCGCTTCGTGATCCGCCACTAAAAAAGTGACATCACGAGCGAATTGAGCTCCCTCAAAATGCCTGCCTGTAGCGGTATTAACATGTAAAAATAGATCTGACACATCAAACTTACAAAAATACAACATTATTTTTCACCTGGGCGTATTTTTTTAAAGTAATATTATCCTTAAAAGCAACAAAACATATAATTTCTAAAAATTATCATCGGGTAATAAATGTTGCCAGGTTAAACTTTTAGCCACAGTAGTGCAAAATTTATTTGCATTCAATATCTTAAAAGCAAGTTGTTTTTTTAATATTCTATTTTAACTAGATGTTGCCCGCGGCTCCGCCCGCGCATTTTAACATTTTAACCTTCTATATTTTGCTATCCCACTTTTGCTATTTTTTCGAGATAAAAGTGGTCTTTGTAATTTTCTGATCCCTAAACTGCCACTATGCAAAAAAGCATGTCGATCCCTTGCTCTGTGAAAAACTAAACTATCCAATGGGAACTGTACATTTCTCCGGGATAAAAAGTAGCCTATGTGCTTTTCCAGACTCTAATCTATCTCTGTGCCAAATTTTAAGTAGATCCGTCCAGCCGTTGTAGCGTGATTGGATATCAAACAACCATGCATCCATCCAAACATACGCAATTATAATATTAGTAGGATTTCTTTATTTATGCTTCCTAAACTTAATTTTTAATTTAAAAATATTAGGAGAGTTGACATATTGACTAAGTTTACAATTTCATAAACTTTATTACACTGTCATTTTTTGTGGTTTACGTGGTAACACTGTCGTTTATGCAAGACTCAAATAGTGTTGTAGATAAACTTATAAAGGTTATCGATAAAATTACTAATCCATCTGGACTGTCTTCTAAACACATACTTTTAATGTAAATAGATCTAACACATTAGGAATGTCACAAAATATACCAAAACCAGAATAAAGTATTTATCAAAAAAATGTGATCCTAAAAATGTATCCGGTATATTTAAAAAATATTTAGGTATGAATTTTGGCGCCATTCATTTATTACGTAAGATGATGTAGGGGGGAGTCGATCATGTCTAACTTTTTCTTACAAGGGGTGGGAGGGAGTCTCAATAGTTCTTACGTAAGATCACACAAATGCGCAAAGTTAGGATTATACTTTGAAAAATCGCGGGCCATGCCTATAATTTTAAAAACATGCAACTTAGATTTTTTATATTTCACCCGGTTCCGGCTTGACGTCGACTTTTGGGACATTCAAGATCTATAATTAGTGTAAGATAAGATTGTCTCGGTAGCTCAGTTGTATCTGCATACGCGGTATGACCTCTGTGCGTGAGGTCGCGGGTTCGATACCACGGTCGGCTAAAATGATAATAGATTTTTTATCTTTATACTCAGTATCAGCCCGGCGCGGTCTGGAATAGTATCCGGTGTGGCGATAGATTCTCCCCCATCACTTTATGGGACGGTAATAAACTCTCCGAAATGTACACACCTCTTACACCTCTACCCGCCGATTCGGAGGTTACAGGTGTGAGTGCTTACTTATGTATGCATACTATCTTAATATAATCTTAATATTATAATACCATCGGGTGCAGTGTGGTAAGTTAAAGGTGCCATGATAACAAAAAATCTAAATCGACATATTATGATTCTTCACGAGTTAATAAAATCATCTAATACATTTAGATCTGCCTGACTAATATTAGACTGCCTCGGTGGAGCAGTTGTAATTGGGCATGCGTTACGACTGCTGTGCTGAGGTCTCGGGTCCGAACCCCGGGTCGGGTAAAGTGATATTGGGCTTTTCTATTTAGAAATTCTCAGTATCAGACCGGAGTCTGGAATTGTGCTCGGTATGGCGATAGGCTCGCGCCCTATCACATTATGGGTCCGTAATAACTTCGGCGAAAAGTGAGTGTAATGGATACACCTTTGCTTACCCCTTCGCGGATTACAGGCGTGAGTGTATATGTATGTACATTTAGATCTCAGTTGCAGGCCAAAATTAGATTTTAGGATTTAGCTGTAAAATTAGCACTCGCTTGATGTGAATTGTTGTTTTCAATAGAGGACGCCACGCGTGCCCAGCAGTGGGTCGATGAATATGTACACAGTGTACGTATACATGACAACATTATTTTTATTATCATTAAGGTGCTTGCGTAATATTCGATGTTTTTAATATAATTTCGCTGTATACGAGTACAACTAAAACGATTTTTTTTATCCTGGCACGTTAAAGTGACCACATTGCATCCGATAGTAAGCGCAGTACTGTCCAAGTAGACTATCAAGTAGCGTGGACAAACATCCCTCGCAAAGTGACACAATAATTTCAGTCAGTCAGAAGCTTCTTCCCAGTACGCTTAATAAAACCGGGAATACAGGAAGTAGGGAACACGTGCGCTGGCAAACTTTTCCACGACTTGATGGTGCGGCTAAGATACAAATTCGCGAACTTCTTGGTTCAGGCCAGGGTAATAGACACCACGGTGCCAAGCCGGTACGCGTTACAGACGGTAGAACATGCTAAGCGAAGAAATGTCCCAGGGCAGCTGTAGCAGCTCTAAGCTGTTGGTCACGTCTGCATCATTCATAATGCGGATGGCCCGTCGCTGCAATCCAGATTAACCATCGAGCAAGCAATTATCGGAACCATAACAGAGTTGGAAGCAGTATTCCATTCCCGGCTGTACCTGCGCTTTATATTAGCATCACGCTAATATACGCTAACCGGGCGTTAGAAATCGCCGCCGCAAAATGAAATCCGATATTTATACCTTAAGATCCTAACATCATTCTGCAGTGTCATGGGAACACCCTGAAAGTGGAGACTGGAGAAAAGGGGGATTTGTGGCATGAAAACGCGCACACCTATGTTTGCCTGGCGTTGAATTCAATCCTATTCCTGATATCCTGCGAAAATATGAGATCTAGAGTCTGGTTGAGCTCAAATACAAGATCCTCGCGTCTCCGCATAGTGACCGCCCGGCATCCGGCTACTAGGCAGATGCTAGAGGGATGTAATAGCATAATATGCCTCCATGGATTGTATGCCTTTTCTCTCAAAAACAACTTCCACGCGGGCGGAGGCGGAGTCGGATTCTTAAAATGTTGTTCATTAATAGTAAGATTATTGTTACCTCATTATAACTTAGTCCTAAGTAATGTAACAACAGCTGGATATCCATTTTAAATAAATTAAAGGCGTATTATTTAAAATTCATTTTCTAATTATTTTTTTTTATTTTTGCTTATTTGGCTTGTATTTTTCTCACTATTATTACCTTTATTATCTTTACAGCATTTCTATTAAATTAGAAATATTAATTTACACTTTTTTAACTATACCTCCCTACTTCCCTTTCACGAAATCACACCCAGAGATTGCAAGAAAGCGATAGAAAAGATGATAGACATAAAAAATAATCTTAAAACATTTCATAAATTATAATTGTTTTATTTTATCTATCGATAGATAAGGACAACGCTATCTATACCTCTTATCGACATTGCTACGCTCTACTGTTTTTACACAGTTGTCAATATATGACACTGTAAATACATTAGACACCAAGATAAATTTGTAACTGTGTGCATAAATTTGCCAGTGTTGTATGAAAAGGTGTAGTGTGCGTGCGTAGCGACGTGATTACATTTTGCATTTGTGTGCACATGTTTATTTGTAGGTGTACGAAGCCCCCCACCGACATTGCTGAATTTTTTGTTCGAGATTCGAGCGTAATGGCGTCTCCTTTTGGTTGCCTACTCTAAGGTAATTTACTTGCTGCAGACGTTAATTGAGGTTAAAGTGAGGTGAGTGTGATGTTTATTATTATTTAATATATTTAACCAACCATTCTCGTTTTAATAGGTTTATATATCAATGTTTAATAATAATATTATTATATATTATTAATATATTATTATTAATAATATAATTTTAATATTTTATTTGTTAATAATAAAAAAAATATTATTATAACTTAAAAAAAATAAAATTTTATTACAATTCCTTCACTAATTAATCGAAAGGAACTTCGTTCCATCCGGGTGTCCCTTGACACCTCTCAAGTATTTTTTGATTGTATGCACTACAAATAATTTTACAAACAATCAAATCTCTCCTCTTTATAGTATTAGAGTGGACAAGAACTAACAAAAGATTTTATAAGCTATGTCCGGGCGATTTTACTTTCGACATAAAATCACAACAGAGAACTCTCGAACTCATTCAATTATGGACTGCTTTTAACGGCAGTACGTGTTGGGACAGTTATTACATGGACAGGTGTGAAGGGGAGTGGAGATCCAGAGTTTAAGGTGTGATTCTTAGATGAGTAAAAATAATAAAGGTATTATTTTATAAGGAGTAAGGGCATTGTGGTTTGATGGCTTTAAAGACATCTAAGACAGTATATATGAGCGCCCTTTATAAATATCCGATATATTCTCGATATAAATAAATAAGAGGCTTTGTCTTTAGTGTGGTAACTCACACTAAATGAGTTGGACTGCAAAGGCAGTGTACAGTAGTAGTTTATGGAACAATTCCGAGTTTACTCTGGATAGTATTGAATTTATTATATTATCCTTTAATGTATTTTTAATTTAATTATAGATCGACATATTTGCCACTTAATTATAAACTAATGTCATTTTATATAACATCTTCATTTACTCGGTGGCGTAGTTGTAATTGCGCATGCGTTACGATTGCTGTGCTGAGGTCTCGGGTTCGATCCCCGGGTCGGGTAAAGTGATATTGGGTTTTTCTACCTAGAAATACTCAGTATTAACCCGGAGTCTGGAATGGTGCCCGGTGTGGCGATAGGCTCGCCCCCTATCACATTATGGGACCGAAATTCGGCGAAAAGTGGGTGTACTGGTTACACCTCTGCCTACCCCTTCGGTGATTACAGGCGTGAGTGTATATATGTATGTATCTTGATTTAATTTTGACATTTAAATTATCTAATATTACATTAACTTATTATAATTTTGAATTATTATTTAGTATCAAGTTTGTAATTTATTTGACTTAATAATTCATTTTGTTGTTGAAGTATTTTGTGTCACACTTGTATGCGAATTATGAGGCGGATCATAGAGCACTTAGTATTTGTATCTATTATGTCAACAATATAACCTATGTATCACAAGTGAATAAATGATTATGATACCTTATACAATGTGGGATACGTATGTGGGATACGTCGCAACCACCACTATCAGGCATGGGAAAATTGGTTAGAACCCGGATCTAGCAGTCACTCGGATAAACAGGGTCAGAATATTCTTGAGTCCGGCATAACCATCCAAAGAGAACAGATTTCCCCCGCAGGAATAAAAAGGAGAAAACACTATTAATTTATTGTTTGTTATAAAAGTGGCGAAGTGTTTATATATCTTATCGGACTAATTGGAGTGTGATATTTAAATAATAATTAAATACATCCAACAGTCACACGCATAATCCTGACCCCACACTAGGCCAAAACTGTATCGTGGGTATCAAGAACTACGTAAGGCTACGGTCCCACAACACACATTTTTTTTTGTCTGTCACACACACATTTATCTCAGTGCGGGAATCGAATACAAGGCCTGATATTTTACAGCAGGCTACAATTCCACTGCGGCACAGAAGCTGTGCTGTATCGATTTACTTATTTCCGGATCTTCAAAACGGCTAATAAAAGCGAAGGAGCTATTTTTAAATAATCTAAATATGTTTATAACCTATGGGTTACCCCATGATGAGTTGAGATCCAAGGTCTGGTTGAGCTCAACGACAAGATCCTCGCGTCTCTTCTCAGTATCCGCCCGCCAACCACGAGGCTTACTGCTATAACGCCCATGAACCGTGCTGTCGTCTGCATAGCAATGAATGTTGCCAAGCGACAACATATCATTGATATGCAGAAGAAACAAGGATAATTGTTTTAAAATTCACAAGCTGCCTATATAGTTATTGATACCCACGATACAGATTTGACCTGGTGTGGGCTTAGGACTCTACATGTAACTGTCAGGTGTATTTATAATATTTATAGAAACGAACATCTAACAATTTTCACATATAACAATTTAGTTTCTTTTCTATATATAGTATTCGCGAATACTTAAAAACCCATATATACATACACACGCACTAACGCATGTAATCTTCCAAGGTCTAGGTAAAGGCGTAACCAGTACATTCACATTTCGCGGAGCTTATTACCGTCTTATAATGCCATAAAAAATAGGCAATCAAAACTTTGGAATAACTATTTTTTTTTGAAACAGCGTACATGAAGTAGTATTTTTTTGTTTTTGTTTACTTGACATACATACATATACATATACACTCACGCCTGTAATCCCCGAAGGGGTAGGCAGATGTGTAACCAGTACACCCACTTTTCGCCGCATTTCGGTCCCATAATGTGATTGGGGGCGATCCTATCGCCATACCGACACAATTCCAGCCTCCGGGCTGATACTGAGTATTTCGCGATAGAAAAATCCAATATCACTTTCACCCAACCTGGGGATCGAACCCGAGATCTCAGCACAGAAGTCGTATCGCATATGCAATTACATCATCATCATCATCAGCCGGTGTCAGTCCACTGTTGGACGTAGGCCTCTCCCAAGATGCGCCACTGAGCCCGATTACAACAAGAAACCATTACCTACCAATTTTATTCAGTACGTGATAGTTTTGAAAACAACAAATAATTATTTCTAAAAACATTTTTTTTTAACACCCAACAGTCACACACATACCCCCGACCCCACACTAAGATACGAGTCTTGTGTTGTGGGTATCACGGACTACGAGAGACTTTCGGTCTCACAACACCCAGACCCCGGACACAAATATCTGTCTTTCACACAAACATTTGTCCCGGTGTGGGAATCGAACCCACAGCCTGTCGTTTCACAGCCGGTTACTCGCCAACTGCGCCACGGAGGCTGTCAATTGATTCCATTTATACGTTTTCATCCCTTATGAATGATACTAATTGAATAGACAGATTTTAATTAGATTTGCTCGATCCCTTTTAGAAGCTCCCTTTTTCTAACTGGACAAAACAACCTTCGAAATCTAATTGAGTTGAAATAAATTTGAGGAGCTGAAGTAGATTGTAGCAGTTTACATAGGATGAGATAAAAGTATGCTCCCCAATTCGGTTCTCAAGTTGAGTAACCAAACTTTGACTTCCTTAAGAGCTAGAAGCGGAATTTAAATTCGGAATATAGATATGGCCGGTACGTTATGGTATTATGAAAGACCGAATTAGTACTATACAGTAATATTATTTAGGTCTTTCATGATACTGTAAAAAGTACTGGCCATTAAAATATTTTGTTGTTATTCTTTTTTCACTTTATATACCAGGCTCGCATGAAATGTAAGGAGATATGCCACTCGTGTCCAGAAGGAAATTAAAAATAAATAAAGGAGGGAGTAAAATCATTTTTATTTCACTTTATGTACCAGGCTCCCATGAAATGTAAGGAGATTTGCCACTCGTGTCCAGAAGGAAATTAAAAATAAATAAAGGAGGGAGTAAAATCATTTTTATTTCACTTTATGTACCAGGCTCCCATGAAATGTAAGGAGATTTGCCACTCGTGTCCAGAAGGAAATTAAAAATAAATAAAGGAGGGAGTAAAATCATTTTTATTTCCATAACATTAAAGTTAAAAATAGACCAGTGTTTGAGCTTATGGTACATGACTGGCTAGTTAGTGACTTCTAGGTAGATAAACCTTGCATTTTCATTGAAGTTATACTTGTTTAGGCGCGATATGAATAATAATATATATAATGAATAATAATAATATATTTTATCATCATTTTTAATGAGGCCAAAGAAGTATAACTTCTCACGCGCGTACATAAGTACACACATAATTTTTTTATATAAAAAACATAATTTAAAAATATAGATATATAAACACCCTCCGATGGCGAGGCCTAGGACCCAAGCTACTGGCGGTAAGGGTAAGGAACTTTTGTATCTATTTGACCCAACGCCCAATTGAGAGCCTCTGAAGATGTTCATCGAGGCTCTTTGGTATCAGCTCATTGGCAGAAATGACTATAGCCGAGTCAACATTCCATGTGTCAAGAACCTCGTAAGCCAGATCTAAATATTTGGACATTTTGTTTTTTCAGTTTTAAAGAGGTTATCGTCATGCGGAATGATGACGTCAACAAATATTGCCCGGCGCGCTAATCGATCTCTTAACACAATATCAGGCTGCAATAGTCCTGTCTGTAATAATAGATCGATCCCATAGATAACTTATTGTTATGTATAGATGGGTCTCGGCAAAGTGGGTTACCTATTGATGAGTGATCTCCAATATCCATCGAGTCCATTACTTAAGGGGAGAAATGGGTAAATTTAGCCTGATGAATAAGAAAATTCTTATTCTACACTAGATGTTGCTCCGCCCGCGTGGAGATTATTTTTGGAAGAAAAGGTATACAATGGAGGCATCTTAAGCTATTACACCTTTCTATATTTTGCTATCCCATAGGAAGCATGCATTTTTCCGGGGTAAAAAGGGCCTATGTCATTTTCTGATCCCTAAACTGTCACTATGCTGCACTTTGCTGGTGGTAGGATATTCGTATCCGCCCGGATAGCGACCACCGTACACACGGCGAAAAACCCGCCATAGTGGCACACGCAAGTGTGTCGCGTTCCGGGATCAGCCAGTGTATTTCCGGTTATCGTCGGGGGGCTAGAGTTGGGGTACGATGTTTGGCCGTGCCGGTATTAGCCGGTTCACAGTCGGTTGGAGGCGTGTTGATCCGTCGGCCAGGGAGACCTGTAGAAACGGTTGTACCGCTGGCCGCCCGCGGTACAGTATAGGGGCCCAATCGTGGCTAACCACCACGAGAGGCTGCCCCACCATGCCGCGCATAATCTTGGGTGGGTCCGTCGTGCCGGTTGGTGACCGGATGTGGGGTCCCGGCGGCCTATCCCGGGAGGGTACGGGGGCCCTTCCGTCCGGCGGATCAGCTCACCTCCTCTTGGCTCTATTAGTGGACCGGCGCTTGTTGCGGCCTTCTGATTACTCTGACACTAGACCCTCGACCGCTTCTTCACATCCTCCCCCCATAACTCCATGACAGTGCCTATAAAGAGAACAGGACCTACAGCGGTGCGTAACCCCACCACCGCTTTCACAATGGAGTTCGCTAACATCCGCGGACTCCATTCGAACCTTAATGCCGTCCACCACCATCTTGAGACGGCCCGGCCTGCTCTTCTCTTCCTGACGGAGACGCAGATTTGTAGTCCGACCGATACCACATACTTGCTTTACCCCGGCTACTCACTTGAAGAAAACTTCAGGCCGAGGTCCGGGGTATGCCTGTATGTTCGGTCGGACGTCTGCTGTCGCCGTCTGCGCTGCATGGAGGACCCCTCCTTCTCCACCCTGTGGGTACACGTCGACCTCGGCTCTCAGAGTCGGGTTTACGTGTGCCTTTACAGGTCACACGACGGGGACGTTGAGACAACTCGGCTATTTGATTACATTAGCCAGGCGACAGACGACGCGCAGGAGCAGTTCCCAACAGCGGAATTGGTAGTTCTGGGGGATTTCAACGCACACCATGAGTTGTGGTTGGGCTCCTCCAGAACTGACCATACTGGCAGAACTGCTCATGCATTCGCCTTGACTCATGGCTTGACACAGCTGGTGAACCAGCCTACCAGGATCCCAGATGTGGCGAGTCATGCGCCCTCTCTGCTGGACCTTCTGTTGAAGAGTCACCCGACCGGGTATACGGTGTCGGTTGGTGCTCCTCTGGGGACCTCCGATCACTGTCTGGTTGGGACGTCAGTACCTCGCGCTTTGCCTCCACGTCCCGTGAAGGTCAAGCGCAGGGTCTGGCACTACTCGTCGGCAGATTGGGATGGTATGCGGGATTATTTCGCATCCATCCCTTGGCAGCAGCGCTGCTTTGAGGGAAAGGATACTTCTGCGAGTGCCGACGCCGTTGCCTGCGAGATCAGGCTAGGAATGGAATATTACATTCCTTCCTCTGAGATCGCGGGCAACTGCCGAGGACGCTCCTGGTTCAATCGTGCATGCGCCGATGCTGTTGGTAAAAAACAGACGGCGTATCGCGCTTGGATCAGGGGTCGCGCTAAGAAGGATCCCAATCTCAAGTCCCTCAAAGCAGCCTACAACCGTGCTGCCAAGGCTTGCAAGAGGGAGTATGTTAGAGCGGATGCCCAGCGCGTCTCCAAGATTGGATGTGCTTTGGCCGATCACCCGACAAGCAGTCGTGCTTATTGGAGCTTGGCTAAGGCGGTCCAATCTAATTTCTGTCGCCCTTCGCTGCCACCGCTGAGATATCGTAATGGAACACTGGCCCATAGCTCGCAAGAGAAGGCCGATTTACTGGCAAACCTCTTCGCGGCTAATTCGAGACTCGAGGACTGCAATGCTCCTTTACCACCTACGCTGCCCGGTTGCGGTCACACAATGCCTGATATCCGTATCAGGCATTGTGATGTGCGGCGTGAGCTGCAGTCTCTCGACGTCCGGAAGGCCAGTGGTCCGGATGGTATCCCAGCGCTTGTTCTCAAAAAGTGTGCAGCGGAGTTGTCTCCTGCACTGACGCGCCTATACCGATCGTCCTACCTCTCAGGTGTTGTGCCTGAATCGTGGAGGGAGGCCAATGTGCAGCCGATCCCCAAAAAGGGTGATCGGTCAGACCCTAACAATTACCGCCCAATCGCCATCACCTCAGTGATCTGTAAAGTCATGGAGCGACTAATTAACAGCCAATTAGTTCGTTACCTGGAGGATCACTCGTTGATCAGTGACAGACAATATGGTTTCCGCCATAACCGATCAACGGGTGATCTTCTAGCGTTTGTATTGCATCACTGGGGCGAGGCGATTGACAGGCATGGCGAGGCTCTGGCTGTGAGTCTCGACATAGCCAAGGCGTTTGATAGGGTCTGGCACCGTGGCCTTCTCTCCAAGCTCCCGGCATACGGTCTGCCCGACAACCTATGCAAGTGGATTTCCGGCTTTCTGCATGAGCGTAGAATGCGTGTCCTCGTTGATGGACACGCTTCGCAGTTCATGTCAGTAAATGCCGGAGTACCACAAGGTTCTGTGATTTCGCCCACCTTGTTTCTTCTGCATATCAATGATATGTTGTCGCTTGGCAACATTCATTGCTATGCAGACGACAGCACGGTTCATGGGCGTTATTGCAGCAAGCCTCCTGGTTGCCGGGTGGATACTGAGAGGAGACGCGAGGATCTTGTCATGGAGCTCAACCAGGCCTTGGATCTCATATCATCATGGGGTACCAGGAATCGGGTTGAGTTTAATGCCAAGAAAACCCAGGTGTGCGCGTTCTCGTGCAAGAAGTCTCCGTTTTCTCCAATCCCCGTTCTTCAGGGTGTTCCACTAGCAATGCGGAATGACCTTAGTGTCCTAGGTATGGATATCCGCTGCGATCTTAATCCAAGGAGTCACATCGAGGGCGTAATATCCGCCACTTCCCGCAGGGTCGGAATCCTGAACAGGGTGCGGCGGTTTTTCACGCCCGGTCAGCTCTACCGCTTATATAAAGCACAGGTGCGACCGGGAATGGAATACTGCTCGCACCTCTGGGACGGTTCCGCAAAATACCTCCTCGATGCCTTGGACGGGTTGCAGCGGCGGGCCATCCGCATTGTGAATGATGCAGACGTGAGTAACAGCCTGGAGCCGCTACAGCTGCGTAGGGATATTTCCTCGCTTAGCGTGTTCTACCGTCTGTATCATGGTGAATGCTCTGAAGAATTGTTTGATCTTATCCCATCCTCTCCCTTCCATACCAGAACCACGCGTACTGGATTGCGGAGCCACAGCTTTGTGGTGTCTACTACCCCGGCCCGAACTAAGAGGTTCGCAAACTCGTACTTTTGCCGCACCATCAAGCTGTGGAACAGTTTGCCAGCTACCGTGTTCCCTCCTTCCTATGATCCTGGGTCCTTTAGGCGTAGTGTGAAGAAGCTACACAGCAGGCCGGCATGATTGTATTGAGTAGCGAGTGATAATCTATCCCTCGCTACTTGATACTATAACTGGACGGCACTGCACTTACCATCAGGTGCAGTGTGGTCACTTTGCCGAGTCACGATAAAAAAAAAAAAAAACTATGCAAAAAATCATGTCGGTACCTTGCTCTGTGAAAAACTAAACTATCCCACGGGAACTGTACATTTTTCCGGGATAAAAAGTAGCCTATGTGCTACTCCAGACTATAATCTATCTCTGTGCCAAATTTCAACCAGATCCAATCAGAAAATTTCAATTAAATCCGTCCAGCCTTTGTAGCGTGATTGAGTAACAGACATCCATCCATCCATCGAGACATTCGCATTTATAATATTAGTAGGATAATCGTTTGAGAATATATCTCAAAGCAGTAGCATGTAGTTACCTTGTTGTGTCACATAAACGGTAGGCAGCGGTTTTGCTTTGCCCTGGCATTGCAGAAGTCTATGAGCGGCGGTGACTACTTACCATCAGGTGGCTCGTCTGCTCGTCTGACTATCGAGGCACTAAAAAAAAACATTAAAAAAACTTATAGATTAGATGAATCACATATTAAGGTCAGTCTCTGTATAGCCAATTGGTTCAGGCCGACATGATCATCGGGAATGTCTCTTAAAGATTCAGATCTAATGACACCTTAATGCCATAATAAACCTACTGACTGAAAGTATGCTGCGTTTACATTCTAAAAAGTGTCGGGAGAGAAATCACTGTCTATTTCGCATGTAATTTTTTACCCCAACACACCCCGTAATATACATCACCATTCAGAAAATGTGAATTAAATTTCGCACGATAATAACTCCAATATACCCCAATCATTCGAATAAAGGATTTCAAAATTCAGCGTTTATTTTTAAAAACGTTTGTATTCGGCTGATCTTTCACGTGAACATGATGTCAATGTTTATCTCGCTGGCTGTTTTGTTTGGGGTAAAAAAGTGTGTAAAATGGGTACAATGAAAGGGGTTAAACAGATGTGGGGTATTCGCGTTTTGCTATTTATAAAATATGTTGGAAATGGTATTGGTAAATATCGTCTTTTGTTTTGTTTTTGTTGAAGATCATTTTTTATTTATTTATACACTTCATAAACATCGTATATAGGCGGACTTAATGCCAAAGGCATTCTCTACCAGTCAACCTTAAGGTGGTGCAGAGATAAGTAGAGTATTTTTATACTAGCAATGTTAATGACAGGCTAATAAATAGGCTAATAGTAATTTGCTGGAGGTAGAATATTCATATCCCCATGGGTAGCCACCACCGTACACAGGATGGTAAAACCCGCGATAATGGCACGCAAGTGTGTCGTGTTCCAGAGTCAGTCAGTGTACATCCGGTTTTTGCCGGTGGTCTAGAGTTGGGGTACGATGTTTGGCCGTGTTGCGGCCTTTTGAATACTCTGACACTAAATCCTCGATTGCTTCTTCACCTCATTGCCCCATGGCGTAGTGTGAAGAAGCTACACAGCAGGCCGGCATGATTGTGTTGAGTAGCAAGTGATAGATTCTCGCTACTTGATACTCTAACTGGAACGCACTGCGCTTACCATCAGGTGCAGTGCTGTAACCTTGCCGTGCTAGGATAAAAAAAGTATCTGTTTGTAAATGATCAAGGGGTTTAAACGCTCACAATGACTTTGAAGATGCGTTCCCAAACTTCAAGCAAAGAAAGATTTTTTTGGGGCAAATACAACGACACAAAGCTTTCACGTCCGTCACACACATAGCCCCAACCCCACACTAAGTATAAATAATTAATAACACCCAACAGTCACACACATAGCCCCGACCCCACACTAAGATACGAGTCTTGTGTTGTTGGTATCAAGGACTACGAGAGACTTTCGGTCTCACAACACCCAAACCCCTGTCACAAATATCTGTCGGTCACACAATCATTTGTCCCGGTGTGGGAATCGAACCCACGGCCTCTCGTTTCACAGCTACTCGCCAACTGCGCCACGGAGGCTGTTAATTCAGTCTGATTCAGATGTTATACAAAAAATCATAAAACCTCATGCAGATATCTAGATGGCACCGTTAGTACAGACGTTGAAAAAATTCTAACGATAGGATGATTGATGCGTCCAAGCTCCGCTTAGGAACCGATTGGGGGGCTTAATTTTTCTGTCGTCAAATGTCGGTGGTGACTGGTGTCGCCATGTGATGGATTGACTGACGAAAATAAAGAACCAAGAGTACTTGTGATACTCGATTGATTGTCACATGAATTTGGTGTGACTTAGTATATTTTTATAATAGAGTAACGCTCAAGACAGTATACGGTATGAATGAATGCACATGATTTTTTTCTGCTAAAGTCTGATACATAAAGTAGTCTCTATTGATTCCTTAGCGACTCTGAGCTGCAAGTGGGCCAAAAAAAAGGGCTTATGAGATGTAAATAGGGGTCCACAATGATAAATCTCATTTAATCAGGTCGTAAACACCATCTTGGCTCTCTATGTAGTTTAATATAAATTTTAATTTTACATCACATACATAGATTTTCTTATGGGATTGTACTTTAGCATAGCGATTTTGAGTGTTGTCAGATCGAAAGTATCTCGTAGTTCCTGATGACCTCGACACAAGACTCATTTCTTAGTACAGGTCCAGGACGGTTTAGTGACTGTTAGATATCATTTTTTAGCACACACGCACTCACGCCTGTTATCCCCGAAGGGGTAGGCAGAAGTGTAACTAGTACAACCACATTTTGTCGAGTTCATTACCGTCCCATTATGTGATAGGGGCAAGCCTATCGCCATATCAGGCACATTTCCAGACTGCGGACTGATACTGAAATCGGGCTGGTATTTATGGTAGAAAACACAATATCAATTGTACCCAACCCGGTATAGAACCTTAGACCTCAGCATAGTAGTCGTACCGCGTACGCAAGACGCAAGTACAACTGCGCCACGAAGGAAGTATTTTTTTGTGTGAGTAAAGATTAACAATAATACATTTTTATAAATATAACTATTACTAAACATAAAAAATGCAATTCACGAAAAAATACTTTGTGATAAATGGTAACTGCATCGAACTCGAAGATAGTTGAGGGACCGAGTTGATTATCGATTAAGCCAAAAACACTTCCAAACTAAACTTTTTACTCATTTTCGGGCGGGAATGCCAAACCATTATATATGCATGTGGAACGAACTTTGATTTTGGTTTTTAGACGAAATCAATCGAGCTTCGTAAATCGGAGTTGGTATTAGCTGCAGCGATAGCCTAGTTGGTTGCGGTACAGACTGTCAAGACGAAAGTCGTATGTTCGAAACCAAAGTGGCATACACCTCTGACTTTTCTAAAGTTATGTGTGTATTAAATGTTAATTATCGTTTGCTTTAACGGTGAAGGAAAACATCGTGAGGAAACCTGCAATCTGAGAATTCTTATACGAATTTTGAAAGTATGTGAAGTCTACCAACCCGCATTAGACTAGCGTGGTGGACTAAGGCCCCTCTCATTAGTAGAGGAGGCCCGTGCCTAGCAGTGGGACAATGTTTAATACAGGGCTAGAATTATTATTAGCTGCTTTGACTATGCAATTAGGCTATGTTAGCTATCTTGTATATGTGGTCAAAATATTGTTTACTATAATAGTTTCGTATTTTCACGCGAATATTATACATTGAAATAAAATATTTTTTACGGATTATATCGCGGCTTATTTTACTTTTTAACCTGACGTTTCGAAGGCTTTACAGCCTTCATGGCCACGGGGCAGACTGAGTTGTATGTCGTCACGAAAGTATAGTGCAATGTTTCTACCCTCCATATAGTTGATATTATTTTTTTATTTTGTTGTAGTCCGATCTACGCAGAAAGAGCTCACAGTGTCATGAGGTCTGGCAGTTGGTCTTTTGGGTTCCGAGTTAACTCGGAACTTCGAAACGTCGTAAAAATGTAAAATAAACCGCGATATAATCCGTAAAACTAGTTTTATTTCAATATTGTTTACCAGCTTTCGAAAAGAGAAATGCTAAAGCTTCTTGCCCGTTCTTATCTTCTAGTCATGCCTCTCCACTATTCAAATCAAATGAAATCATTTATTTCGTAAATTAGGCCACTATATGGGGACTTTTTACATGTCATAATAATGTTGAGGTCTACCGGTGCTTCGGAAATGCCCACTGGTCTGAGAAGAAGCACCAAGAAACTCAGCCGTAGGTCTTTTGTAATTTGTCATTACAATTTACATTATAAAATAATTCGCATATAAAATATATACATCATTAAACAAGTCACATTCACATGAAACAATAAAATACTATTTATTACTGAAGGTTGGCAGTCAGTTTTTTTAATTTTTCTCTGTCTAGTGCATGTTTGAATAGACTAGATGCCAGTCCACTCTCTGAAGTTACGGAGCCAAGACATTTTTCTAGTACCGACTTTCCTTTTGCCTGTAATCTTGCCCGTCATAATAGTCTATATTTGTTATGCCAGTAACGTTCTTATCTAGCGAAACTAAATCATGAACTGGCGGTAGACTTGTTACTGGTGGTAGGATATTCATATCCGCCCGGATAGCGACCACCATACACAGGGTGTAAAACCCGCCATAGTGGCACACGCAAGTGTGACGCGTTCCGGGGTCAGCCAGTGTACATCAGGTTTTGTTGGGGGTCTAGAGTTGGGGTACGATGTTCTGAGTATTCTGTCACTAGACCCTCGACTGCTTCTTAACCTCCTTGCCACATGGCGTAGTATGAAGAAGCTACTCAGCAGGCCGGCATGATTGTGTTGAGTAGCGGGGGATAGATTGTTTCTCGCTACTTGATACTGTAACTGGGAGGTACTGCGCAACATACTTACGTGTGCCACTATGTCGGGTTTTACACCCTATGTACGGTGGTCGCTATCCGGGCGGATATGAATATCCTACCACCAGCCATGACAACTTGTAATAGAATCCTTTAAAATTTTCGTAACCTGATCTATATCATATATATACTTTTACTGAACATAACATTTGTTTATCTGAACCGGCACAATGGCTTCTATCCGCAGTTACCTTATTATCCATTCATTACGCCACACCCTGTATACCAACATATAGGCGTTTTATGAGTAGGACAGCATAGAATAAAAGTCTGAAACTAATTTGCAGAGAACTTTTAATATAACACAAGACAGAGAAAAAACTTTAGATACCCTGAATACTTGGCTTAAGCAACTATTAAACTTTTCTGTTTTTATTACATTGGCTCAAGGAACTTGCTTTATATAGGTTTAAAGCATATTTGGGTGCAATGGAGATTAAGATCCAAGAAATAACGTGCATGTAGCATAGAGAATGGACTGACCAATACCCTCACAAATTGCCCACTATATAGAAAGGGACAAAGCGACTGTGCAAGTCTGTGACGTGGACCAATCAAAGATCAAACAACTGCTGGCCGCACGTCCACTTTATCTCTCTCAGATTTTTCTGTCCGTATTCACTTAATAGCTGGATAGAGACGCAGTCAGCTCAGTTCTTTGTCTATGTCTATGGTATAGCATCTTATGTGAAAAGTTTCTGACGGAAAAAGATAGAAATATTGTTACTAAGACTTTTATAAAGAACTAGCTGTTGCTCGCGGCTCCGCCTGCGTGGAGGTTATATTCGGGAGCAGAAGTATACAATCCAAGGAGTTGTCTTCTGCACTGAGGCACATGTAGCGATTGTCCAGCCTCTCAGGTGTTGTGCCTGAATCTTGAGATTGCATCTAAAGAATACCCCATAAGTTTAACCTCACTGTGCCCCTTTTAGGGATGATTTTTCAAAAACGTTTAAACACGTCTTTCTTTATTTCCTACCAAAAGCCTAAATATGAATTTTCAGATCCCTAACTTGAGGAATTATGGATTTCCCATACAAATTTTGAACTCCTATCTGACCCCTTTCAAGATTGTTATTTGAGAAAAAAAGATACCTTATGTCCTTTTCCAGTATATAATCTACCTGTTTGCCAAATTTCATCACAATCCGTTTAGCCGTTTAGTCATGAAAAGGTAACAAACAAACAAACAGAATTAATTTCGGATTTATAGTATGGAAGTATGGATTGTGATTAAGCTATCGGTACTATAAATTCATACATTAAATAATTCCAAATGACACAAAGCGAAAATAAGTGTTCGTAATTTGAATATTTTCGCCTTCGCTTAAAATTCACGAGTCTAATACTTGCATCGTAAATAAAGTCGCAAACATTTGGAGTGGGTCCAAATATGAATAAATACCGGAGTATGGTAAATATGCCTAGTTATCACCAAGCTAGAAATTTGTGGATTCTGAATTCCGTGTGACTGCTTGTCTATTCACAACTACGTTATTATACCAACTACAAGGTCAAGGTCATGCGTTCGATCTTGAAATAAGTGTCTATGGTAAAAACGGATGAACAAAATCACAAATAAATGTTGACTCAATTTTTGTATTATTTTACTCAATCTGTATATATAAAAGAAGAAACTGACTGACTGACTGACTGATCGATCAACGCACAGCCTAAACGGCTGGGGTTAGAGACTTGAAATTTTGCCAGTAGGTACCTTTTATGACGTAGGCATCCACTAAGGAAGGGTTTTTGGATATACCACCCCTAAGGGGGTAAAATAAGGGTTGAAAGTTTGTATGAAAATCCGTCATTTTTGAAGTTAAATTCATGAAAATGAGTATTTGGCCTTTTAATAAAAAATATATGTTTCAGGATTTTTGGAAATTCCGCCCCTAAGGGGGTAAAATAGGGGTTGAAAGTTTGTATGAAAATCCGTCATTTTTTAAGTTAAACGCATGAAAATTGGTATTTTGTATTGTATACTTTTTCTCCCAAACATGACCTCCACGCGGGCGGAGCCGCGAGCAACAGCTAGTTATTTATATAAACTAAAGTGACCGACATAATATTATAAATCCATTAAAAATAATATAGGTTAAAAGCCAGGAATTTTGTGTCAAATGACAAATAGGTTGCACCATATGACTCATGACGTTATCAGTCTTAACAAGCATTACGTTGCAGTTTTGTGAGGCAAGGTTGTGTGTTAAATGGTGGTAGGATATTCATATCCGCCCGGATAGGAACCACCGTACACAGGGTGAAAATCCCGCCATAGTGGCACACGCAAGTGTGTCGCGTTCCAGGATTAGCCAGTGTACATACGGTTTCTGTCAGGGTCTAGAGTTATGGTTACGGTGTTTGGCCGTTTTGGGCCTTCTGAGTACTCTGACACTAGACCCTCGACAGCTTCTTGCCCATGGCGTAGTGTGAAGAAGCAGACTGGCCTGATTATGTTGAGAACCGGGGGCTTAATTGTCTCTCGCTGCTCGATACTCTAATTGGACGGCACTGCACTTACCATCAGCTGCAGTGTGGTTAATTTGCCGTGCCACGATAAAGAAGGGAGATAGCGAGATATTCCTATATTCCACTTTTGCTCAAATCTATATTTTAAAGAATAGTAGCGGCCTCAATTCACTCAACTTTGAATCTTAATTCGCAAAGCTATAGGTTGCATATCAAATAATGTTTGAAATGAAACACAGGAAACTACTCATTTGCTACTAAGATGAATAATTATAAAACCACTAGCTGTTGCTCGCGGCTCCGCCTGCGTGGAGGTTATACACAGTCAGGTCATAAGTATTGTCACACAGTAAAAACTTTTATTTTAGAATGCTGGCCACAAAAAAGTTTATTGAATTCGAATTTCAAATTGTTCATGAAAATAAAAATGTATACTTTTTAGAATTTTACTCATTTTTAAATATGGAGTGGACGCTTAAAGAAGACCGTGTTGCAGTAATTGCGTTGCATTGTTGCGGTTACGCGCCAATTCAAATTTTTGACATACTGAAAAATTTGAATATAACCAAAAGATTCGTTTATCGTACCATCAAACGATACAATGAAGACTCTAGTGTAGATGACAGGTCAAGAAGTGGTCGCCCTCGGTCTGTTAGGACTCCAGCAGTGATAAAAGCTGTGAAGGCGCGATTTCAAAGAAATCCCAAACGTAAGCAGAAACTGTTGGCCCTCCAGATGGGGTTAAGCAGAACCACGGTGAAAAGGGTGTTAAATGAAGACTTAGGGCTTCGGGCATATCGAAGAAAAACAGGACATCGTTTGAATGCTCGTCTAATGGACCTGAGACTGAAGAGATGCCGCGCTTTGTTGAAGCGGTACGCGGGAAAAGAATATCGGGAAATTCTTTTTTCAGATGAAAAAAAATTTACCGTGGAAGAGAGCTACAACAAACAAAATGATAAGGTGTACGCACACAGTAGTGAAGAAGTGAGCAACCGTATTCCGCGTGTCCAACGAGGTCATTTTCCATCCTCGCTCATGGTATAGTTGGGAGTTTCTTATTGGGGCTTAACAGAGGTACATTTTTGTGAGAAAGGTGTAAAAATGAATGCAGTTGTGTATCAAAATACAGTCCTGACGAACCTTGTGGAACCTGTTTCTCATACCATGTTCAATAACAGGCACTGGGTATTCCAACAAGATTCGGCGCCAGCTCATAGAGCGAAGAGCACACAAGACTGGCTGGCGGCGCGTGAAATCGACTTCATCCGGCACGAAGACTGGCCCTCCTCCACTCCAGATTTGAATCCGTTAGATTACAAGGTATGGCAACACTTGGAGGAAAAGGCGTGCTCAAAGCCTCATCCCAATTTGGAGTCACTCAAGACATCCTTGTTTGAGGCAGCCGCCGATATTGACATGGACCTCGTTCGTGCTGCGATAGACAACTGGCCGCGCAGATTGAAGGCCTGTATTCAAAATCACGGAGGTCATTTTGAATAAACTTTAGTGTCTAAGAATCTATGTTTTGCTAAGTTCATTTTGGTATATAAATGGTTACATAATGAATAAACTTGTTTCAATTATTTTATATTAAACATGTGACAGAATTTATGACCTGACTAGGTATTCGGGAGCAGAAGTATACAATCCAAGGAGTTGTCTTCTGCACTGAGGCACATGTAGCGATTGTCCAGCCTCTCAGGTATTTATTGTGCCTGAATCTTGAGATTGCATATAAAGAATACCCCATAAGTTTAACCTCACTTTGCCCCTTTTAGGGATGATTTTTCAAAAACGTTGAAACACGTATTTCTTTATTTCCTACCAAAAACCTAAATATGAATTTACAGATCCCTAAGTCAAGGAATTATGGATTTCCCATACAAATTTTGAACTCCTATTTGACCCCTTTCTAGGTTTTTTTTTGAGAAATAAGATAGTCTATGTCCTTCTCCAGGATATAATCTATTCCCTTACCAAATTTCATTACAATCCGTTCAGCCGTTTAGTCGTGAAGAGGTAACAAACAAACAAACAAACAAACAAACAAACAGAGTTACTTTCGCATTTATAGTATTAGTATGGATTATGATAGACTGCCTTGGTGGCGCAGTTGTAGTTGCGCATGCGTTACAACCGCTGTGCTGAGGTCTCGGGTTCGATCCCCGGGTCGGGTAAAGTGATATTGGGTTTTTCTATCTAGAAATTCTCATTATTAGCCCGGATTCTGGAACCTGTGCCCGGTATGGCGATAGGCTCGCCCCCTAAGTAAAGTGAAAGTAAAGTGGGTGTACTGGTTACACCTCTGCCTACCCCTTCGGGGATTATAGACGTGAGTGTATATGTATGTATATGTTTATGTATGCATTATGATAGTCTTAAAAAGTACACTGACTTCAATTAAAAACACATTATGCGTCCCTATCACATTTTAAGGTTGCCCTCGATTTTTCTGGTGCTAATAGGACCAACTTGGAAGTATATCCTTTTAAACAAAATAGAATTTCTCGAATCGGTCCAGGCCGAGTCGAGTAATCACGGAACATACATAAAAAAAGATTCCGACGAATTGAGAACCTCCTCCTTTTTTTGAAGTTGGTTAATAAAATCTATACTTTCGGATTTCGTTCACGTTCATAGCGATATTGAGTAGCTGTTGCTCGTGGCATCGGGCCGTGACCGCCATTTGCACCGCTCTCGTTGAAACGTGATTTTATATAGCCTATAATCTGCCTTAATAAATAGTTTAATACATACATACATATAAACTCACGCCTGTAATCCCCGAAGGGGCAGGCACAGATGATACCAGTTCACCCACTTTTCGCCGAACCTATTACGGTCTTACAATGTGATAAAGAGCGAACCTATCGCCATAACGGGCTCAATTCCAGACTCCGGGCTGATACTGAGTATTTCTATATAGAAAAATCTAATATCTCTTTATCTGTCCTCCCGAGAACTCAGTACAGCAGTCGTAACGAATGCGCAATTACAATAGGGCTACTAAGGCAGTAAATAGTTTAAATAAAAATAAATAATCGAATAAAAACACTCAACAGTCACACACATAGTCCCCTTACTAGGTCAAACCTTTATCATGGGTATCAACAACTACGAGAGACTACTACACAACACTCAAATCTTAAACAAATATCTGTCTGTCACACAACCATTTGTCTCGGTGCAGGAATCGAACCCATACCTCGTTTCACCGACTACTCACCGATTATGCCCCGGAGACTGTCAAATATTCAATAATAATATTCATATATTAGCAATATTCTAGAAAAATTACAAATGTGAGAATTTGTATGTTTGGATGTTTGTTACTCAATTACGCAAAAACGGCTGAACGGATTTGGATGGAATTTGGCACACAATTCGTTTATGAGTTGGGTTAATAAGTAGGATATGTTTTATCTAAAAACAATATAAGATCCTTTCTAAATTCACTACAAGACACATATAAAAATACTAGCTTTTGCCCGCGGCTACGCCCGCGTGGTTGTTATTTTTGGAAGAAAAGGTATAAAATCCATGGAGACTTCTGAAGCTTTTACACCTTCCTGTATTATGCTATCCCGTAGGATCCGTGCATTTTCTGGTATAAAAAGTAGCCCATCAACTAACACTATGCAAAAATCATGTGGATCCCTTGCTCTGTCTAAAACAAAAACAAAACTATCCTAACAATTTTTCACCCCCTATTTAACCTTTTAGGGGTGGAATTTCCAAAAATCCTAAAACATATATTTTTAACTGAAAGGCCAAATACTAATTTTCATGCGTTTAACTGCAAAAATGACGGAATTTTCATACAAACTTTCTTCCCCTATTTTACTCCGTTATGGGTGGAAATTCCAAAAATCTTGACACATATATTTTTTACTTTTTATTTAAAGGCCTAATACCAATGTTTATGCGTTTAACTTCAATAATGAAGGATTTTCATACAATTTTTCTCCCCTATTTTACTCCCCTTAGGGGTGGAATTTCCAAAAAATTCCGAAAATATATTTGATTGTATATTTTTGATTTTTAAATAAAAGGCCAAATACTAATTTCCATGCGTTTAACTTCAAAAATGACGGATTTTCATACAAACTATCATATCCCCTATTTTACACCCTTAGGGGTGGTATTTCCAAAAACCCTTCCTTAGTGAATGCCTACGTCATAAAAGGTACCTCTTGTCAAAATTTCAAGTCTCTAACCCCAGCCGTTTTGGATGTGCGTTGATCGATCAGTCAGTCAGTCAGTTTCTTCTTTTATATATACAGATGTAAGATGTATTAGATTAAAATGCCTTCATGGATTGTATATCTTTTGTTCCTTAAAGAATCTTATGCTGTAAATAAATTGACTTTCATATTACTCGCAGTCAAACATAAAGTATATTTTCAGACTCTCTATTAACGTAAATACGAATAGTTTTCTTTCTCGGCGAAATGGATTATTGTGATCAAGTCCTTTGTTTGTGTACTCAATGGCTCACGTCTAAGGATTTGTAACCTAATTTATTTTTGATATATGAACTACCAGGTTCGCTCGTGGCCTTTAAATGTGATATTGTGAATTTGTTACATAATACAAAACTAATTCAAAATGAATGTTAGAGAGATAAATAAAGCCTGATGATGTAAGACTCTAAAAGGTGGTAAATTCACGGTCGTAATTTTACTACTATTATAAATGCGAATGTTTGGATGAATGGATGTTTGTTACTCAATCACGCTACAACGGCTGGACCGATCTGGTCGAAAATTGGCACAGATATATATTATAGTCTGGAATAGCACATAGGCTACTTTTTATCCCGAAAAAATGTACAGTTCCCATGGGATAGTTTAGTTTTTCACAGAGCAAGGCATCTACATGATTTTTTGCATAATGGAAGTGTCGGGATCCGAAAATGACATAGGCTACTATTTTTCCCGGAAAAATGCACGCTTCCTATGGGATAGCAAAATAACCTCCACGCGGGCGGAGCCGCGTGCAATATCTAGTTATGTTATATAACGTAATAAACACGCACGCTATAATTTTTTTTTTAAATAGGCTTTTAGAATCGGTGTCAGTAATTTAAAGGATTTTTTTACCGAAATAGTCTTGCGTTTGACCACTATCTCGCCTGACAGTAAGTGATGATGTGGTCTACGGTGGAGCATGCCTGTCTAGAAGATACATATTCACTCTTGACTTGAAGATACCCAGGTTATAATTTTCGGGAAATATAGACTCCGGCAAAGACATATTCTTTTTTTTAATAATTTGAATTAAGTAATTAACAGTTACCCATAGTTAAATAGTTAAAACAAACGAAATCGAAACAGAAATCCATAATGTCGTAGTAAATCCTAAAGCCTATTGTGACTCACACTCACCTATTGTGACTTAGGCTGACTTTGATTTATTTATTAAAAAATAGAGAACAGTCTGACTATTGCCTTAACAAATAGTTGTAACTTAACTTAGTTTTTTTTTATCCTGGCACAACAAAGTCCAGTTAGAGTATCAAGTATGGCAGGTGGTATACCCTGTGTACGGCGGTCGCTATCCGGACGGATAAAATTAATATCCTACCACCATCTAATAGTGTTTAATAGCGGGGGATAGATTGTCTCTCGCTACTTGATAAGTCTTACTGGATGGCACTGCGTGTACCATGAGCTACAATATGCTTTACCTGCCAAAAATGATAGTCACGCAAAAAGTAAAGGTTTCCTCCATAAAAATGTGGAAAGACAAGTTTCCCGGTAACGTGATCGTAAAAATACCGTATGCATAATGTAGTGTAGTGAAATATTTATGAGGCGAACTTGCATGAGGAACTATATACGTTAGTAACACCTTATCCCGTGTCCATCAGAAAATATTCCCGAATCTTCGTATGTCATGAATAAATTCCTCGCCTTGAACGGATTACGGCAAGCCTTTTCCGATAATGTTTTTTATGGGACGCGAAAAGGAGATATTTTGTAAGTATTAGTCCTGCGTAGTTTTAAGTGTAAATACACCAGAGATATACTACTGTTATAGAGCTATCGCCTTGAGAGAGATACGAGAGAGCCTCCGTGGCGCGTCGGGCGAGTAGCTGTGAACGAGAAGCCGTGGGTTCGATGCCCACGCCGGAACAAATGTTTGTGTGACAGACATTTGTGTCGGGTCCGGATGCTGTGAGATCGGTAAATGCAGGATTCTTCAGGTATGCAGACTTCCTCACGATGTTTTTCTTCACCGTTAAAGCAAGCGATAATTAACTATGAATGTACACATAGCTTTAGGAAATTTATCGATCCGGGGCTCAAATCCGAGACCTCGCAACAGTCGTACCACGTACGCAATAAATGCTACGGCACTGAGGTACATCTTTAACATGATTAAATGTATCCAAAAATTCGAATTATATATAAATGAGACCAGCATTTTACGCGTTCGGTAAAATAAGCTTTTTATCCAGCGGTCGAAGCACAAAGGAGATTTCTTCCGGGGACATTAAAACTTGGAGCCACTCCCGGACGACTTTAACGGCTAAAGGAAGTTCAGAGGCAAACTTACTAATTGTCAAGTTTTGTGCATAAACTTTGAGATTTTCGAACATTTAGGCAGTAATTTTTTTACATTTTTTAATGACAGTGCACATTTAAATGACCCAGTAGATATGGCAATTGATGTTACCCATAGCGCAAAGGGCAATTATCCGGTTACGAAACGGGAGACCATGGTTTCGATTCCCGCACAGAGACAAATGTTTGTGTGGCAGTTAGATATTTGGTGTTGTGTGACCGTAGTCCCTCGTAGTTCTTGATACCCAAGACAAAGACGTATGGCATACTGACAAAAAAAGTTTCTTTACAAAAATATATTACAAAGTATACTACAAAAACACTGCATCTGTGAGGACCGAAACATCAGTTTTAACCGGATTTTTTTGGGGCATTCGGCATTAAAATCCTCAAAATTCGCGTGGGATTTTTGAGGAAATATCTAGTGCTGATGGAAATTACCATAAAATAAATATTTTTATGGGCAGTGATAACTCATATAATTTATTTGGAGAATATTCATAAAAAACATAAACTCCATTACACAAGATGCCAATTTCATAGTCAGAACTTCGGTTGCTTGAAGAGATAGAAACTTGATCATTTTCCTTTTACAAAACTTTTATAAAGCTTCGTAATCTTAAAAAAAAACAAACTCATTAAAGCAAAAGCGGCTGATCCTCTAATTTCACGAAACGGTGCGCGGCCAAATTCCTTTGCAGGTTTTCTATACTAATATTAAAAAAAGGAGATTTGTATGTATGTTTGTAACAAATTGGCTCAAACAGTACTGGACCGATTTTAAAAATTCTTTTACCATTTGAATGCTACATTATTACTGATTAATATAGGCTATTTTAATTGTAATAATGTTGTAAATGTATAATAATTTGTTGTTCTGTCAAGTAAGGATATAGGTGAGGCGCTTTGGAGGCACACACTTCACAATAGTCAAACGCATCGTCTGAATCGCGGTAGTAAGATTAGCGCGTGACATTCTTATAATGACATGCTTAGATACATTGCTGAATGCAGTTTTCCTAGAGAAGAATGGATAAGAAACCCGAAAATTACTCTTTTTTGCTTGTCTGTCACGGCAATGTGACCATACTGCATCTGATGGTAAGCACAGTGCAGTCCAGTTAGAGTACCTATTAAGTACTGAGAGACAACTTTACCTCGCTACTCAATATAATTATGCCGGCCTGCGTAGCTTCTATGCTTAAAGGTCCCAGAATTATAGTTTTTTTTTATTTAGATTCGTAGAATAGAATTTCCACTCCACTGCTATTAAGATGGTTAACAGATTCCTGGACTCAAAGCAGAGTCTGACATATTTGCGAGTGACAGGCGTATAAACCAAATTGAAAACCAGCGCTGCAGTATGGGGTAGCCTGTACTGCATCTTAAAGCTGAATAGGGACTCCCATTGTTGGTTCGAATATATTATTGTAGTATTTTTCTTTTTTTATATGTGTTAGTTCTTTATTACGTACCAACAATAAAAAATCATTTCTTTCTTTCTTTCATATAGTTTTGTTAGAATGCCCGAGGTTTTGCGAGTACTATTATGAATCATATATTTAATTATTACTACGTATTTTAATATCATTAACCTTATTAATAAAATTAATTAATCAAACTTTAATTAGTATAGTAATGTCTGTGTATAGTGTAAATGGTGATCGTATCGTCCTATTCAATAAATAAATAAATAATAATAAAGAATAAGATGGTTAAAATTGCACTGCAATTACTTTATAAAGATAGTAAAAATGTATTACTGCCTCGATGACGCAGTTGTTATTGCGGTCGCAGTATTACTGAGGTCTCGGGTTCGATCTCCGGGTCATTTAAAGTGATATTGCGTTTTTTTATCACAAAAGTTTTTAATTCATAAAAAGTACACCGACTTCAATAAAATGCAAATTATGCGTCCCTATGAAATTTGAGGGTTGCCCTCAATTTCTCTGAGATCCCATAATCAGATCCTATCTTGGTGCCAATGGGACCATCTGGGAAATATACCCTTTTAAACAAAATGAGGATTTCTCGAATCGGTCCAGGTGTCTTCGAGTAAGCGGGGAACATACATAAAAAACAGATTCCGAAGAATTGAGAACCTCTTCCTTTTTTGAAATCGGTTAAAAATGGTCAGATTTAACCTGGAGTCTGGAATTGTGCCCGGTCTGGCGATAGGCTCGCCCCCTATCTCATTAGGGGACGGTAATAAGCTCGGCGAAGTGTGGATGTATTGGCCACACCTCTGCCTACCCTTTCGGGGATATATATAGTGTATATGTATGTAGAAATTAAGCTCTTTGAGAGTTGAATTAATTAATCCATTTAATATATTCTCAAAAGCTATTAACGCTAACTTTATGTAAGTACTTCTAGAATCTAATAAAATGCATACTTTACAAGAATTATTTGAGAGAATTCATTCAATAGATTTTATGTTTTCCACCCGAGTTCGCTTTTCTTCTTTTATTGTAGGAGACGTGAAAAAATTACTTTTCCTCAAGCCATTTCACTCTTATGTATCACTTCGTTTTTACTGCATATTCATCTATCTTCTTACGTTTGGAACGATTACGAGCATTTTTTGGTTATAATTCTTTAGGTTTTATATGATCTTGTGAAATCCGATCTTTTGTATGCGTTAAAAAAACTTAATTTTTTAATTCATTTTTGTCTTCAGGGTACCGTAGAACCCCTCTTAAAGGACACATTTCAGTGTTATTTAGTATTTAAGAGCTATTTCAACATACAGAGTGATGCAAAAAGGTGGTATACATAAAAACATTACTTAAAGCGAAGGGGATCTTATTCGTAAAGTTGAAAATCCTGTAAACATTTCATCTGAGTAATTGGAATTTGAAATTTGTAGCATATCACTAGGCTTACGATCTATAAAGCAACAGATAAATAACTAACCACTTTTAAAGAATCTAAGTATGTTTAACCGTTGGATAATTAGTTGGCAATTTAACAGCTGTTTTAAGTATTTTCCCAGCAGTACGACATAAAATAGACTATTAAAAATATACAAAAATAACAAAAAAAATGAATTCTAATTTTTATTTTGTGACTTAAAATAACAAAAAAATGAATTCTAATTCTTATTTTGTGACTTTCAACTATGTTAATAATTGCCTACTGTATACATGGAGCTTTCATAAGTACCACTTCTTGGTAACACCCTGTGTACGAGCAACCTTCACTTTTTTACTGTAAATCAACTTTAAAGATAGACACATTGTTAATAATCACTTGCTTAAGCAGTGGAGGAAAATATCGTGAGGACAATATGGTTGAGAATTCACACACATACACTCTTGCCTGTAATCCCCGAAGGTGTAGGCAGAGGTGTAACCAGCACACCCATTTTTAGCCGAATTTCGGTCTCATAATGTGATAGGGGCGAGCCTAACGCCATACCAGGCACAGATTCCAAACTCCGGGCTAATACTGAGAATTTCTAGACAGCAAACCCCAATATCACTTTACCCGACCCGGGTTCGAACCCGAGACCTCAGCGCAGTAGTCGTAACGCATGCGCAATTACAACTGCGCCACTAAGGCAGTCATGCTTGAGAATCCTTCATAAGAATTTTGAAGGTGTGTGAAATTTACCATTCACGTAAGGCCAGCGTGGTGGACTAATGCCTGACCCTCTCATTATAAGAGATTGCATTTGCCTACGAGACAATACATACAAGGCCGTTGTTACATTTTGCATTTTCTACATTTTCATCACTCTCACGACGGTTATGCGCGGCGCTAGGTCTTGTAATGAGTTTTATTTCGCAATATTGCAATGAGGCAACTTGACATACATTGAGCTGCTCTTATCTAATGTAAATAAACTTAAATTGTATATTAATTGTAGTACCATATATTGTTAACCGATGTTCTAAAAGAGCAACGCTAGAGTTTCTTGCCCGTTCTTCTCTAGCGAAACTGCATTCCGAACCGGCGGTAGAGTAAAAAAATTGACTGAATCTAAATATTGTATAACATTTCATGGATTCAATAAATATTTGATTTGATTAGCACAAAAATAATTTCAACAATTCATTGTTACAGATGTATCTAAATGAACTGTCGGAATCGAACCGTGATACGTACGACGAATGGATGAGGCGCGGCTGAACCATGGAGCGGTGGAAGACGCAAAGTATGAGCGTTATCAGCTACCGGTTGAAGATTGGTTTACTGGTCATCGTCATAATGGTGCTCGGCTTTTTCAATGAGAGTCAAGGTAGGTTTTTTTTATACTGGCACGGTAAACTGACCTCACTGCACCTGATGGTAATCTATCTATCTGTATATATAAAAGAAGAAACTGACTGACTGATCGATCAACGGACAGCCAAAACGGCTGGGGTTAGAGACTTGAAATTATGACAGTAGGTACCTTTTATGACGTAGGCATCCACTAAGGAAAGGAAATTTGGCACAGAGATAGATTATAATCTGGAATAGCATATGTGCTATTCCAGACTACGTTAATCCCGGAAAAATGTACGGTCCCCATGGAGTAGTTTTGTTTTTGTTTTAGACAGAGCAAGGGATCCACATGACTTTTTGCATAGTGTTAGTTGAAGGGCTAATTTTAATAATAGAAAATGCACGGTTCCTACGGAATAGCATAATACAGGAAGATGTAATAGCTTAAGAGATCTCCATGGATTTTATACCTTTTCTTCCAAAAATAACCACCACGCGGGCGTAGCCACGGGCAATAGCTATACAAACTATCCCCCGCTACTCAACACAATCATGCCTGTTCTTCACACTACACCATGGGCAATAAGGTGAAGAAGCGGTCGAGGGTCTATTGTCAGGGTACTCAGAAGGCTGCAAAACCGCCAAACATCGTACCCCAACTCTAGACCCCTGACAAAACCCGGATGTACACTGGCTGATCCCGGAACGCGACACACTTGCGTGCGCCACTATGGCGGGTTTTACACCCTGTGTACAGTGGTCGCTATCCGGGTGGATATGAATATCTTACCATCAGCAAGTACCTTTATGAACTGAAAACTTCTTTTGGCAGTTGGGCACTTAGGAACCGATTGGGGGGCTTAATTTTTCTGTCGTCAGATGTCGGTGGTGACAGGTGTCGCCATGTGATGGATCGACTTAGGAAAATAAAGAACCAACAATACTTGTGATACACGATTGTTTGTCACATGAATTTGGGGTGACTTAAATATATATTTTAAGTGAAAACTCATTTAGGCATGTTGGGCACTTTGGGGAAAAAGCACTGAACACGCGTGATCATCACGCTCAGATTATTTTACTTTCAAATAAGCACACCTATAAAGTTCTATAATTATTGACAAGCAATCATATACGAAAAAATTACTACTTCATGGGTGCTGTTTCAAAAAAGAACACAATAATTCTAAAGTTTATATGTTTCCACTTTTGTCGGTAGTCCCCATGATTGCAGTTTTTTTTTAAATAGTATTATAATAAATAAAAAGTTAGCTGTCATATATTGTGACTCTACATTAAGATACGAGTTTAAAGTCGTGGGTAGCAGTAACTAAGACTTTCTCATAATATCCAGACCCGATCCTGGCCAAAGGACTACTAATCGCAATCGCTGGAATGGGTTATTTCTTTTATTTTGTTCTGGCGCGGCAAAGTGACCACACTGCACCTTGCAACAATAATTTGTATTATTCTAAGCAATAAGTTAAGTTACCTAAAATTCTTTAAATAATCTTATAATTCCGCTCGGAAATAAATAAGTTAGAAGCATTCAAATCTAGTGGAGTAATTTTCAAATTACAGAAAGAGGATGCAAACTATGATTTATGACGTCATCGCTCGGAATGGCCATTACGGTGCAGTCGTGCGAGAGAGATAGTGGGATATTCCCACTACGCCCCCATTTTTACGAATACAATAAAAACTTTTTAATCAAAGTCAGTACAATTGAAGAAAAACCTATCGAATTTAGAACTATCTTTTAAGTCTGACCCAACCAGACACATACGCAAAATTTCATTGAAATCGGTTGAGTGGTTTCAAAGTTTATAACGGACATAGGTAGAAACAACTTTTGTGTTTTACATATATAGATACATATACATATACACTCACACCTGTAATCCCCGAAGGGGTGGGCAGAGGTGTAACTAGTACACCCACTTTTCGCCAAATTTCGGTCCCATGATGTGATAGGGGGCGAGCCTATCGCCATACTGGGCACAAATTCCAGACTCCGGGCTAATACTGGGAATTTCTGGATAGAAAAACAAACATCTCTATACCCGACCCGGGGATCAAACCCGAGACCTCAGCATAGCAGTCGTAAACGCATGCGCAATTACAACTGCGCCACCGAGGCAGTCATATATAGATACATTCAATATTTGTATTCTACAAAGAAAATTAAAGTCCAGTTTATATTTTTTATTGATAATGAATACGTTTTAGTGTCCTAAATTAGTTCCAGTCCAGTAATATTTCATCTTTGAAAGTTTTCTAAGTCACTGGCCCGGAAAGTCCGTTTCGTGTTTTATTTAAGTCGAAAGCGAATGAATGTTTGACTTTAAACATATTAATAATACTTATATGCTAAAAAGTTTTTGGTGGTAGGATATTCATATCCGCCCGGATAGCGACCACTGTACACAGGGTGTAAAACCCGCCGTAGTGGCACACGAAGAGTATCGCATTTTTTCTCATACCACGATGGTGGCAAACAAATTTACGGCCTGCCTGATTATAAGCGTTCAAGAGTCAGCCATTGTACCCCCGGTTCTTCTCGGGGGTCTAGAGTTGGGGTACGATGCTTGCCCCATGGCGTAGTGTGAAAAAGCTACATAGCAGGCCGGCATGATTGTGTTAAGTAGCGAGTGATAGATTGTCTTTCCCTACTACTTGGTACTCTAATTGGACGACAATGCACTTATCATCAGGTGCAGCGTGGTCACTTTGCCGTGACGAGATAAAAAAAAGTCTAATATGTAAAACTCATCGTGCTATGCAGGGACTTATTCTTCTCTTCAATTGACACTTCTGAATATTGTAATGTGATTAGATAATGATAATGGGGATGTAAGTGGGCGCCAACGACCTACTGCCCTTATTGTCAACCCCACCTGCCCGCAGTACATCCTGCCGAACAACGGACGGGGCTCTGGCGACCGACAGATAGCGGTATAACCATCCCAAATGATCCTGGCTCAAATAGCCCTGACTGGCTACGGGCAGCAGCGTAGCTGGTGCGAAGGGCCAGGCACTGCTATCGCCAACCCGCCTGCCAAGCGTGGTGATTACGGCAAAACCCCCTCAATGACGAATCTTGGGGGAGGCCTATGTCCAGCAGTGGACTGCGATAGGCTGATGATGATGATGATTAGATAATGAAGTACCTAACTAAACACTACTATTAATGTGTGTGCAATTTATAACGCAGTTTCTGTACTAACTTTAGATATATTTTCAATCTTCGCAGTCATCGGGCTTACTGAAGTAAAAACTTGAAACTTTGGAATTACTGTGTTCGTTTTTAAACAGCGTCCATGAAGTAGTCTTCTACATAGGCGTGATTAAACAATCTGAACGTGACGGTTACGTGAGTTTAATACTTTTTCTCATACCATTTGGTAGTGATAGAGCCATGCTGTAGACATATTTGTCTACAGCATGAATGGGCCGGCTCAACCGGGGTAGTACCACCGTCTCAGAGAAAACCAACGTAAAGTAACAGTTTACTGTCGCGTTTCGTATGGTAAGTGAGGTATCCGGAGGCCCAGATTCCCCCTTCCCTTCCCTAATCCCTATTCCTGTCCTTCAAAGCCGACAGCGCATACATGGTACTTTCGGTATTGTGGATGTTCATGGGCGGTGGAGATCACTTCAGATCAGGTGACCCACTGGCTCGTTTGTCGGATTATGCTATAAAAAAACCAACGCGTCTTAAGAAGTTTTTACTTCAATAAAACAACTCCTATTATCTTATATATAGGTATGTCTATATATAGAACTATAAAATAAGCCGAACGCTTTATATAAAGCCGCATTAACGCAGTCTTAACCCACTCACGTAAGAAAAGCAGGCGACAGCGCTGAAATTACACCCACGCAGAAAACATCTCTTTCTGGCATGTTTTCAGTGTGTTTCTATGCCAAATAAATGTTATTTTAATAAAATTATTATACACTAGATGTTGGCCGTGGCTCTCACGTGGAAGTTATTTTTGGAAGAAAAGGTATACAATCCATAGAGGCATTTTAAGCTATTACACCTTTCTACATTTTGCTATAGGAAGCGCGCATTTTTCTGGGATAAAAAGTGGCCTATGTGCGATTCCAGACTATAATCTATCTTGTGCCAAATTTCAACCAGACCCGTCCTGCTGTTATAGCGTGATTGAGTAACAAACATCCATCCAAACATTCGCATTTATAATATTAGTAAGATCATACACGCCTGTAGTCCCCGAACGAGTGGGAGAGGTGTATTTTCACATTTCGACGACCTTATTACCGTCCCATAATGTGATAGGGGGCGAGTCTATCGCCAAACCGGGCACAATTCCAGACTCCGGGCTGATACTGAGTATTTCTAAATAAAAAAATCCAATGCCAGTACCCGACCCGGGATCAAACCCGAGACCTCAGCATAGCAGTCGGAACGCATGCGAAATACAACTGCGCCACCGAAGCATGTTGAAAGTAAAATATCGAATTACAATATTTCCAGCACTGAGCGACCACTAGTTAATGGCCAAAATTTATGACATGGTTTAACGGTGAAAGAAAACATAATGGGTGATATAATATTAAGATAAAGCATGGATAAAAAACTGAAACAAAACCTTAATTCCCATTTTAGTACGAATCCCTCAAAAGCTCTTTAAAACAGCAGCTTTGACTATAATTCAGTTAGAAAACCTTTAAGCTCTCAACCATTTTTGGCGAAGATGCAAACGCTTTGGAAGCTCCACGTTACTTAAAGAATCTATTTAAAACGGTCAGTTGTAATTGGAGGAATGAACTGTAATAGCTTAGTGGTATATTTTGTCTCAACTTTACTGACCTTAAGTCTATATTTGTTATACAAAAGACTGACTTGGTGGCGCAGTTGCAATTGCACATGCGTTACGACTGCTGTGTTGAGGTCTCGGGTTCGATCCCCGGGACGGGTAAAGTGATATTAGGTTTTTCTATGTAGAAATACTGAGTATCAGCCCGGATTCTGGAATTGTGCCCGGTATGGCGATAGGCTCGCCCCCTATCACATTATGGGACCGAAATTCGGCGAAAAGTGGGTGTACTGGTTATATATCTGCCTATGTATATGAGTGTAAGTCGTTATACAACGTTTATTGCCAGATGGTAAGTACCTGTAAAGACGGTGATGCACGGTATTTCGGTTTACAAACTGTAATTTATTCATAATAACTTCAACTTACCCAATTATACCCAAATATATATAATAATTATAACACCCAACAGTCACACACATATCCCCGATCCCGCACTTAGATACGAGTCTTGTGTGGTGGGTATCAGGGACTACGAGAGCCTTTCGGTCTCACAACGCCCAGACAACAGACAACGGACATAAATATTTGTCTGTCACACAAACATTTGTCCCGGTGTGGGAATCGAATCCACGACCTCTCGTTTTGGAGGCTTTCAATGTGTACTGAATTCAACTTCACATTTAATACTGTCGAATTTTGACTACTGGTTGACCACTAGTAATAATAAAAACACACACACTACGTCAAACCTGTATCATATTGGGAACTACGAGGGACTATAGTAACCACTATATTAAATATCTGTCTATAATTTCGGAGCAAATATCTGACTCACAAAAAAAAATACTTTGTGTGGGAATCAAAGCCACGGTCTCCGTTTCATTTAGTCGTAGTATCAATTAAATATTTTCGATATTGCGCCAGTATTTTCCTAATACAGACATTTTGTAGCATTTTATTGAAACCCATAAAAATATCAAATATATTGCTTCATTTCTCAGCTTCTCGACTTAAAAAAACGTTATTTCAAACGAAACAGCTAATTAGTACAGAAATCATTTCTTTTTCCATTAAAACATTACTGAAGATTTTACTCTGAAGATAAACAGAAACAATTTTTCAAAAGGGAAACAGGAGGTAAAAACGGATACAATGTGTCAAGCCAACAAAAGTAGGAAAAACTTGGAGACAGTTTACGGTTGCCGGCGGATATAAATTGTATGCGAGAATATGTAATATGTTAGTATGTACAGTACTCTTTTTACATATTATATATTAATAATATTAGCATTACTGACATATTATAATATTATATAATATGCCAATGTAAGCCATGTGAGTGACCGTTAAAGGTTTGTTAAATTTTAACTTTTTTAGGCGCGATGGCTGATTTTTGGATGGGTGAAATGTTATGAGTTCGCCTCACTAACATGCTGTAATAGCAGTATCTTTTTTATACTGGCACGGCAAACCAAACAGATATCTGTCTGTCACACACACATTTGTCTCTGTGCGGGAACCCAACCCACGGCCTCCCGTTTCAAAGCCGGCTACTCATCCGCTGCGCGACGGCTGTCAATGTTATGAATATCATTTTTGCTCGGAGTTCCGATAGATTTGAAAAACTATTAATTTATATTTTTTTCGATTCCCTAATTCTCACGATGTTAACGAATATAGAAAATTGAACGTGTCACAAATCCTTATTTTTAAAGTCAGCGACTAAATCCTCCATCTTTGCCTTAAATAAACCCACTTGCTTAATCGAGTTAATTTCAAATTTGTCGATCATGAGAATTTCCATGATAACGTGATTACAATCTACATCGCTGACTAAGCGTCGATTAATTTTCGCCGAGTGTTCATATACTCTTCAAACAACTTTATGCTTAATTAGGATTAGGCGAGACGATTATATGAAGCCGAAACTTTGCTCTTATTGTTTTCTAGCGATCTGCCTTAGTATCGCCTTAAATTGTGAATGTCCAAAAATCCAAGAAAATACTTTTAGCCGATCACTAACAAATTTCAGAAGATCACCCGCTGGGCTAATCTGAAGATTGCCTGAAATTTCATCAAAATCGCTTCAGCCGTTTTGGAGTCCATAGGAAACATAAATACACACATAAATTTATATATATAAAGATAGAGATAGTGAGATTACTGGAGTTCTGATGCCTCGTCTTTTTAAGTAAAACTGCCAAAAGATTGGCAGTATAAATAGGTATATACTGGTTTTTCTGCCTTATAAAAATTTGTTAAGTTTGAATATTTTTATCTTCGAAACAATGTGGGTTGCACTTTACTTACATTTGAAATTCTTATGGAGATGTTTTTTCTTCGTGCAAACCAAGCGATAATCATCAATGAAATACAAAAGATACTTTTAAAAGTTATGATTAATATAATAATAGCAATAAATAATCTCAAGTAAAAGGATAATCTTAATATATATAACTAGCTGTTGCTCGCGGCTCCGCCCGCGTGGAGGTTATTTTCGGGAGCAGAAGTATACAATCCAAGGGATTGTCCTCTGCACTGAGGCACCTGTAGCGATTGTCTAGCCTCTCAGTTTTTGCGCCTGAATCTTGAGATTGCATCTAAAGAATACCTCATAAGTTAAACCTCACTTTGCCTCTTTCAGGGATGATTTTTCAAAAACGTTGAAACACGTATTTTCTACCAAAAGCCTTAATATGAATTTTTCCCTAACTTGAGGAATGATAGATTTCCCATACAAATATTGACCTCCTAATTGACCGCTTTCAAGGTTGTTTTTGAGAAAAAATATAGCCTATGTCCTTCTCCAGGATATAATCTATTCCTTTACCAAGTTTCATTACAATCCGTTCAGCCGTTTAGTCGTGAAGAGGTAACAAACAAACAAACAGAGTTACTTTCGCATTTATAGTATTAGTATGGATTCTTCTATGTATTTGTCACCTTACTCCTTCTAAACCGCTGGACTGATTTGGATGAAATTATGTGTGTATATTTCAATGGGTTACTAGATTTGAAAACACAGTTAGACCCGGTAGGTGGCGCTGCTGTTCCGGACAGAACGACTGCCGGGCCCGCTAGTTACCTTATATAATTAATCCGTCATGACTAGTTGAGGGTAGTTGCTAATTTAATTGTCCACGTTAATTCTAGTGTAAAGGCCGATAGCCGCAAACTTGGTTACCGAATCTCGTGATAATTGGTTGGTATGTGCGTATTCAATTATATAGTGGGTCTAACACAATGTACATATGAATTGATTGATATAATCACTATTTCGGTAGACAGATGTACAGCCAGTGTACATCCGGTTTTTTCGGGGTCTAGAATTGGGGTACGATGTTTGGCTGTTTTGCGGTCTTCTGAGTACTCTGACAATAGATACTCGACTGCTTTTTCACCTCTTGCCCATGGCGTAGTGTGAAGAAGCAGGCCGGCATGATTGTGTTGAGTAGCGGGGGATAGATCGTCTCTCGCTACTCGATACTCTAATTGGACCGTACTGCGCTTACCATCAGGTGAAGTGCGGTCACTTTGCCGTGCTAGGATAAAAAAAAACAGACACACACATAGTTCTGACCCCACACTAGGTAAAATCTGTATCGTGGGTATCAAGAACTACGAGGGACTACGGTCCCACAACACCCAGACCCGAAACAAATATCTATCTGTCACAAATATTTGTCTCGGTGGGGGAATCGAACCCACGGCCTCTCGTTTCACAGCCGGCTAGTCGCCCGCTGCGCCACAAAGGCTGTTAATTATTGTATACTATTATCGTATGTTAAAACTAGCTGTTGCTCGCGGCTCCACCCGCGTGGAGGTCATGTTTGAGACAAAAAGTATACACTACAAAATACCAATTTTCATGCCTTTAACTGCAAAAATGACAGATTTTCATACAAACTTTCTTCCCCTACTTTACCCCCTTCGGGGTGAAATTTCCAAATATCCTGAAATATATATTTTTATTTTTGACTAAAAGGCCAAATACTAATGTTCATAAACTTAACTTCAAAAATTACGGTTTTTCATACAAACTATCATCCCCTATTTTACCCCCTTAGGGGTGGTATTTCCAAAAACCCTTCCTTAGTGGATGCCTACGTCATAAAAGGTACCTACTGTCAAAATTTCAAGTCTCTAACCCCAGCCGTTTAGGCTGTGCATTGATCGATCGGTAAGTCAGTCAGTCAGTCAGTCAGTCAGTTTCTTCTTTTATATATACAGATTACAATCTATTGTACAATTTTAAGCTTTCATATACTTTTCAATAACTTCATACGCTACAATTTTTAGGACATTGATATCCTTAATTTTTTCTCTGAAAGAGTAAAAATTATTCCTTAAAGAACCTAAACAGCTTTTACCGTATTAATCTACTAGACCTGACTGACTGAACAGCTAGTTGCAGCATTATTCGAGCACTAAATGTACTCGTCTGGATTTAATTAATCAATGCGATGCCATAATACTCAGGTATGCACAAAACGGATTTCAAAGCATAGACTCTGGAGCTAAAATGTACGTGTTAATGAATTATGTACATTACGCACTGAGAATAAGATCGAGATTCGAAAATGTAAAGATACACATGTTTAAATTTATTGTGTAAATTTATTGTATACCTTTTGTTACGTGCATGTATAGAATTACTATTTTTTTGTAATTCCAGCAACAAATAGGTACTATTAGTATCATTTTTTTGTGATGTAAGAAAAATTCCAATGAACGTACCATTTTATTTGCCACTTTCTAAAGCAAAAAGGTAGTAAAATAGGTTACAAATAAATATCTTTTTACTCAAAAATCGCAATACAATATTGTGGCCAGTACGTTAAACTTATGAAAACTTAAAAAAAATGATTTTAAAACTAAAACATCTTTATTCACAACTAAAGGTGATTTGTAAGTTCAAACGTTAATGTGTAAAAATGTTGACATTTTTAATAACTTTGTGAACTGTATGCATGAACAGGCAAGTTATATAAGGCGATAGACGCTTTCAGTAACCTCGACCTCGACCGAATTTAAACATACTAACGACAGACAAGGCTGCATGGTAAAGAACCTTTGCCTTTTTAACCAAAAAGAGAAAATTGAATAATAAAAATATAATATTCAAACATTTCAGAAACTTTCAAGTTGTGGAATATTGCCGGGAAAAGAAAAATGTCGGGAACGTGATATTTGATTTGTGATTTCATTAAGTGAATTAATTATTTCAGACATGGCTTTGGCCTTTTAAATTGTGACTATTTCAGATATGGCTTTGGATTTTTGAATTGTGACTATTTCAGGCATGGCTTGGGCCTTTTCAATTGTGATTATTTCAGACATGGCTTTGGCTTTTAAATAATAATAATAATAATAATAAATCGTTTATTAGCAAAGTTATTAAAACTAATGAGTACATTCGTCGAGTCTTGAACTAAGCAAATGCTTGTATCTCAGGACTCTGATTAGAGTGAACAATATTGACAATCTAGGTTATGCTACAGTTTATTACATATGCTGCTATGTTACGATTTTATTACTTGTGGGATGTGGGTGTGTGTGTGTGTATGTGTATGTGTGTGTGTGTATGTGTGTGTGTGTGTTTTTATTTAAATAAGTGACTCCGTTTCATTGTAGGATAAGTGCAGAAGCTCCTTTTTCAGTAATCGAGTACATTGAGATATAGTACAGTTTTTTATTTTATATTTTTTGGCGACTTTGTTATATGTGCGGGGATGGGAGAAGGAAGGAGAGCGTCTGGCAAGCTGGGAAATAAAGGTTGGTGTCGGGAAACTATATACTCGTTTCTTTAAAAGGTCACGATAGTCTGGGCGGTTCTGCAATCTTTTGTGTGTTTTAACTGTGGCACTTAGGATGAAAAGTTGGCGGATCCGGAGTACTCTGAATTCTTGGTATATAGCATCGGTTGAGTAACGAAACGTTTTCTTCATAGCTACTTTAATTATTGCTCTTTGGGCTCTCTCTAGACTTAATAAAATTGATTTTCCCGCGCAGCCCCATACTCCAATGCAATATTGCATTACCGACTGACAAAGGCAGATGTAGACTACCCGTAATACATCAGGGGGTGCATAGTCACGCAGTTTCTTTATAATATGGATTAACTTACGTGCCCGGGCGCATAGTGAAGATATATGCTGTTTATATGTTAAATTTTCATCTATGACAATGCCGAGATATTTTATTGACTTTGTGCGTTCGATTAACTCGCTAGAGATGGTAGTATTTTGGTTGAGGGGACTATTAGTATTTATTGTTAGAGACATTGAAGGGTCTGGGCTGGAAATTATGTTTTTGGAAAATGCAATATACTTTGTTTTAACCCGTTAACACTAAATACGAAGATTCAGTGTTAACAGGTTAGCATCAAGAGCACTAATCACTTGAGAGATACCTAACTCCGCTACCTTATATACCTGGTTCCATGACCTGTCATGAAAGATCAATACTGTATCGTCAGCATAAGCAATAGTGCATTAGTTAGAGGGAGATTAAGAATATCGTTTATATAAAGGATAAATAGTGTCGGGCCAAGAATGCTTCCTTGTGGAACGCCGAAGTTGATTGACTGTAGATCACTGTGTAGGTTGTCGATTTTTACATATTGCTGTCGGGATGACAAGTAGCTTTGGAACCATTTTAGGGGGATTCCCCTAATACCTACTGCTTCAAGTTTTCTTAGTAAGAGTCCTACAGATACAGTATCGAACGCGCGCGCTAGGTCCAAGAAAACACCCAAGCAACGATATCCATTTTCTACATGTTGTGATATTTGATTGGCTAAGAGCGTTGCTGCCTGCTCCGTTGACTTGCCTTTGCGGAAGCCAAATTGTTTCTCTGAGATTATGTTGTACTTATCGAGGAAGGTGGTCAGGCGATTGTTTACAAGATTTTCCAGTATCTTAGAGAGGACACTTAATAATGCAATGGGTCGGTAATTCTCTGGCAAATCGTCAGGTCCGTTTTTGTATATTGGGCAGATTGCTGCTACTTTCCATATCTCTGGAAAGATACCGGTTTCTAAGCTTAAGTTGAGCAGATGGGAGAGAGGTGGGAGAATACTTGGGAGAGTGTTTTTTAGGAGTGATACAGTTAGACGGTCGGGTCCTGGGGAGCTGTCTGAATTTAGGTGATAAATAATTTTTAAAATCTCTTCTTCGTCTGTTGGGTGAAAAAAGAGCGAATGTGTGTTGATATTTGGAGGTTTATACGTTGCAATTAGTGAGTCTTGGGTTGTTGATAGTTTTGTAAGAATTTTTTCTGCAAGAGATTCCCCTAATTTGGTGAAATGTTCGTTACAAGAGTTAAGTGAGGGTGTTGGGTTGTTTTTAGATTTAATAAGTTTGGTGGAGTGGTTATCAGTACAGTTAGTTCCGCATATACTTTTTACTGTGTTCCAGAGTTTCTTGGGATTGTTTTTATCATCGTCTATCTTTTTCCTATTGTAGTCTGCCTTTGTATTGCGAAGTAAATTAGTGAAGAAGTTTCTATATCTTGTATAAATTAAACGTTTGGTTTTGTTATTAGGCTCTGCTTTGGCTACAAGATGAAGTTTGTCTCGATGGTGCATACATCTGATCAGACCTCTAGTAATCCATGGTTTTATACATATCAGTCTCCAACTAATTTTTATTTGTTTGATATTGTTATTTATGGTGAGGGATATAGTTCCGTAGAATATATTTAGTGCTGATGTTATGCAAGTATTGCTTAGCACATCGGTCCAATCTGCTTTATTAATTTCAGCTGCGACTTTGACCCAGTTAATGCTTAGTCTAAAATGATTATTCTGATTCTTTTTTTATAGTGTATTTTATGTGGGAGTAATGCCAGAGCTATATTATGGTCAGTAAGGGGCAAGTCACAGATGAGTCCTGAAGGGGTGCTTTGTGATTTTATGAATATATGATCTAGGCAGGCATCACCTCTAGTTGGCAGGTTTATTGCTGCGTGAAGACCATGGAATGCCAATAATGAAAGATAGTGTTCAGTCTGTTTGTTTTCCGCGTGCATAATATTTATATTAATGTCTCCTGCCAAAACTATTGTTTGTTTTCGCTGTATTTCAGATAGAATTGCGTCTAGAGAGTCTATGAATCTATCAGTGTTTGGAAATGACGGAGAACGGTAAATTCCCAATAACATAATTTCATCATTTATATTTAACATGAGGCTATCGGCATCGTATAGTGTGTGATTCTGTACAGTGATGTTGTCACTCAATGTGTTGTTTTTTACGTAAGTCACAACGCCTCCATTTTTATTTGACTGGTTTAATGATCGAAAAGATGTGTATCCTTCTAGAGGTTCTATAATTGTGCCTTCACATAACCAACACTCTGTAAGCACTATAATATCAATTTCTGCATCTAGTCTAGTTAGGGCAATCTCGAATTCGTCAAAATTATGTTGGTAACTCCTTATGTTAAGTGTAAGTATTCGAATGCTGTTTTCTGAGTTGAGTATTATTCTCTTGCAGGTGTCTAGACATTCAATTGTGCGACAGTTTGTTGAAAAGATTTCATCTACATCATTAGTTACACTAAGTAAAGCCATTTTTGTATTGGAGTGATCTGTTTTAAAAGTTTGTCTAGTTTTTGCAAGAGGCTCATTTGTAACTTGTTTTTGCGTGTGTATGACAGTATGCATGTGTGTGTGAGTGATTTTCGTGTTATGTATTTATGTTTTTGTTGTGTGTAGTTGAGGGTAGTGTAATTTTGTAAAGGTGTGTGGTAGTGTGCGATGTGAACATTTAGAAGTATGATTACAATTCTTAGCAGATAAAAAAGTAGAAATAAAATGCATGTCAAGTGACTACGCGAGAAAAGTGAGTTATAAAGGTTAGTCGTTAATGTGTATAAAAGTTTGAGAGAAAATAGGCAATTAAGCTGCCTGATGAAGTGCAACTGGACAGTGGCGTAGTAAAGCATCCATGTTTGGGATGGTGATAGATGGAGCGCCCTCTTGCTTGCGAATGTTAATACGACCGTTTTTAATCCAGCAGTATTTGTAGTTGCTTTCTTTAGTTCGTTGTCTACATGCCCGAAATAACTCGCGGTTTGCTTTTGTTAAGCGTTCATTGAAGTACAGTGATCTATCACTGCCCGATGCTTCTATGTCTGCAGAAGTGAGCCCGCGCCTTGATTTCCCCGCATGTAATAGCTCGTTACGCTTCGCGCGGTTCAAAAACCTGACTACGAGCGGTCGTGGGAGTTTGCTGTGGCTACTTTTGTCTGAGCTCTCGTCGTTGGTGGCCCGGCGTGGACCAGTTCTTGTTGCATAGTCAATGTCGTGGTTGTCCAATTTCACGCCCACTTTTAGGGCTGTTGTGAGGATAATGTGAATCGGGTTTTCGTTGGGCGTTTCGTTGATGCCTGAGATTTCGATTTCATTCTTGAGATTGTCCTGAGCTTGGGTGTTCAATTGCTCCTGCAGATTTTTTATTGTCTCTTCGAGATAAGGCACTTCGGATTCGCGTTCCTCGAGTAAGCGGATTCTTTCTTCGGCCTTAGTTATGCTCACTTCATAGCTGTCCATGCGTTTATTGCAATTTGTTACTAAATCAGTGAGTGACTTAAATTGAGTTTTAAGGTCACCCACATCTTTGCGCAGTAGTTTAATTTCTTCTATTAAGCCGAGGAGGGTGGTTGTGGGTATTGTTGTGACGGGTGAATCAGACGATGAGCCATTCTTTTGGTTGTGCTGGCTACTCGTTATTGTATCGGCCTTTGGGCTTTCAGATGGCGACTGCGGCCGTGGTGAGTTAATATTATTATCTTTGTGCGTTTGACGGCAACATGGAGGGCAGACCCATTTAGATTTCGTTTCTTCTGTTGTCTTACGATAATGCGACATGTTTACACATGTAAGGTGGTAGCAAGAATTACATTTGCAACAGCTAATAAGCTGTATACTTCTTATTATTTTGCTACAAGAGGCACAATTTTTTACCATTTTGATAAAATAAGTAATAGTATTCAATAAAGAAAAAGGCAAACCAAAATCACAGAGTATTGTTCTCGGAATTAGCGATCGTTGTTAGGTACTAGGCGAGCGCCGTGCGGCAAGGGGCGGCGGGGGTCCTGCAACTCGAGCGCACGTGCGCGATGACTCAGCGAAGTAAGCAATTGCCGATGTAAAATAAATTTTAATCACTTGATAATTTTTACTTTTGTTTTCCAAATTATGCAGTGTCTTGTGTAAGTATTTATATCACTGTTATGGTTGTTTTTTACACTTTAGAATGGTACATAATTCGAATGATTTACACCACTTCCTACCACTTTAAACTAATTTTAATTACGGAGCAAAATGAAATACGTGTAGCAGTAACCGGTGCTTAGCTGTATTATTCAAATTAATGGATATAAACTACAGACATGGCTTTGGCCTTATAAAAACCAGAGAAGAAGAAGATTTTAAAGGACAATGGCAGGTTCCCATACATGAAATTAGTTGACATAAATATGTAGCGTTTAGAAGTGAAAAAAATATCAAAAAATTCAGCAGCAATTCCTAAACAATAATGTATTAGGGATTTCTGATGAAAAAGTCTAATACTAAAGATATTTCAATTTAAACCTAGATTTGGAAAAATAACGACAGACAAGGCTGCATGGTGGAAAACCTTTGCCTTCTCTTTTATAGAGAGAATGAAATAAAAAAAACAAACATTTCATTTATGTCGCTTAGAAAGTCGTTTTTAGGTAATTAAAATTTAACGATGTATAGCATCATTATATCTCGGTGTAACATTATGAAATTAGTAAGGACCCTGCCGCTGTAAACAAGAAAGCGGTAAGCTATTAAGCGTGGGTACACTATATTGTACTTACAAGTTAATTGATGGCGGTGCAGTGTGTATAAAGAAAAGTTTATTTTACATCTCTAGAAGCTTATAACTACGCAAGCTGTAAAGCCATAGTAGAGCCAATTTTGCCTGTTATACGAACCAGCTCGACTGGACTTTTGCAAGTGGTAGGATATTCATATCCGCCCGGACAGCGACCACTGTACACAGACTGTAAAACCCGCCATAGTGGCAGATGCAAGTGTGTTTCATTCCGGGATCAGCCAGTGTACATCCGGTTTTTCGGGGGTCTTTTGTTTACTTTTTTTTATCGTGGCTCGGCAAAGTGACCTCACTGCACCTGATGGTCAGCGCGGTACCGTCCAGTTAGAGTATAGAGTAGCGAGTCAAGGATCTAGAGACAGGGTACTCAAAAGGTCACATAGCGGCTAAACATCACATTGACATTACCTCTAGGGATGTAAAGAAATTTAAAATAGGTTTATTAGTACCAGAGATTATTATATAAAACCATAGAGTCTAAAACAAAGCCATAATTTACCTAAAAACTTTATACAAAACTAGCGGGCCTGTTAGACGTCGTCCTGTCCGGAAAAGCAGCGCCACATTAAATATGATATTTTAACAGCACCTGACATGACATAACGACCGCAGCACCACCTACCGGGTGTAATTGTGTTTTCAAACTATCCAGGAACTTGAAATATACACACCAAATTTCATCCAAATCGGTCTAGCCGTTTAGGAGGACTTAGGTAACAAACACGTACAGAAGAATTATATCTTCTGTATATATAAAAGAAGAAGCTGACTGACTGTCTGACTGACTGGCTGATCGATCAACGCACAGCCAAAACGGCTCGGGTTAGAGACTTGAAATTTTGACAGTAGGTACCTTTTATGACGTAGGCATCCACTAAGGAAGGGTTTTTGGAAATACCACCCCTAAGGGGGTAAAATAGGGGATGGTAGTTTGTATGAAAATTCGTCATTTTTGAAGTTACGTTTATGAAAATAAGTATTTGGCCTTTTATTTAAAAATAAAAAATACATATTTCAGGATTTTTGGAAAATCCACCACTAAAAGGGTTAAATAGGATAAGAAAGGTTGTATGAAAATCCTTCATTTTGAAGTTAAATGCATGAAAATTGGTATATTGTAGTGTATTCTTTTGTCCCAAACATGATCTCCACGCGGGCGGAGCCGCGAGCAACAGCTAGTATTATATAAATTAATTAAACCATCGCTATCAGTCAATAATACTAAGTCACACTTTGCAGAGAATTCTCTCGCAATTTGCAAAACAGGATTCTATTATGTTCGACAAAGCGGGTTTGGCTCGTATTTGATCAAATCACATTAATTGAACAAATGTTGGGTCAAACAGACAAATATTGCGTACACATTGTTTGCTGGTTTTATTATTTGATATAATGTATTGCCATATTGAAGAAATTAAGTTTTTTTTTATTCTGTCACGGTAAAGTGACCACGTAGCACCTGATGGTAAGCGCAGTGCCGTCCAATTAGAGTATCAAGTAGCGAGAGACAATCTATCTCTCACTACTCAACACAATCATGCCAGCCTTCTGTGTAGCTTCTTCATACTCCGCCTTAAGAACCCAGGATCATAAAAAGGAAGGAACACGGTAGCTGGAAAACTGTTCCACTTGACGGTGCGGCAAAAATATGAATTTGCGAACCTTGGCTTGGGCCGGCGTAGTAGACACCACGAAGCTGTGGCTCCGCAAGCCAGGACGTGTGGTTCTGGTGAGAAAGGAAGAGCATGGGATAAGATCAAAAAAATCTTCAGAGCATTCAATTTATTGCAAAGAATAAAGCATCACTGTAGTCAATTGCATATCAACATGGAGCTGATGGTATTCCTTCTTAAAGAATTCAAATGTGAAATAACAATTTTCAATTTGCTGTGTGAGGTCCGTGGCTAATATTAGTACAATAATACTAATAATACTCTCTATTATACATTGTCTCACTGCTGGGTACGGGGCTTCTCTACAAATTAAGCCTTCGTCTGCCACGCGGATCTATTGGAGATTGGTAGACTCCACGCACTTTTGAAATTCTTATTTAGAATTCTCAGGTATGCAGATTTCCTGACGGTGTGTCCCTTCACCGTTTACGCAGGCGATAATTAATAATGAATACACCCGTAACATGGAAAAGGCAGAGGTGTATGCCATTTGGGCTATTTCTATACTATCAAATTTAAATTGAATAGCAACACTCAATAAATTATGCAGGTCTTTAAGAAAAATGGTATACATAAAATACGTCATAAAAGGTGATAGGTATTTTATTCATAATTTGAAAACTCCGAAAATTTCATCGTATTAGTAAAATTCCACTTGAATTTTAATTTGTAGTGAATCATGCATTTCATGATCTTAAAGGCCGTTATTCAAATCTAACGAGAATTTTTTTTCAGCATCTAACTTGGATTTTTGGGTCCATAAAATTGTGTTGATTATCGAAATATTAAACACAATTCTATGGCCCCAAAAAAACAAATTTCAATTTTGCCATTTGGTTACTCATCACTAACTCTATAAATAGAGCATTCAAAACAAAATTTCTATAATATCCCGCATAAACACGAAATAACTTGAGTACTCTACCGCAGCTAGCTTATAAAAATCCATAAATCCAAACAAAAAATAGAATTTTATTTAACGTTAAAGCTGAAATTTTCAAACCGTAAATCCTGACGAATGTCCTGGCTCCCCAGAATTTTATTATAAAGAGAAATTTGGCGGATATTTGGAGCTGACTTAAATCATCCAAATCCACTGATTAGTTAAGTTTAACTGAGTTTATAACATAAAGACGTTTTATATTACATACGAATGTGAAGCCTGAAACAGGCAAAATATAGAAAGAAAGGCAGAGACACTGTGGTGCGGCAGTTATTTTCGCTTCTTGGTATTTTTATAGCAATTAACGAGCAAATAGGTAACTTCTTAAGTGATCCCCAACATGAATAGATATAATATCAGCAACTCTGAGCGTATGGCCTTTAAGTTGCAGCTCTAAAATTAAATGTAAAATGCCTCATTCTTGGAAATGTCAAAAAAATATACATAAAACTTCTTAAACTGACTTCTGACTAATGACTGACTTTTCTAAAAATAACGTGTATATTCATTGTTAATTGTTTGCTTGCTTTCACGGTGAAGCAAAACATCGTGAGAATACCTCGTGAGAATTCTTATACGAATTTCAAAGGTATGCAAAGTCTACCAACCCGCATCAGGCCAGCGTGGTTGACTAAAGCCTAACCCCTATCATTAGTAGAGGAGGTGCCCAGCAGTGGGACAGTGTTTAATTTTAATACAGGGCTAGTGTTATTATTATTAAAACTTCTTCTACGAAAAAAAAATCTACAAATCCAACAATGCAAATGATTTAAAGCTATACATAATACAAGAAACTAAATTACCAATTTGTATTCACCAGCTAAATTCAATTTGAGCGCTTAAAATTCAATCTGTACATCGAAGTAAATATCCCAGCAAAGGACAAGATATGACTTTAATATAAATACAGGATATCTATTATGAACTACATTTATTTCTTGAGTTTTATTTGTTTCTAGCTTTTAGTCTCACTCAGGTCCCGGGGTCAGCCAGTGTAGATCCGGTTTTTGTCAGGGGTCTAGAGTTGGGGTACGATGTTTGGCCGTTTTGCGGCCTTCTGAGTACTCAGACACGCAGTTGGCGAGTAGCCCGGCTGTGAATCGGAAGGCCGTGGGTTCGATTCCCACACCGGGACAAATATTTGTGTGATAGACAGATATTTGTGCCGGGGTCTGGGTGTTGTGAGACCGAAAGTCTCTCGTAGTCCCTGATACCCACACAGTAGACTTCTGTTTACTGACTTCATTCTTAGTTGGGGTCGCGGCTATGTGTGTGACTGTTGGATGTTATTTATTTATCTTGCCCATGATGTAGTGTAAGAAGCTAAACAGCAGGCCGGCATGATTTTTTTAAGTAGCGAGGGGTAGATTGTTTCTCTCTATTTGATACTCTAATTTGACGGCACTGCACTTAGCATCAGGTGCAGTGTGGTCAGTTTTCCGTGCCAGGATAAAAAAATATATATGTATCATTGGTTCCGCAACTACACAAGTTCTTAGTAAACACCTACTTGTTTGTAGGAATGCAAGCTTAAATTTATTTTGTCTAGAATGTGTCGCCTTTACCAGATTGTTGACTCAGGAAAATTAGGTATAATGGCAACTAGGCAATTAGGTATAAAAGACCCACTTCCCTTCTTGCCTATGTTTAAAGTTCAGGATCGCAGCACGATCTCTTTCAGTATTCATTGGTTCCATCAGGTCAAAATTGATAGATCCATCAGATAGCATTATCTTATACATAATTAGGTTGGTTCAATAAGATTACATCATTGACATATTGGTAGTAATCTTATTGAACCTATCTAATTATGTGTCAGACAATGCTATCTCAGCATGTATCTATCAATTTTGACCTGATGACGCCCATGAATGAAGAAGAATCATGAAGAGATCGTGGTTGCAATGTCTCACAGAAAACCGAGGGGAAATCGCCTGCTGTTACATTTCGTACGATAAGTAAGATTTCAAGAAGTCCAAGTATTTCTCCCATGCACAATTCCTGTTCCTTTTGTTAGGGCTGGAAACAAGATACTTGTGATGTTTTAAGTGTTCATACGTGGTAGAGATCTTAATATCAGGTGAATTACTTCTGCGTTCGCCACCCTCTGCTATAAAAAGGTGACTCGCTTGCTCCTTAAAATTTCAGCTTCTGAATATTATCAGTTCAAGCTCAAATCTTTTGGGCAGTGATATACAATACCATCGAAACAACAGCGTATACGATCTTAATGTCTGCCGCTTCCATACAACCTCATCCGTGTAATACTCTAATGAAACACATTAATAACATCTGTGCGAACTAAAACACCCTTTTGTTTCTTATACCATTTTGGGTATCGCAGTCGTTGTTCCGTTCTTGTAATTCTAGTATCGCTCGGTTATTTGCGTTGAATGAATTTGGGTCATTCGTCTGATATTAAACAGAGGTCGCAGACTGCTAAAGTGTTTATTTGCTTAGAGAGCGATGCTAACAGAAATAGAGTAATAAGAATTTCTTTTTTTAACCGACTTCAAAAACAAGGAGGAGGTTCTAATTCGTTGCAATCTTTTTAATATCTGAGAGCAGTATATTGGTGGTAGGATATTCATATTCGCCCGGATAGCGACCACCGTACACAGGGTGTAAAACCCGCTATAGTGGCACACGAAAGAAGTGTCGCGTTCCGTTGTCATACAGTGTACATCCGGTTTTTGTCGAGGGTCTAGAGTTGGGGTACGATGTTTGATCGTGTTGCGGCCTTCTGAGTACTCTGATACTAGACCCTCGACTGCTGCTTCACTTTCTTGCCCATGGCGTAGTGTGAAGAAGCCGACTGGCATGATTGCGTTGAGTAGCGGAGGATAGATTGTCTCTCGCTGCTCGATACTCTAATTGGACGGCACTCCGCTTACCATCAGGTGCAGTGTGGTTACTTTGCCGTTCCAGGAAAAGTCTATCAAATCATACTTCATTAATCTGTTTAGATGGAATTAACAGGAACTGTAATTTTAATAACTTTGTAGAAAGATCTAGAAAGTCATTTGGTTTTTCAGTAATAATTGTTGTGTTGGAATTTGAAGACATCGATAATACTATAATTATTTAGTATTATGAGGATTCTGGTCTTCTCAGGGTGAAGAACAATAAAATGTCACGCAATTTATAATTCGATTTGATTGATTGATGTTTGGTTAGTATTTAGTGGCAGACAAGCGATGAGATGACTCATCAACATTGTTGCCTTAAATTCACAAAGTATTCAAACCCTCCTCAAGCGGTAATTACTTGAGGTGACCTACTTCCACGTATACCGTACAAAAACACATTACCTAACTCCGTCCTATGTAGATTTCTCCATATATTTGCAAAATCCAGACACATAAAGGACTTTTTTATCACGCCAGGCCTGGAGTTATAAATTATTAATGACACTCCACACCGACGTAAAGAATACAAACATTATAAATATCGGAGCCGTTATGTAAAGTCCTCTTAAAAAATTCTATTAATAAAACGGGGATTTGAAGATGATTACAATTGCTAGAGGCCTCTTTAGATAAATTGGTATATGAATGTTATAAAACAATTTGTTTGTCACTAGATTTTGTGCTCTGAAGAAAGTACTTAATTTTTTGTAGCAGATAGCAGGCATGAAAAATCTAATGATATTTTGGCTAACACCGATGGAAAAAGAAATGAAGATTAGAAAGAAGTTAAATTGAGGTGTCTCCAAAAATAATTAAATTCACCACATCCTAAAAAATTACAAGATTCTTTGACTTTATAGCACATTTTTTTCAAAATATTGTTTTCAGATTCTTTCATTTTTATCAAAATTGAACTAACAATTGAATCTGAACTGAATCGGATAAATGAGTTAAACATGGGAGAACATGAGAGCAACCAGCGGAGCTCAAAGACAGCCCAATTAGACGTATTTGAATGGAATAGCATCCTAGGACCTGGCCTGCATAAAATTACTAAGTACTAGCTTTGTAGATAATTACTAAGCGCTCCTGTGCCTCAAAGCGGTTGTAGACCAATTGTAGGGTAGTATTGCATTTGAAAGATATGTCTTGCTTTGCATATTAGAAATATTTCGAAATAGTAGATTTTTTTTAGCGCCTTCATAGGCAGACGAGCAGACAGGCCACCTGATGGTAAGTAGACACCGCCGCCCATAGACTTCTGCAATGCCAGAGCACAGCAGAGCCGATGCCTACTGTTTAAGGACTACTAATGACAGATGATAGAGTAAATATACATATACTATCACGCCTATAATCCCCGAAGGTAGGTAAGGGTGTAATTAGTAAATCCTCTTTTCGCCGGATTTATTACAGTCCCATAATGTGATAGGCGGCGAGCCTATCGCCGTACCGCGCTCAATTCCAGACTCCGGGCTGATACTGAGCATTTCTAAATAGAATAACGCAATATCACTTTACCCGACCTGGGGACTGAACCCGAGACCTCAGCACAGCAGTCGTAACGCATGCGCAACTGGACCACCGAGACAGTTTATATTAACAAAAATTTATTAGAATTTCCAGAAATAATCACATTGACAGTATTTTGGTGATGGTGTGTATGTTATGTATACATAAATTGATATACTTTCTGATATCATTTTTTCATCTTCATACAAAAGTGTTACAATAAGAGCCAGTGTAGAATGAACTGGCTACATTATAGGTCTACTACTTTAATAGTTTAAATCGGTGGGACGACATGGACTGTCAAAATCAAATATTTATTGAATCCATGAAATGTTATACATTATTTAGATTCAGTCAATTTTGTAATAAAACGAAATTTACGGATTCTATCGCGGTTTATTTTACTTTTTTAACCCGACGTTTCGAAGTCTGCAGTTGCTGAACATTCAGAGGAAGGCTCCAAGCATTATCTTCGATTTGACAAACCACAAATCCTTGCCAAAGAACACCGATTCCTACCTAGGATGATTCGCGAGGCTATTGAAATTAAAAAACATCCAAATTTCAATAGAGAAGATGGTTGGAAGCTAGCACCAGCCTGGGATCCAATTATACATTTAATTAAATCGGAACCCAAAAGACCAACTGCCGGACCTCAAGACATTGTGAGCTCTTTCTGCGTAGTTCGGACTACAACAAAATAAAAATTATTAGATTAGATCAGCTCGATGTATATTAAGTTTTCTTATTGCAAGTGAAATAAAACTCATAACAAGACCTAGTGCCGCACATGACCGTCATGAGAGTGATGCAAATGTCGATTCGTTGTCAAAACATGACATCAAAGCAAAATTAATATTTAAGCAGCGTGAAAGCATTACGTAGCTATTACATGAGGGTACTTAACATGTAGGCTCTACCGTCTTTATTATAAAAGTTTTGTAGAACCCGTACTACTTTACTGAACAGCCTTTTATGAGCTAGCTAAGGACTTGGCCGTACTGTCAATGTAAACTTACTTAGCATTAAGTGGGGATTAGTTGCGCTGGCTTTTGTAGTTAATTTTTATAAGGATACTGGTAAGTGGTTAAGGCGAAGGAAAACATCGTAGATTATTATGAATTCTCATAAGAATTTCAAAGGTATGTGAAGTTTACCAACTTAATGCGCTTAAGCAGCGTGGTAGAAGGCCTAATCCCTTATAAGTAGAGGAGGTCCATGCCCAGCAGTGAGACTTTGTTTACAGAGCTGGTTTTTTCTATCGGTAAGAAAGTTTTATGACAGGCAACTTAAGTTAGCATGAGGCTATTTGCAGAAATCTGCTATAAAAATATAATTGATGTCGTTAAACAATTTGATAAGACTATTGTGGTTGTAACTTCATAAGTACAACTAGATTAAAATACTCTAAACAAAGATAATAGGCTCAGTAGCCACATCCACAGCAAAACACTCAACATATTCTCAAACTGTGACACGCTGCTGGTGGTAGGATATTCATATCCACCCGGATATCGACCACCGTACACAGGGTGTAAAACCCGCCAAAGTGGTACACACAAGGTTCCGGGATCAGCCAGTGTAGATCCAGTTTTTGTCGGGGGTCTAGAGTTGAGGTACAATATTTGGCCGTTTTGCGGCCTTCTGAGTATTCTGACACTAGACCCTCATCCGCTACTCCACCATCTTGCCCATGACGTAGTGTGAAGAAGCAGGCCGGCATGATTGTGTTGAGTAGCGGGGGATAAAATCTCTCTTGCTACTCAATACTCTAATTGGATGGCGCTGCGCTTACCATCATGTGTAGTGTGGTCACTTTGCCCTGCCAGGATAAAAAAAACGCTACACTAAAACCTAGTTTTAACATAATATTTCAGATATCCATTGCTTTCAGAAGCAATGGATATCTGAAGCAAACTGGGTGTCAGCACCCAGTTATCGAAGTCCAGTACAGTACAGATTCTCGTTTGCAAGTTCTGGACCAAACTTTTCCCTGTCAGGAGAGGTAATCTGTATTCAAAATACGTGCACACCTCAAATACTCAGTCGTCCGAAAATCGTTAACACTTTACCGATAGGTGTCGAAAGTTTTTCAGAGTTCAACCTGAAGATGCTTTGTTAATTCTGAACGTGTTATTTTGAGCTTGCCGAAAATATTTTATACTAGCTTTTGCACGCGGCTTTGGCGTGGTAGTTTCTTTTTTAATCATCTTAAGCTATACCATCTCTCTATATTTTGGTATACCATATGAACCGTGCATTTTCCGAGATAAAAAGTAGCCTATGTCATTCTCAGATCCCTAAAGTACCACTATGCAAAAATATGATGCAGAATTAAATAAATTTAATGTCCTTTCCAATTGAATTACAGCATAAAATTAAGAAGCTAAAGGATGGTAGCTCGATTACATATTGTGTTAAAAGGATGAGAATATTTAATGCACATTTCGTCAACGACATGCTGACCCAACCGCCAATCGAGCGTTAAATGAGTTTATAACTATAATGGAACTTTAATATGTTTTACGATCAGTTTCTATTAAAAAAATAACCTTTTTATCAATCATGCGAGATAAGTTGAAGTTTTATCTCAGATCTTGTTTACCACAAGCAAAATTTTCTTGTACTGCTTAAATTGTAAAAAGAATGTGCCAAAACTAAAAAAGTAGGTTGACGTGATATTTTTCTATATTTAAGATTTATTGGAATTTATCGCCGAATTTGTAATAAAAATAGTATCTGCAACTCGTGCGATGTTATCGATTGCCTACTCGAGCGAATGAGCGCACTCACTTCGCTCGTGTGCCCAATTTCTCTCTCGTGGGCAATCGACAACTTACCGCACTAGTTACATAGATAATATTATACAACGTAATAAATAAGAATTTTAAATAAATTGATGAATTTTAATATTAGGGGTTGCAGTGCCGTTAGCAGATTTGTCTATAGCATTAACAGATAAGCTTCAACGAAAATACTGGAATGAAGTGACAGCGTGGTGATATATTTTGGACGCTGGGTGATATTTCCAATAACATAACCCAAATGCTTATTCCTTTCCTCTAATATCGGTATACGGCAATCCATGATTCTTCTGGTACAGTGATCCCGAGCGATGAAGCGCAATTTCGATCTGGTGTCATATTTAATTGTTTCACCACTTCTGCATTATAGCAGGGGCTAGTTAACGATGAATACAAATATTATTAATACTAGCCCTGTATTAAACTTGTCCTACTGTTAGACACGGGATTCCTATACTAATAATAGGGGTTTGGCCTTAGTCCACCAAGCTGGCCTAATGTGGGATGGTAGACTTCAAATTTCTCAGTTTTCAATAGTAATACAATTCAAAACTTACACGTAATTGCAACGGCTTTAGTACCTTTAAAACTGGAACATATCTGTGCTTGCTGCTTCTGGGCAGTAGTATGCTGGTGGTAGGATATTCATATCTGCCAGGTTAGCTACCACCGTACACAGGGTGTAAAACCCGCCATAGTGGCACACTAGTGTGTCGCGTTCCGGGATCAGCCAGTGTAGATCCGGTTTTTGTGGGGGTCTAGAGTTGAGGTACAATGTTTGGGCGTTTTGCGGCCTTTTGAGTACTCTGACACTAGACCCTCGACCGCATCTTCACCTTCTTGCCGATGGCGTAGTGTGAAGAAGGCATGATTGTGTTTATCGGGGGATAGATTATCTCTCGCTACTCGATACTCTGATTGGACGGCACTGCGCTTACCATCAGGTGCAGTGTGGTCACTCTGCCGTGCCAGGATAAAAAAGAAATGAATTAATTCTTGGCATCCATCCAAAGAAGATCTTGAATATGAGAGCCATCATCTAGTTGAAAACTTAAATTTTTTTTTTTTATTTTTTTTTTTTAGTGCCTTGATAGGCAGACGAGCAGACGGGCCACCTGATGGTAAGTAGTCACCGCCGCCCATAGACTTCTGCAATGCCAGGGCACAGCAAAGCCGCTGCCTACCGTTGAAGGACTACTCTTTTTAAGCCTCGTTTAAAGAAGGACATGTCATAGCGCTCAGGGAACACCGCAGCAGGGAGTTCATTCCAGAGCTTGCACGTACGTGGTAAAAATGAACGCTGGAAACGAACCGTGCTAGACGGAATCGTTTCCAGGTGGTATGGATGAACTCTGTTGCGGTGTCGGGTGGTGCGATGATAAAATGGAGATGTAGGCACCATTTTAAACAGTTCCTCGGAGCACTCCCCGTGGAACAAACGATAGAACAAGCAGAGAGACCCGAAGTCTCTCCGCAGCCCCAACGGTTCCAGGCTATCCGTGATATCAGGATCCCCGACAATTCGAACGGCCCGCCTCTGTAAGGAGTCAAGTGGGTCTAGCAAGTATTTCGGGGCTCCTGCCCAGAGATGAGAACAGTATTCCACGTGGGGCCGGACTTGCGCTTTATAAAGCGCCAATTTATGGCCCGACGTGAAATAACGCCTCGCTCTGTTCAGGATCCCCAATTTTTTGCTAGCCAGTTTGGCTTTGTCCTCCACTTGACTCCTAAACTGGACCAAGCTCGATATATTGACGCCGAGGATCCCAATACCCTCGGAAACCCGGAGAGTGACTCCTTGGAACTGTGGCGCCATGACAAATGGGTCCTTCTTTGCGGTGAATGCGCAAACTTGTGTCTTCGTGGGGTTGAAGTGAACTAGGTTCCTTTCACCCCATTCAGAGGCCCGCCCTAGAGAGCTCTCGATTTCCGACACAAGTTCTAACCGTCTTTCTTCCAAAGTGCTCCGAGGGATACCCTGCTGGCCGGTGTATCGCACGTCGACAGTACTATCATCTGCATAACAATGCATGCTATCGATAGACAGCATGTCATTGATATGCAGAATGAATAGTGTCGGCGACAACACCGAGCCTTGTGGAACGCCAGCATTAATGGACAAAGCGTCGGAGCAGTAGCCGTCTACGACGACTTTAATGCTCCGACCATCCAAAAAGCTAGCGATCCAGTTGCAGAGTCCCTCGGGGATTCCATATGATGGTAGCTTCGATAGAAGGCCCTCATGCCATACCCGATCAAACGCCTTCGCGATGTCTAGACCGACGGCCATAGCCTCACCCTTGCTCTCTATAGCCTCCGCCCAGCGATGTGTGAGGTAAACAAGAAGATCACCAGCTGAGCGACCGTGACGGAAACCGTACTGACGATCGCTAATCAGCTGGTGCTCCTCCAGATACCCCATAAGCTGGGCGTTAATTATTCTTTCCATGACTTTAGAGAGCAAGGATGTGATGGCTATCGGTCTATAACACGAAGGGTCCGACCGGTCACCTTTTTTAGGGATCGGATGGACATGAGCAACCTTCCACGAAGCAGGAACCCTTTTGGAGTTGTACGAAAGACGATAAAGGCGCGTGAGAATGGGGGTCAACTCAGGGGCGCACGTCTTAAGAACCACTGCGGGGATGCAGTCCGGCCCACTCGACTTTCGGATGTTAAGGAGCCTAAGCTCCCGCCTGACCGCACGCTGATTGATGCGGATTTCAGGCAGGGAGTACTCGCACCGGGGAAGTTTTGGTGGAGTAGCTCCCCCGTCATCCAAAGTCGAGTTCGAGGCAAAGGATTGGGCCAAGATATCGGCCTTTTCCTTTGCACTATGGGCCAAACTGTCATCGGTCTTACGCAGTGGTGGGAGACTGGACAGGCAGAAGTTACCCTGGACAGCCTTGGCAAGCGACCAGAAAGCCCGACTGCCAGAAGGATAACTCTCTAGCCGCTCGCCAATTCTGCCAATATGTCCTGCCTTGGCCTTGGCTATAGCCCTTTTATTGGACCTAGAAGCGGCATTAAATTTCCACCTCTCCTCCTTTGTGTTTGGACCCTGATGCTTTTGGGCTTCGTTCCACGCCCCGTATGCGGACCGCTTAAGGCGTGCAGCTTCGGCACAGGTACTATTATACCAGGGCCGGCTGCGCCGCCTGACAGGTACCCTGGAATTGGGGATGAACAGATCCATCCCCAAGACCACCAGGTCCCTGACGCGGTCCGCACAAGCATCAGGATCTTCGGAAGAGAAGCAGAACCGCTTCCATGGGAAGGACGCGAAGAATTCACGCATCCCTTCCCAATCAGCTGACCCATACCGCCAAACCCTGCGGAACCCAGTCGCTGAAGAGCGATCGGGATAAACCGCAGGGGCTGAGGTTCGAATAAGGCAGTGGTCTGATGACCCCAAAGGGGGGTCGACCACTACCCTATATCCCTCAGGATTGGTGGTCAGCAGAAGATCCAACAGAGAGGGCTCATGGGTCTCAACATCTGGAACTCGGGTGGGCTGAGTTACCAGTTGTGTGAGACCGTAAGCCAAAGCCATCTCATAAGCAGACCGACCCGCAGCGTTGGTGGTCCGAGAACCCAACCACTCAGCATGGTGAGCGTTGAAGTCTCCAAGGACCACCACCTCCGCGGATGGGTACTGCTCTAGAGATCGGTCAGTCCCCACTTGGACGTTCTCGAATAAATGAGAAGACCCCGCTTCACCGGCATGGGACCTGTAAAGGCAAGCGTAGACTCGGGTACGACTCCCGTACTGTACGCATAGCCACAAGATTGACAGGTCCCGATGCTCGAGGCCCCGAAGGCGGTGACAACATATATCATCCCTGACGAAAACGCACACCCCGGCCTTACGTAGGAACAAATGTTCCAGCACGTAACCGGGGTAGTTGAGGTACGAGATATCGTCAGGGGTAGATATCTGCGTCTCAGTTAAAAAGAGCAGGGCAGGCCGCGCCGACTCTAGGTGGTAATGTACGGCGTCTAGGTTACTGTGCAGACCCCTGACATTGCAGAAGTCTACTGTTAAAGTGGATGTAGGATCCGCCGAAGTACGCTTACTCTTTTTTTTTTGTGCCTTCATTTTATTTATTTTTTCTGTAGTAGAGGAGAGGAGATGTGAGGGGGCAGTGAAATTTAGACGGCACTCGCAACATATAGTCGCAGAGCCAGGTGCACGGTGGTCACGTGGGTAATGCGGGGAGCTGGCGCGAGGCACGGAAGGGCCCCCGATGCCCCCCCGTGTACAGTCGCCGGGATCCACTCCAGTCTCCCACACTGGCACGACGACCGGACTACGGGATTTTCGCCGATTGGTGGGACAGCTTCCCGGGGAGGGAAAAGTGTATCCCCGGGTTCAGGTCCCCTACTGACCGGCAGGCGGCCGGCGGTGGCCGTTCCCATCGGGTCTCCCTGTACCCCACGCCAGCCCCCCACAGATGAGATCCACGCGACGACCAACACCACAGCTCCACATATCACGGGTACCGTCCAAACTGTACCACCAGGGAAAGGAGAGGACAGAAGGAACGGCTTTCTAGCCCTTCCACCGGAACGCATTACTACTTCGCGGCAGAAATAGGCTGGACGGTGGTACCAATCCGTTCGGGCCCAACCATAAGTAAATAAAATTCACTTACAGTTGAGCCCTACCACCAGTAACGGGACGGGAAAGGGTGGAGGAGGACATCAGAGCCACGGGGGGAGTGATGGAACGTAGCGCTGACGGCTCGAGTGGCCGGGGTCGCAATCCCGAACCATTCTACGTGACAGACGGACAGACTGACACAAGAATGGCCACTGGCACTGAAATCTACAGAACTGCGATAAAAATATTCGTGCTTGACCAAATTTCGGGAGCTTTTGTCCGTGACCTTCATTTCGACTCTCGGTACGCACGTGACCCTACAACTTATAATAAAATTCGACTGCTGTGGAAATGTGATTTATAATTTTTTTTTCAAACATTTATTGCCGACTGAAGTTTTTATTGCAAACGTTTTCGTACATCTGGATTTGGGTTTGGACATTAAGTAATTTTGATTAGAAGCGAGGCATATTTATGTTGTAGTGGTATATATATAGATAGATAAGTCTTTATTGCACACCATCATAATAATATTCCAAAAAGAAACCTTTAAACTAGAGTAAGTTACAATAGGCGGTCTTATCGCTAAAGCGATCTCTGCCAGACAACCTTATATATATATTAAATTACCTAAATAGGTAACACCCAACAGTCACACATATAGCCCCGACCCCACACTAAGATACGATAGATAGTCTTGTGTTGTGGGTATCAGGGACTACGAGAGACTTTCGGTCTCACAACACCCAGACTCGACCCAAATATCAGTCTGTCTCACAAACATTTGTCCCGGTGTGGGAATCGAACCACGGCCTTTCGTTTCACAGCCGGTGACTCGCCTACTGCGCCTGGAGGCTGTCAATAATCGGTGATATATGATCATTGATCACTACCACCTATGAGTACCAGTCTAAAGAAATCTGTGCTTTTCTGGCATTTGAAGATTATTGAATAGAAGCTGTATCTTTTTTTTGTAGTTGCCTCGATAGACAGACGAGCAGACGGGCCAACTGATGGTAAGTAGTCACCGCCGCCCATAGACTTCTGCAATGCCAGGGCAAAGGCGCTGCCTACCGTTAAATAATCTATCACACCAAACGTAACAGCCAATTTCATACTTGATTTACAGATACTGGATCCCAGATTGAATATCTCATTTCTATTGTAAATTGAATCAACTCGGCTTCACCACGTAATAAAAAATATTAGTAAAATTTAAATATGCAGCCAATTGGTCTAGTGATGAGAATATCGCATGTGATTTATTGGTTTTGGTCAGCAGTCAGGATTTATGGGTTTTGAATTTATTTTATTTATTTAAAACTTTATATACACAAAATGTTTAAAGGAGGACTTAACGCCAGAGGCATTCTCTACCAGTCTAATTACGGGTGATGCAGAGGCGATACAGGGGTGTACATACAGTAGGATTGAATATATTGATAGTCAATGTTAGAGACAAGATAATAATAACAGCCCTGTATTAAACATTGTCCCACTGCTGGGCACGGACCTCCTCTACTAATGAGAGGGGTTAGGCCTTAGTCCACCACGCTGGCCTAATGCGGGTTGGCAGACTTCTCATACCTTCAAAAAATTCTCAGGTTTGCAGGTTTCCTCACGATGTTTTCCTTCACCGTTAAAGCAAGCGATAATTAACATTTTAATACACACATAACTTTAAAAAAGTCAGAGGTGTATGCCACTTGGGTTTCGAACCTACGACTTTCGTCTTGACAGTCCGTACCGCAACCAACTAGGCTATCGCTGCTATATATACAAGAGACAAGATACTAATACATAAATAAATGTACCTAATAAAATGTACATATACATAAATACTTATAGATACATTTGAGTTTTCCGGGGTTAGAATTGTACTCGGTATGGCGTCGCTCTCTTTCAAAGGACGAAAATAATATGTGAAAATTCGAAGCATTCCAGCTTCCGTTGGCGCAGCTGCTGAGCAGCCGGCTGTGAAACGATAGGCCTTGGGTTCGATTCCCGACCGAGACAAATGTTTGTGTGACAAACAGATATTTGTGTCGGATCTGGATGTTATGGGACCGTAGTCCCTCGTAATTCTTCATACCCACTGTGTTGAGTGTATTTACTTATTAACTAGCTGCACCAGGCATGCGTCGCAATGACACGTAAAGTAAATATGATAAATTGCGATCGGTTGAACGGTATAGAAGTTGATGTTCTGCAGCGCCATCTAGCGAGTTCTTATTATTTTTTCATGCCAGGAACCTTTGTGTCTACTACCCCGGCCCGAACTAAGAGGTTCGCAAACTCGTACTTTTGCCGCACCATCAAGCTGTGGAACAGTTTGCCAGCTACCGTGTTCCCTCCCTCCTATGATCCTGGGTCCTTTAGGCGTAGTGTGAAGAAGCTACACAGCAGGACGGCATGATTGTATTGAGTAGCGAGGGATAGATTGTCACTCGCTACTTGATACTATAACTGGACGGCACTGCACTTACCATCAGGTGCAGTGTGGTCACTTTGCCGAGCCACGATAAAAAAAAAAAGTTTCATCATTAGATTATGATAGTTTAGGAGTCCATAGAGGACAAACATACTTACATTGATTTTTGATTATTGATTACATATGTATCTTGAAGAATACAGACGAGAGTATATTTACTCGGATTATTACGAGTATGAACATTATAAAAGCCAGCAAGTTTATAATTTGCAAAGTAAACCCGATGAAGTATAAGATGCTTACAGTTTTATTTACTAAGAAACATTATCGTGTAAGTCTCGCCTGGGCTTGAAAGCTTAAGTATCGTCACAGACAATTTCATCTTTAAACGGCAAATACGTAAGAATTCCAGAATCTTTTTCGCAATAAAGAGCTGTATATGGAACTAGAATTATGAATATGGTAAAGTAATAACGCTGACTTCATAAAACGTATTAAATTTCTAGTTATTCGTAACTATATTTAGCTCGCAATTCTGCCCGCGTCCTCTTCTAGGATAAATAGTGGGTTATATTGTCCCTCCGTATTTCAAGTTATAACTTTCGTTAGTTCACTTCACACAAACGTTTCCCCAGTCTCCCCTCAGGAGGTGAATTTTGAAAAATGACGCAGCTTGTAATTTTTTTTATACTGGCACGGTAAAGTGACCATACTGCACCAGATGTAAAGCGCAGTGTCGTCCAGTTAAAATAGCAAGTAGCGAGAAATAACCTATCCCTCACTACTCAACTCAATGATGAGTAAATGTAATCAATTTCATTATGTTGATAATAGTTAAGTAAGTTTAGTAAATTAAACCAAAAACATATAAATAAAGAAATACACCTAACAGTCACACACAGTCCTGACCCCACACTGGGCCAAACCTCTTAGTTCTTTTTACCCACCAGGGTAAAAAGAACTAAGAGGGACTACGGTGTCACAATACCCAAACTTGAAACAAATATCTGTCACTCAAACATTTGTTCCGGTATTTCAAACCCACGGGCCCTTGTTTTAGAGCCAGCCACTACTGTCATCATTTCCTACCACAAAGTTTAGGGAAATAATAAAAAGAGAATTTTATCTACTAGCAGATTAAGTTGCGATAAATGTATTCTTAAACAAAGCCTACGAAATAAAATCAACACTACTCAAAATTTCAATGATGCTGGCTGCTAATAATTTAGTCAAGTTATTAAAGTACCATCCAGGTCATATCAAGATACTTAAACTGTCCTAATAATAATAATAAATTAATTAATAACACCCAACAGTCACCCACAAGCCCCGACCCCACACTAAGATACGAGTCTTGTGTTGTGGGTATCAGAGACTACGAGAGACTTTCGGTCTCACAACACCCAGACCCCGGGCACCAATATCTGTCTGTCAGAACGAATCGAACCCACGGCCTCTCGCTTCACAGCCGGCGACTCGCCAACCTGCTCGCTGTCCTGATCTATTGTTATCATGGATGTGCCACAAGTGCCAATTCTTGGACCCTTCATATTTGAAAAATATATAATACCTTCTAGACTTGAATAAGATTTGATAGAGGTAGCTAAATAGTCAATGGCAATTCACCCCAATCCACATGAACCGTTGTATCAAAGCATTATAAAGTACATCTAGCTAATACTAGTCCTTCATACTACGCGAACTATAAACTAATTATCTCTAGCCATTCAACCCTACGGCAAGCAAAGTAGATGGCAAAACAGTCTGGAATAAAATCCCAAAGCTTATCCTCTAAGAAGAAGAGCATTTACCTCTTCACAGTGCAATAACAAAATCTGCAGTTACGGGGGGCTTAAGACACACCGGTATCATTATTAATGTAACTGGCTTAAGGAAGCCGCACAAAGACGCACCACTTGACCTAACGGCTTTAAGCTAAGCCTCTTAGAGCTTAGAAAAGTACTAGGTGCATCTGTGGAAATTCTTGCTCAAAATCACATTCTGGTAACAAAATCTTGACTGCTATGGAATGTACATACATATATATTGACGCCTGTAATCCCCGAAGGGGTACGCAGATGTGTAACTAGTACAACCACTTTTCCGAATTTATTACGGTCCCATAATGTGATAGGGAGTGAGCCTTTCGCCATATCGGGCCCCTATGTCAGACTCCAGGCTGATACTGAGTATTTTTAAATCTCTATTTAAATTCAAGTAAAGGGTCGGATAAAGTGATATTGGATTTCAAGAAACCCAATATCACTTTACCCGGCCTGGGGATCGAACTCGAGACCTCAGCACAGCAGTCGTAACGCATGCGCAATTACAACTGTGCCACCGAGGTATGTTGGAATGTTTTATGTATATTGGGATTTAGTTTTAAATATTTTTGTTTCATGATGATAATTGTCCAAATATTAATTATTATTAAATAAAATGTTTTGGCGATTATATCTTTCACCACATCCACAATCTAAAGACCCAAATCGCACGTCCCTTCAAAATCTTCATTCCCTTTAGATACAGGTAATGTAAGTGGTGAAGATTTCTTATTTCTTTTCTTACCTGGTCTGGTGATTATGGCCAAATAAAAGATTTCTTTTCTTTCTTTCGTTCTTTATTACCAAGATTCCTACTTACTCGTTACCTGACCTGTAATACCTCAAACAAATCAGGTGATTTTCAGATCGACAAACTTACAAAAATAGCTGCATCAACACAAATGCTTTGGGATATAGATGTGGTCCATAGACCTTTCCAGAAGGTACGTCATTAATCCGTGGGCGATAGTGTTAGGCCATTTGCCTTTAGCGTTATGCCGGTGTATTATAAATTGCGTAGGTCGACGGTACATTACAGAGGTTCATTGGTTATCAAACTTCTTTGATGTTTTGATGCCTACCGGGTGTGTAGAACGGATTGTTTTATTTTCACATTGAAATGGAACAATTTTTTAATGATTTTATCGCAGTGTAATTTAATTTTACAGATGTTTAAACCGCGATAAATCCGTAATAATAGTTTTAATTTACTGAAATGAAAATTATAAGTAAATTTGTAAAATAAGTATGTGGCAAAGTCTCTGCTGGACAGGTTTTTAAGAGTATCGAAGAATTGAACTAAATAATTAACCGAAAAGAGAAAAACAAGCTATATTATTTCTATATTGACAGCCTCCGTGGCGTAGCTGGCGAGAAGCCTGCCGTGAAACGAGAGGCCGTGGGTTCGATTCCCACATCGAGACTAATGTTTGTGTGACAGACAGATATTTGTTTCGGGTCTGGGTGTTGTGGGACCGTAGTCCCTCGTAGTTCTTGATACTTATGATACAACGTATAGCGACTTTAACGGTGAAGGAATACATCTTAAGGAAACCTGCATACTTGAGAATACACATAAGAATTTCAAATATAAAGTCTACAAACATGCATTACAGATGGTGGTAGGATATTCATATCCGCCCGGATAGCGACCACCGTTCACAGGGTGTAAAACCCGCCATAATGGCACACGCAAATGTATCGCGTTCCAGGATCAGCCAGTGTACATCGGGTTTTATGTCGGTGGTCTAGAGTAAGGGTATAATGTTTGGCCTTTTGGCGGCCTTCTGAGTACTCTGAAACTAGACCCTCGACCGCTTCTTCACCTTCTTGCCCATGGCGTAGTGCGAAGAAGCAGGCCGGCTGATTATGTTGAGTAGCTGAGATTGTCTCTCACTACTTGATACTTTAATTAGACGGGACTGCGCTTACCATCAGGTGCAGTGTGGTCACTATGCCGTGCTAGGATTTAAAAAAAACAGGAACAATCGTTAATACAGGAATGATTTTTATAGTGTTATGAAAATTTATAACGAAAAATAACATCTATAGGGATCCAGGTTTTCATCACTAAATCGCTATTTTTAACCGACTTCAAAAAAGGAGGAGGTTAACAATTCGTCGGAATCTTTTTTTTATGTAAGTTACCCGATTACTCAAAGACGCCTGGACCGATTCGGGAATTTTTTTTTTGTTTAAAAGAGTATACTTCCCAGGTGGTCCCACTGGCACCAAGTCAGGATCTGATTATGGCATCACAGAAAAATCTAGGAAAAACAAATTTTATAGTGACGCATAATTTGTTTTTTATTAAAGTCGGTGTACTTTTTATGAATTAAAAAACTTTTATCCTTTTAAAAAGTATTGAAACATTCGGTTGGTCAATATGTAAACTAGCAATATAGCATTTACATATATAAGTAATGTATCTGTTAGTCCTATCGAATTACGCATTAATCACATTAAAGCCTTTGTAATGCTGGTAAATCTATAAAACTGTAGTGATGTAAATCAGACTATCTGTCTCGGTGGCGCAGTTGTAATTACGTATGACTACTGTGTTATTGCCTCAGGTTCGATCTCCGGGTCGGGTAAAAGTGATTTTTGATTTTTCTGCCACGAAAGTCTCAGTCAGTCTGGGGTCCAGAATAATAAGCGGTAATAAGCTTGCCGAAATTTGGGTGTACTGGTTACACAGAGGTGGAACCAGTACACCCTAGGCGTTCTGCGATAACAAGCATGAGTAGGTATGTACATCAATCAGAAAATTGTAATTTCTAAAAGTCGAAACATATTTAAATAGTTTTTTTTTATCCTGGCACGGCAAAGTGACCACACTGCACCTGATGGTTCTCGCAGTGCCGTCCAGTTAGAGTATCAAGTAGTGAGAGACCATCTATTCCTCGCTACTCAACACAATCATGCCGGCCTGCTGTGTAGCTTCTTCACACTACGCCATGAGCAAGAAGGTAAAGAAGCGGTCGAGTGTCAGAGTACTCAGAAGGCCGCAACACGGCCAAACATCGTACCCCAACTCTAGACCCCCGACAAAAACCACATGTACACTGACCCGAAGCGCGACACACTTGCGTGTACCTTCAACAACAGCTTCACAAACTCGGATCTTTGCCACACCAAGTTGTGGACCAGTATGCCATCCCACGTGTTCCTACGCATTATCCTTTAAACGTAGTGTGAAGAAGCTAAACCGCAGGCCAACATGATTGTGTTGAGTAGCGAGAGATAGATTGTCTCTTGCTTCTTGATACTTTAACTGGACGGTACTGCACTTACCATCAGATGCAGTGTGGTCACTTTGCCGTGTGAGAATAAAAAAAAAATAATAAGTAAAATAATAATAATAACAGCCCTGTATTAAACTTGTCTTACAGCCACAGTCTACTAATGTGAGGGGTCAGGCCTAGTCCACCACGCTAGTCTAATGCGTGTTGGTAGACTTCACATACCTTTGAAATTCTTATAAGAATTCTCAAGTATGCAGGTTTCCCCACGAAGATTTCATTCACCGTTAAAACAAACGATAATTTACAATGAAAACACACGTAACTTTCGAAGTGTATGTCATTTGGGCCCGATTCAAAGCTACGCCTTTCGTCTCGACATCTACTCCCAGCTATCGCTGCTTATTTATTAAAAACAAAATTTTGAAATAGAAAAAAATTTGCGCAGAATTATTATTATTATCCGAAAACTGTAAAAACGGTTACTCGACGAAGCCAACCCTTTACAGGCCCGCCACGACCATTTACCCAAATTGCCAAACTTGAATCGCGCGTTCACATCTCATTTACCCTGTTTTTACTATTTTGTTGAATTTTTTCAGCCTCTCAGCCAATTTATGGCTTATCAGACTTCATTTTGGGTTCAAATTCCTTTGTCCTCAGGCCAGGTGGCGAGAAGTAAATGTCGGTTATTGTGGTCCTGATATTGCAAATGCTATTGTGGTTATATAATTAAAGTAATACAGTTTACGGGCATTTTCTAGCGGAACGGTTGTAAAAATTAATGCTCGGGACCTAATTATAATGTGTTGGATTGTAGGAAGTCGGAATGTTGAGGTTCAGGAATAAACCTTGGAAGGGCCGCGGCCGGTTTAAGTACAACACCCAACCGACCGGAAATCCCTTCGCTGGAGGAACACTGCCACCCGTTCCTACATATCGTATTTCTCATTGCAAAGATTTACAATTAAGATGGTTCTTGCTATGACAGATTGCTGAGGAAGTAAATCAACTCTCACCATTCGAAGTATACAACTTTACACTGCAGAATTGTCTGCTTTTAAGGTTTTCAGGACCATTCTATAGTATAGAGATTTACAACATATATACATAGATATACACTAACACCTGTAATCCCCGAAGAAGCAGGCAGAGGTGTAACCAGTACCCTCACTTATCGCTGAATTAATTACGGTCCCACAATGTGATAGGGGGCAAGCCTATTGCCATACCAAGCATAATTCCAGACTCCGGGCTGATACTGAGTATTTCTAAACACAATTTACCCAACCCAGGAATCTATCCCGAGAACTCAGCACATTAGTCGTAATGCCTGCGCAATTACAACTGCACCACCGAGGCAGTTGAGGCTCAAAATAGTAATAATCATGGATTTTTAGTCGTTTAAAATCTAGTATATTTCCTCATAATGGCTTCCTTGCAAGATTTCCTATAGCTATCCAGGAGCTATAGTACAATGGATCAGCATCTTCTATTTTCTCTTTTCAATTTCTGAATATGAAGGACGTTTCTTCAGTCCGGTGTGAATTCATTAAGTTTGTATTTGATCGACGGCGTCAGATACGTAATGCCATTATGCTTCAGCTTATTCATATCACAATACTAACCCTTCACTACCTTCACCCAATATAGTAATAAGGGTCCAAACGACCGGAATAAAACCCACCTGCGCCGACAGATGTCCGTATAATTCCTTAATCAACACGTTTGTTGGCTAATTATATCATTCTACATTCCATTTGCACAATTCACTCGAAACTCTTTAATGGGTCACGGGTTGTTTTGAATATAGAACTTATAGATATGGCTCGATTTCTGCATTGAATCTATACATATTATCTATCTGTTTGAACGCGATAAACTTAAAAACTACTGAACAGATTTTCAGACGGCTTTCACTATTAGACGGAGTGATGAATCACTCCGTCTAGTAGTGAAAGGAAGGTGAAAAAGGTTTAGGTATATAATTATAGACTATTTCTTATTTTTATTCTGGTGCAGCAATGTGACTACACTGTATCTGATGGTAAGCGCAGTGCCGTCCAGATAGAGTATCAAGTAGCGAGAGACAGTCTATCCCTCGCTACTCAACACAATCATGCCGGCCTGCTGTTTAGCTTCTTAACACTACGCCTAAAGGACCCAGGATCATAGGAAGGAGGGAACACGGTACCTGGCAAACTGTTCCACAGCTTGATGGTGCGGCAAAAATACGAATTTGCGAACGTCTTGGTTCGGGCCATGGTAGTAGACACCACGAAGCTGTGGCTCCGCAAGCCAGTACGCGTGGTTCAGGTGTGGAAGGGAGAGGATAAGATCAAACAATTCTTCAGAGCATTCACCATGATACAGACGGTAGAACACACTAAGCGCGGAAATATCAAGCTACTTACCATCGGCTAGCCCGTCTGCTCTGCTTATACAGGTAGTAAAAACACACTTTTTACATTGTTGCAGGCACGGCTCACTACGGCGAGGATAGCGTCGGCTCCTTCCCATACTTCGAGTACAATGTGCCGAGGAACGTGACCACGGTTGTCGGACAGACCGCGTTTCTTCACTGCAGGGTTGAACAGCTCGGCGATAAAGCGGTGAGTGGATGATTGGAAAACATTAAACCTTCTTTCCCTTTCTTGTTCATGTCAGATGGTTTGAATATGAAAGAGATAAATAAAAAAGAGAGAGATGTCTTATGGACACCCGTTTGGAACGGAGCTCCTGTGGCTATTTCTTTTTGTGTTTATATTAAGTAATGATTAAAGAATTGTAATTGTACTGTAAGAAAGCAAAAGAGAGGGCCATTAAAGTTGGATAGCATAAGATGCACATAAATGACGGTTACCACTGCAGTGGTCAACTTAATGATCACTGTCACACAACTCAGTGATTAAGGTTGACAACCCCATGTCAAGATGTACTAAGTACTACTTGCCACTGTCCAAGTAGTAACGTACGATGGACAGTCTGAGAATGGACTGTGTTATAGAGCGCCCGAGCGCTCCCTTTTATTGCAAACCTTTACACCCCACTCAATTGGTAATTATCAATCCACCCACATTTATAGAGTACCCTCGATATTTCTAATAAATAGGGACTACCCTATCAGTAGATTCGCAAAATTTACGGCAAGCTGAATCAATTGAAAAAGTTTTAGTTTGCTAGGTGATCGGGAAGTGCCTCAAAAATAATTGCAAAAAGATGTCAGTTTTAGGTTTCGTTTTTCATCTGGGGACTCATAGGGACTTCCCCATACACAATAAATAGGAACACCCAAAACTCCGCTTGATGAAATTATTTTCCCCCGAGAATCGAACCCGCAACTAAAGTATAAAGTAGCCAAAGTTTCATACATGGTTATGGTATATTTGCGTAGAAATAAAGCGATCCAGCAGTTTCTATCATCATATTTCGTACATACATTGTCTATTTGAAAATTAAAAAAGTACACCGACTTCAATGAAAAACAAATTATGCGTCTCTATAAAATTTGAAGGTTTCCCTCGATTTTTCTGAGATCCCATCATCAGATCCTGACTTAGTGCCAATGGGACCACCTGGGAAGTATACTCTTTAAACAAAAAAAGAATATCTCGAATCGGTCCAGGCGTCTTCGAGTAATCGGGTAACATACATAAAAAAAAGATTTCGACGAATTGTTAACCTCCTCCTTTTTTTCAAATCGGTTAAAAATGTTGAATAATAAATTTTAACCAAATACTCTTAATTGAATCATCCCTAACCCAAAGTACCCGTTTGCGTTGTAGTGTTAGGTCGTTAGTGGTTCTCCTGAGCCTATTATTGGGTGAAGGTTGTCTGGAATCTATGTGTATATCCGCTCTAATCGATATTTCTATTAATACTTTGTACTTATATACCAAACAAGCTGTTGCTCGCGGCTTCGCCCGCGTGGCGGTTATTTTCGGGAGCAGATGTATATAATCCAAGGAGTTGTCTTCTGCACTGAGGCACCTATAGCGATCGTCCTGACTCTCAGGTGTTGTGCCTGAAGCTTGAGATTGCATTTAAAGAATACTTCATAAGTTAACCCCTTACTTTGCCCCTTTTAGGGATGATTTGGTAAAAACGTTGAAATACGTATTTCTTTATTTCTTACCAAAAGCTTAAATATGAATTTTCATATCCCTAAGTGGAGGTATTACGGATTGCCCATACAGACTTCCAACCCCTATTTCACCCCTTCAAGATATTTTTTTGAGGCATAAGATACCCTATGTCCTTCCCCAGGATATAATCTATCCCTCTACTGAATATTATAAGGATTCGTTGACCCGTATATTCATAAAAGGTAACAAACAAACATAAAAACAACAATATTAAGTTTGCTGTGGAGATATTTTAAAACTGCTATATCTCCTAAGATGTTCATTGAAATCAAATGACCTAAGGGCAACTTTGTTCAAAATGAAATACTAGTGATGGATAAAGTATTTATTTGGATAAGGAGTAATGTCATGTTCATAAAAACCCCTTCTCAAATAATGCATTGTTTCAGAATAAATTCGATAACCATTAAAAAGGTTATTGTGAGCCAACCGAAAATGATAGACATATGTTATCGCGGACTTTTTTTAGAACTTTTTAAGAGGAACAATTCCGTCATACATGATTGTTACGTAACTTTAACCGTTTACCCAGCGCACGCAACGGAAGCTCTCAAAATAAATTAATTTTCCCCGTTTTTTGCAACATTCATTGCTGCTCCGCTCCTATTGGTCGTAGCGTAATGTTATTTAGCTTATAGGGCTCCTCGATAAATAAGCTTTCGAAAACTAAAATAATTTTTCAATTTGAACCAGTAGTTCCTGAGATTAGCGCGTTCAAACAAACAAACTCTTCAGCTTTATATATAAGTTTAGATGAGAGTACTACCTAATTAATTAATTTCAAATGGCTCTTTGCATACAAGGCAGAATATCAGCGCCAAGCAGTATTTTACTAGCTGGCACTTGCTGAGCCTATGGCCTTTTTGGTCAAACTTGGGACACAGGACACTTCTTTAGGAGGAGTAGCGGGTATGATTAGACTCTTTAATTGTTTTCTTTATTACTCCTTAAGTATTTGTGTATGCCATATAAATAATTGACCAAATAGCGTTTAATAACAACGGTATAATACGGTAACAATGATGTCACATCACAATATTAAATTAAAATTGTTTAACGGGCCTCTACTTGTTGGCTTCTACGCACGCCTTCCAAATGTCCGGTACTCTATAGTCCCCTTATTACGGGCTGACAAACATGATAACAATTATAACAATTTTTTGTTACACCACAACATACAAAAAACAGGCGACAATCGTTATTGACATGCATCAAAGGCGTGGTTTTTTTAAATAAAATTTCGACGCCTTTTCCCTGTCTGGATACCGCAAGAGTTCCCGACACGTGGCCCACTTTGCTTGACCAAGTTTCCACTATTTATTTATTTATTTATTTATTTATTAAGGCATATGGCAGCGATAGCCTAGTTGGTTGCGGTACGGACTGCCAAGACGAAAGTCGAAGGTTCGAAACCCAAGTGGCATACACCTCTGACTTTTCTAAAGTTATGTGTGTATTAAAATATTAATTATCGCTTGCTTTAACGGTGAAGGAAAACATCGTGAGGAAACCTGCATACCTGAGAATTTTTCGAAGGTATGAGAAGTCTGCCAACCCGCATTAGGCCAGCGTGGTGGACTAAGGCCTAACCCCTCTCATTAGTAGAGGAGGCCCGTGCCCAGCAGTGGGACAATGTTTAATACAGGGCTAGTATTATTATTTATTAAGGTACGTCAACAATATTCATAATATACATAGAATTATTATTTATCACAGCACAAGAACAGTTATGAATATCAATTAAAGACATACACAGCATTCATAAAAAAAGAGTACGACAATAGAAATAGAATTATACCGAAAATAGCACACATAATAGATTACACAATTACATTACATTAAAATTACATTAAATTAGATGAAATTACATAACATTAGATGAAATTACATTAAATTAGATTCGATTAGGTTAGATTACATTATTATATTATTATATTAATTAGGTAATGTCGCCAAAATTTTATTATAAACAGTCACCATATTGTATCTCATTCATGATACTCGACAAACACTTCAATCAGGGACTGAAATGTTTGACAAGCTTGCCTTTAAATTGGAAGAAAGAATCATGAAAGATGTCAACGTCAGTGTCGTCCGAGACACCGCAAACGGTGTTATAGTGGCCACACATTCGAGCTAATGGAGAGTATCGACCGAGGTTCGTTTTAAAAGTTGGAATATAAAACGTTTTAGTAAGGGGATATCTTGGAATTCTTCTAGGTACTAAAAGTTTTATGTTGTCATTCAACTGGCAACAATCTACCTGACCGTTCAGGATTTTGTAGAGGAACAAAAGGTCCTGAATGATGCGACGATTGTTAAGTGACAACATTTTAAAAGCCTTGAGCCTTTCGTTGTAAGGAGCCCTATGTGAAATACCTGACGACATATAAGCCAAATGCCTTGTGAAGGCGCGCTGGATGCCTTCAATTCTCTGCGAATGTACTGCGTAAGAGGGGCACCAGACCACACAAGCGAATTCCAAATGACTTCGCACCAAGGCGTTATATAATAAAATCCTGGTTTGTGGACGTCGAAAGTCTTTAAGGCTGCGTTTAATGAACGCTAACATTTGGGCAGCTTTTTTTACTGTCGCGTTTATGTGTAGGGTAAATCTTAAGCTACTATACAAATTGACACCCAGATCTCTTATATCGCTCACTTCCTGTAGGGATACTCCGTCGATGCTGTAACTCGATTGTATTGGTATTTTTTTTCTACAATATTTTATGTGTGAACATTTTCCTGGATTCAGCATCATACCATTCTCGTTACACCAGTGCCCAATATTGTCCAGGTCACATTGGATTAGATGTGCATCAGACAGGCTATTAACTGTCTTGTATATCTTAAGGTCGTCAGCGAATAGGGAGAACTTTGAGTATTTGATTTTGTCTGTTATGTCATTAATGAATATGGAAAATAGAACTGGTCCAAGATGTGATCCCTGTGGCACGCCAGAGTCGGCAAAATATACAGTAGATTCATATCCCTTTACGACCACTGACTGGGGTCTTTAAGCAAGATAAGATTTAAACCATCTTAGCAAATTACCACCCACGCCATTTGCTTCAAGCTTTGCCAGCAGTAAGTGATGATTTACCTTATCGAACGCACTAGAAAAATCTGTGTAAACAGCATCCACTTGTCTTCCACAGTCGACATCTGCCGTTAAGTCAGTTATGAATGAGAGCAGGTTCGTGTTCACCGAACGACCAATCCTAAAACCGTGCTGTGCATTTGTGATAGAGGTATTTAAATGAAGTGTAAGGACAGGGCATACTAGAGATTCACACAATTTTGAGAAGCATGATATAATTGATATCGGGCGATAATTTTTAACGTTATTTTGTTCACCTTTCTTATATATTGGTAAAATGCGAGCCTTCTTCCATTCATCCGGGAATACAGCATCGCGCAATGATCTATTAAATATCATGGATAGAGGCAATGCAAGAACAGAACTGCAACGCTTAATGAAGACTGGGGGTATTGCGTCTGGACCAGCACCTTTCGCAACATCTAATTGTTTAATCTTCTTCAAAACTTCATTCTCAGTAAAACTGAGATGACTTAAGAAATTAGGACCCGAATCGGGAGTAACACATTTAGGCTGTTTAAGAGCATCATGATTTTCATAAGCAGATGACAAGTGCTTTGCAAAAAGATTGGCTATGCCTGAACCTCCTTCGATGTAATCGCCATCACAATGCATCACACTGGGAAGTGATACGTCGCCCTTGCGTTTATCCTTAATAAATCTCCATATTAACTTTGGGTTTTTGGCTATATTAGATTCTATGCGATAGATGTAATTACTGTAACACTGCTTTAGTTGTTTGTGACAACGATCTCTCAGTAGTTCATATTCCAACTTATCGCGAGGATTCTTGTACTTAGAATGTTTCGATCGTAATTTGTTTTTTTCCGATAAAAGCCGAATCAAAACATAATCAAACCATGGCGGAAACTCGGACGACTTTAACTTACGCTTGGGTACATATTGTGTTATTACATTTCTTAATATTACATAGAATGTTGAAACCATATCATTTACATTTTTAACATTGGCGATTTTATCATTCCAGTCAATTTCTTTCAACGTCTTTATAATATTCTTATAGTCAGCCTTAAAGAAGTTAAAATCATTTCTAGGTTTTGGGTCAAGATGGTTATGGGAGAAGTCAACAGAAACATCAAGTAATAGCGCCGGATGTCTCGGGTCTAAATTAGTTAAAACGCTTGGAGGGGCCATGGTGGTCACCTCGGTCATATCAGTAAGAATAATGTCTAAGAAATTTTCGTCTACATTGCTGATGTCATTAACTTGATTAAGATTATTTACTGACATAAAATCCACCAATGAGTAGCCAAGTGCGCAATCGTAATTGATGGGAGTAAGGTGATGATTATCGTCTTTGACCCATTTAATAAAATTTATGTTCAAATCGCCTAAAATGATAACATTGTGAACACGACTTACGTTTTTGGTGGCGTTATCCAGAAATCTGTTTAAGGTTAACAATTTCAGAGGTGGTGGCAAATAAACAACACATATAGCTACTTTAGTTGGAACATTGTTAATGTTTAGTTGAAGCGTGACCCATAGATCTTCACAATCAGTTTCCCAGGATTGTACTCGAAAAGATTGGATATTTCGAGATACTGCTAATAAAACGCCACCTCCATCCTTTTTGGATCCACTCGTCAAACATCTGTCCCTACGGTAGACTGTGTATCTCGAGTCGATTAACTCGCGATTATTGATACTTGCATTTAGCCAGGTCTCAGTAAGAGCTATAACAGCGTAATTGCTTTGTAGAATGTTGTTGTATAGTTTGTCAGTTTTGGTCCGTGTACCACGGACGTTTTGGTAATATATATCGAAAATTATAGAGGGTATCAAATCCATTGACAAATGTTTAGTAAATAGACAAAGCAATTACACTATAAGTCTCAAGCTATCTACACAGTTAATTAAAATAGCCTGGTGCGTTTCATCTTTTCGCAAAAATATTCTACCGTTTCGTACCCACAAAAATTTATAAGAAAGTTCTTTAGCCTTCAGACGCGCAGCTGCATGGAGTGATTTGTTACTAGGTGTTAAGTGCTCACCTACAAATACTGGAACTCTATTACCTCCTAGACCAAGGTGCTGTGAGCTCAATTTATCCTTGGGGTTCTTCTTATTGAACTGCGATACAGCGGCTAGCAGCCCGTCGCGCATTCTTGGGCTACGTAGTTTTACAACAATTGAACGTGGCTTATTACTTTCCTTGTTCATTTTTGCAACTCTGGTAACATGTAGAATATCGTCGTTTTCGATAGAACCGCTGACGGTGTTGGACAATTGTAATACTGTGCTGATTAGATTTTCACTCCGGAACTCGGGCACTCCAACTATCTCGACGTTGTTATCTCTCATATGTTGTTCTACTGAACTTAGTCGGCTTGTAAGATCTTTTACAGTGGTTTTTAGATTCACGTTATCCTTTTGTAATGCCATTATTGTAGACGACTTTTCCTCCAATTTATTTTTAAGCTCCTCGAAAAGTCCATTGAAAAAGACTAAGGTAGTTTGAAAGCTGGTAATTTGCTCATTAATATTTTTTAGGTGGTCTGTTACCTTGCTCTCAAATGCTGATGTTGCTGTATTCATGACAGCAGCTACCTCCTCCTTTAAAATTGAGCGCAATTTATTTTCAGTAATGTAATCATTGTTTATTATATAATCTATGTTTCCTGGGGATGTGTTGGTTCGTTTAGCACGCCGAGTGACGTAACTAACTTCAGCGGCTTCTGAAACTGTTGTAGCCATATTTGGTATTTGGCGAACAGGAGTGTTTGTATTGTCAAGTTTAGGCTGGTTACAATGGCATTCGGGACATTTCCAGTTATTTTTATGATCCAATTTCATAGACTGAAAATGTTTGGTTGTGATATTAGCACATTCTAAATCATAAATCTGAGAACATGCGGTGCATTTCATGAATTCCTTTGTTTTGATGGCATTATTACAGCCAGCACAAACATTAACAGATGGCGCCATTTTAATACTCAACCGTTTATTCTAGTATTAATTTTTTGATTCGGTACCTGTAACAGTTTACCTTCAAACGATAATAAATTGCGAGAAGCAAGTAGCGGTTAAAAATTTAGATTTAACGGCCTTGTAGTTCTTATAAAAATGTTTGCGAGATGAAGGACGTAAGCGCCGTGCAAATTGAGGCGCATACGCGTTTCGCCGAGCAGGTCACGATCCACAACAACGTCACACTGTGATTTGAGTATTGTGAATTTTATATAGTAATTAATTGCACTTAAAGATATCACTTTGTTATTTTAAACACTTCAATATACGTGGAAAACGTCAATATATAAATCTGTAAAGTTTTGCTTCGTAAAACTCACTTTGGACAAATTTTAGATTCAAAAATATACGAAACTAATAACTACGGCCGTACTCAACGAAGACCGACTTGTAATTGATCATTAGTTAATTCCAATCGGGACTGGCTGTATTATTTCTAGGTTATGATTTGAATACCCTAGTTCTTTATTCAGGTCACCCTTTTATACGAGATTTCTTCAGGGATATTGAAGAAAATGGCGGGATGGGTGATAATATTGTGCAGACTAAAATAGTATTGAATAGTAAATACATAGTTTATAAATATAATATACTAGCGGGCCCGGCAGACGTCGTCCTGTCCGCAAAAAACAGCGCTACCTACTAAGTCTAATTATGTTTTAAAACCATTGAAGAACCCATTAAAATATACATGCAAAATGTTATCGAAATTGTTCCAGTCGTTTAGGAGGAGTTAAGTGACAAACACACATACAGAAGGATTATACTACGTGTAACGGGAATAACGCACATCCTCAGACACCCCAATTTAAAAATATTATTACAATCATAATTCATGTATTGAAATTAGACTGCGATGAATATAAATATTGTTTTTTATGAAATTACTTGTACTAATTTTCGACATAAAGTTCGTAATTTTAATTATTTGATTTTTTAAAGTGTTCGTTTATTATTGCATTTAGAAAAGACTTTATCGCATCCAGTTATGTTTCAGTTTCGTTTGTATTGAACGTCAAATTAATGAGTGACTATTATTTACCTGAGTGTTAATTAATTTTGGAAAAAAAATCGTCTATTAATTAAATTGTTGATATCGATTCAGTCGCTTATTCTGAATAAACTACTTTCAGAGTGTGCGTTAATCATGTTACATGTTGTATATATTAAGATAATACTAGCCCTGTATTAAACATTGTCCCACTGCTGGGCACGGGCCTCCTCTACTAATGAGGGGTTAGGCCTTAGTCTAATACGGGTTGGTGGACTTCATATCCCTTAGATTTTTTTATATTTCTCATGATGCAAGTTTCCTTACGATGTCCTTCATCATAAAGCAAAGGACAATTAACTTCAAAAAGTTATATGCTATATTGGCTGCTTCGAACCAGCTTTCGTCTCGGCAGTCCGTAATATTCTTAACTATACTATCATCGCTGACGTCTATTTTTTAACCGACTTCAAAAAAAGGAGGAGGTACTCAATTCGTCGGATTTTTTTTATGTATGTTCCCCAATTACTCGAAGACGCCTGGACCGATTCGAGAAATTCTTTTTTTTAAGGGTATACTGTCCTGGTGGTCCCATTGGCACCAATTCAGGATCTGATTCTGGGATCTCAGGAAAATCTAGGGAAACCCATAGGTAAATTTTATGGTGACGCATAATTAGTTTTTTTATTGAAGTCGCTGTACTTTCTATGACTTAAAAAAACATTTTATATTTAGAGTTTTAGGCATATTGTCGTCGCCGCGAAGCCATCATGGTGGCGAATAAGAATGAATAATCTGACATAAATATCATAAAAAAGTTACGCGCAAATTGAGCGCTCATGCGTCTTTCTTCGATCTTCAATCCATTGGTCGAACGGCTATAGAGCGGTTTAGATCTGAATTCGAACTAATGTATTTCGGACACATCTGAGGCCATCAATCATGTAACCATTGTCCGTCTTGGGTCATTTGATTTGTAACTCAGCCTTACAATGCCATCTCAGATTATCGCAACTTCTAATATATTTATTGAATAGAACGGTAGAAATAAAACTTAAACCATTACAAAAGTTTTAGCTATTATTATAAAGATAATAATCAAATTTTTTTGCCCATGAAGTTGTTGATATGTGACTTATTTTTTTTTATCCTGGCACGGCAAAGTGACCACACTACACCTGATGGTAAGTGCAGTGCTTCAAATCAGAGTATCGAGTAGCGAGAGACAATCTATCCCCCGGTACTCAACACAATCATGCCGGTCTGCTTCTTCACACTACGCCAAGGGCAACAAGGTGCAGAAGCGCTCGAGGGTCTAGTGTCAGAGTACTCAGAAGGCCGCAAAACATTGTACCTCAACTCTAGACGGCCGACAAAAACAGGATATACACTGGCTGATCCCGGAAGGCGACACACTAGCGTATGCCACTATGACGGGTTTTACACCCTGTGTACGGGGTCGCTATCCGGGTAGATATGAATATACCACCAGCATATTTACAGAATCGTCCTTATGTGTTTTTAGTTTATACAATCTTTCTGGAGCATTCTGTATTTGTATAGGCTACTCAATAGATTCCACTCCATCTTTGTTTATTTTGTTACAGGTGTCATGGATCAGGAAGAGGGATCTGCATATATTGACAGCTGGTATACTTACATACACATCGGACCAAAGGTTTCAGGTTAGTTCACTTGTACATAGGCGCTTGATAGCCTCCGAGTAGTCGTCTATGAAAGAAAAGGTCCCCAGTTCGAATCGCTTACTGACAAATATTTGTGCGTCTGCAAATACTCTAGTATTTAAGTGGTAGAGCCACGCTGTAGACATATTTGTCTACAGCATGAATGGGCCGGCTCGAGCGGGGTAGTACCACTGTCTCACAGAAAACCAACGTAAAGTGACAGTTCACTGTCGCATTTCGTATGGTAAATGAGATATCCGGAGGCGCAGATTCCCCCTTCCCTTCCCTAATCCCTATTCCTGTCCTTTAAGGCCGATAGCGCATACGTGATACTTTCGGTATTGTGGATGTCCATGGGCGGTGGAGATCACTTAACATCAGATGAACCACTGGCTCGTTTGTCGGACTATGATATAAAAAAAAACTTTATCTCTAAGTAATTACCCGATATTTATACCCGACTTTTATGACCACCACGTCGGAAAACCTTCAGGATCATCTTGAAAACAACCAATTATGAACGCCGGCCTGCAACATCTCACGTATATTAAATTAAAACTGCACTTCGCATTAGGTATAACTTTCTGGGCCGAAATAAATAAATTTCTTAGATGCTGGTTTAGTAAGGCCAAAAATGCCTCATAGTTCTTCAGGCTTATGTAGTAAGACTTGATATTTTTTATTTATACCGTTGATTTATAACCTACTAGATGTTGCTCGCGGATCCGCCCGCGTGGTGATTATTTTTGGAAGAAAAGTTATACAATCCATGGAGGCATCTTAAGCTATTATACTTTTCTATCCCATAGGAAGCGTGCATTTTTCCGGGATAAAAAATAGCCTATGTCATTTTTTAATCCCTAAACTGTCACTATGCAAAAACTCATGTCGATCCCTTGCTCTGTGAAAAACTATAGTTTGCCACGGGAGCTGTACATTTTTCCGGGATAAGTAGCCTATGCGCTATTCCAGAATCTATCTCTGTGCCAAATTTCAACCAGATCCGTCCAGCCGTTGTAGCGTGATTGAGTAACAAACATCCATCCATCCAAACATTCGCATTTATAATATTAGTAGGATAATATACTCACCGAAATGTGTCAAGTCATCTTATGGTCAGTGATCTTCACCGCCCATAAATACACCGCTGACAATACCAGATATGGTATGCATATGGTTGCTTTTCCAATCTTATAAATACGGAATGAAAAATCGAAATGAGAAGGAGATTCATCACTCCAGAAATCTCTCATCGAACTAAACGCAATAGCAAGCTGTTACTCCGTTTTTTGTGAGACAGTGGTAATAACCTGGTCGAGGCAACTCCTCCATGTCAAAGACAAGCTGTCTATGGGTGCTCCACCATTTTTAGTAAATTCTTACCATTCTGTGTACTAACTGTTGCTATATATACATATTCAACCGTAGGTCATCAGACCAGAGAAGTCAGAAAACTGGACGCTGCAGATAAAATTTCCACAAGAAAGGGACGCGGGCATTTATGAGTGTCAAGTGAACACAGAACCGAAGATGTCTTTAGCCTTCCAGCTCAACGTAGTTGGTAAGTAAATCCACATCCTGGCTAACAATAAACTGACATCATGAACTAACATCACTAACTAGTTTTAAAGACAAAATTTAAGACATGTAGAAGTTTCGTTTACCGTCGACGAAGGGTCTAAAGTAGATTCATACAGGTATCTTTCATACATTTTTTGTCGGGGTCTAGAGTTAAGGTACAATGTTTGGCCGTTTAGCGGTCTTCTGAGAACTCTGACACCAGACTCTTGACCGCTTCTTCACCTTCTTGCCCATGGCGTAGTGTGAGGAAGCAGGCCGGCATGATTGTATTGAGTAGCGGGGGATAGATTGTCTCTAGCTACTCGATACTCTAACTGGACAGCACTGCGCTTACCATCAGGTGCAGTTTGATCACTTTGGCGTGTCAGAATAAAAAAAAATAAGATTAATTGAAAATTTGATTTCTTACCAATATCACTCCAGTCGATCGAAGAATCAAAATATTGATAAAATTTATTTAATTTATCAAACAAACTAGTAAATTTGACACTTCGAAGAGAACTCAAAGGCAAGAAATACTACTACTACTGCTACCGATTCGGGTTCAATAGATGAGGAACATCCTTTGAATTCAAAAATTGTACATTAATATTTACTCTTTTTCCCCAATTTTTAAAGAACTAGGATCAGAGAAAGATCTAAGATAATAATACAGCATTTTTTCTAGAAGAACAGTGTGTATATTATGTACACCAGGGCACAGGTGAAGCGTGTTTTAAAATGTATCGATTAATCCAAATTGTAGATCAACTTTCATGATGTGTATCTGCCACATTGTTATGAAGTTAGTTGAAATCTGTTCCTCCTTCAAGTTAGACTAAAGTTTACTCTTCATTTGCGCCAGTGAGATGTTTTTCGTTAAAATAACCTATCGCATAAATTGTCACAGTTTACGGCCTTGCGTCGCGTATAATCAGCTCTATAAAATCGACGTCATGTCTCGTGGTTACAAAAATAAGGAAAAATGTTTTTTCGCACAATTCGTTTTTTTCTTTTTTATTCTAAAAATGTAAAACTGAACTTTTCATCTGGACACTATACTGCTTGGACACTGCGTTTTATTTTAATAGACAATACGGTAAAATTTGCATTTGCAATGGCTGAGAAGTAATTTTAATTCATTCGGCTATATCAAACTGCCATCTACGGCTTCCCGACCTTCCCAGAAATACCTTGTTCTACTTTTACTATCTTAAAAACATATTCGACTACTCTGAAGTTGTGATTATGGATTCACATTACTTCACTTAAGGAACTATCCTTGGTTTTCCACTCTAATAAATAATATATGATATAGATACCTACAACAATACAATACAGCAACTCTTTATTGGCTAACCATGAAAAGATAATAACATAGCATACATACCACTTAATTACTAAATAGGCTTGCAATGGGCGGTTTTATCGCTAAACGCGATCTATACCAGACAACCTTTAGATGGACAGAAATTGAAGTAGAAGAAGTAGACGGTGGTGTACAATAAAGAGAAGAGCAAAAAGAAAAACACAATTAAAATCATGACAAAATAAATCGAAATACTAATCATGATATTCTTCTTTTATATTACAGTATCTTAGTGCTAGTCTACCACTTTAGCTCCTTGCAGATAGATCCAGAAAGAGTAAATCGTTGCATGCAAGACCTAGCTAAGATTTTAAACAACTTAACCTTGTTACTGTCAAAACTCTATAGTCTCAGACAAATGGTTTCAACATTCCGAGTTCAATAAAGCTCAGTAAAATCTTAGAGTTGCTCATTAAGGCAGCTTAAGTTTCTAAAGTTAGTTTGGAACTAATGTCGCCTACACACCAAACTAAGGCATGGTATCTTGACTTTACCGGACAAGTTTAACTGATTTCTTGCATGAAATTGTGTGTTGAAAGATTTTAGATTTGGTTAAATTTTTGTCTCTTGTAATGTTTTACACACCTGAAGAAGATCTAGAAGGGGAATATCGATAGCTAAGTTTTATAAGTGTTGTTGGTTTCAAACCTACTTTGCAATGAAATGGTTCCATATTATAGTTGTATGACATGCAAATATTATATGGATCTCGGAAAAATCAAGGGCAACCCTCAAATTTTATAGTGACGCATAATTTGTTTTTTATTGAAGTCGGTGTACTTTTTATGAATAAAAAACCTTTTATTTAGAAAATCAACGAACTAGGAGACCACGTGATTATAATTCAAAAGTTCGGAGATCGATTGTCGACTTGTTTGGAAAGATTAAGATAAAGAGCGGAGGAAAGGTTCTACCATTCTTACCCTTTCGGAAATTTTTGAAACTGCAGCAAATGAAGCAAATTTGTAACGTTGTTTTTCTTCTAAAACAGCACATTCTTACTGTAAGCAAAACTAGTTATTTATTTATTTATTTACAGCATGGAAAACTTACAGCTAATAGTTACATAAAAAATAGCATCAATTTAAGTGACAAAAAGCCAATAACAAGTTCTCACTTATAGAAGTAAATTAGGTTATTTGAGTATGAGCAAAATTGTTTATACAAAAAAAAAATTACAAAAAAAAAGTCAATAAACGAACAAAACTAAAAATAACGCATACATAACAAAAGAAAACAAACTATTTAACGAAAGAAGTCAAGGCTTAAGCACCTCCTCGCCACGGACACACTTGTTATAAAGGGATCTAGATTATTATGTTTAAAACATGTTATGATATAACATTCTTGTTACAATCTAATTGTGAGTAGCTTTTGAGGTTGGTGTTGTTTTAGACAATAATTTTGAATAATAGGTACATGGATTCTATGTAATCTAAAGCACTCTAAAAGCTCTCAGTTAAAATTGAAGTCTAATTTGATATTATATACTTTGATATCTTTAAATCTAATATCACCTTTTATATTTTCGACACCACAAACATTGAAATGTGTTTTATAACAGACTTCTTTCTATTTCTTCATCTAATAATATGCCCACTGACGATTTATGGGCATAACACGTCAGTGGGCAACTGAGATCATACTGACCCGTATGAATCAAATCATGTTTAAATCAAAGTAATTCACTCACTATGATCAAAGCAACTTACTTTGACAAAACTGACTCACCAAAATAATTTGCAATGACTAAAATTATCTGTTACGATCAAACTGAATAGGTTCGATCAGTTTTAGTTTGCTTTGGTAGGATTTTCCCACTTTGATCAAGTTTATTCTTTTGTTTAAAATATCCCAGTTAGACATAAAATAAAATTTTAATCAAAAATGATCCTGGGTCTTTTAGGCGTAATGTGAAGACTCAGCAGGCACGATTGTGTCGATTAGCTAGATATATTTGTCTCTCGCTAGTTGATACTGTAACTAGACGGCACTGCGCTTACCACCAGGTGCAGTGTGGTCATTTTACCATGCGAGAATTGAAAAAATATTAAAGTAGATTGTATTTTTTCATCTCTGTGTAGCAACCCGACACAGAAATCCTCTTATTGTGGCAGCTGCCAACTATACCATAACCGGTGAAGCAATCGCCCTCCGTCGTCGCGCTTAACATGTTTTGGGAGATCCAAACTATCCCATCACAGTCGCTGTCGAGGCAGCACTGTCCCTGCCCAATCGCAATCCTAACCATACTCTGAATGCACGTCGACGTAGGACTCGCCGGCGAGTCCAAGGAGCCTGGCCGAGGCTCAGATCTTCGATACAATAGTATATCGAGACGGCCCTAAACCTATTCCAAGCGACGCGACGGCTCAATTGAAGGCCTTTTAGAAAGCGTCTTTGAGCTTAGCCGTTGACAAATGTTGCGTTTTCTGGCTGGAGCGCCATAAGCGCCGGCCACAATGTTTGGTGAAGCTGTAAAAGCAACTATGAGCTAACAGCACAAATCCATACGAAAAAAAAATCTCTGTTGTATTTTTATCTACAAGCCATGTCTATGTACCCAAAGTAAAAAATTTACTCCAATAATATTTTTACGTTCAACGAATACGGGTTTTACCATATTGCAAAATGTTTGTTATGAAGTTATTAACACGAAAAAGTATTTTAAAATACATTCCCGAATGAATTCTCTCGATATAATGAAACTGGGGCGAGAATGAAATCTCAAGATTTAATCTTGATCAAATTGAGTCGATTGTTTCAAGAATATACGAATTTTGTTATGGAACAAAGTCTTGAGACGAAGTCCTTTGCTAGAACGATGATTTGGCAAAAATATGTACAGAAAATATTATCGTAGATAATGTGTATTGGATACATTTTATGCATGAAGTAACGAACGAATTTCTAGAAGTTTTTTGTTGAAGTGGGCGGAATTGAGATTAAAAAGATAATGTTAAAATATACATATCGACGGTTGATTTAAGCATCAATTTTGAAAGGTTTAAAGATTTATTGTTTGTCGGGAACAAAACACTAGATATAAATAAATTATTTCGTGGATTTAAGTAGAATTACTAAATGATTTGTGTAAACACGTACTGCATCTTTATGACTTCCTAGCTGTTGCCCGCGGCTCCGCCCGCGTGGTACTTATTTTTGGAAGAAAAGTTATCAAATGCACGGGAGTCATCTTAAACTATTACATATTTCTATATTTACCTATCTCATAGGAACCTATCTCAAAAGTAGCCTATGTCATTCTCTGATCCCTAAACAACCACTATCCAAAACATCATGACGATTCCTTGCTCTGTGAAAAACAAAAATCTATCCCGCGGGAACCTTACATTTTTCCGGGATAAAAGTAGCCTATGTGCTATTCCAGACTATAATCTATCTCTGTGCCAAATTTCAACCAGATCCGTCCAGCCGTTGTAGCGTGATTGAGTAACAAACATCCATCCACCCGAACATTCGCATTCATAATATTAGTAGGATAGTAGGATTTTCATGCATTTATGAGCATTATTTTCTAAAATAAATTTGCTATGAAAAAAAATTACCTTTTTAACCGACTTCAAAAAAGGAGGAGGTTAACAATTCGTCGCAATCTTTTTTTTTATGTATGTTACCCGATTACTCGAAGACGCCTGGGCCGATTCGAGAAATTCTTTTTTTGTTTTAAAAGGTATACTACCCAGGTGGTCCCATTGGCACCAAGTCAGGATCTGATGATGGGATCTCAGAAAAATCAAGGGAGACCCACAAATTTTATAGTGACGCATAATTTGTTTTTTTATTGAAGTCGGTGTACTTTTTATGAATAAAAAAACTTTTTACCAGTTAATTTAAGCAGCAAAAAAAGTGCACCGAAAGTTTAAACTAAGCTCAAAAGATGCAGAAATTCTGCTAATTTCGAATATGTATATAACCTAATATCGCAAATGTAGCTTAAATCAAAACCCGTCAACCTTCGATATAAGTCACCTACATTTAAATACATACACGAAATATGTAAACGTAAGGTTATTGTAGGTGTTCACATTAAACGAAAAGCCACAAAAATGCCAGTTTCAGAACAGTGAAGGGAACCCCAGCATTTATTTATCCCGATATAAGGATCAAGTTACAGTTTTTCTTTCTTTGTATTGTTCACAAATACCGCTCCAAGGACACGAAAACTCAAAATTCTGCTACTCATCCAACCATCCCGAAACTCATTTACATTATATTTCTCATTCCCATACAATTTCTTATAACTTTATTCAAACACGTATACATTACCCAAATTCTGATTGGCTCTTAATGGAAAAGCGTTCCAAATTACAAAGTAAACCAGAAAATAAACAATATATTCTTGTTATGCTCGTATTTTCCAAACATTATTATCGTGTGTGATATTAAGATTTTTTTCCACAGCATAATAAGGTTTGTAGGTATGTTTACGGCGCACCTTTTTCTCATATTAAGCAGGATCATTTGAATTTTAAATTACATTTCTAAGGTCGGGTATACCGTTCCTTTTAGAATGCGTAGTGAGCTGTCGGCTATTGATTTTCAGGCTTTTTGAAAGTCACCATGAGTTTCTTGTGTTTCAAAGTTGCTGGTAATGAGATTAAATCATGGATAACTAATGCCTTATCGATAGCTTAGGTTTTGCGTGGTCATGATATTCAGCAAGAGATGTAACGGCGTCTAAATTTTAAAACAATATAAAATTTCATCACACTATATTGAGTCTGAATTGATTTGAATATGATTATGAGCAACTTTATTAACCAACTATTATTAAGGGTGTAAGTGGCATTGCTGTGCCCTGGCATTGCAGAAGTCTAGGGGCGGCGGTGACTATTTATCATCAGGTAGCCCGTCTGTTCGTCTGCCTATCCAGACTAAAACTATAACGAAAATTTCACCTATCATAAAAAAAACAAAATTAGTCTGTATAATCGAATCCAAGGCCTTTAGAAAAATGTAAGTTTTTACACTACATCAGAGTTGATAATAGTGGTAGTTATAAATAGTTTTCTATGTGAGTAAAAGTGGTTGCTGTATTAGGAGTAAATACAACATACAGCATCAAAGGGTCGGATCAGCTCAACAAAAAATTTGCATCACTTTGTTGTTTATTTTTCAGCTTTGCTGTTTCGTTTCGTAAGGTCAATACAGTTGTTAGAGGCGTAATAAATATAAACCTTCAATATTTTGTCCTCAAAATTCAGGAACGCGATCAGTTTTGAGAGAGTTCCCCAACATCGTCGACCACTGCCATCGTATCATCGACTGGATCAAATTTCTGCTAATACAATCAACAACATATTTTCTGTTTGTTCACAGAAGCGAAGGCACACATTCTGGGTCCTGTAGATCTGTATGTGAAAACTGGCAGCTCGTTGTCACTGACATGCATTTTGAGTCAGGGTCCACATGACCTGGGCACCATATTTTGGTATAAGGGTATGTATTTGATTTGTATATCTTGATCAATTGCATTTTGATACAACCATTTTTTTTATTCTGGCACGGAAAGTGGCCACCCTGCGCCTGATGGTAAGTGCAGTGTCGCCCAATTAGAGTATCAGGTAGCAAAAGACAATCCATCCCTCGCTACTCAACACAATAATGCCGGCCTGCTTCTTCACACTACGCCATGGGCAAGAAGGTGAAGAATAGGTCGAGGGTCTAGTGTCAGAGTACTCGGAAGGCCGCAAAACGACCAAACATCGTATGCCAACTCTAGAACCCACACAAAAAAATCATAGACAAGACATAGTTATCCAACTATGTTTTAATCTAATAAATATACCAAATGTAGCCGGCTGTGAAATGAGAGGCCGTAGGTTTGATTCCCGCACCGAAACAAATATTTGTGTGACAGACAGATATTTGTTTCGGGTCTGGGTGTTGTGGGACCGTAGTCCCTCGTAGTTGTTGATACTCATGACACAGTAATTGCTACCTCATAAAAGTAAAAGTCTTAAAACAGTAGATAAGAAAACAATAAAAAAACAATGGAATCTAGTTCGACAGTAAAAACTTGCATTGATAAAAAACAACGAGGAAAAATATCTCGAAAACAATTCCTCCCAGTTTCTTCCTTTTCAATAATTCAGTAACAATAAAACAAATGGCAAATTAATTCTAGAATTTAATCAACATTTTCTTTACGGTTCATTGTCTTCAAAATACTTTCTACTTCTCTTAGATGTTTATCGTTGCTTACGTTCAAAACATCTAAATAAATTTTAATTATGATATAACTATAACTTCGTGAATGAAATAAAGCTCTAGTGTGTTGGCTATTAGATAATGAACCTTGAGTTTAATTCCTATGTCAAACAACACTCTAAATAAGTACTACTAATTTCAATTTGCTTAAGAATTAATGTCATAAGATAGATGCCAGGTAGACTACTGACTGTAATAATAGTGTTATTAATATTGATGTAATATGCCACCTTAAAATATATAAGGTTCAACTTATGTAGCAATGTTAAGAGGATACATCAACCTCACATTGAAGTAGGTTTAGGGTAGTAGCACTCCTTAGAATACCCCGGGGTAGCTCCGCAAGCGCCGAAGAAGGCCACCGCGGGGTTTTAGCTGGTAGTGTCGGGTGGGGTGTACATAGGGGTTAGGGACTCGGCCCAGCGGCAGCACGGATAGCCATCATCCGTGCGAGGGGGATGCTGGGTCGTAAGACCGGCTAGTCCAGCATACCCGTTTTATTCTATTCGGAGCGGGCGGCAGTAATAAAACGCTTTCCCCGCGACAAAAAAAAGGGTAGTATAAATATTTGACTACGTTTTTTGTTCTAGGATCAAATATAATAGAATATAAAGAAGTAGAAGCGAATGAAATAGTGGAGGAGCCACGGATTAGACTGAAGACGGAGTGGACCGAACAGCTGACGTCACGGTTGACGATAGAAAAGTTGATGCCAGGTGACAGCGGGAACTATAGCTGTGTGCCGACCATGGCGGAGGCTACTTCTGTGAACGTACATGTTATCAATGGTAAGGTTAACGTGATAATGACTATCGAAGAGTTGTAATTTACTAAGAATTTAAAAACGGAAATACAGTTGGAAAGCTAAATTAATAAATAAATAACACCCAACAGTCACATAGATAGCCCTGATCCCACACTAAGATACAAGTCTTGTGTTGTGGGTATCTGGGACTACCAGATACATTTGGTCTCACAATACCCAGACCCCGGACACAAATGTCTGTTTGTCACACAAACATTTATTCCAATGTGGGAATCGGACCCACGGCCTCTCGTTTCACAGGCGGCTACTGGCCTACTGCGCCACGGAGGCTGTAAAAGATAAAATAGACCTGGAGAACTTTTGCTGCAACACAAAAACGAAGAAGTCTGACAGGCAAAACTTATTAGTATCGTTAGTAACTTAAAACCTCAAAAACTGCAACTCACTGCAGACATAATTCAACTTTATCGAACAAGTTCTGCATTAGCATCATATGTACTACAATTATTGCTTGAATCTTTGCCATTCTTCTCATCAAGCTGTAAAATAATATCCGTAAATTTCGGATGTTTTTACTGCGGGAATGATTTTTACCTGGCAATCAAGTCTATTTTTTATGCCAGCACGGCAATGTGACCACACTGCACCTGATGGTAAGCGCAGTGCCGACCAATTAGAAAATCAAGTAGCGAGAAACAATCAGTCTCTCGCTACCCAATACAATCACGACGACCTGCTGTGTATCTTCTTCACACTACGCCATTGGGCTAGGAGGTGAAGAAGTGGTCGAGGGTCTAGTGTCAGAATACTCAGAAGGCGACAACACGGCCACACAACAAAAACCGGATGTAAACTGGGTGACCTCGAAACGCGACACACTTGCGAGTGCCACTATGGCGGGTTTCACACCCTGTGTACGGTGGTTGCTATCCGAGCGGATATGAATATCCTACCAGCGAAAATGTACTACTATTGTTGTTTGAATCTCATTTGCCATTCTTCTCATCGAGCTCCATAAATTTCTAATGATTTTGTCTATACCTGGCAATCTAGTCTAGTTTCAGCATCATTGATTTAATTATTTCCTTCAACAGGTGAACACCCAGCGGCCATGCAACACGGTAACGCCAACACAGCGTCGCCCTGCGCCCTGTCTGTGAATCTCCTCATTTCTCTGTACTGCACCTTAGCAACCTTATACACTAGCACAATAGATGGATTTAGATGAAAATTATCAAATAGCAACATTTAATGTTGAATTGTAATAGAAGGCAGTGATCATGGATAAAAATATTATTAACTGATTTCAAAAAAGATTCTGAATTAACTTGATCTATTTATGTGGAGGCAGTACAATTTAATTTGATATTTCTTGTAAGAAAGAAATTTATCTACGAAACTTTAATTTATGAGTCTGGATTTTCCTTTATCGCCCGGATTACCAAAAATCTCTAAACTAGACAACTCACTAAAATTAATTATGTTCTGTCAAATGACTTTACGTATTCTAAAGTCTAATGGACAGGGCTAAGTGACTGAATTTAGTTCTTTCATATATTTATTTCGTTAATTATATTTTTTTAAGTTGTAAGCTGTATCATTGTGTCAATCCAATTTAGTAATATTAGAGTTATGAGGGGTGTACTCATATAAAATGAAACATAAGAAACTCTCGGGGAATAATCTTGTATTCTTGGTTCACAAATGCTTAACATAATTTAGTTTCGTGGGTTAGGTGTACCAGGAGCGCGCACTACCTAGTCGCGTGTGATGCCGGCGACGACTCTACAGGCACTGCTCGGGGCGGCGCGTGCGACATGGAGCGATGCGCAGTAGGTGGTGTGGCAACAACGCACCGTAGAGCGAGACGGCAGCACGCGCTAGTCTAAATACCGTGCGGGAAGATAGCCGCGAGTGGTACGGTTTGGCAACACCGCCGCACGGGTTACTATAGAGTCAAAATTCTGCTGTTTTAATAAAGTTAAAATATAATCCGATACTACCATAGAATAGCTTCCCTGAAATCTCAGAACGAAAATAAAAGAATTGTAGATATGATTTACAAAGTGATATTTTACAACAGAATATATGTGTACACTTAGACTTTAACATTACTATGACATGTAAAAAGTGCCCCTAGTGGAGCTCCATCTCCTTAGTGACCTAATTTACGAAATAAATGATTTGATTTTGGATTAGTTATTAATATTATGTTTCTCTTGATAGTTATTTATTTTAATTCAATTCAATTTTTGATGAATAGCAAATGGAGCCGATGTCGACAATTCTGCCAATGACTTATGTGCGATGAGTACTCGTGTGTTTTGATGAATTAAGTTTGTAGGGGTTGCTTCTGCCCTACTCAATGAAGTTTATAAAATTGCAGGATTGTGAATAAAACAATAACGTTGTATCTGACTCGAATGCCGACAGTAATAGGTGTATGCTGTGTCGCTCTGTTTGATAGACTCGTATGGAGCGTAGCGCGGCCGTGACTTTTGTATAGTCATACTCTGTGCGCGGCACCCCCGTTCTGGCCATATGAATATCTACTGTCAGCAGTCGTAGTGTTTATTAATATAAACATAAAATACAATGGTTCTTACAGCTATTTCTCCGTAGGTAAAAGTTTACATTGAATCTAATAACTAGGCTTTGTTAAAGTACAAATGCGTCGTTTATTTTCTTGGTAATCCCGGCATACGTCCTGAATGTGTGTGGCCGTGATGCCACAAGTTAATTTATTTTAATTGCTTAGCGTCTTTCGTCCTGTTGCCAACCAGTCAGTCCACGTCTCTTATTTCCGCATTCATAAATATTAAACATTCATTCTCTGTATCTTACTTACTTATCTATTTTCATAATGCACTTCTTTCACTCTGTCATTCATACATTCCATATCTGTCATCTTTACGTTCCATTCCACTCATCTGTCATAATAGTAATTACATTCCGATCCTACATATATGAGGTAAAAAATTGCAATAACTTAAGTGGCAGCTTAGCAACTTGGTGGACTAAGGTCTAACCTCTCTCACAGTGGATAGTGTTAAATAAAGGCTTTTATATACAACAGAAGTGCCACCGATATAATTTTTATAGGTGTTTGACTGCCTCGTTGGCGCAGTTGTAATTGCGCATGCGTTACGACTGCTGTTCTGAGGTCTCGGGTTCGATCCCCGGGTCGAGTAAAGTGATATTGGATTTTTCTATCTAGATATTCTCAGTATTAGCCCGGAGTCTGGAATCTGTGCCCGGTATGGCGATAGGCTCGCCTTCTATCACAGTATGGGACCAAAATTCGACGATAAGTGGGTGGTTACACCTCTGCCTACCCTTTAAGGGATTACAGGCGTGGGTGTATATATGAGTTTGAACCCCGCTATGAGCGCCTGATCCTGGTTAGTTCACTTTAACCTCGACTGTTATTCTATAAACTGTGCCATGAGCTGGTAAGGTTGGTAGTTTTATGGTTGCATCTCGCTAAAGTCATTTCACAGTTCTAAGTAATAAATTTGTTTTATATCCTTGTGTTTACTGTTGTTTTATTTGTGTTTTAAAATGACTATAAAATTTTACGTACTTTTCTGAATGGTTTGAAGTGTGTAATATTTATTTTAACCGTCTATAAGATGTTACTATTATTCTAAAGATCTTTAGTAGTTAAAAATATATTTTATTCATAATCACTACCGTATTAAATATTTTTTAAATAATAATTTTTATTAGGGATTGTAATTAAATGTACACTTGATTTTATAGATGAAGTATTGTTTCAAGACACTAAGATTTCCAGCTCACTGCAACATCTGCGTAGGATTTCTATAATATTTTATACAAATGTAGACAACGCTCGCGTTTAATTAAGATAATAGTGGAATTAATTTATAATAATGTGTTCATCGGGTATTTATTCCAGAACGTATAAGTTTATTCATTCTTTACTAATTTTAATAATAGTTTAATTATCATTGTATAATTATAGTAAATCAGATATGAATACCATTTGTTTTTTTCGTGATTTGGAGAAGTAAACGACGACCGGACTATAGAAACAATTAGTTTTTTGAAGTTTTCTTGTAATTTATGATGATTTCACTTGGGTATCGCACAGCTACCGACGTTTATGACTAGTAAGTCTATTGATCAAAATAACAAACTTAACTTTTCAGAAATATAATAATTTTACACGTATTACAAAAAAAAATTGTCGGGTGTTAGAGTTGGGGTACGAAGTTTGGCCGTGTTGCGGCCTTCTGAGTACTCTGATACTAGACACTCGGCGGCTTCTTCACCTTCTTGCCCCATGGCGTAGTGTGAAGAAACTACGCTGCAGGCCGTCATTATTGTGTTGAGTAGCGGGGGATAGATTGTTTTTCGCTACTCTATACTCTAATTGGGCGGCACTGCGCTTACCATCAGGTGCATTGGGCCACTTAGCCGTGCCAGGATAAAAAAAATGTGCGCAGTCAATTTTTTATTTGAAAACTAACAAACAACTATTTCATATCCCTGCTTTGTTTTTACAACCTTTATCGATTTATGTATCAAAAACTTGAAATCTACAAGCATAACTAAATGAGTAGGCAGAGATGGAACTAGTGCTGCCAGGGTAATGTGTTTTGCGAGTATCGCTGTATCAAGTATGAATTCCAGTACTAAGCAACAGGCATTTATTTTTAAATTAAAAAATGACATATCGCAAACAAATCGAAAGATATTCGATAGATTTTTTTTTATCCTGGCACGGCAAAGTGACCGCACTGCACCTGATGGTAAGCGCAGTGCGGTCCAATTAGAGTATTGAGTAGCGAGAGACAATCCATACCCCGCTACTCAACACAATCATGCCGGCCTGCTTCTTCACACTACGCCATGGGCAAGAAGGTGAAGAAGCGGTCGAGGGTCTAATGTCAGAGTACTTAGAAGGCCGCGTAACGGCCAAACAACGTACCCCAACTCAAGACCCCCGACAAAAACCGGATGTACACTGGCTGATCCCGGAATGCGACACACTTGCGTGTGACACTATGGCGGGTTTTTCACTCTGTGTACGGTGGTCGCTATCCGGGCGGATATGAATATCCTACCACCAGCATATTTGCTTAAAATGTATCGAAGTTGGGACATTTTTAGAGGCACTATTGCTATGTTTATCCACATATTTTACCATAACTGTCTCGGTGGCGCAGTTGTAATTGCGTTAGGGCTGTGCTAAGGTCTCGGGTTCGATCCCCGGGTCGGGTAAAGTGATATTGGGTTTTTCTATTTAGAAATACTCAGTATCAGTCCGGAGTCTGGAATCGTGCCCGGCATGGCGATAGGCTCCCCTATCACATTATGGGACCGTAATGAATTCGACGAAAAGTCACTCACTGGTTACACCTCTGTCTACCTCTTCGAGGATTACAGGCGTGAGTGTATATTTTACCGTAAATTTTTGTCACCTCCTTGATTTAGTGAGAGCAGACATCCAAATTCTCGATAAGGTTAGGCCTGACAGGGGAACGTTTTAGTATTATACGTGCCTGGGATTCAGTTCGTGATTGATATAGGGATATATGCATAGACTCTGTGATAACATGAGATGGCTAATCCTGATAACTCGTGAATAATTTGTTTCTACTATGCCTACGCCCTTTGAGAAATAACAAAAGATTTATTATATTACTCGTAGTTTCATTAAAGCAATAATAATACTAGCCCTGTATTAAACATTGTCCCACTGCTGGGCACGGGCCTCCTCTACTAATGAGAGGGGTTAGGCCGTAGTCCACCACGCTGGCCTAATGCGGGTTGGCAGACTTCTCATACCTTCGAAAAAATCTCAGGTATGCAGGTTTCCTCACGATGTTTTCCTTCACCGTTAAAGCAAGCGATAATTAACATTTTAATACACACATAACTTCAGAAAAGTCAGAGGTGTATGCCACTTGGGTTTCGAACCTACGGCTATCGCTGCTATTAAAGCAATAATTTATAAAAATATATTTTTTATTGAAACGAAGTAATTATAATATCATTAAAAATATTTAATTAATTTCCCACTCATTCAATACGATCAAAAAAAAAATACAATTTCAAATCAAATTAAGACATTTAATAAATACAATTTATTTAAATAATTAATTCATCAATTACATTTTAAAATATTTTTTATTATTCTTTTCAAACTCTTGCCTTTGAAATTGAGACACGAGTTTCCTTTAATTTATTTCTTAAAAAATCACAAAGTAATTTGTTAAAAGGATTATGGGTCTTTTCAATTTTGTCTCAAATAAGGGTATAAAGGTTTTATTAAAAATTTAACGAAGCCTTTCCTTGCAAAAAAGGTGTTCAATTACAAAAATATATTTGATATTTCCTTTTGCTTCATTATTGTTTACTAAAAACCCACAGTTATAAAATTTCCTTTTCATAACACAAAGGACAAATTTCGGTAATTAAAATATAATACATCAAAATCGGTATTAAAAGCGGAAACCAATTTGCAACTATTATTTTTGCCTTAATATCGCGGTAGGCAGCGGCTTTGCTGTGCCCTGGCATTGCAGAAGTCTATGGGCGGCGGTGACTTACCATCAGGTGGCCCTTCTGCTCGTCTGTCTATTCAAGCATTAAAAATATCTATCAGAGTCAAAATATCCAAAATCTATTAAAACTTGTTTTGTAAAGATTTTCGAGCTAAACTTTAGAACACCTGGTATATAAAGTTTATAGCATCTGTATAAAACCGCTTTTCGAAGTAGTTCCACGTAATGTATTTGTTCGACACTTCTTATAAGTAAAAGTTTTTTATTCATAAAAAGTATACCGACTTCAATAAAAAACAAATTATGCGTCACTATAAAATTTGAGGGTTGCCCTTGATTTTCCTGAGATCCCATCATCAGATCCTGACTTGGTGCCAATGGGACCACCTGGGAAGTATATCCTTTTAAACAAAAAAAGAATTTCTCGAATCGGTCCAGGCGTCTTCGAGTAATCGGGTAACATACATAAAAAAAAAGATTCCGACGAATTGTTAACCTCCTCCTTTTTTGAAGTCGGTTAAAAATGCCTAGACTACTAGTCAATTCGGAGAGCTATTGAAATAATTGCTAAATTTCATTTTATGTTGTAGATCCTTGGGTCTTTACTAATAAAAATTGTATACATTTTTCATAGTAATACACTCTTTTGTGTTGCCTCCTTTAACATTTTTCACTTCAAAAGACAAAACGTACGTATATATTTATTTCATATTTATGCAATGTTTGTTATTAAATCCATGAGTATATAAAATATTCTGCATATAAAAAATATAATAATAAAAATATTTGTTTTAGCAATTATTTTTTATTATATTGCGATATTAAATTTGAAAATATAAAAATAAGTAAAGTTCTGGAGCAATTTCAAATAAAAATGAATTTTATAGCAATTTTATTAATTTGATTGTGTTCTCATTTTTTTGTCTTTAAAATGCAATATATTCAATTAAAATATAATAGGAAATATTAAGAATTATAATTAAATTAAATACATGTTAAATTAATTTTGTTATCCCATTATAATAATTATAAATTGTAAAAATGTACATATATAATGTAAATATAGTAGATATAATTTTAATTATATGAAAATCATTGTATTTCTGTTATAATTTATTCTAATTATTGCAATAAAATGTATATTAGTGATTTTTAAAATTTGTTTAAAAGTGGCAATAAGTAAGTATTATTTTAAATCATTATAAAATGTAGAAAATATATGTAATAAATTAATATTAAGGCGAACTTTGACAAATAAAGATAGTATCTCTTACTAAAATATGTTTTTATTAATCTAAATATCTGGTATAGCTGTTGCGTGTAGGTTATTTTTGGGAGCACGCAATGGAAGCTCTCAAAAGCGATAAATTTTCCCGGTTTTTGCAACATTTTTCATTGATGCTCCGCTCCTGTTGGTTAAAGCGTGATGTTATATAGCCTTCCTCGGTAAATGTGCTATCCAATACTAAAATAATTGTTCAATTCGAACCAGTATTTCCTGAGATTATCGCGTTCAAGCAAAAAACAAACTCGTCAGCTTTATAATATTTGTATATGTCGGATCGTGATGAATACGGACACTGAATTGAACTTGCTAATAACTTTATTTATTGTAAACTGTGGGTAGCGCCATTTGTTTTGCTATTTTGAAGGTGGTTTCGACTTGTTTATCGAGTGATCTCACTCGCAGAGGAGTGGGTCACAACGAAAATCACAATATAAAAGAGCACCTCGTCTCTGGTGCGGCATTCGTGAATAATCATTGAAACAGTTAGTAACTTGTCGGTCGTAATGCTGAAATATTGTTAAAGTAGTAAGTTAACGTGATGTGAAAGTGTTATTGTGTGCCACATATTGTAATGTAAACTGTGATTTGTTTAAAAGAGCAACCATGAGGGTTTCTTGCCAGCTCTTCCCCATGGACGACTGCATTCCGAACTGGTGGTAGCTTAAATAGACTCTGAAGTGTTAATCTCGTGTTTCATTATCGAACTATCATACGCTATACATCCTGACCATATCTGGAGATCAGAGAGGGACGTGTGAGCCCTCTCACTGCGTCGGCCGATGACCGCCCGACCCGTCATATAGATATAATGGACTTTCTAATAAAACTGAATTGCGTGGTTTTTGTAAGTTCACTCACTCAAAACACAGCTGGGTAACAAATCGGCACCGGGTTTTAGTTTATTTCTTACGTTCTATAGATGTTCTTTTATGCTTCTATTTGACTTTGCTGGTGGTAGGATATTCATATCCGCCCGGATAGCGACCACCGTACACAGGGAGTAAAACGCGCCATAGTGGCACACGCAAGTGTGTCGCGTTCGAGACAGCCAGAGTACATACGGTCTTTGTCGGGGGTCTAGAGTTGGGGTACGATGTTTGGCCGTTATGCGGCTTTCTGAGTACTCTGACACTAGACCCTCGACCGCTTCTTCACCTTCTTGCCCAAGGGCATGTGCAAGGATATGAAGAGGCAGTTGACGATCTAGTATCAGAGTATTCAGAAAGCCACAACACGGCCAAATATCCTACCCCAACTATAGGTTTCTTCACACTACGCCTAAAGGACCTAGGATCATAGGAAGGAGAGAACACGGAACACTTCGGGGATTACAGGCGTGAGTGTATATGTATGTAAAAACATTTAATACTCATACGACACAGTTTACGATACAACAAAAACTGATGCTCCGATACACGTATGCGGATGACAAAGAGGATGGGCTCATAAAAACGGCAGTAAAACTACATTTACGTCCCCTCGACTTCTCGAATGTTGTTGGAAAATGGGGATATTGTGTACATGGTTCCAAGATCTGGATATGTTAATTTATCGATTTAACTTTCTATACTTCTGTGTATAATTTGAGAAACATGATGGCAAAGTGCAATGCAGAAAGTAAGTCACCTTACTAGACAATGAATGTATATTCATTGTTAATTGTCGACTTCTACTATTGACTGCCTCGGTGGCGCAGTTGTAATTGCGCATGCGTTACGACAGCTTTGCTGAGGTCTCGGGTTCGATCCCCGGGTCGGGTAAAGTGATATTGGGTTTTTCTACCTAGAAATACTCAGTATTAACCCGGAGTCTGGAATGGTGCCCGGTGTGGCGATAGGCTCGCCCCCTATCACATTATGGGACCGAAATTCGGCGAAAAGTGGGTGTACTGGTTACACCTCTGCCTACCCCTTCGGGGATTACAGGCGTGAGTGTATATGTATATGTATGTATGTAATTGTCGACTTTTATAAAGTAAAGTGTATACGTTACTTTAGAAAAGTAAGAGTAGTATGCCGTTTGGGCTGGTTTCGAACATACGAATTACGTCTCGACAGTCGAACTAGGCTATCGCTGCTTTTTTTCGTATTCAAGTATCTAGTATGTAACAAAGAAGTTTCTAGTTACTAAGTTATTTGAATCAATGAGGATTGGTAATATCACATATATTGATTGCTATGCTGAGGTCTCTGATTCGATCCCCGTGTCGGGTAAAGTGATATTGGGTTTTTCTATCTATAAATTCTCAGTATTAATCCGGAGTCTGGAACTGTGCCGGGTATGACGATAGAATCGCCCTATATCATTATAAGACCGAAATAAATTCGGCGAAAAGTGGGTGTACTGGTTACACTTCTGCCTACCCCTTCGGGGATTACAGGCATGAGTGTATATGTATGTACAGCTTTTGAATTCAAAATAATGACCTCATTCAATTAAGTGTCGTCTTGGAAAATTCCATCTTTTTCAAAGCTGATAATTTCGAAAGATCTCGTAACTCTAGAGACTTTCAAGCCAAGTCCAAATTAACATCGTCCGAACTTATTAGGCATTATTCAATTCCCTGGACATATGATTGCTTCTCAAATTTGGATCTTACAAAATTCTTTACTAATGGATTTGATAATGTCTTTGACATTTTTATTTTATTATCTATAGAATTATTTTCTGTTTTTTTTCCTTGCACGGCAAAGTGACCGCACTGCACCTGTTGGTAAGCGCAGTGCCGTCCAGTTAGAGTATCAAGTAGCGAGAAACAATATATCCCTTACTACTCAACACAATCACGCCGGCCTGCTGTGTAACTTCTTTACACTACCCTTAAACGACCATAAAGACCAACAAGATCATAGAAAGGAAGGAACAAATCATATAACATGATAAAATAAATTACTCGAAATAGGTGCAGTGTGGTCACTTTGCCGTGACAGATTAAAAAACAATAATTAATAATCACAACACATGGTTTTCGCTGTCAACAGAAACGTTTCAGTAAATTGTAACACATGCAAAATTGAACCAAACAAACAAAATATTATTATATAGAGCACCTACTCCGCTCGCCAATTTCGGTTATTGCATCCGTCCCATGCATGTTGTATGTGAAATGCAATTATTTTGACTTCGGTTATGTTGCGCATAAAATTATCACGGTGTCAAATGGGTAGCCATTTAAATATTGTACAGAAAGACTTTTATTTGTTTACTAGCTTTCATTTATAGCTTTTTATGTATGATGACATTCTTCAGTTTTTTCCTTTCGATTTCTCCACTCCCTTCCTGCTTATTCTCCTAATCATCATCTCCCGTCACTTTCTTTACGACCACGACTTTTTCATTTATCTTCTTTCCTATGGCAGTCTTGCCTTCACCGTTCTCTCCTTGCCTTCCAGCCCTTGGTGATTTGTAAGTTCAAACACCGTTAGTTATAATTATTAATTCTGTTTGATGAATTTCTATCTGTGTTTGCTCGTTGTGATTTTTATATGGCAAGATGATCAACAATGATTTTTATTTATTTTATGTCTAGATTTCCGTACCCTATAACCTATGGGACTATTACCAACATTATAAAATCCAAACCAGTCCATCCATATGGTGGGATATTCATATTCACCTGGATAGCGACCACCGTACAAAGGGTGTAAAACCCGACATAGCGGCACACGTAAGTGTGTCGCGTTCCGGGATCAGCCAGTGTGCAACCGGTTTTTGCCGGGGTCTAGAGTTGGAGTACGATGTTTGGCCGTGTTGCGGCCTTCTGAGTACTCTGACAATAGACCCTCGACCGCTTCTTCACCTTCTTGCCCATGGCGTAGTGTGAAGAAGCAGGCCGGCATGATTGTGTTGAGTAGCGGGGGATAGACCGTCTCTTGCTACTCGATACTCTAATTAGACCGCAGTGCGCTTACAAAAAAAAACCATTCCCCAATGATGCCCTTACCAACGAACATAATTTTTTTATTTATACAATGGACCGCAGCCTATTCTGTCTATGTAAGATTAATTTACGCAATTTCAGTAATGTACCTAGATTATTAAAATCTAGATAATGTAGACATTTCGCTTAAATGGCAAATGTTTGTCCAAAGATAATGTTTGTGTTCTGATATAGTTGAGAGTTGTTATCAAAGTAAACAAATGTCTAGCGCTATTAATTTTGGCTTGTTTTCTTTATCTTAGGGCAGTTTTAGAGGTTATCGAGAGCAAAGTTTACATTATAATATTATTCATCAAAATCACAAATTTATATTATTGCATACATATACTCTCACCCCTGTAATCCCCGAAGGAGTAGGCAGATCTGTATAAAGTACACCCACCCAATTTATTACGGTCCCATAATGTGTTAGGTGAGCCTATCGCCATACCGGGCACAATTCCAGATTCCGGGATGATACTGAGTATTTCTAAACAGAAAAACCCAATATCACCTTACCCGATCCGGGGATTGAATCCGAGAACTCAGCACAGCGGTCGTAACGCAATTACAACTGCGCCACCGAGACAGTCATCTTACTGCTTATCCATTTATATGTACAAGTGGCAGTGCAATGGTCTGAGTTCGACCGTAATTCATAAAATAAGTTCTAACGTCATTGACATTTATTATTAAAAAGTATACTTCTATAATCATTGCATGTAATTTGCAATTAGAATTTTCTATTACTTTAGCTGCGAGCATGTGCAAATACATCATTAGCGTGTGTTATGTGTTTAACATTGGCAGTATGTTAACAATGTTTTATTAAATTTAACTAGCGACCCAACTTTATATCGCTTTTAATGGTAAATCTTTAAAGACACGAGAAGGAAGCAGAAAGTCCATAAAAAAAGTTTGTGTGATCCAAGAGTATTTGACAGCCTCCGTGGCGCAGTTGGCGAGTAGCCGGCTGAGAAACGAGAGGCCGTGGGTTCGATACCCACACGAGGTTAAATGTTTGTATGATAGACAGACTGGGTGTTGTGAGACCGAAAGTCTCTCGTAGTCCATGATACCCACAACACAAGACTGGTATCTTAGTGTGTTACTGATGGGTGTTATTTATTTATTTTATAGATAGATAGATAACTCTTTATTGCACACCATCAAAATAATATTACAAAAGGAAACCTTAAAGCTAAAGTAAGTAAGTAAAAAAAAAAAAAAAACTTTTTACTCTTCAAAATATTTCAATTTGTATCATAAAAGGTAAAAAAAAGACACAATAAAAAAAACTATTTATCCGATCGCTACCAAACGTCTCAAATTTACCCACTGGTCTAATCTGAAGATTGCCTGAAAATTCATTCGCTTTAGGAGTTATGAATTCCATAGGATATAAATTCGTGGATTTTATATATATATATGGATAGATTTAATGTATTTGTTACTAACTATTATATACTTTATAGATTTCTGCACTCATCATGTAAACTTTAACTATACCAAATCTTACATCTCCCCTCGCGCAATATGCTTTAAAATATAATAATAATACTAGACCTGTATTAAACATTGTCCCACTGCTGGGCACGGGCCTCCTCTACTAATGAGGGGTTAGGCCTTAGTCCACCACGCTGGCCTAATGCGGATTGGTAGACTTCACATACCTTTGAAATTCGTATAAGAATTCTCAGGTATGCAGGTTTCCTCACGATGTTTTCCTTCAAGCGATAAAATTTATGGGTTTTAGTGCTAAAGTTCACTAGTAGTGTATGCTCGCTCGCTATATATATTAATATATAGATAAAATTGAACCAGTTCAATATAACAAAAGTCGAGCCACAAAAAGAAAGTCCTCATTCAAAGAGCGTCCATAGAATGCGTAACGTGGTGCGGACGAGAAATTTTTAACATTGACAAAACGTCGCTTCACGTCCCCTCAATTTGTAGAAAATTTTTCCCTTTTGACAAAAGCTCTTTGTACCTTTTTTTTTTTTTGTTGTTGTCGCGGGGAAAGCGTTTTATTACTGCCGCCCGCTCCGGAGGGAAGCGGATTAAGAATAAAACGGGTATGCTGGACTAGCCGGTCTTACGACCCAGCATCCCCCTCGCACGGATGATGGCTATCCGTGCTGCCGCTGGGCCGAGTCCCTAACCCCTATATACAACCCACCCGACACTACCAGCTAAAACCCCGCGGTGGCCTTCTTCGGCGCTTACGGAGCGATCCCGGGGTATTCTAAGGAGTGCTAGAATTGCAGCCGGAATCGCCCCTGCGCGGTGCTGCGTAGCAGCCCATCTCCATGGAGGGCTAAGAGCCCCCGCGCACCGAAAAACGACAGCTAACGAGGCCTTACCACCCGCGCTGCCGTCCATCTCGGGGTCGCACGATGCTCCGAATTTGGGAGTGCATCGATACGGGCTGACAGCAAGCTCTTTGTACCTGCCCATTGTGATTGGTCCTGATTATTCCAGTAATATTGAATAAGTGTGGTATTTTGATTGAATTATTTCACCACGAGGGTGCTATTTGAATTGATTTTGATACTGGTTTATTTTCAGAATCATTTTTTTTATATCCTCGGCAAAGTGATCACACTGCACCTGATTGTAAGCGCAGTGCCGTCCAATTAGATCGTCAAGAAGGTGAAGAAGCGGTCGAGGGTCTAGTGTCCGCAACTAGGCCAAACGTCGTACCCCAACTCTAGACCCCCTACAGAAACCGGATACACACTGGCTGATCCCGGAACGCGACACACTTGTGTGTGCCAGTATGGCGGGTTTAGCACCTTGTGTACGATGGTCGCTATCCCAGCACCAGCAGCACAAAGATACTAAACTGACTCATATACATGGCAGCCTCCGTGGCACAGTGGTTTAGTAGCCGGCTCTGAAACGAGACGCCGCCGGTTCGATCCATCCTTGAAATTCTTATATAAAACTCTCAGTTTTCCTCGCGATGTTTTCGAAAAGTTATGAAGTCCAAACAAATAAATACACCCAACAGTCACACACATAGTTCTGACCCCACACTAGGTAAAACCTGTATGGATATCAAGCGTAGTTCTTGATACCCATACAGGTTTTACTTTAGGGACTACGGTCCCACAACACCCAGACCCGAAGCAAATATCTATCTGTCACACAAATATTTGTCTTGGTGCGGGAATTGAACCCACGGCCTCTCGTAACGCAGCCGGCTACTCTCCCCCTGCGCCACGGAGGCTATCACACGTAAATATACACGTAATTTCGAAAGATTAGAGCTGTATACCATTTGAGCTGGATTTGGACCTAGGACTTTCGTCTAAGCCACCTATACTCCCAACTATGCTATCGCTGCTTGTTTCAAAGTACCTCAGGTAAAACCGCCAAAATTACATTTCAAAGTATTCTAAAAATTTAATAACATTAATAAGATTATATTTTTAAATAATTAAGCATATTTAAAAATCATTATCTCTCCGCCCTTATCCCACCTCTCAAATAAAAGTCCATTAATATTTTCATAATACACTTATTCCAGAATAAATTTCAAATTATAATTATTTAAATGATATTCATCAAAGTGATTATCTTTAAGAATTAACGGCTTTAGAAAAGTACCGTTAATTCTTTAGCTCGCTTTATGCCTTTATTTTTTAAAAGTTTTTGACATTCTCTTGCTAATTAAGACGTGACATTTCAAGATAGAATTTTCTGTCTTGTTTTTAAGAATTGTGACTGTTTGTTATATATCTATAGAGCTGTTACAATATTTGTGTTAATCTTAAAAATAAAACCCACGTGGCAGTGTACATGCATGCAGCGGCGGGCCATCCGCATTGTGAATGATGCAGACGTGACCAACACCCTGGAGCCGCTACAGCTGCGAATGCTGTATCTTGGCGAATGATCTGAAGAATTGTGTGATCTTATCCCATACTCTCCCTTCCACACCAGAACCACGTGCACTGGCTTGCGGAGCCACAGCTTCGTGGTGTCTACTACCACGGCCCGAACCAAGTTGTTTGCAAATTCATATTTTTGCCGCGCCATCAAGCTGTGGAACAGTTTGCCAGCTACCGTGTTCCCTCCTTCCTATCCTGGGTCCTTTAGGCGTGGTGTGAAGAAGCTAAACAGCAGGCCGGCAAGATTGTGTTGAGTAACGAGGGATACTGTCTCTCGCTACCTGATACTCTATCTGGACCGCACAGCGCTTACCATCAGGTGCAGTGTGGTCACTTTGACGCGCCAGAATAAAAAAAATACTCCAAAACCGTCTGAACGATTTCAATTAAATATTGTCAATGTGTACGATCGGTCCAAAATAGGATAGTTTGGACTTGATAGGTGGCGCTGTTGTCTAGATCATTTTATTCAACGAATAATGGCTGTCACTGGGGCGACACCGCGACCTACAATTAGTAATTTATACTTTAACAAGTAAAATTATTAAGGAATTATATGGAGTAGTTTTGAAAGACTATTATCATATGGTTTGAGGGTACAAGACGAAAGGTAACCTTGTATAAAAAATAGGGGTCGGCAGATGTATAAATAGTTGACTAGTTATTATTAAATAAATTATAAAATAATAAATACACCCAACAGTATCGTGGGTATCAACAACTACGAGTGACTACGATCCCACAACACCCAGACCCGAAACAAATATTTGTCTGTCACACAAACATTTGTCTTGGTTTGGGAATTCAACCCACGGCCTCTCATTTCACAGCTACTCGTCCGCTGCGCTACGGAGACTGTCAATTGTGAACTCGATTCGTTTTATTCTACCGTAAAATTATATTAAACGCCAATCAGTTTCTTCAGTCATTATGACGTGTAATGTAGTATTTTAGAAGTTATTCTGCCATAAGCTTATCTGTGGACCGATTTTTTGTTGAAAACATAAGAATTTCAGATCTTGAAAACAGCGCCACCTATCGGATCTAAAACTATCCTATCCTATAAATTGGACCCAACCACACATATCTACAAAATTTCATTGAAATCGGTTGAGTGGTTTGAAAGTATATAACGGGTAGAATCAATTTTTGTGTTCTATATTTATAGCTTACTAGATATTGCCCGCGGCTCCGCCCGCGTGGAGGTTATTATTTGAAGGAAAGATATGCAATCCATGGAGGCGTCTTAAGCTATTACACCTTTCTATATTTTGCTATCCCATAGGAAGCGTGATGAATGGCCTATGTCATTTTCTCTAAACTGCCACTATGCAAAAAATCATCCCTTGCTCGGTGAAAGACTAAGCTATCCCACGGAAATTGTAAATTTTTCCAGGTAGCCTATGTCCTATTCCAGACTATATCTGTGCCAAATTTCAACCAGATCCGTCCAGCCGTTGTAGCGTGATTGAGTAACAAACATCCATCCAAACATTCGCATTTATAATATTAGTAGGATAAGAGCGTGTTATTACATTTTAACATCTCCATATAATTCCTCGAAAATACAAAAAACAACTTGATATTTTGTAATTTCACGTACACCGTAATGGACGTGTCAGTTGGTCGTGTTTTTTTACCAAATTGTTTGTTTACCCAAGTGTCGTACTTGTTTAATTAATTACCGACCCCAATTGGGGTGTTTGCATTGCCCTAACTAAGTACTTGAAGATTATTTTCTTAGATTTTCATTTTAGTTAATTGGGACATTACTATGTTTTTATTACTTTATCTAAGTGGAGTTGAAGTCAAATATTATATTACTATCTGTTGCCCGCGTATCCGCCCACGTGTAAGTAATTTTTTTATATATACTTATCTTTCTACTATATATTTATCCAACTATTAAACTATATTGCCTCCGTGGCGCAGTAGGCCAGTAGCCGGCTGTAAAACAAGAGGCCGTGGGTTAGATTCCCACACCGGGACTAATGTTTGAGTGACAGACAGATATTTGTGTCCGGGGTCTGGGTGTTGTGAGACCGAAAGTCTCTCGTAGTCCCTGATACCCACACCACAAGACTCGTATCTTAGTGTGGGGTCTATCTATGTTTGCGACTGTTGGGTGTTATTTATATTATGTTTGCTAAATTTAACCCAAAGCTGTTATTGAGTAACAAACTTCGAAACATATAAACTTGCACACCCTTGCCCTGACCCCACACTAAGATACGAGTCTTGTGCTGTGGGTATCGGGGACTACGAGAGACTTTCGGTCTCACAACACCCAGACCCCCGACACAAATATCTGTCTATCACACAAACATTTGTCCCGGTGTGGGAATCGAACCCACGGCCTCTCGTTTCACAGCCGGCTACTCGTCAACTGCGCCACGGAGGCTGTCAAACCACCAAGGCTAGCTACGTTAGCATCAGCATGATATATCTGGTATTATGGCTTTGCATGAAGTATTTTACCAAGAGGCTTACTTACTTTCTGTTATAAAAAATAAATGTTGCGGCCGAATTGTTTCAAACCATTTTCTGTAAAACAGTTTGGATTTTCTTCAAAAACTTCCTCGACTACTTGGCGTAAACTTCACTCTTTACACACCTGTGTCACTGGAAACTCTGGAAAAACATGAAAACACGAAACGAGGGCAAAAAATTAGACTTTTTTACACGAGTAAGTTTTGTGCTAGGTTTTTAACTTGTTTTAAAAGAATATTCAGATTTGTCGGTATTATATTATTTTAGAGCAACTTTAGCCTAGATGGGTGTGTTACGGACACTGAGACGAAAGTCGTGGCTTCAAAACCAAGTGACACAGCCTCTTTACTCAATTTACGTGTGTATTCATTGTTTATTATCGCTTGCTTTATGAAAGAAAACATAGTGAGAGGAAGCCTGCATACCTGAGAATTCTTATAAGAATTCCAAAGGTATGTGATGACTACCAATCCGCATTAGGCCAGCGTGGTAGACAAAGTCCTGGCAGAGGCGTGTCCCCACAGAAGGGCATATAATATAGGACCATAATATACTGTATCAAGCGAAATACACTAAAATACGTGAATCAACGCCCGTACAACTTTCCATATAAAATATTCAATCAGAGCCTTCAAAGTTTCTCCCTAAAAATTTTTCATTTAATAAAATGCGAGGAAATTACTAAGGCCGAAGTCCATAAGACGAGAAATCTCCGCGATTCCGAACGTCGAAAACGCTTGAATAATATCGCTTTTAATTTGTAAACAAATATTGGGAAGACTTTGCTAAGCACACATGAAATGTTAAGTTATTGCGTCAATTGATTTATCTAGATTCGATGTATTATTTTAATATGCTGGCACGGCAAAGTGGCCACACTGCAGCTGATGGTAATCGCAGTGCCGTCCAGTTAGAGTATCGAGTACCGAGAGACAATCTATCACCCGCTACTCAACACAATCATGCCGGCCCGCTTCTTCACACTACGCCATGGGTAAGAAGGTGAATAAGCGGTCGAGGATCAAGTGTCAAAGTACTCAGAAGGCCGCAAAACTGCCAAACATCGTACCCCGACTCTAGACCCCCGACATAAACCAGATGTACACTAGCTGATACCGGAACGCGACACACTTGCGTGTGCAACTATAGCGGGTTTTTCACCCTGTGTACGGTAGTCGCTGTCCCGGCGTATATGAATATCTTACCACCGGCAATAGGGTAATTGACTCGATTTATTTTATTAATTTAATCAAAAAATTACATTACCTAAAACCTATTATCGAAAGAATTTTATGAATCCGAACAAAAATAAGTAAATTAGACGCCATTCAAATCTGCTGGAAGGGGTAGTTGTTAAATAACAGTACAAGGATGCATATATGATACCGTGACGTCACGGTACTATGAATCGCCTGTACTGTACCGTTGTGCGAGGGAGATAGCGATATGTTCCCAATACGCCATCGTTTTCGCTTATGCCTGTGAGTATTTGCTCACACTAATATTTAAAATAAATATTGTGACCTCATTTTTCAAGCAATTTGGATTCTGTTTTCGCAAAAGAGTTTCTTTTGCGTATTATATTCGATTTCGTAGAGAATAATGTACAAAACTAAACACAGGAAACTACCTATTAGTGGGTGACCTGGTGATAAGTGATCATCATCATTCGTGAAACTATTAACCCCAAAGTGACATGATGCGTTGCTTAAAAACAACGGCATGATGATCAAGATGAGAAGTAGTATTTGGACCTATAGAAAGCCCACCGTGCAAAACATATCAATATCTACATATTGATACGTTTTGCACGGTGGGCTTGGTTTGCAAGGGTTAGATCGGGGAATCTATATTCCCCGAGCTAACTCTTTAACTGAACCAGAGCAGAGCGCTCTTACTGGCTCTGTACCGCTGTTATTATATTCTGCACATCACGTTTGTACGCTAGGCAGCTGGTGGTAGGATATTCATATCCGCCCAGATAGCGACCACCGTACACAGGTGTAAAACCCGCCATAGTGGCACACGCAAGTATTTCGCGCTCCGGGATCAGCCAGTGTAGTGAAGTTTAATCATCTTTAGTATAATAAAGAATCGAAGATATAAATTACTAAATCGAATCTTATAAATCAACCAACATTTTAATAAATTCTTCGCTCAGACACAGCGAATTTTGTAAATGTAAGTTAAAATAAAACTCCGAAGAGATGTAAAAGAGGTTAGTTTCAATACAAAGTGCACCGTAAAAGATATTGTAGAGCCTTGACCTGAGTTTTAGAGGACACTCATACAAAATGCTTACAAGAATCCAAATATTGATCTTCAATTTGAATCGAGATTCGCTGACTGAAGAAAAGTATTCTATAAAAACAGTTTACTTACACATTTTGAGTGCCGTAAAACTAATAAAGAAAAGTGGTTTGATGTTTGTTAAAAACTTCAGTCTGGGTCAAAAATATATTTAATGTAATGCTTAAAAAATAGAAACGATAGCTTACTTGGAAAGGGTATACACCAATATGAATATCGCAGATTAGAAACCAGCCCAAATAACATCTGACTTTCGAAGTTGCGTAAGTATATTATTTAAATTTATAATGTGATAGGGGGGAGAGCCTATCGCCATACCGGGCACAATTCCAGACTCTAGGCGGATACTGAGTATTTCTAAAGAAAAACCCAATATCACTTTACCCGACCCGGGAATAGAAACCAGCTCTATTTGCTAAAAGGACTGCTGGCCCTTCTGATTTTAAACAATGACACGGCAAATATCATCATTATTTATCACCACCTAGATTCTAAATTAAACAGGCAAACATCCATTCTAACGCACAAGTAAGAATACAATAAGGATTTAAATGATTAAAACAGCTTCGTGGTGTCTACTATCCTGGTCCGAACCAAGAAGTTCGCTAACTCGTATCTTTGCCGCACCGTCAATTTGTGAAACAGTTTGCCAACCAGCATGTTCTCTCCTACCTATAATTCTAGGTTTGCTAAGCGTACTGTGAAGAAGATACTCAGCAGGCTGGGCTAATGAGGATCGGTAGACTTGACATACCCTATAATTTCTAATGACAAGGTATGCAAATTTCCTGACGATGTTTTTTTCACTGTTAAAACAAGTGATAATTAACCATGTATGTAGGTACGCGTAACTTTAGAAAAGTCAGAGGTGTATGCCATTTGGATATTAAACATACGATTCTCGTCTTATTTTCCTTTTTTTTTATAATGCCTGGATAAGCAATTGAGCAGACGGGCCACCTGATGGTAAGTAGACACCGCCGCCCATAGACTTCCGCAATGCCAGGGCACAGCAAAGCCGCTGTCTACCGTGAATATATGCCAATATATTAATTATTTGTCCTAATCAGTCACGTAATAAGTTTAATATATTCAAAACAACCAAGCTTCTCAACGCTCCATCCACAATTTCTTCCCCTTTAATATTTTATCTGATGTTTTAGTAAAATTTTCATTTTCCCTCCAGGTGAGGCTTGCCGTTTTCCGTTGCAATATTGTATTTATTAAGGCTCACGCAGGTTCATCGACATTCTGCAAAATAATTTAATTTTAGCCTTGTGTTTATTTTGACAATTCAATTAAACTCTTCAATTATTGCGGTATTGATGTTATTAATGAATTATTAAAGTGAACATTTTTATCATCACACCACCCGACACCGCAACAGAGTTCATCCATACCACCTGGAAACGTTTTCGTCTAGCACGGTTCGTTTCCAGTGTTCATTTTTACCACGTACATGCAAGCTCTGGAATGAACTTCCTGCAGTGGTGTTCCCTGAGCGCTATGATATGTCCTTCTTTAAACGAGGCTTAAGAAGAGTAGTCCTTCAACGGTAGGCAGCGGCTTTGCTGTGCCCTGGCATTGCAGAAGTCTATGGGCGGCGGTTACTACTTACCATCAGGTGGCCCGTCTGCTCGTCTGCCTATCAACGCAATCAAAAAAAAATCACTACTTCACGCTGTTTCAAAAAAGAACACAATAAATTCAAAGTATTAAGTCTTCACTTCCGTCGGAAGTCCCCATGACTGCTTATGATTTTTTGCATGCTCGCATAATTAATAAGCAGGTTATACAACATGTACCTATAAATGCATATCCTGGAAGCAGTTCATTAAGAATTGTTTCAGTAATTAAGTATAATAAAATAAAGTAGTAAATAAAAAATCTGGCCATTAATTAACAATTAATAATCATTAAAATAGGTAATTTTTTCCTAAAAATTATTAGTATTCAGTAAATAAGTCACTCTTCGTAACAGGCAAAACAATCGAAATTGATAGATAAATCTAGGCGATGTCTTTTTTTAATGGAACAGTAAATTAAATCCATGAATACCTATCAATAATAATAATGTAAATTTTGTCCTGTTTCATATACACTGTCCCACTACTGCCTTCTCTACTAATGAGAAAGTTTAGGCCTTAGTCCACCACGCTGGCTTAATGCAGTTTGGTAATCTTCACACACCTTTGAAATTCTTATTTAGAATTCATATGCATGCAGGCTTGCTCACGATGTTTTCCTTCATCATTTAAGCAGCGATTAATAACAATAAATACAGACGTAATATTAAAAAAGTCAGGGGTGAATGCCGATTGGGCTGGCTTCAAACTTTTTTTTTTATTGCCTCGATAGGCATACGAGCAGATGGGCCACCTGATGGTAAGTATTCACCGCCGCCCATAGACTTCTGCAATACCAGGGAACAGCAAATCCGCTGCCTACCGTAGGCTATTACTGCATAGTTTTACTCAGCAAAATAAAAAAAAAAACACATTTTGCGTACCTACATATAATAAAAATTTTGGGTTGCCCTCGATTTTTCTGAGATCCCATTATCAGGTCCTTACTTGGTGCCAATGGAACCACCTGGGAAGTATATCCTTTTAAACAAAAAAATAATTTCTCCAATCTGTCCAGGCGTCTTCGAGTAATCGTGGAACATACATTAAAAAAAAACCGACGAATTGAGAACCTCCTTCTTTTTTGAAGTCAGTTAAAATAACCTTCAGTTCAAACAGTTCCTGCAAAACTGCCGTCTCAGGTCGATTAAGCCGGATCATTTAACCATTAACTGTCCTTAATCAGATATGTGATGTCCCGTCACGGCTTGAGACGTCAATTTATCATCATGTGAATAGCTTAAACCTTGTACCGGCTAGAGCGTAATAGCATTCCGCTATCATTTGGTAGACGTGGAGGACGAGTTTCTGGATATGATCTATATTACAGAAGGCCGGTAGACTCCGCCGGCCGGTTCCGTAGAAGAACGAAAGTCGCCGACATAGCCCAACGGATTAGCAAGCTAAAGTGGCAGTGGGCAGGGCACATAGCTGGGGTGCGAAGTCAGGAAACCTCCACGTGGTGCACCCTGGGCAACGGCAGTCACGTTGACCGACGGCCGATATCCTGACAAAAGGTGGTTGACGGTTGTCGCTTGTTGCGGCGGCCTTCAATCAGAAGTCCGTGCTCATTTATTGAGCTACTCCCGAGTTCTCTCTCGGGAGTGTCGGCGGGCTCGGTGTGCGCTTACCCCGCCGCCGAGCGAGCAGTAGGGGGGACGCTCTTTCCTGCTGTCACCGTCGTAAATCGTAATCTGGTCTGGAGGTCTGTGGTCATGTCTCGCGCTCCGACTGGACCGAGGGTCTTGGCTTAACCGCCCGGGCCGCGAGGTAGAAAACCTCTATAAAAAGTCACCCCGAATCCCAAGCGGCGGCGCACCGTGAGGGGATGCATGGCCGATGGGTAGTTCGGTCTCTAGTGCGAACCCCGGCGGGGAACGTGCTGAACCCCGTGCAGAATTTGCTTACCCAGGTACAGGGGGCACTGCCTGGGCGGACCGTTTATATCCCCCATAATCGTGGGACTTAAAATGAAAAATTTAAAAACCAAAACCAAAAAACAAGATGAAGTGGGGAAGGTGTCTATCCCAGGGGACGATAGTGACCCTGGGAAGACGGACGACGATGGGCTTCAGCCCAAGGAGAAGATTGTCGGGGCTGCTTTAGTGGTCTCGGCTCCCGAGGCCAAGGCCGGGACGAGCGGCATGATGACGCGCTCAAAGAGGGCGCTAAGAGCTCGACAGCTGGACGCATCTGCAAGCGACAGCGACTTCGAACCGGCGCAAAAAGTTCTTGCTGTCTCAGTGAGTCCAGTTGTGGTGTCTGACGAAGACACCACGCCGATGGACGTATCTGGTGACCGTGACTGGCGCTTGCAGATGTCAGCCATCATCCGGGATGTGGCACACAAGTCCCGCAATATTAATGGGACAGAGCAGCGGAGGCTTAACCTCGCAGCCAAAGAGCTGTCGGAGAGGGCCGAGGAGTCAGCCTCCGCAGAAGTGGCCAGGTTGGAGGCCGAAAAGGTGGCAATGGCCCAGGAAATTGCCGCCCTCAAGGCCTCCCTTGCGGCCCAGCAGAGGTCCTTGGAGGAGTTGATGGCGACTGTCCAAGAGTTAAAAGGACAGTCGCAGCCGGCAGTCCAAATTGGAGGTGTTTCTGGGGGGGAGGACAGCTTCAAGCGTTTCTAGCGCCGATTTTTAAACATTTTGGACGCGCGCTTGAGCGATATATCCTCGAGGCTGCCCCCAGAACCCATCATGCGGCCCCCATTGGCTGCTGATAGGAGTCGAGTTTAGGCACCGCCTGCCGTCGCTGGGCCATCAAAGGCCCCACCAGTTGCTGCCGGTCCACCGGTTACTCCGAAGGGAAAGGGGCTGGGCAAGGGAAAGAGTAATGCCCAGCCCGCCCCTGTTGATGCTTCCCGTCCCCGACATGCGCCTCTCGTAGTCACTGTGCCAGCGGCACCGTCGACATCTGAGGTGTCCCAAAATCCCCCTCCGCGTAATTCCCGAAGGGGGGGCAAGAGGGGAAATAAAGTTAAAAATAGGAGCAGCCACTACCCCCCGCTCCTGCATCCATGGAGGAGGGGTGGAACATGGTAGCCAAGAAGGGAAAAAAAATCCCCAGCCCGTGTCGAGTGCTGCGGCGGCCTCACCGCCGCAGCAGCGCCGGCCTGAGCCGCGAATACATTTACCCCGCAAAGCAGCCGTTACTTTAACGGTTATGCCGGAGGGGTTAGCGCGGGGCAATACATACGCCTACGTATTGCGGCAGGTCCAGCAATCCGTGGATCTGGCCGGCCTCGGCATTGCTGAGACTCGGGCGCGCCTAATGGCGACGGGCGGGTACCTGGACGAGGTACCCGGCCCAGAATCTGAAGAGAGGGCCGACTCCCTTGCCGATAAAGTCAGGGAGTTATTCCGCGGGACGGAACTGGCGGACGACGTACGCGTTTCCAGCCCGTTCAAAGCCGCGGAATTGCGAATATCCGGGTTGGACGCCTCAGCCGACCCGGAAATAATAGCAACGGCCCTCGCAAGAGCTGGGGATAGCCCCAACGAAAGTTTTAAGGTCGGGGAGATCCGCCCCGACCGGTCGGGCCTTGGTGCGGCGTGGGTGCGGTGCCCCGCCAAGGTTGCTGACAAGATCCTAAAATCGGGCCGAGTGCTGATCGGCTGGGTAGCTGCACGCGTCCAGCTCCTTGAGCCGAGGCCCATGCGGTGCTACCGCTGCCTGCACAAGGGACATGTGCGGGTGCGGTGCACTGAAGCGTGTGACCGCAGCGGTATTTGCTACCGCTGCGGTAAACTGGGCCACAAGGCCAAGGAGTGCTCCGCGGAACGGCATTGCGCAGTCTGCGCAGATGCTGGTTAACCCGCGGGGCACCAGGTGGGCGCCAAGGCAACTGTCACCTCCTCCCGCCCTCGCCGCGTAAATCGTGGCCGAGGGACGGGGGTTGTGACCCAGCCGACAGCGCTCCCCATAGAGGAGCAAATGGAGATCGCACATTAATATGGCGCAACGTTTCCTCCAGGCGAACATTAATCACTGCGCCAGAGCCCAGGACCTGCTAGTCCAGAGCATGGCGCAGTGGTCGATACAAGTGGCTGTGGTCGCCGAGCCTTATTTTGTTCCCCCCTGGGAAGACTGGGCAGGGGACCTTAACGGTTTGGTGGCCGTCATCACTCGGGGCGCCGCCGGCTCCCCACCCTTCGAAAAAGTAGCGAAGGGGTCGGGATGTGTGGCGGTTCTGTTGGGGGGGGTCTGGATTGTGGGTGTGTATTTCTCCCCCAATAGATCCCTGGCCGAGTTCGAGCACTTTCTCACTCGGCTGGGGGCCCTGGTGGTGCAAGGCAGTCAGCCTCGCCCCGTTCTCGTTGCCGGCGACTTCAACGCCAAGTCTCTGGCTTGGGGTTCGTCGGTCACCAGCAGGCGTGGCGAGGCCCTGGAGGAATGGGCGATCTCGGCCAACCTGGCCGTCGTGAATCGCGGGTCGGTTAACACGTGCGTGCGGCATAATGGCGGATCGGTGGTAGACCTCACGTTCGCCACCCCAGCTATTGCCCGCCGTGTCCGTGACTGGAGAGTTCTGGTGGACGAGGAGACGTTGTCGGATCACCGATACATTCGGTTCGACGTCGCCTTGTCCCCTAACACCCAGTCCAGTGGAGGACCGACCGGCCCGCGGTCGGACGGCCCGCGTTGGTCAGCAAAACGCCTCGACATGGAGGCCCTGAAGGAGGCCGCTCTGGCCCAGGCGTGGCTCCCTGCACCGGAAGCACCGATGCAGGTCGAGCAGGAGGCGGCGTGGTTCAGGGCAGCGATGTCGCGCGTCTGTGACGCGGCCATGCCCCGAGTTCGACGTCTTCCCGAGAAGCGCCAGGTGTTCTGGTGGTCGGCGGAACTCACGCGGTTACGTATCTCCTGCGTGGCCGCCCTCCGTCGTCTCGCCAGGCACCGTCGTCGCCGAATCCGTCTTCCCGGCGACGAGGACCAGGAGCGGTTGCTTCACGGCCTCCACAGGGAGGCTAAGAGAGCGCTGCGCGTGGCAATGGCTAGGGCAAAGTCTGCAGCTCAGGAGGAGTTCCGGGGAACTCTCGATAACGACCCTTGGGGGCGTCCATATCGCGTGGCGATGAGGAGATATCGCCCGTGGGCGCCCCCACTGACGCAGAGTCTCCGGGGCGACCTAGTCGAAGAGGTCGTCGCAGCTTTGTTCCCTGCCACTGAAGATGTCACTCCACCACCGATGGCATCACATCCATCGACGCCATCGTCGTTGAGTTCGGCAAGGGTTATTCCGGAGGTTTCGCCCGAGGAATTTCGGGCGGTGGTGCTTCGGCTGCGGGGCAAGAAAACAGCCCCGGGTCTCGACGGTATCCCCGGACGTGCGTGGGTGTTAGCCGTCGAGCATCTGGGGACTAGGCTCCGTGGCCTGTTCTCCGCGTGCCTGGAGCAGGGCCGTTTTCCGTCTCAGTGGAAAACTGGGAAGTTGGTCCTGCTCAAGAAGGAGGGGCGGCCCGCAGAGTCGCCATCGGCCTACCGGCCCATCGTGTTGCTCGACGAGGTCTGTAAGCTCTTCGAGCGTATCATTCACGCTCGCCTCGTCGAGCATCTTGAAGGGGTCGGGCCGGACCTGGCACAGTGCCAGTACGGGTTCCGGCAAGGCCGATCGACAGTACACGCGATTTTGCGGGTCAAGGCACAAGCGGAGGATGCAGTGGCTCGGGGTGAAGTGGTGGTGGCGGTGTCTCTAGACATCGCCAACGCGTTTAACACCCTGCCCTGGGCCTGCATACTGGAAGCACTGCGGTACCACGTGGTGCCACCGTATCTCCGGCGTCTGGTGCGCTCGTATCTCTCAGACAGGTACATAGTGTATCCAGGCGCCGACAGGTGGCACCGAAGAGCAATGGCCTGCGGTGTTCCACAGGGTTCAGTCTTGGGCCCTCTCCTGTGGAACATCGGCTACGATTGGGTGCTCCGTGGTACCAATCCCGGAGGCGTCGCTGTCGTCTGTTATGCAGACGACACGCTAGTAACAGCGACAGCCAGGTCTTTCCAGGAGGCCACCCTGCTCGCCTCGTTCGCAACCGAACAGGTGGTGGGCAGGATTCGGCGACTGGGCCTTAAGGTGGCCCTGAACAAAACCGAGGCCCTTTACTTTCACGGTCCTCGGATTTGGCCACCTTTAATGCCCCACATCAATGTGGAGGGGGTGCGGATTCCCATCGGCTGTACAATGAAGTACTTGGGGTTGATTCTGGACAGCCGGTGGGATTTCCGTGCCCATTTCAAGGAGTTGTCGCCGAAATTGGTGCGGGCGGCGGGCGCGCTCGGACGCCTGCTGCCGAACCTGGAGGGACCTAATAACCCTTGCCGAAGTTTATACGCTGGAGTCGTGCGGTCAATGGCCCTGTACGGATGTCCCGTATGGGCCGAGTCCCTGAAAGCCCGCTGCGTCGCCTTGCTGCGCAAACCGCAGCGTTTGTTGGCGCAGCGAATAGTAAGGGGCTACCGCACGGTCTCCCACGAGGCGGCCTGCGTATTGGCCGGCACCCTCCCTTGGGACTTGGACGCAAAACTCCTCTCGTCCGCGTTCTTCTGGCGGGAGGAGGCGTCCAGTCGCCGTCAGGTGAGACTGGCCCCGAGGGAGATTGCAGCCCGGTTTCGCAGAACCGCTGTGGAGGAGTGGCATACCAGGCTGGAAAGCCCAAGTGCGGGCTTGAGGACAGTCGCGGCAGTGCGTCCTGTCCTAAAGAGATGGCTAGACAGGCGCCACGGTGCGCCAACTTTCCGGCTGACGCAGGTACTGACAGACCACGGGTGTTTCGGTTCGTTCCTGTGTCGGATCGGAAAGGAGGTGTCTGCCGTGTGCCACCATTGTGGCAACTGCCGCGAGGACACGGCCCAACACACGTTGGAGGAGTGCCCAGCCTGGGACGAAGAGCGCAGCGCTCTCAGAGCAGTCGTCGGAGGAGACCCCTCACTGCCGGCCGTGGTGTCGTCCATGGTCGCCAGCCGGAGGTCCCGGCGTGCGGTGGCCCACTTCTGCGAGAGCGTCATCTCGCAGAAGGAGAGTGCCGAGAGGGATCGGGAACGAAATGATCCCTCCCGCCGCCAGAGAAGACGTAGGAGGCGCCGGGTGGACGACTGACTGGCGTCTCCCGCCCTGTGGAACGGGGGCGTCTGAATTCCACCACGGTAACCCCCTGCCTGTCGTACGAGGCGACTAATTGGGGCCATCGGGGGTCGCGGGCTCGCAGCGGCGGGCTGTCAGCCCGAATCGATGCACTCCCAGTTTCGGAGCATCGTGCGACCCCGAGATGGACGGCAGCGCGTGTGGTAAGGCCTCGTTCGCTGTCGTTGTTCGGTGCGCGGGGGCTCCTAAGCCCTCCCATGGAGATGGGCTGCTACGCAGCACCGCGCAGGGGCGGTTCCGGCAGCAATTCTAGCACTCCTTAGAATACCCCGGGATCGCTCCGTAAGCGCCGATGAAGGCCACCGCGGGGTTTTAGCTGGTAGTGTCGGGTGGGGTGTACATAGGGGGTAGGGACTCGGCCCAGCGGCTGCCCGGATAGCCATCATCCGGGCGAGGGGGATGCTGGGTCGTAAGACCGGCTAGTCCAGCATAACCGTTTTATTCTTATTCCGCTTCCCCCCGAAGCGGGCGGTAGTAATAAAACGCTTTCCCCGCGGCAAAAAAAAAAAAAAAAAAGGGCACATAGCTCGTAGAACTGACCACAGATGGAGCAGAAAAGTTCTCGAGTGGAGTCCACGTACCGGAAAGCGCAGCGTTGGACATCCCCCTGCAAGGTCTGGAAATCTTTAGGGAAGGCCTATGTTCAGCAGTGGACGTCCAAAGGCTGAAAAAGAAGAAGAGACAGAAGGCCAGTAAACTAGCAAATAAAACCCGCATGAAAATCCGTTCAGTATTTTTTGAGTTCATCGCGAACAAACAGACAGACACGGCGTAGGACTTCGTTTTATAATCTGTAGTGATGTATACTTTATGAAAGAATTTCTGTTTCACAACACTCAGACTCCGAACAAATATTTGTCTCAGTGCGATTATAGTTTGTTAACATTCATAACCACTCGAAAGGATTCCTCAAATATGTCATCCGTAAAACTCTTGTCTCTTCCATAAATCAAGGATCACGCAACACGCATAATTCCAAATCTAACGCGCACTAATGAGATGGTTAACCGAACGTTAATGGATGCAGCACTGTCCGTGCGGATTGTCATGATAAACGACTTTGGCTAATGGATATGCGCACCTCCGCATACTAGAAGGGTTATACGCAAACAATGAACCTATTAAGTCTAACGTTGCTCAGTTTTAGAAATATGTAAAAGTTTCTTAATTCATAAAAAGTACACCAACTTCAATAAAAAACAAATTACGTGTCCCTACAAAATTTGAGGGTTGCCCTCGATTTTTCTGAGATCCCATTAGCAGATCCTGACTTGGTGCCAATGGGACCACCTGGGAAGTACACCCTTTTAAAGAAAAAAATAATTTCTATCGGTCCAGGCGTCTTCGAGTAATCGGGGAAAATACATAAAAAAAAGGTTCCGACGAATTGATAACGTCCTCTATTTTTGAAGTCGGTTTAAAATAGCTCTGGTTTATTTTTTATTTTGACTCAAATTCAAACAGTCACGAGTTTGGAACCAGCCCAAATGGTAATAATCACCTCTGACTTTTCAAAATGACGTGTGTATTTAATTACTATTTGTTTAGACGGTGAAGGAAACCTGCATACCTAAGAAATCTAAATAAGAATTTCGACGGTGTCTGAAGACTACAAACTTGCATTAGACCAGCGTGGTGGACTACGGCTTAACCCCTCTCATTAGTAGAGGAGGCCCGTGCCCAGCAGTGGGACAATGTTTAATACAGGCCTTTAGTTTCATAATTATTCATTATTCTGCGCATAAATTAAAAACAACTGAACAAGTTTGATACAACAACTGGAACAAACTTCAGTAACCATGTTAAGATTTTAGAATTTTAATCTATTTAAAATACGCATAGACAAAACTGTTCAGTATTTATTTTCTATTGTTTATAAATTGTTTTTTTAATAGCCGTGGGCGTGCTTTTACAATAGATAAACAAATCGTAAACACTTTTTTTCCAACCTTTGCAAAATCTGTCAATAAAACGAAAAGAAATGTAACATTTAAAAAGAATCTAAAGTTTTTTCCTGGTACGGCAAAGTGACCACACTTCACCTGACGGTAAAGCGCAGTGCCGTCCAATTAGAGTATCGACTAGCGAGAGACAATCTATCCTCCGCTACTTTCTACGGCAGGCAGCGGCTTTGCTGTGCCCTGGCATTGCAGAAGTCTCAGGCAGCGGTGACTACTTACCATCAGGTGGTCCGTCTGCTCGTCTGCCTATCGAGGCAAAGAAGCGGTTGAGGGTCTAGCGTCAGAGTACTCAGAAGGTGTCAAGTAAATCTTGAGGTTTCAGTTAAATAATGTCAAACACAGAATATCAGTTTGACTAAATGAGTTTCAAGCAATAAAATTTACGACGTTCAAACTAAATATTTTTATTAATTACAGTCTAATTTCGACCACAATGCGTTATAGTTAATATAAATAAGCAGGGCTTATTACATCCGCCCTGTGGAATGGGGGCGTTTGAATTCCACTACGGTAACCCCTGTTTGTCGTACGAGGCGACTAATTGGGCGACTAAATAAATAACTGTCAGCCCGTATCGATGCACTCCCAAATTCGGAGCATCGTGCAACCCCGAGATGGATGGCAGCGCGGTAGATAAGGCCTCGATCGCTGCCGTTGTTCGGTGCGCGGGGGCTCCTTAGCCTCCCATGGAGATGAGCTGGTACGCAGCACCGCGCAGGGGCTGCCGGCTGCAATTCTAGCACTCCTTAGAATACCCCGGGATCGCTCCGTAAGCGCCGAAGAAGGCCACCGCGGGGTTTTAGCTAGTAGTGTCTGGGCCAAGTATCTAACCCCTATATACACCCCGTATATAGGGGTTAGATACTCGGCCCAGCGGCAGCACGGATAGCCATCATTCGGGCGAGGGGGATGTTGAATCGTAAGACCGGCTAGTCCAGCATATCCGTTTTATTCTTATTCCGCTTCCCCCCGGAGCGGGCGGCAGTAATAAAACGCTTTCCCCACGATAAAGAAAAACAAGGCTAATTACACGAAAAATACCCACACGGCACATGCGCCAACCTGGTAATAAATCAGTAAACTGACCTCCAATTGTTACAAATTAATCTCGAATAGGTACGTTCAGATCGCCCAGATATGATAATTAACATATTGGTTCCCATATCACGATTGTAATTAGCGGAAGCATTCATTTTTGACTAATGAATTACAATGGATGCTGTAGTTTTAATATGTAATTAATGTTGCGCAAGATAACAATATAACAGTCCGGCCAGGTCAGTTGTTATATACTGCATCTTTTTTTTTTTTATTGCCTCGTAAGGCAGACGAGCAGACGGGCCACCTGATGGTAAGTAGTCACCGCCGCCCATAGACTTCTGCAATACCAGGGCACAGCAAAGCCGCTGCCTACCGTAATCTACATACATATTATAAAACAAAATCGCTACTTGATACTCTAACTTGGCACTGCACTTAGCATTAGGTGCAGGGTGGTCACTTTGCCGTGCCAGGATAAAAAAAATCCCCTAGCCGCATAATATGTCTTTCTCAACGCGATAAACTCAAAAACTACTGAGCGGATTTTCATACGTTATCCACCAATCGATGGAGTGATTCATTAGTTGAAATATGGTGATAACTGTTGAAGATGTTGGAAAAAATCATGACCCCGCATACATTTTATTGGTTGACTAGCTGTTGCTCGCGGCTCCGCCCGCGTGGAGGTCATGTTTGGGAGAAAAAGTATACAATACAAAATACTCATGGGTTTACTTAAAAAATGACGGATTTTCATACAATCTTTCATCCGCTATTTTACCCTCTTAGAGGCGGAATTTCCAAAATTCCTGAAACATATATTTTTTATTTTTAACTAAAAGGCCAAATACCAATTTTCATGAATTTAACTTCAAAAATGACGGATATTCATACAAACTTTCAACCCCTATTTTACCCCCTTAAGGGTGGTATATCCAAAAACCTTTCCTTATGGATGCCTACGTCATAAAAGGTACCTACTGTGAAAATTTCAAGTCTCTAACCTCATCCGTTTAGGCTGTGCGTTGATCGATCAGTCAGTCAGTCAGCTTCTTCTTTTATATATACAGATGTATCTTTATTTTTGACTTCTGAAATATTCTCAGGATAAGAATAAAAATACTACGACCAGTATGAACACCATTTATATTCAGATCTAACCCACTGCTCGAACGTAAGTTATTTTTTTATTAATTAGTACGGATAAACCAATTACACTAATTAACATAATATATACTAATGACTAAAGTAAATTAAATTAATTAAACATACACATATCATAATTAAAAGCTAAATAAAACAGAGTAAATACATATTGACATCAGGCAATAATATGCTGGTACAACATTAAATAATAAATAAATCCCATCAAAACATAAATGTGAAATGAGAGCCAAGTTCAATATTATGATACAATAATGCCTTGGTTGTTGACTTCAACGACAAAAGAACTGAGATCTAAATGGGTGCCAAGTTCAATGGTCAGTCCTGAAATTTATTTAAATAATAACATAAAATATTTTATAACAACTTAAAATATAATTTCTTCTTTTATCTTAGGATAATATATTAAAGCCTAAGGTCTGGCTTGGCTAGTTTGAATATACGAATTATTATTAAACGCCTACTAAAAAACCCAGAGAACAGCCGAGTTCGACGGTTAGTTTCTACCAGCAAGTCAAATTTTCGGACTCGGATATGTAAACTAGCCAAGTCAGACCTTAGCCTTCAATATATTATCCTAAATTATAAGAAGAAATTATATTTTAAGCTGTAAAATATTTTATGTTTTTTTATTTAAATATATTTCAGGACTGACCATTGAACTTGGCACCCATTTAGATCTCAGTTCTTTTGTCGTTGAAATCAACAACCAAGGCATTATTGTATCATAATATTGAACTTGGCTCTCATTTCACATTTATGTTTTGATGGGATATCATTACTTTTTGTACTTATATATTCACGTGAAAACCTTAAAATACACATAAAGACCGGCTGTCATCAATTTTGGTTGCTAATTCTTACATTACAGGCACTATAAGTAAGTGTTCCTAATAGAATCAATTAATTGAAAATTTATAATAAAATGATAATAATTTACTAGTTTCTGATTTATTCCTTTTTTTTTTCCTTTTTCATCCAACTACCTATCTGAATGCCAAATTTGAACTTTCTAGGTCATCGTGAACTGGGTGAAAGTTTTGATCTATAGGTCAGTCAGTGTTAAAAATGACGATTTTTGGACGTTAATATATATAACTGTTCGATGTGTGTTTATGAAATTTAGAGCACATGTGTATCTCGCGAGTCTCAATATATGAACCAAATTTAACATGTTTAACTGAAATAGTTTTTGAGTTATGAGGGTGTCAAAAGTAGCTCCAAATGGTTCGTGTAATAATACACACGGTTCCACTCGCCATTCGGTTAGCTTGAACTTGGCTTGACACACTACCGCGTGTCTAGATACACCCAACAGTCACACATCGTTCTGACCCCACATTAGTGAAACCTGTATCGTGGGTATAAAGAACTAGGAATTACGGTCCTACAACACCCAGACCCCAAACAAATATCTTTCTGTCTGGCACACAGACATTTGTCTCGGTGCGGGAACCGAACCCACTCTCATTTCACAGCCTGTTAGCCTGTATTCGACTAAACCACAACTCCATTCACACACAAATCATAGAATGTGAGTCATCAAAATAATAACATTTCTGGAACATCAATTCCGACAAAATGTAATTTAATGTTACATTTATTCAGTACACATAATTCGTATTTACCGCCACAGTGTCAGGGCTAGGATGTGCGGCGTCTTCCAGATAAACTCTTTTCATGAGTAAATGTCGCAGTATGCTAAAGTATATGGCAGCGCGGTCTCCGCAAATTATTTTCACACAATGTTACATTTTGTGTGTATACTTTTCATATTTTCTATTTCTATGTCATTTTATGGAATGCTATTTAATGGTCTAATTAAATTCTTTTATAATATCAATTGTCTGTATATATAAAAGAAGAAACTGACTGACTGATGATCAACGCACAGTCAAAACGGCTGGGGTTAGAGACGTGAAATTTTGACATTAGGTACTTTTTATGACGTAGGCATCCACTAAGGAAGGGTTTTTGGAAATACCACCCCTAAGGGCGTAAAATAGGGGATGGTAATTTGTATAAAACTCCGTCATTTTTGAAGTTTTGGAAATTCCACCCCTAAGGGGGTAAAATAGGGGAAGAAAGTTTGTATGACTAATAAATATCGGGGGTTTATAAATAACCTTACTAATATTCTAAATGCGAATGTTTGGTGGGACGGATGTTTGTTACTCTATCAGGCTACAACGAATCTGGTTGAAATTTGGCACAGAGATAGATTATAGACTGTGCTATTGCACATAGGCTACGTTAATCCCGGAAAAATGTACGGTGCCCGTGGGATAGTTTTGTTTTTGTTTTACACAGAGCAAGGGATCCACATTATTTTTTGCATAGTATTCGTTGAGGGGCCACTTTTTATACTAGAAACTGCATGGTTCCTACGGGATAACATACAGGGAGATGTAATAGCTTATGAGGTTTCCATAGATTTTATACCTTTTCTTCCAAAAATAACCACCACGCGGGCGTAGCCGCCGGCAAAAGCTAGTATTATTATATATAGGCAGGTATTACTAGGCTACATAGGTTGTTTTTGGAAGAAATGGTATACAATCCACAGAGGCATCTTAAACTATTACGCCTTTCTATATTTTGATAGCCCATAGTAAGCGTGCATTTTGACCAGGTTAAAAAGCCTGTGTGTGTGTGTGTGCTATCCCAGACAATAATCTATCTCTGTGCCAAATTTCAGCCAGATCCGTTTAGCCGTTGTTGCGTGATTGAGTAACAAACATCCATCCATCCAAACATTCGCATTAATAATATTAGTAGGATGACTGCCTCGGTGGCGCAGTTGTAATTGAGCATGTGTTACGACTGCTGTGCTGAGGCGTCGGGTTCTATCCCCGGGTTGGTAAAGTAATATTAGGTTTTTCTTTTTAGAAATACTCAGTATCAGCCCGGAGTCTGGACTTGAGTCTATCACGTTATGGGAGCGTAATAAATTTGGCGAAAAGTGGGTGTACTGCTTACATCTCTACCTTCCGAGAATGCAGGCGTGAGTGTATATGTATGTTATATTATTATGCGAGATACTTTCGGTCTCACAACACGACCGGGATTCGAACCCACTGCCTCTTGTTTCACATATGCCGACTATGTTGCGGAGGTATGAATTAGTCTAAAAGTCGTCACATAAATTCGTTTATACTTTGAAGTAATTATTAGAACTGGCAATGATAGCTTCTAATATGCAGATATAAGGTATAATTTCCTTTACCATCGATCCTATTGGTAAATATACAGTTCTGTCACTCCCATCAAACTGGATATATCGGCATCGACTAATCAGCTTGAGCAAACAGAACAGCGACCTATATCTGAGTGAGACTTGCCCAAAAAATCATGAACTAACACTACTAGATATGGCTTACTTCGAAGCCTTAAGCGATCTACGATAATTAAATAAATAATAACGCCCAACAGTCACACATATAGCCCCGACCCCACACTAAGATACGAGTTTTGTGTTGTGGGTATCAGAGACTGCGAGAGACTTTCGGTCTCACAACACCCAGACCCCGGACACGAATGTCCGTCACACTAACATTTGTCCCGGTGTGGGAATTGAACTCACAGCCTCGTTTCACAGCCGGCTACTCGCCTATTGCGCCACGGAGGCTGTCTACTATACTATGTATACAAATCGCGAAAGTCTTGTGATCTGGTGATCACTTTCCATTAGGTGAGCCTCCTGCCCGTATGCCCCCTTTTTTTCATAAAAAGTCTAAACACATTTACTGCAATACATTTGATACCACATCCAGTACATTACAACATGCGCAGTAAAAACGGGCGAGTGTTGCTACAGACAGGTGAAATAGTGCGAAAAATTGCCCCGCGGTCAAACGGGCGCTGTTTCTACACAGGGGCGCACTCGCATCGCACGAACTAATCAGGTCAAGTTGCCTTTGTTTGTTGCTATTGTGGGCAACTTTGCCCCTTTGTATTCTCTCAGACATTGGCGCTGATTGTTTTGTCAGGGAATTGTTTAAAATAAAAATCATTAAGCTTGTTATGTTAAATCATATAGCCTAGTTGGTTGCGGTACTGTCAAGACGAAAGTCGTATGTTCGAAATCTAATTGGCATACCTACACCTCTGATTTTTCTAAAGTTACGTGTGTATTCTATTAAGCTATTAAATACCTATTGTATCCCACTGCTGGGCAAAGGACTCGCCCATTTCCTTCCACTGATCCCTATTATGTTCCTTTTCGGGCCACTTAGTTTCGAAGGCGTCCGTGTGTATTAAGTGTTAATTATCGCTTGCTTTAACGATGAAGGAAAAACGTGAGGAAACCTGCATACCTGAGAATTCTTATAAGAATTTCGAAGGTATGTAAAGTCTACCAATTCGCATCAGGCCAGCGTGGTGGACTAAGGCCTAACCCCTCTCATTAGTAGAGGAGGCTCATGCCCAGTAGTGGGACAATGTTTAATACAGGGCTAGTATTATTATTATTGTTCCACACGTATTTTGAAGTTATCTATATCTATTTTAGTTTGACACGGTGTAACTCAATTTAGATTCTTTCATAAATATTTATTTTTAGTTTTCTTCGCTTTTAAAATATTAAAGTTCTTGTAACACTGTCTCAATTCAATTTATTCGTGTTAGAATCAAATTCAGTGCTGTTATAATGAAGTTAAATATAATCCGATGCAAAATAAAAGCCTCTTTGATATCTTTTGAACTTAAGTAAGATAATTTTACAGATATTATTTAATGATGTGTACAACAAAATCAGTATATTTATGCTTAATTTTAGTATGTTATTTTTTTAAATAAAACATAGATGATATAATATTGTTTATTTAGTTTACTTTTTTTAAATGTTAATAAAAAATAGCTCTTAAAAAGGATAACCTAGACTGCATTGATGGAGCAGTTGTAATGCGTAAACGTTACGAATGCTGTGATGAGGTCTCGGGTTCGATGCCCGGGTCGGGTTATAGTGATGTTGGGTTTTTCACGAAATACTCAGTATCAACCCGGAATCTGGAATCATGATGGATATGGCGATAGGCTCGCCCCCTATTACATCAGTGGACCGTAAGATCTATCCTCCGCTACTCAACACAATCATGCCGGCCTGCTTCTTCACACTACGCCATGGGCAAGAAGGTGAAGAAACGGTCGAGGGTCCAGTGTCAGAGTACTCAGAAGGCCGCAAAACGGCCAAACATCGTACCCCAACTCTAGAACCCACACAAAAAATTTATAGACAAGTGACATATGTATACATAGATAAATTATAGGGTACTGCATGACACTGCACTGTGTTTTTATCAGATAATCGTATTATACCTCGCAATCACAATAATTTATGTAAAGTACACGTTGCAAGTATGGCTTTATCAGTTCAGCACTCGTCAAGAGAAGGTCTCTTATTAGTCGTTATTATATTGGAACTACTTTTTCAACCAGAAGGCCAACAAAATTGATATAATTAAAAAAATTATATTCTGATCTAGTTTCGACGACAAGAATGACAAAACTTCTATATAATGTCAATCGTGACATTAAATTGAAAGGCCGCAAAAAGGCCAAACATCGTACCCCAACTCTAGGCCCCCGACAAAAATAATTATAATTAGCACTTAACTGCATGCGGCCCTGTATCTACGTGAGTCTACTTGATACGTGCAATAACTATCCTACCTCTAAACAATGACCCGAATATTCGACGAACATAAATGTCTTCATTTCAGGATACAAAAATTCCTGGAAACAAAATTTTCTGTTTGAGTGATTAACCGACTTCAAAAAAGGAGGAGGTTAACAATTCGTCGGAATCTTTTTTTTTTATGTATGTTACCCGATTACTCAAAGACGCCTGGACCGATTCGAGAAATTCTTTCTTTGTTTAAAAGGGTATACTTCCCAGGTGGTCCCATTGGCACCAAGTCAGGATCTGATGATGGGATCTCCGAAAAATCAAGGGCAAACCTCAAATTTTATAGTGATGCATAATTTGTTTCTTATTGAAGTCGGTGTACTTTTTATGAATAAAAAACTTTTTGATTGTGTTGTTCATATGACTATTGTTTGGTCTGTGTAAATGATCAATTTCAAAATACGTCTGGTATATAAGATAAAGTCGCTTTATAGTTTTGTTAACAAACATGGGCCGGTTTGATGGGTAAGGTACTACTGGCTTACAAAAACGGTATGCGGCGGCTTTGCTGTGCCCTCGCATTGCAGAAGTCTATGGGCGGTGGTATCTACTTACCGTCAGGTGGCCCGTCTGCTCGACTGTCTATCCAGGCAGTAAAAAAATACTAGCCTAATTATCAGCTTTGATGACTATCAGAAGGTCAAGAACTTTTTTTTTTTCTACAACAAATAGGTTTGTTTGAAAGAGGTGATAGCGAAATTCATTCAGCCGTTTATATGTAATGCGCTAATAAATAGACAAAAAATCAGTACACAATACTGTTATATATATTTTTTTATTATTACAGTTTATACAGTATATGTACAGGCGGACTTAATGCCTAAGGCATTTTCTACCAGTTAACCTTTGCATGGTGCAGAAAATAATCAAGGCAGGTGTATATAATAAGAAAAGGAAGTAGAGAAAGTGTTTATCATATACGAATACATATATAAGACTTACATACATAAATATATAGTAATACACATACAATATAGTAAAAAAATAAAAGTAAAATATATAATATAATTCTATATACAAGCATACATACATATATACATACACATATATATACATAAATATGAATACCATACTATCGTGATGACTCTGCGACACCATCAAACAACAACTTCCGATATTATATGTATATGATAATAATACTAGCCCTGTATTAAACATTTTTCCACTGCTGGGCACGGGCCTCCTCTTCTTATGTGAAGGGTTAGGCCTTAGTCCATCACGTTGGGCTTATGTGGGTCGGTGGACTTCACATACCTTTGAAATTCGTATAAGAATTCTCCGTTTTTCACAAGATGTTTTCCTTCACCGTTAACACAAGCGATAATTTACAGTGAATATACACGTAACTTTATAGAAGTCAGAGGTGTATGCCATTTGAACATACGACTTTCGTCTTGACAGTCCGTACCACAACCAACTAGGCTATCGCTGCTTATTCTATGTATAGATTGTTATATATATTGAGCACAGCCTTATCAAATACTTGAGCAAATTACCAATAGATAATTTCCCCTTTAAAACAAACAATGATAAATTGTTCAAACTTAACGAATAATTCTAAAGTCAATAATTGAATATGTCTCAACTTCGTTTGGTAAAGGCACTATGGTCTTGTTATTTGAACCCTAGTTAAGTTCTGACTGTTAGTCTTTATTCACAGTTAAATCTAATGTCATGATTCCAATTATAGTCATTTTGTCAATATTATTGTGTTGAGTAGCAAGGCATAGATTGTCTCTCGCTACTTGATACCCTAACTGTTCGGCACTGTATTTACCATCAGGCGCAGTGTGTCACTTTGACGTGCCAGATATAAAAAACTTAACTATTCAATTTTAATATATAAAAACCATAAGTCACGATGTTCTTACACGCTAATCTTTTACAGGGCTAGTATTTTTTTTAGTGCCTCGATAGGCAGACGAGCAGACGGGCCACCTGATGGTAAGTAGTCACCGCCGCCCATAGACTTCTGCAATGCCAGGGCACAGCAAAGCCGCTGCCTACCGTTAATCTCCGAAAGCATCCAAGCGATTCCCATTAATACTGTGAATGAATATGGTTGGTTTTGAATAGGATAGTTTTGGAGGCTATAGGTGGCGCTGTTGTCAAGATCTAAATTATTTTTATTTTTTAACGCAAATTCTGTGTACATAGAAGATTTTGCTGGTGGTAGAATATTCATATCCGCCCGAATAGTGACCACCGTAGACAGGGAATAAAACCCGCCATAGTGGTACACGCAAGTGTGTCGCGTTCCGTGATCAGCTAGAGTTGGGGTTCGATATTTCGCCGTTTTGCGGTCTTCTGAGTACTCTGACACTAGACCCTCGACCGCGTCTACACCTTCTTGCCCATGGCGTAGTGTTAAGCAGCAGGCCGGCATAATAGTATTGAGTAGCGAGGGATAGATTGTCTCTCGCTACTCGATACGCTTATTGGACGGCACTGCGCTTACCATCAGGTGCAGTGTGGTCATTTTGCAGTGCCAAGATAAAAAAAAAGGTGATATGTGGCAGGACATTGTCTGCCCGAATATAGTTTGTTATAAAGGCACGGGACGGCACGTTTGTTAACGAGTCGATATATAATTGCGTAAAGGCCGATTTAACTCATATCACTCATTTTTTAGCTTTTATTTACTACACTCATATGCGTATTTTGCCTTTACTTCGACTTTTCAGTGAGCAACCTGCTTAACTTAACTAAATAAAAGCAATCTTTCTAGTAACAGTTACTTGGTTTGTTTGCCTAAAGTTTCGAATCTTGTTTGGGACCTTATCGAAGTACGAACTATTTTAATTAAAGACCTTCGTGTTTAAGCAAAGAATCTTATAAGTGTCGTATATTTAGTGGTAAATAGTACTGTATTTAACTGAAATTGTTTAGTAGCTGCTTCCGAGCATCGCTTGATTACAATACAAAGTTCATGAAATTTTAAAAGCATACTAGCTGACAGCCAAATCTTCGCATGCGTCATCTACACCGCTATGAAAATAAATGCTAATCATTTTGAACTATAATTACATACATATAAACTCACACCTTATCCCTGAAGGGGTAGGCAGAGAGGTAACCAGTACATCCAGTTTCGCCGATTTTATTACGATCCCATAATGTGATAGGTGGCGAGCCTTTCGCCAAACCAGGCACAATTCCAGACTCCGGGCTAATGGCACTTCATAATGGCATAACTGGCACTTCGGTATAGAAAAAACCATTATCACTTTACTCGACCCGGGGATCGAACCCGAGACCTTAGCACAGCAAATTGCGTATGCAATTACAACTACGCCACCGAGGCAGTCACACAATTCATATGTTTTATCTCTTAAAAATATTAGCTTCTTTATAAATTCACTACTAGGTAATTATAGAAAGATAGGTATAGTACTTAGCTTAAGATACCTCAATAGATTGTACACCGATTCTTAGAGAAATAAATTCCACGTGGGCAACAGATAAAAACATAAAAAGTAAGTGAAAAAGTTTACATCAAACAGGGCTCTTATCCGTTATTTAACATTACAAATTCTATTGAAGATGACTGAAAGAATTCGTATTCATCTAAAGAAATTATTTTAGAAACAAAAAGAAACCGAATGTACACCATTTTTCTAAAATTAATGAAGTAAAAACCTTGTTTATCATAATCTAACAAGTTTCATCGAAGAATCCACAACATCAATACAGCTAGTTACTTTGTAAAATTTTAACTTTACTCTCAAAGTGGGCCTTCACATTTGCTTAGAGCCGACAGCTTCTCTAGTACAGCTCGCATGTATTGGCTTGTGGTGTAAGATATAGTATTACAGAGATTTTATATTCTAACGACAAGCAACAATCCTGAAAAAATCTCAAAAAATAAATTAAAAAAAAGCAAAAATCGATCCAAACTAACTAAACATGAATATCAAACAGTATAATCTTGTTTATTCCGGCACAGCAAAGTGACCACATTGCACCTGATGGTAAGCGTAGTGCCGTCCAATTAAAGTATCAAGTAGCGAGACCCAATTACAAATTTTGAATTACATATTTCGATTTTCAAAAATTTTAGTTACCTCCGAAATGGCATACCAAGCAGTTGCGTTAGTTTTCTGTCAGATAGTTTTAAGGATTATTCTGGTAAAGCCATCTTATTTTAGCAACAAAACCACGTCAAAAATTTAATTTTAAGTGCCCAATGACGCTTACTGTAGCAAAAGAACAAGCAAAAGTAGCGTGTTTGAGAAAACGATACGGCGATGTCGACCACTAATGTACTATCCCTACCCAAGCTATAGAAGATGTAGACAAAACTGACAGCGGGGCTTTACTAAAACGTATTAGTTCATTCACTCTTGACCTAGTCTCTGGTAGTTCACGATATCTATAACTAGACTTGTACTAAGTATTAACATCCAAAATTGTACTATTCCATGCATAAATAGTTGATAGTACTTTTATTGTAGCTTTTGGACGTCTGCTGCTGAACATAGGCCTCCCCAAAGATTTCCAGACCAACCTGTCAGAAGTGGCCTGCATCCAGTGGGTTCCTGCGACCTTTATGTGGTCATCTATCGACCTAGCAGGAGGACATACAACGCTGCGCTTGCTGGTACGTAGCCTCCACTCGAGAACTTTCTGCTCCATCTGACGTCAGTTCCACGAGCTATATGCTCTGCTCATTATCACTTGAACTTGCACTTCAGACTGAAATCCAGAATCTAATGTCAATCCACCATGTACTACTGTACTAATAGAACAAGAAGACCGAACTAGCTTTAGACAGCAGCGCTCTTTCCAATGAACGAGCAAGAAGTCCATTTGTGTGATTGGTGTAATTCATTCCCCCGCTATTTCTTCTACCTCGGCGCATACTATTAAAACGTCACCTTGTCCTTGTGAGAACAGCTTATTTAAGCTCAAGCGAGCGTGGTGTCGCTAGGATTTTCTCGATGTTTCCGATAGTATATTTTATGTAGGGTGTATTAGGTGTCCAAACATCACACTTCGGAACCTGAGTTAGCCTCATTGGCCCTAGTAGCATTATAACGAATCAATGTTATCAAATCAACGCTAAGTATTCTAGTTTCTGCTTCTAAAAGCATTTTGCCCATATCTAATTGAAGTTGTGTCTCGGAATCATCCTTAGTTAGACAGGAAGTTTCTGTATAGTGATTGGGTGGCTATTTTGCACGGATTTCCTTGATAACAACATTTTTAATCCGTATCTGAGGAAGTTGAATTTTTTTGTCAGATGTTCATATGGACACAACAATAGAATTTGTCGGTAATATTTTTTGTCTGCACCTTCAATGAGATCAGGCCAACTATAAATATTATTAATCTTTAATATATAAACACCATCAAATCCATGCGTCGCGCATAGCGTTAAAATTGCGTCGAATTCCAAGAAATTCATGACAATTTCGACAGCCTCCGTGGTGCAGTGGGCGTGTAGCCGGTTGTGAAAAGAGAGGCCGTGGGTTCGATTCCCGCACTGAGACAAATGTTTCTGTGACAGACATATGTTTGTTTCGGTTCTGGGTGTTGTGGGACCGCAGTCTCTAGTCGTTCTTGATTCCCACTATACAAGACTCGTTTCTTATTATCAGGTCAGGACTATGTGTGTGACTATACGAAAAAATACGGCTACTTTACAAACCTTTCTGCCTCAATAGAATTTCTATGTTCTCAAGTAATGTAAAAAATACGTTTCAGAAGCAGATTAACTAGCTATCAAATTATAATTGGGAATGGAACGACTCTGTAATGTATTGTTAGTTATAAATAATAAATTATTTATCTTTAATCAAAGCTAGCAGCTAAATTTAGAAGATATTTTACAAAGACAAATGGATGTTATTTAGATTTCAAATTTTTTAGGTCTCGATCGTTCGCAGTGCGACATGATTTACGTAATACAGCCGTCTGATCTGATTAAGATGAAGTGTACTTTAAAGTTTACAATAGCATTACAAGTAAGAAAAGTGGTTTATACTTTTTCAACTGCCTTAGTTGAAGAGTAATGTATTTAGGGTGTTGTAAGCATGTCTATTTCTTTAGCATCCACCGAAGCCTAAATGGCTTGATAGATTTAAAATATGAGGTGTCGTTAGATTTGTCTTAGTGGTAATGATAGGTATGTTAAAATATGGCGCATACGATAAAATAATCAGGGAATAAAAAAATGTTAATGATACAATATAAGTATCAAATGGAAGCTAATATATTGTCAAAACTTTTTTTACGATAGCCACCGTGGCGCAACAGCCGCCAAGGTTTTCAATCGGGTGGTCGTTAAAAAATTGAAAAAATTCTGGCCCGAGACTTCATTTGCCGGCTGAAACCTACAACTTTTTTTTTTTATTGCATATTCCGACAAACGAGCATGTGGGTCACCTGATGTTAAGTGATCTCCACCGCCCATGAACATCCACAATAGCGAAAGTATCATGTATGCGATGTCGGCCTTAAAGGACAGGATTAGGGATTAGGGAAGGGAAGGGGGAATCTGGGCCTCCGGATATCTCACTTACCATACGACACGCGACAGTAAACTGACACTTTAAGTTGGTTTTCTGTGAGACAGTGGTACTACGCCGGTCGAGCCGGCCCATTCATGCTGCAGACAAATATGTCTACAGCGTGGCTCTACCACTATTACAACTCTCTCGCTACTTGATGATCTAACTGGACAGCACTGCACTTACCATCAGGTCCAGTGTGGTCACTTTGCCGGGCCAGAATAAAAAAAACTTAGTACAACTCCTATAGTAGCTATTCAATCAATTATTTTATTAATAACAAATAAGACCAATATCGTAAACCTTTTCAATTTCACTTAAAGTGTTCTTTCTTCTTTGAACATAAAAATCTTATTTATAGCAATCTGACCAGAACGTGGTGTAACTGAATCAGCAAATATTTAGTTTGCAATGCCTTTCCGGCTTGGACCACGTTGGCTCCAATGTTTGTCCAATATTGGAAGGTTATATTTTTATTGACTTACATTATTTGGATTTCTTTTTCAGATCGTGAGTAGAAAGGATTCTATTTTCAAAATTTTAATTAGAACATTTCTATCGTTTTAAATAAATAATGCGGAGTGTATCAATATTAGACCAGAAAGAAATATTTATTTCACGCAATCATTTGTCTCGGTACGAGAATTGAACCCATAGCCTCTCATTTCACAGCCGGCTAGTTGCTCACTGCGGAGACAATAACCGGTATTTAAAAGTTATTAAATCTCGATAAAATGTTAACAGTCCAAATCAGTCCGCAACACCGTTAATAAGCCGTATTTGTGGTCCATAATACTCCATAACATAAAGCCTTTAATGCCAGGTTTGTACCCTGATAGATAAATATAGCGTTTACGAGTCGGGGAATACCCCATTAAATCACTATCTTTCTTTCTTTTAGAAATCTTCAAGGTTAGAGTAAAAGAGATCGGTTTCGAATCGATTGAATGAACATATACACTCACGCCTGTAATCCCCGAAGGGGTAGGCAGAGGTGTACCCTGTACACCCAGTTTTCGCCGAATTTCGGTACCATAATGTGATAGGAGGCGAGCCTATCGCTATACCGGGCACAATTCCAGGCTCCGGTCTGATACTGAGTATTTCTAAAAAGAAAAACCCAATATCACTTTACCCGACTCGGAGATCGAACCCGAGACCTCAGTACAGCAGTCGTAACGCATGCGCAATTACAACTGCGCCACTGCAAATCAACAATCTATATCTACCAGGAAATTATTAGTATCAGTCTGGAGTCTGGAATTGTGCCAGTTATGGCGATAGGCTCACCCCCTATCACATCATGGGATGGTAATAAGCGGCAAAATTTTGCTGGTTAAACCTCTGTCTACTTCTTCGGGGATTACAGGTATAAGTAAAAATAGATTGTGACTGTGGACTCTGTTACATTGGTCAAACAAATAGAAATATAGGGACCCGCGTTAAAGAACATATAGCTGACGTAAAACACCGACGCTCTACGAAGTCTGCAGTTGCTGAACATTCAGAGGAAGGCTCCAAGCATTATCTTCGATTTGACAAACCACAAATCTTTGCCAAAGAACACCGATTCCTGTCTAGGATGATTCGCGAGGCTATTGAAATTAAAAAAAACACCCAAATTTCAATAGAGAAGATGGTTGGAAACTAGCACCAGCCTGGGATCCAATTATACATTTAATTAAATCGGAACCCAAAAGACTAACTGCCAGACCTCAAGAAATTGTGAGCTCCTTCTGCATAGATCGGACTACAACAAATAAAAATTAAATATCAACTATAAGGAGGGCAGAAACAATGCACTATACTTTCGTGACGACATACAACTCAGTCTCCCCCGTGATCATGAAGGCTGTAAAGCCTTTGAAACGTCGGGTTAAAAAACTAAAATAAACTGCTATAGAATCCGTAAATTTCGTTTTATTACAAGGTATAAGTGCATTTGTATGTATGTTTTTTTTATCTGGCAGGGCAAAGTGACCACACTGCACCTGACGCAGTTCCGTCCAATTAGAATATCTAGTAGCGAGAGATAATCTATCCCTGCTGCTTCACACTACGCCATGGGCAAGAAGGTGGAGAAGCGGTCGAGGGTCTAATGTCAATGTACTCAGAAAGCCGCATAACGGCCAAACATCGTACCCTAACTCTAGAACCCCGATAAAAACCGCATGTACACTCGCTGATCCCGGAACGCGATACACTTGCGTGTGCCACTATGGCGGGTTTTACACCTTATGTACGGTGGTCGCTATCCGGGCAAATATGAATATCCTACCACCAGCAAATGTACAAGCTACCCTAAGCTATTTCTAAAACAAATACCATTTTACGCACACTATTTGTAGAAACATCAGATCCAATATTGGACATCGGCAAAGCCATAAACCAACATTCCAGTCCAACATACGTACCAACACTGTATAAAACTTGTTTGTGATAACTCCATCATTGAGCTTTATATATCTGTTTACTTCGTGTTTTTTGCTATTCGGATGCTTCCTTTTCTATCTTATTTGTTGTTTATTAAGAGTGGCACATATTTTTACGAAGGTCACGTGCTTTATTATTTTTACAGTTGGTGATTGAGATATATACCATTCTTTTATACAAGAGCCTAGTTTACTTGTCACCAGAGGAAATTGGGCCATTCCTAAAAGGCAGTTATGAGATTTTTTTGCAAATTTTAGTAATATAAATAAAATTATGACACCAAAAAGCAAAAAAAAAACTGTTCTACCAGACTTCACAGAATTACCTGCTGGGCTAATCTGAAGATTGGGTGAAAATTTCATCAAAATCGCTACAAGCGTTTTGAATTCCATAGGGAACATACATCATAAAATGAAGAAATAAAGTATTTTTTCTCTCTATCAGTAAAAGAAAGAAAGGCATTACGACTTTTGAGTTGATGTTTCGATCCCCAGGTCAGGTAAAGCGATATTGGGTTTTGCGTTATACCATTAAATATACCAAATTTTGCGTGATTAAGATCCGCTCCTTAATTTTATAGAATGGGTTATATGATGGGATTTGGATTTTGAAAAATCTCATTTACCGTACACATCACATATAGAGAGCAAACAAACAGTGGATGAAAGATAATACGCTCTAATGCAGCGTGCATTAATGTTTTTTATGTTATTTTTTATTATGAAAGTCAGAAACGTAGCCTGGACACGTTTTTAGGATGTGATAACACTTCTTTTAGCAATGTATATGTCGCCGCAGGGCATTCTTTAGAAAATCCTTTTATAATATTTACGTTTTAGAAGTCGTGCAATAATTGTTAGAATGATCTTGTAAAGTTGAAGAAGCTTATTTAGGCGTTAAGCTAACTTATCATTTTGAAAATAATTAATTCGTTCTTTAATTTCTGCTACTATTTTGACTAGCGAATGTGATGGTGATCGGAAGTAAGTTTATTAATTTATTTCATTGCTCTAGAAAATTAATTACTGCTAAATTTAGCACAAATAAATCTAAAAGTAATTTCAGTAAACCTTTGATCAGTCTTACGATTAGATTTTACTATTTTGTTGTGCATTTCCGTAACGATTGTGGCGCCATCTACCCCCGCATTGACGATAGTATCGGACGAGGTGGGACATGACAGCCGGCTATTTAAACGCTGGCAGAAGGAGCTCAAGACACATTCGGCTGCGGTTCTCGAAGTGATCGCATCATAGGCTTGTACCGCGTGGTGTTATTTGTCCTAATCTTTGATAACTTTAATAATTATTATTGTAACGTAATGGGAATTGTTATTCGTAAATTAATTATAATTTAATTAAGTAAAAGTTTATGATAACTAGTAAATTCAAATTATTAAAATACCCACATGTATTGAATTGATTTGTTGTGGATTTATTTGTATTCCAAACATATTTAGAAAAATAAATAAATATAAAGACCGGTGGTTTGTTCACCGGTCTTACAAAAAAATAATAAGTAAATAGTTACTCTTTGACATCAGAAGTGGGATTTCGCTATCCCACTTATTCTGATTGAACCTTAAAATTGCCCTCATTAAATTAGCAAATAACACTTTGGGTACTTGTTTACAAGCGTATCATGAACACGCCTGAGGAGGACGCACAAGCTATGTGCACGCCTATCCCAGGCCAGCCAAACACGAGCGTATCTGAAGATACGACCCAGACGGTAATGTCGGGGTTCGTGAATGGTGTGATCACATATCCACAGCTAAAAAAACCTATCAGCTCAGTGACTATGACCTTCGTATGAAGGTGACTAGTTTGCTGAAAGGTCGCGCAAAGATATGGGCCGACAGTTGGCTCGTAACTACATCCAGCTGGGATGAATTGCGTCAAACCATTATAACTACCTTTGAGCCCGAAAACCGCTATTCTAGGGATGTTCTTAAATTTAGAGAACATACCTATGACCCATCCAAAGATATTGCGGAATTTTTAACGCAATCATGGATGTTATGGAGACGGGTGACCAAAGATAAACTCGATAACGGAGACGCAGTAGAAGCGGTGATTGGGACGATTAGCGACGAACGCCTGAGGATTGAGCTGATGAATACCAGAGCCACCTCAGTACCAGAATTAATTTCTGTTGCCTCATCTATTCGTGTTAAACGTTCCTCCCACCACAATAATTTTCAACAACCTTCGCAGAAACGTTCGCGTTTCTCTGTTGATAATAGAACCAATTCTCCGTATTGTAGCTATTGCAGGAGAATTGGTCACACATTTAGTAATTGCCGTAATAAAGATGCGAACCCTAATAATCAACCGACCGAGAAAAACCCCACTTCTAGATCTAGTGATAAGCCTTGTACCTTTTGTTCCAAACCAGGTCATACTTTTGACACCTGCTATCAAAGAAGAAAAGTGATAGCTTCCAATATTAATTCAGTATCCAAGACTAAGTCATGCCTCAACACCATGCGTATGCGCTTTGGTGATATGACTGTTAATGCAGTATTTGACAGCGGGGCCGAATGTTCGGTCATACGCGAGTCTACTGCAAATAGGTTGCCGGGACGTAGGCAACAATCAATAATTTATTTACGAGGTATAGGTCCATTTCCGGTAATCTCGTTGAGTACTTTAACAACCGTGTGTATCATTGATAACATTAACGTTGAGATAGTATTCCATATTTTGCCGGATTATGAGATGACATCAGATGTCTTGATCGGTTCTAATCTGCTCCACGGAACAGGTTTGAGCGTAATAATAGATCAAGACAGTGTGAAACTCTTTTGTATTCCCCGTGTTAGGCAGATGCGATCTCAAATCCCTTTATTTGACAAATTAGATCATGATCTGACTGATGAATTTGAAATTGAGCAGTTTAAGATTCTTCTTAACAAGTATTCCGATCTTTTTACACGCGGCTTTGCTAGATCTAGAGTTAATACCGGCCAATTAGAAATTCGTTTAAAGAATAAAGATAAATACGTTGAACGTAGACCCTACAGATTAAGCCCTATCGAACGTGAGAAAGTTAAGGAGATTGTTGCCGAATTAATTGACAACAATATAGTAAGAGAGAGTAAGTCGCCCTATTCAAGTCCAATCATCTTAGTTAAAAAGAAAAATGGCGACGATCGTATGTGTGTTGACTATCGCGAATTAAACTCTAACACTATACGCGACCATTACCCTCTCCCATTAATCGGGGATCAAATCGACCAGCTTGATGGTGGTAAATACTACTCAAGTCTTGACATGGCTTCTGGTTTCCACCAGATCTTAATTGCCACTGACTCCATTGAAAAAACCGCCTTTGTAACTCCGGACGGGTTGTACGAGTACTTAACCATGCCGTTTGGACTCTGCAATGCACCGTCTGTGTATCAAAGGTGCATAAACCGTGCCTTGGGACCCCTTCTAAATCAAGGGAGTGTGAACAATGGTCGTAATGACAGCGTAGCCCAAGTCTATATTGATGACGTGATCAGCAAATGTCGTGATTTTTCTTCCGGGTTATCGAATATAGAGAGGATTTTTATTGCGCTGCGTGATTCGGGATTTTCAATTAATGTTGATAAATGTTTCTTTTTTAAGCGTTCCATAGAATACCTTGGTAATATAATAGGGGACGGACAAGTCCGCCCTAGTCCAAAAAAAATTGAAGCTCTGCTGAAGGCCCCAGTACCGGCCTCAGTAAAGCAAGTCCGCCAATTCAACGGTTTAGCGGGATACTTTCGTCGTTTTATTCCCGATTTTGCGAGAACTATGATTCCCCTTTACGACTTGACGAAACAAGGGACTCGCTGGCAGTGGACCCAGGTCCACGAAGAGGTACGACAAAAGATCATTAGTCATCTTACCTCTGCACCAGTCCTAACAATATTTCAAGAAGGCCAACCCATTGAGTTATTTACCGATGCTAGTAGCCTTGGATTTGGAGCAATTCTTATCCAAATTATCAACGGCCGACAGCATGTAGTGGCCTACTTTAGTATGCGCACAACAGAGATTGAAAGTAGATACCATTCCTACGAGCTGGAGACTCTAGCCGTAGTCCGGGCTATCAAAAACTTTCGACATTTTCTCTATGGGCGCAAATTTAAGGTGGTCACAGATTGCAATGCACTAAAGGCATCAAAACACAAACAAGATCTGATACCTCGTATCCACAGATGGTGGGCTTATCTCCAGAACTTTGAATTCGATATAGAATACAGGAAGGGCGAGCGGATGCAACATGCAGACTTTCTCAGTCGTAATCCGGATCCCCTAACTGTCAACGTATTGGCAAACAATCTGGAGTGGCTCAACATAGAACAGCGCCGTGACGCTCTGTTACGACCTATCATAGATACCCTGCATAATGGAGGTGATATTGCTGGATATTGTCTTGAAGACAATGTCCTCAAGTACAAAAGAAACACAGAGACCTTAGGCACACAAAAATTAATTGTGGTGCCAAAAGCGTTTCAATGGAGTCTTATAAACACCTTTCACACTGCTCTAAAACATCCGGGTTGGGAAAAGACCCTTCATAAAATAAAGGAAACTTATTATTTTGACAAGATGAGCAGTGTTGTAAGAGAGTTTGTTGACAACTGCATAGTGTGCAGAACATCAAAGCAAACTTCCGGAGCCACGCAGGTACAATTGCATCCTATAGCTAAACCAGCAGTACCGTTCGAAGTCATACATATGGACATCACCGGTAAGCTGGGTAATCCTAATCACCAGGAGTATGTCGTGGTTACGGTGGATGCTTTTACCAAATATGTGCTACTCCGTCACACCACTGACAAGTCTCAACATAGCACTCTAGCTGCATTAAAACAAGTCATTCATCTCTTTGGCGCCCCACGTCAAATTATAGTTGACGGTGGGCGTGAGTTCTTGGGCGAATACAAAATCTATTGTGATAGATTTGGTATTCAGATCCATGCTATATCTCCAGGCATAAGCAGAGCTAACGGACAAGTAGAACGGGTCATGGCAACACTGAAGAATGGGCTTGTCATGATAAAAAATTATGAAACTCCAGAGTGGCATACAGCATTAGAGAGCCTTCAGCTTGCTCTCAACTGTACTGTACACAGAACTACAGAAGTTGCACCGCTAACGCTCTTAACTCGGCGGCAAAATTGTGTTCCACCAGAATTACTGAACCTGGTCAACTTTGAGACCACATCTATTGATTTTGCAGCCTTAGAGCGATATGTGCAACAAAGAATGGCAAGGGTATCAGCAAACGATAAAAAAAGGTTTGATAAAGGACGTGCTAAGATCCGTAATTTTCAGCGAGGTGATTTCGTAATGATAAAAAATAATCCCAGGAATCAAACTTCCCTGGACCTTAAATTCAGTGCGCCTTACGAAGTAATTAGAATTCTGGAAAAAGACCGCTACCTCGTGAAAAAGGTTGTTGGTCACCACGGGCGACCTCGAAAGGTCTCACACGACCAGCTTCGTCGTGCCCCACAACCAGGAACAAGTGATCAGGTGGCCGTGTCGCCTCCAGATGAGTGCCAAGCGGGGCCCTCAGGTATTGTCCTTGGAGTCTCAGTGACAGCACTGGACGCAACAACCAACACTACGAAACAGGTTTTTTTTTTTTTTTTTTTTTTTTTTTTATCGTGACTCGGCAGAGTGACCACACTGCACCTGATGGTAAGTGCAGTGCCGTCCAGTTATAGTATCAAGTAGCGAGGGATAGATTATCACTCGCTACTCAATACAATCATGCCGGCCTGCTGTGTAGCTTCTTCACACTACGCCTAAAGGACCCAGGATCATAGGAAGGAGGGAACACGGTAGCTGGCAAACTGTTCCACAGCTTGATGGTGCGGCAAAAGTACGAGTTTGCGAACCTCTTAGTTCGGGCCGGGGTAGTAGACACCACAAAGCTGTGGCTCCGCAATCCAGTACGCGTGGTTCTGGTATGGAAGGGAGAGGATGGGATAAGATCAAACAATTCTTCAGAGCATTCACCATGATACAGACGGTAGAACACGCTAAGCGAGGAAATATCCCTACGCAGCTGTAGCGGCTCCAGGCTGTTACTCACGTCTGCATCATTCACAATGCGGATGGCCCGCCGCTGCAACCCGTCCAAGGCATCGAGGAGGTATTTTGCGGAACCGTCCCAGAGGTGCGAGCAGTATTCCATTCCCGGTCGCACCTGTGCTTTATATAAGCGGTAGAGCTGACCGGGCGTGAAAAACCGCCGCACCCTGTTCAGGATTCCGACCCTGCGGGAAGTGGCGGATATTACGCCCTCGATGTGACTCCTTGGATTAAGATCGCAGCGGATATCCATACCTAGGACACTAAGGTCATTCCGCATTGCGAGTGGAACACCCTGAAGAACGGGGATTGGAGAAAACGGAGACTTCTTGCACGAGAACGCGCACACCTGGGTTTTCTTGGCATTAAACTCAACCCGATTCCTGGTACCCCATGATGATATGAGATCCAAGGCCTGGTTGAGCTCCATGACAAGATCCTCGCGTCTCCTCTCAGTATCCACCCGGCAACCAGGAGGCTTGCTGCAATAACGCCCATGAACCGTGCTGTCGTCTGCATAGCAATGAATGTTGCCAAGCGACAACATATCATTGATATGCAGAAGAAACAAGGTGGGCGAAATCACAGAACCTTGTGGTACTCCGGCATTTACTGACATGAACTGCGAAGCGTGTCCATCAACGAGGACACGCATTCTACGCTCATGCAGAAAGCCGGAAATCCACTTGCACAGGTTGTCGGGCAGACCGTATGCCGGGAGCTTGGAGAGAAGGCCACGGTGCCAGACCCTATCAAACGCCTTGGCTATGTCGAGACTCACAGCCAGAGCCTCGCCATGCCTGTCAATCGCCTCGCCCCAGTGATGCAATACAATCGCTAGAAGATCACCCGTTGATCGGTTATGGCGGAAACCATATTGTCTGTCACTGATCAACGAGTGATCCTCCAGGTAACGAACTAATTGGCTGTTAATTAGTCGCTCCATGACTTTACAGATCACTGAGGTGATGGCGATTGGGCGGTAATTGTTAGGGTCTGACCGATCACCCTTTTTGGGGATCGGCTGCACATTGGCCTCCCTCCACGATTCAGGCACAACACCTGAGAGGTAGGACGATCGGTATAGGCGCGTCAGTGCAGGAGACAACTCCGCTGCACACTTTTTGAGAACAAGCGCTGGGATACCATCCGGACCACTGGCCTTCCGGACGTCGAGAGACTGCAGCTCACGCCGCACATCACAATGCCTGATACGGATATCAGGCATTGTGTGACCGCAACCGGGCAGCGTAGGTGTTAAAGGAGCATTGCAGTCCTCGAGTCTCGAATTAGCCGCGAAGAGGTTTGCCAGTAAATCGGCCTTCTCTTGCGAGCTATGGGCCAGTGTTCCATTACGATATCTCAGCGGTGGCAGCGAAGGGCGACAGAAATTAGATTGGACCGCCTTAGCCAAGCTCCAATAAGCACGACTGCTTGTCGGGTGATCGGCCAAAGCACATCCAATCTTGGAGACGCGCTGGGCATCCGCTCTAACATACTCCCTCTTGCAAGCCTTGGCAGCACGGTTGTAGGCTGCTTTGAGGGACTTGAGATTGGGATCCTTCTTAGCGCGACCCCTGATCCAAGCGCGATACGCCGTCTGTTTTTTACCAACAGCATCGGCGCATGCACGATTGAACCAGGAGCGTCCTCGGCCGTTGCCCGCGATCTCAGAGGAAGGAATGTAATATTCCATTCCTAGCCTGATCTCGCAGGCAACGGCGTCGGCACTCGCAGAAGTATCCTTTCCCTCAAAGCAGCGCTGCTGCCAAGGGATGGATGCGAAATAATCCCGCATACCATCCCAATCTGCCGACGAGTAGTGCCAGACCCTGCGCTTGACCTTCACGGGACGTGGAGGCAAAGCGCGAGGTACTGACGTCCCAACCAGACAGTGATCGGAGGTCCCCAGAGGAGCACCAACCGACACCGTATACCCGGTCGGGTGACTCGTCAACAGAAGGTCCAGCAGAGAGGGCGCATGACTCGCCACATCTGGGATCCTGGTAGGCTGGTTCACCAGCTGTGTCAAGCCATGAGTCAAGGCGAATGCATGAGCAGTTCTGCCAGCATGGTCAGTTCTGGAGGAGCCCAACCACAACTCATGGTGTGCGTTGAAGTCCCCCAGAACTACCAATTCCGCTGTTGGGAACTGCTCCTGCGCGTCGTCTGTCGCCTGGCTAATGTAATCAAATAGCCGAGTTGTCTCAACGTCCCCGTCGTGTGACCTGTAAAGGCACACGTAAACCCGACTCTGAGAGCCGAGGTCGACGTGTACCCACAGGGTGGAGAAGGAGGGGTCCTCCATGCAGCGCAGACGGCGACAGCAGACGTCCGACCGAACATACAGGCATACCCCGGCCCTCGGCCTGAAGTTTTCTTCAAGTGAGTAGCCGGGGTAAAGCAAGTATGTGGTATCGGTCGGACTACAAATCTGCGTCTCCGTCAGGAAGAGAAGAGCAGGCCGGGCCGTCTCAAGATGGTGGTGGACGGCATTAAGGTTCGAATGGAGTCCGCGGATGTTAGCGAACTCCATTGTGAAAGCGGTGGTGGGGTTACGCACCGCTGTAGGTCCTGTTCTCTTTATAGGCACTGTCATGGAGTTATGGGGGGAGGATGTGAAGAAGCGGTCGAGGGTCTAGTGTCAGAGTAATCAGAAGGCCGCAACAAGCGCCGGTCTACTAAAAGAGCCAAGAGGAGGTGAGCTGATCCGCCGGACGGAAGGGCCCCCGTACCCTCCCGGGATAGGCCGCCGGGACCCCACATCCGGTCACCAACCGGCACGACGGACCCACCCAAGATTATGCGCGGCATGGTGGGGCAGCCTCTCGTGGTGGTTAGCCACGATTGGGCCCCTGTACTGTACCGCGGGCGGCCAGCGGTACAACCGTTTCTACAGGTCTCCCTGGCCGACGGATCAACACGCCTCCAACCGACTGTGAACCGGCTAATACCGGCACGGCCAAACATCGTATCCCAACTCTAGCCCCCCGACGATAACCGGAAATACACTGGCTGATCCCGGAACGCGACACACTTGCGTGTGCCACTATGGCGGGTTTTTCGCCGTGTGTACGGTGGTCGCTATCCGGGCGGATACGAATATCCTACCACCAGCAAATGGATGGATGGTAATATTCCGCTAACAAACTAATGGAATATGAAAGTAACTGGTGAGCACCTTTTATTATCATATGCACAAAACGCACACTATACAGGCACATACACAAACACATACATGCATAAAAAAAAAAAAAAAAATAATAACAAAAAAAAAAAAAAATAATAATAATAATAAAAAAAAAATATGCTTTTGACGTGTGTTAATTACCACCAGGTGCAGTGTGGTTACTTTGCCGTATCAGGATAAAATCTAATGTACGATAATTTCTAGATATAAAAGCCAGAGACTTCGATCAAACATAATACTAAAAACCTTAATATTTTCTAGCTGAATTCTTATACAAGCAACTTTAGCAAATAACGACCGAAAATACGATCGATTGCCCAAAGCACTTAAACTCTATTATGTCTATAAAAACCCAACTCTTCACCTCATTGATTATTCCACGCATGGATATCTCGTAAAAATCGGTATTAGTCCACACTTAGTTCCATACTTAAAATTCAAGCGAGTGTGTCATTTTGCATTCAAAATGGCTATAACCTGACACGGGAATGTGTTAATGTATTGATTATTTATTTATAGGTCGACTAGCTGTTGCTCGCGGCTCCGCCTGCGTGGAGGTTATATTCGGGAGCAGAAGTATACAATCCAAGGAGTTGTCTTCTGCACTGAGGCACCTGTAGCGATTGTCCAGCCTCTCAGTTGTTGTGCCTGAATCTTGAGATTGCACTTAAAGAATACCCCATAAGTTTAACCTCACTTTGCCCTTTTAGGGATGATTTTTCAAAAACGTCGAAACACGTATGTTTTAATTTACTACCAAAAGCCTAAATATGAATTTACAGATCCCTAAGTCGAGGAACTATGAATTTCCCATACAAATTTTGAACTCCTATTTGACCCCTTTCAAGGTTGTTTTTTGAAAAAAAAGATAGCCTATGTCCTTCTCTAGGATATAATTCACTCCCTTACCTAATTTCATTACAATCCGTTCAGCCGTTTAGTCGTGAAGAGGTAACAAACAAACAGAGTTACTTTCGCATTTATAGTATTAGTATGGATATGTAAACGAGATGAAGTAGGATAGTTCAGAGTGGTACTGCTGAAAGAAATGATATGACACTACATGCCTGACTTTTAAAACCGGAGTTCGGAAGTTATTTCTTGATGGTGCCACAGAGTCATGACGATAGTATGGTATTCATATATATATGTATGTATATATAATTATGTTACATATATTTTTCTTTTATTTTTACGATGTTGTATGATTATTACTATATATTCATTTATGTATGTTTTATATATGTATTCGTATATGATGAACACTTTCTCTACTTTCATTTCTTGTTATATACACCTGCCTTGATTATTCTCTGCACCACCCAAAGGTTGACTGGTAGAGAATGCCTTAGGCATTAAGTCCGCCTGTACATGTATACTGTATGAAGTGAATTAAATTAAATAAAAATGATTGAAACCAGTCCAAATGAAATATACCTGATACTTTTCAAACTTACGTGTGTGTTACAAATTGCGCATGCGTTACGACTGCTGTGCTGAGGTCTCGGGTTCGATCCCCGGGTCGGGTAAAGTGATATTGGGGTTTTTTATTCAAAAATACTGAGTATCAGCCCGGAGTCTGTAATTGAGCCCGGTATGGTGATATGCTCGCTCCCTATCACATTATGGGACCGCAACAAATTCGACGAAAAGTGGATGTACTGGTTACCTACTGGTTGCCTACCCCTTCGGGATTGCAGGCGTGAATGTTTATGTATGTTGTTATTTTAGATTATTGTTATTTTAGACCTTGATAATTGTAAGGATTCATATGAGAAATATGTTGGAAGTATCATTTACTATAAAGTGACCATCTCCAATTTTACTCAAATTATTTCAAAATACACGTACCGAAAACTTTCAAAACCCATCGGATATCGTATAGAAAATTAAAGCATAAATAATGTACAGTGTGACAACTTCCAAAGAATAAAATAGCATGAAAGTTTTCCTGCACCGACTCGCCGTAACTTTAGACTGCTTTGTTGCAGTTTATGTGTTCGCATTGGTTATGAATACATTTGGTAAAAATAAAACTTGTTGTTTATTTATTAAGGATCACAAATAAATTACAGTTTCCTATTGTCGATTACAAAAAAATTACTTTCATGACTCACGTAGGCTAAGCTATAAGACATCTTTTTTATTCTGGCACGGCAAAGTGGCCACACCTGATGGACGCTGAAAACGAAGAACATTAGCTCACGCTTATAGCCCTATCAAGGACAAATTCCAATCCCTTACTTAGATTTTTCGATTTATTTCCCTCCTCCTTGCGTCGTGTTCCTCAATAATGAGGGTCGTGACCTCCCTTCTGCATCACCATCTCATGTATGTACTTCTTCCATACTTTTCTGTCTCTGGCGGCGTGGAAGGCGTTGTAAACTGTGAAGTCAAGAGCGGTGCGGATTTGGTCAGACCAACGTATTGGGTTACGTCCACGAGGCCTTCTTCCATTCTACTTTGCCGGTCACAATGAGCTTTTCGAGGTTGCCACCGTCTTTCCTTGCAATGTGACCGAAGTATCCTAGAACTCTGCGAAGGCACTTGGTTGACAGCCGCGAGTGGATTTTAAGTTCTCGCAATATGGAGACGTTAGTCCGAAATGCTGTCCAGGGAATACGGAGCATCTTTCTCCAGCACCACATCTCAAAGGCGTCAATGCGTCTACGGTCTGCAATTGATTTACTTATCAACTATTTATGATTGCCGGACCAGGGATTTGGGCTCAACACCTCGGCTTCTAAGGCTCAGTACATATCTAGTAGGATGAGGCGATAATTACAAAATAGATTAGTTAAGTCATTAGTGTATGAGTTATTACTAAGTTGGCTACTAAAATAAGCGATAAATGAATTGAGGCTGTCAGTGCAAAAGTGGCCTAACCCTCAATTTTTCATAATCTGACCTATGTACTAAAATGATTTAAAATGTGCGAAAATTTAATGCAAAACCGGCCAGTATCTAGTTTCACCAATTGCCAATATGATGACGACAAAATGGCATTGCAAAATTGCATTTATGTACATTGATTTAAAATTCATGAATATACAAACCCCATTATTTTCATACTCATTGTCTGAAGCTTAGGCCACTTTTGCGCTGACGGCCTAAATTGTGCTTTTTTAAAATATACCTAAATTAACCTTGAAACCAAACAAAAAAGTGTAAAATATATCATAATTAATAACAAAATTCATTGTTGTATTTAATGGAACATTAAAACTTTGTGATAATTTAAAGTTTTCTGCGTAACTTTCGAAGTATGCAAATTTACTGCCATAATATGCTTTGAAGGCGCTTGATTTCCAAACTTTGAATATGATTTTATAAATGATAACCTCGTCAGTTCATTCGCTTATTAGGCAATTTGGAACAATTGAAACTATAACTCCGAAGTTTATGTTATTAATGAAATCATTACAACCTTTAGACGAACTTGATTTATCAAAGTTAATTATCACGGGAAATTGGAGGCGCTAAATTCATAAGTTTTATTCGAAAATCAGAGATCTATTTGTTGCCGTTCCTTTAGCGAATATTATATTCAAAATTCCAGAATATAGCATAAGTATAATTTAAACTGGGAATAGCGCCTTCAAAACACGAAACGTGGTGCATTTTCTGTAATAATATTGAAAATTTGCTGGTGACAGGATATTCATATTCGCCCGGATACCGACCACCGTACACAATGTGCAAACCCTGCCATAGTGGCACATGCAAGTGTGTCGCGATCCGGAATCAGCCAGTGTACATCCTGTGTTTGTCGAGGGTCTAGATTTGAGGTACGATATTTGGCCGTTTTGCGACTAGCTGAGTACTCTGACCCAAGACCCTCGACCGCTTCTTCACCTTCTTGCCCATGGGGTAGTGTGACGAAGCAGGCATGATTGTGTTGAGTAGCAGTGGATAGATTGTTTTTCGCTACTCAATGCTCTAATTGCCGTCCAATGCTTTAATTGGACGGCATTGCGCTTACCATCAGGTGCAGTGCGGTCACTTTGCCGTGCCAGGATAAAAAAAAGAAATTTCGCTCTTTCACTTCATATTTTATCAATTAGACCACTCTCGAGTCATCACAATCGGCCAACAATTGATGAAGATCAAACTTACAAAAATGGTATGACCTGAGATCGTTCTATTGTAAATCGGATGAAAATAATCTAATACGATAGTGGTGGAGCCAACGCCATAGAACAGCGCCAAGTGGCCTGTTGTAATACGAAAGGCCACTGGTTCGATTCCCGCATTATTACGTGATGCGCGAATAAATTATCATACAAATACCTGACAGGCTCTGTTGTTTAATTAATTGTCTGTACAATTAAACTCATGGTAATTTCTAAAACAATACTGCGTTTTAAATTAATCCGCATAGCCCATCTTTCATTAAAATAGTACAATAATCATACTTGTATTGGGTCCATTCACGGCTTCCCCAAAATGCAGGAAACGTTGATAAAATAACATAAGTTCTCTAAATTAAGATAAAATTGAAACCATTAACATATAATACATAAGGACTGCCTCGGTGGCGCAGTTGTAATTGCGCGTGCGTTACGACTGCAGTGCTGAGGTCTCGGGTTCGATCTCTGGGTCGGGTAAAGTGATATTGGGTTTTTTCTATCTAGAAACTCTCAGTATCAACCCGGTGTTTGGAATCTGTGCCCGGTATGGCGATAGGCTCGCCCCTATCACATTATGGGACCGAAATTCGGCGAAAAGTTGATGTACTAGTTACACCTCTGCCTACCCCTTCAGGAATTACAGGCGTGAGTGTATGTATGTATTGTAACCATCATGAATGCTTGTAATAAAAGTCAACCAAATAAAATCTTCCGAAATGAATAAATAATCAATCTAGAACGAACTTACTTTACGCTTAGGTAAACAAAACTAGCCAACAATAAAAACACTTTGTCGCTGGCGTCTTGAATTAAACGCTTCCATAAATTACTATTTTAAACGACTTGTCACTCTTCCGCGCTGTTCTTCTGCAAATTTTCAAGATTTTGTATGAAGTTGCAAATTAGTTTACAAAGCCAGGTGTATCCCATCATCATCATTCATACTACTTTTAACACATTTCTATGGTTAAAGATACGTCCATTTCAGAGAAGATAATTCATTTGATTGACATAAGTTATTCTCTCTTCTCTTCTTCAATTGTAAAAAGACTTGTTTTATAGTCATTAGAATTACCAGGCGCTTAACCGTATATATTTTATTATTCCATTCAATATAAGGTCAATAATACGTAAAGACTGCCTAGGCGGCGCAGTTGTAATTGCGCATGCGTGCAGTGCTGAGGTCTCGAGTTCGATCCCCGGGTCGGGTAAAGTGATTATGGGTTTTCTATCTAGAAATTCTCAGTACTATACCTGAGTCTGCAATCTCTGCCCGATATGGCTCGCCTCCCTATCACGTTATGGAACCGAAATTCAGCGAAATGTGGGTGTACTGTATACACTTCTGCCTACCCCTTCAGGTATTACAGGCGTGAGTATATATGTATAAGTTACTAGTTGATACTACATTCGGAGTCTTTCACAATCTTACTGATTGTACGTCAGTCAATGTCGATGTTATGTGAAACAAAACCACCCTAGTTGACTCGGTTCCACCATGCTGTTAATTAAAGTAACCACGCTTTAATTGACAGAATAAAAAAAAATTAGAAGATGGACTTAAGAAAAATCCATCGGAACACTTTAATTTAAAACCTTCATAACAATTCCAGTCTTTCTATCGTTGTTTACATCAAGCTTTCTTGCGGTATTAAATCTAGCTAGTGCTTCTTTCACGATAAAGCCTGGGGGTTTATCTTTTAAAATAAACCCGTGTTCGTATAAAAAAGGGATTTTCTAAAGGATATTTTTAAAGACGAACGCTGTGCTGTTGATTTTACTTGATTTTTTTTTATCGAATTTTTTAGATGGTTTCGTGTTGAGATTAAAATGATTCTGGACGCTATTATTTATTTTCTGGAAGAAGACGTAAAGGATAATATATATAAGAACCTTATAAGGTATGTCAGGTAAAATACAATAGATTGCCTCGGTGGCGTAGTCGTAATTGCGTACGCCACTGCTGCGCTAAGGTGTTGAGTTCGATCCCCGGGTCGGGTAAAGTGATATTGGGTTTTTCTGTCACGAAATGCTTAGTATTTGTGCGGTATGGCGAGAGGCTCGCCCCTATCACATCATGGGCCGGTAACTAACTCAGCGAAATGTGTGTGTACTAGTTACACCTCTGCCTGCGCCTTGAGGGATTACAGTCGTGAGTGTATATGTATGTACAATTGAAACTATTTTGTTTTCAAAATCTTGTTTTTAGCATTCCTCACAATATTTTCCTTCACCATTGAAGCAAGCGATAATTAACAATATACACGTAACTTTAGAAAAGATAGGTGGTATGCTATTTGGACTGGTTTCAAACATACGACTTTCATCTCGACAGTACGTACCACTACCACCAGTCTAACTCTGCTGAGATAAAAGATAAAATATAGCTATAATACTAGCCCTGTATTAAACATTGTCCCACTGCTGGGCACGGGCCTCCTCTACTAATGAGAGGGGTTAGGCCTTAGTCCACCACGCTGGCCTAATGCGGGTTGGCAGACTTCTCATACCTTCGAAATATTCTCAGATATGCAGGTTTCCTCACGATGTTTTCCGTCACCGTTAAAGCAAGGGATAATTAACATTTTAATACACACATAACTTTAGAAAAGTCAGAGGTGTATGCCACTTGGGTTTCGAACCTACGACTTTCGTCTTGACAGTCCGTACCGCAACGAACTAGGCCATCGCTGCTACCTGCTAAAATATAGCTAAATCGGTTTAAATACCGAACGGCTATACCGGCTGGCTACCTTAGAATCTGATCAACACATTATGAACAAGAAGCAAACAAAAGTGGAGGGAATCTTGTAACATGGTTAATATCAAAATGTTAATATCAAAGACTTTAAGAACTTTCATTACTTACACGTCTAGATGGACAATAGGCTTGTTGACTGTTTTTGGGAAACCGTTTTATTTTTTCATCATGGTCTATATTATTAAAATATTATCAATAATAAAACATAAGTTTTCAAAATTTGATTTGCATTTTTATAAACCAACTTTATATTTCCCACTAAAACGCTACCAAATATTGTATTGTATTGTATGTCTTGACCATCCTAAAAACTAAAAGACGTTTGGCTCAGCGTTTTAGATGTTTCGAATGGTGACGTCATGCATGACTGATGTGTTTCATGTCACGTGTCAAAATGATTTATTTTTGCATATTTTTTTCTAGAAATTATAATACAATCACATATAAATTAACAAATTGGTTTAATTTGATATTTTTAGACTAAAGTCTATTTTAAAAAACAAAATTCTATCAGGTTTACACTTACTGTCAACTACCCTATTGTGTAAATAACAAATACCGACTGCACAGCTCTGACATTTCAAAGTTACTTGTTTACACATTGTTAACTGACATTGACAGCCTCCGTGGCGTAGCGGGTGAGTGGCCGGCTATGAAACGGGCGGCCCTGGGTTCGATTCCCGCACCGAGAGAAATGTTTATGTGTAATACAGATTGTTTCGTGTCTGGATGCTGTGTGGCCGTAGTACTTAATACCCACGATGCAAGTTTATCTAGTGTGGGTTTTGAGCTATGTGTGTGACTGTTGGGTGTATTTATCTATTTATTTAACCATCGAATGCTTAATCGGTGAAGAAAAACATAGTGACAAACCTTTTTTTTTTTTTTGTTGTCGCGGGGAAAGCGTTTTATTACTACCGCCCGCTTCGGGGGGAAGCGGAATTAGAATAAAACGGTTATGCTGGACTAGCCGGTCTTACGACCCAGCATCCCCCTCGCCCGGATGATGGCTATCCGAGCAGCCGCTGGGCCGAGTCCCTACCCCCTATGTACACCCCACCCGACACTACCAGCTAAAACCCCGCGGTGGCCTTCTTCGGCGCTTACGGAGCGATCCCGGGGTATTCTAAGGAGTGCTAGAATTGCTGCCGGTACCGCCCCTGCGCGGTGCTGCGTAGCAGCCCATCTCCATGGGAGGGCTTAGCCCCCGCGCACCGAACAACGACAGCGAACGAGGCCTTGCCACACGCGCTGCCGTCCATCTCGGGGTCGCACGATGCTCCGAAACTGGGAGTGCATCGATTCGGGCTGACAGCCCCCCGCTGCGAGCCCGCGACCCCCGATGGCCCCAATTAGTCGCCTCGTACGACAGGCAGGGGTTACCGTGGTGGAATTCAAACGCCCCCGTTCCACAGGGCGGGAGAAGCCGGTCAGTCGTCCACCCGGCGCCTCCTACGTCTTCTCTGGCGGCGGGAGGGATCATTTCGTTCCCGATCCCTCTCGGCACTCTCCTTCTGCGAGATGACGCTCTCGCAGAAGTGGGCCACCGCACGCCAGGACCTCCGGCTGGCGACCATGGACGACACCACGGCCGGCAGCGAGAGGTCTGCTCTGAGAGCGCTGCGCTCTTCGTCCCAGGCTGGGCACTCCTCCAACGTGTGTTGGGCCGTATCCTCGCGGCAGTTGCCACAATGGTGGCACACGGCAGACACCTCCTTTCCGATCCGACACAGGAACGAACCGAAACACCCGTGGTCCGTCAGTACCTGCGTCAGCCGGAAAGTTGGCGCACCGTGGCGCCTGTCTAGCCATCTCTTTAGGACAGGACGCACTGCCGCGACTGTCCTCAAGCCCGCACTTGGGCTTTCCAGCCTGGTATGCCACTCCTCCACAGCGGTTCTGCGAAACCGGGCTGCAATCTCCCTCGGGGCCAGTCTCACCTAACGGCGACTGGACGCCTCCTCCCGCCAGAAGAACGCGGACGAGAGGAGTTTTGCGTCCAAATCCCAAGGGAGGGTGCCGGCCAATACGCAGGCCGCCTCGTGGGAGACCGTGCGGTAGCCCCTTACTATTCGCTGCGCCAACAAACGCTGCGGTTTGCGCAGCAAGGCGACGCAGCGGGCTTTCAGGGACTCGGCCCATACGGGACAACCGTACAGGGCCATTGACCGCACGACTCCAGCGTATAAACTTCGGCAAGGGCTATTAGGTCCCTCCAGGTTCGGCAGCAGGCGTCCGAGCGCGCCCGCCGCCCGCACCAATTTTGGCGACAACTCCTTGAAATGGGCACGGAAATCCCACCGGCTGTCCAGAATCAACCCCAAGTACTTCATTGTACAATAGTGACAAACCTGCATGCCTGAGAATTCTGAAGAATATCAAATGTGCATGAAGTCTTCCATCCGACATTAGGCCAGCGTGGTGGACTAAGGCCTACCCCTTTCATTAATTGAAGGAGGCCCGTGCCCAGAGCTGGTATGTTTTTTTTATCCTGGCATGGCAAAGTGACCACACTGCACCTGATGATATACGCAGTGCCAATTAGAGTATGAAGTAGCGAGAGACAACTATTCCTCAAAAGACAAAATCATGCTGGTCTGCTGAGTAGCTTCTTGCACTACGATTTAAAGACCCAGCATTATGGAAGGGCGGAACACGTCGGCCGGCAAATTATTTCACAGGTTGATTGATGGTGCGGCAAAGATACGAATTTGCGAACCTGTCAGTACGGGACGTGGTGTTTTTTTATCCTGGCACAACACCGTGACTACACTGCACCTGATGGTAAGCACAGTGCCTTCCAATTAGGGTATCGAGTAGCGAGAGACCATCTATCCCCCGCTGCTCAACACAATCATGCCGACCTGCTTCTTCACACTACGCCATGGGAGTCAATCGTGCACACGTACGTTGATCTCTAGATAAATCACAGGTAAATGGTAACGCGGTATCTAGACGTGTTCAAAGCGTGAAAGTTATGCGACGATGGAGCGTAAGAGCAAAATTAAATGTAGTCATCGGGGGAGCCATTTGTCACACTTCCCAAAATTCGACCGAGTTTCTTAAGGGATCTTAACTTAACCGAAACTCCATCCATGTGAAAGTCCCTTAGAGGTTGAAATATTAATGGTTCTGGGAATACGACTAAATAACGTTTTCAGAAAATCAAATTAAGAACAGCTTTATCGATATTATTGGAAATAAAACGATCCCCAAGTTAGGTAAAAATGATATTAGATATTCATGAAATCAGCTCCAAGTCTGGAAGTCTGCCCGGTATGGCGATAGGCTCGCCCCTGATCGCATCCAACTGTGCAAGGAGACTGACCAATGCCATTAAAACACAATCGTCCATCGTCCCATGACTAAATAATAGTTCAATTTATGATTCTAAATTCTATGGATCTGGGAATACTGCACGTGATAACTGCCACTTGAGAATGCTTGTCATTTACTACTTGCTTTTTGACAATCTTAAAAATACAGATTTCATCCATACTACATTTTGGAAGTGGTAGAGCCACGCTGAAGACATATTTGTCTACAGCATGAATGGGTCGGCTCGACCGGGGAAGTAACACTGTCTCACAGAAAACCAACGTAAAGTGACAGTAAGTGAGATATTCATTAACATTAGGTGACCCACTGGCTCGTTTGCCGGACTATACAATAAAAAAAACACCTGGAAACTAATCCGTCAAGCACGGTTCGTTTCCAGAATTAATTCTTACCACGTACGTGCAAGCTCTGGAATGAACTCCCTGAAGCGGTGTTCCCTGAGCGCCTTGTCCTTTTTTAAACGAGGCTTAAGAAGAGTAGTCCTTCAACGGTAGGCAGCGACTTTGCTGTGCCCTGGCATTACAGAAGTCTATGGGCGGCAGTGATTACTAACCATAAGGTGGCCCGTCTGCTCGTCTGCCTATCCAGGCATTAAAAAAAGAAATGAAAAAAATACATGCTTTGTTTTTATAGTTTGAGCAAAAGAATACAATAAACGCAAATACTCCACTTTGAATAAAATATTCTATATACCAAAAATCAGACACATTGAGAGACTCTTTATTCTATAAGCTTTATTTTTGCTTACGCTAAAAATTACTGTTATTTCTTCGAAGACGTAGAATTCTCAGTTTTTCAGAGGTTTGAAAAAGTAAAAATATTTTTTGTAATATAAATGTACACATTTACATATGCACTCACGCCTCTAATCACTGAAGGGATAGACAGAGGTGTAACTAGTACACGTTTCGCCCAACTTATTACCGCCCCAAATTGTGACATCGAGCCTATCGCAACACTAGGCGCAATTTCAGACTCCGGGATGATACTAACGTTTTTTTTTAATCCTGACATGGAAGGATGATGAAATGACCTGAATGAATGATTAATGACGGCACCTAATGATAAGCACTGTGATGTCTAGTAGCCAAAAACAATCTATCCCTCGCTACTTAAGTCGTGTAGCTCCTTCACATTACGTCATAGGGCGAGGAGGTGAAGAAGCGGTCGAGGGTCTAGTGTCAGAGTACTCTGAAGGCCGCAACACGGCCAAACATTGTAATAGAAAACTCAATAAAATTTTTACCCGACCCGGGGATCGATCAAGACCTCAGCAGTCGCACCGAGGCATTTAATGTAATGTAGCCTATGTAATAAGCCTCGTTTACAACTCTACCTCGTATTCACGTGTATACCAGTACTAAACAGTAATTTTTCCTGTCTTACGTGGTTGTGAATTGCTTAAAGAATGTATGTATTTAAATGTATATTATATGTGAATTATTTTTATATAATGTTTAAATTATAAAAGACCTACCTAAATTCTTGGTGCTTCTTCTCAGACCAGTGGGCATTTCTGAAGCACCTGACGTACCATTATTATGACACGTAAAATGTGCCCTTAGTAGCCCAATTTACTAAATAAATGATTTGATTTAAAATTCTTTGATTTGATCCCATATTATAAAAATGTTGTAGCAGCGATGGCCTAGTTGGTTGCGGTACGGACTGTCAAGATGAAAGTCGTATGTTCGAAACCCAAGTGGCATACACCTCTGACTTTTCTCAAGTTATGTGTGTATTAAATGTTAATTATCACTTGCTTTACGGTGAAGGAAAACACCGTGAGGAAACCTGCATATCTGAGAATTCTTATACGAATTTCGAAGATATGTGAAGTCTACCAATCCGCATTAGGTCAGCGTGGTGGACTAAGGCCTAACCCCTCTCATTAGTAGAGGAGGCCCGTGCCAATGTTTAATACAGGGCTAGTATTATTATTTTTTTATTAAGAAGCTACTCAGCAAGCGTAATTGTGTCGAGTAGCGAGGAATTTATTGTTTCTCGCTACTTGATACTCTAACTGGACGGCACTGCACTTACCATCACGTACCTACACGTATCACGTATTTATTAAATAAATAAATAATACCTATTTTTATTATTTTTTATTATAAAAATGCCTGAGATAGTAAATTTAGTTATAAAACTCCATAACTCGGTTCTGAAAAACAAAGAAAAACCGTCCCAACCCACAAAGGTTTCAAGCACCTATTATGGACAGTTGGTCTAACTTTATATCTAGTCTTTATGTAAAAGTGCCACTTTGGAGTGGTGCTTTGAGTTAAGTGTTACTTTTTGCGATTCAATAAAATGTTATTATAATAGACAACAGTTTTGGGTGATACAATGAGCCTACGATAAAGACTGATTCGGTGGAACTGCGCAGGAAATAGCTGCAATTTATAATATACATGGATAATAATGAAATAATACCAGCCCTAATGTTTTTTTTTATCCTGGCATGGCATAGTAACCGCACTGCACCTGATGGTAAGCGCAGTGCCGTCTAATTAGAGTATCTAGTAGTGCGAGACGATCTATCCCCTGCTACTCAACATAATCATGCCAGCCTGCTTCTTCACACTACGCCATGGGCTAGAAGGTGAAGAAGCGGTCGAGGGTCTATTGTAAGAGTACTCAGAAGGCCGCAAAATGGCCAAACATTGTACCCCAACTCTAGACCCCCAAAAACCGGATGTACACTGGCTGATCCCGGAACGCGACACACTTGCGTGTGCCACTATGGTGGGTTTTTCACCCTGTGTACGGTGATATTGGGTTTTTTTATCTAGAAATTCTCAGTATTAGCCCGGAGTGTGGAACCTGTGCCCGGTATGGCCATAGGCTCGCCCCTTGTCACATTATGGGACCGAAATTCGGCGAAAAGTGGGTGTACTGGTTACTCTGCCTACCCCTTCGGGGATTACAGGCGTGAGTGTATATGTATGTATATAAATTGTTACTACAATTATTAAAAAAATATATTTTAGGAAACAATCAACGCCTAGCGAATTAAAATTCTATCAGTCCACGAAACCTGTTCAAAATTCACTTGGAATTCCCACAGCGGCCGTCAATAACGCAAATCAATTCAAATTAAAAAGTACGATTAAAAACAATCAAAAATTGAAAAAATTCTTATTGAAAAAATAATTGAGGAAATAACTTCAAATGGCAACGGCCACAGATTTATAAGGCATTGTGAATGAGATGGGGTATCGACCCCATTTTAATTAACATTTTGTTTTTAAACTCTTGAGGCCTTTGGTAAGGAAAAAGGAAAAGCTCTGGGTTCTGTATATGTTGTTTTTTATAAATTTTAACAACATATATTCAAACGCACTCACGCCTGTAATCCCCGAAGGTGCCCCCCCAGAGGTGTAAACAGTACACCCACATTTCGCTAAGTTTATTACCGTTCTATGATGTGATAGAAGGCTAGCCTGTCTATCTCTTCGTTCTTCCAACTTGTAAGCTTTCAGTCGGCATGATTTTTTCCAATATCTTCAACAATCATGGTCATATTTCATACAATTTACACAATACTTTAATGAATAAAATACTTAAAACTTCCTTATGAATCAATCCGTTTATGGTGAAAGCCATATGAAAAGCCGTTTAGCAGTTTTTGAGTTTATCGCGGTCAGACAGACGGCGAGCGTACTTTGTTTTATTATATTAGCAATCATCGATTAAACACAAACTACACTGAGAACGATTGTACGAACACTGATTAAAACGGAGCTACACTCCCGCTAGTTTCGTATAGACTGCCCCGCGAGCGTTGAGGCTTTCCTTTTTATAACAAATCTTTCCCCACCGAGTCTCCAACTTATCAATCTACCCGCAAGTAATTTGTAAGTGACCCCCGCTATTTCCGTTAAAATGTAAGGTAGTGTAGATTAAGCCGGAAGTCATTGAATAAATGATTGTATTAAAAAGTACCCTTACAATTATATGTAGAGGTATAGATTTGTTTTGTACATTTTATTATGGGAATAATAAGAAACACCTTACCTATTTGCACACACGTTTTTTTTATTAAAACTTTATTATCATCACACATTGACAAAAACAGATTCGACAATTATACGAAGCCGTCCCACGTAGTTAGATATATTTTATAAGAATAGAAAAACATAAAATTACATTAAGTCGTTTATCAAAGTCAAAACTAAATGGGTCTTAGTGATTCCAATTATGTTTTTCTAATACTATCTAATGCCTACGGATCCCTAAATATTATAAGGACGTGACCTCAATACACAAATCGATACGTTTGACCAACATTATACAATTTACATTAGTGAAACTTAGCACAGCACGCCTGTACCCATAAGGGGTGGGCTGTGATGCAACTTTTACATCTGTGGTTTATTAATCTTTTCGTATGATAGCCTATCACTTTGGTAAAAATTGAAATTCTGTCAAGTCATGTTCTATTTTCGAATGGAAAATTTCCACGTGAAATTGAATCCAGATTCTCACGGGCGCTACGACACACACCCGCTACACGATCACGACCCCTGATGGACCCTATTAGTCACCTCGTGCTCCAGGCAGGGGCTGCCGTAGTGGAATTCTCCAAACGCCCCCATTCCACAGGGCGGTCAATCGTCCACCCAGCGATTCCTACGTCTCCTCTGGCGGCGGGATCATATCGTCCCCGATCTCTCTCGGAACTCTCCTTCTGTGAGATGACGCTCTCGCAGAAGTAGGCCACCATATGCCAGCACCTCCGGCTGACGCCTGTATCAGTTAAATATCATTCTTAAATACATAGACAAATAGATAACTCCACATTCAACACCATTATAACAAGAATAAAAAGAACTATAAACAATAGTCTTCGTAACGAAGTTGATAACAAAGGGTCAGTAGATCTTTATCATGTTGACAGCTTTCGGGGCGCAGTTGGCGTGTAGTCGGCTGTAAAACGAGAAGCCGAGGGTTCGATTTCCACACCAGGACAAATGTTTGTGTGACAGACAGATATTTGTGTCCGGGGTCTGGGTGTTGTGAGACCGAAAGTCTCTCGTAGTCCCTGATTTCCACAACACAAGACTCATATCTTAGTGTGGGGTCGGGGCTATGTGTGTGACTGTTGGGTGTTATTTATTACTAGATGTTGCTCATGGCTCCGCCCGCGTGTAGGTAATTTTTGGAACAAAAGGTATACAATCCACGGAGGCATCTTAAGCTATTACAACTTTCTATCCTTATTTTTTTCTTGCAATTAAAATAGCCTATACTAATCAGAGATAATGTAGCATTCCAATGGTGAAAGAATTTTTAAAATCGGTCCAGTACTTTTTGAGCCAATTCGTTACAAACATACATACAAATCTTTCCTCTTTATAATATTAGTATAGATTTATGTTAGGCGCTCTGCCCGGCAATGTGTCACGTGCAAACATTCAGCCGCAAAGAAAATTTATTCTGTGACAAACACTCGAACCGGTGACATCGTGAATCCCTGTTAACTGAAGCTAACGACTGGGCATTCAGCTCATTAATTTAACTGTCCCATTTACGGGCCTTTTTGTAAGACATTCATTACTTGTCTCCTGTGGGGCTTGTTTTTTCTATATATTTATTCTGATTAATTTTGTTTGATGTTGTTCTTTTGTGTTTTTGTCTTCTGTTTATGGTTGTTTGGGTCGAGTCTTGCGGGTACTGTAAAAATAATGAAGTTTATTATTAATAAATAGACCTAACAGTGACTCATATAGTTCTGACCCCACAGTAGGTCAAACCTGTATCATGGGTATCAAGAACTACGAGGGACTACGGTTCCACAACACCCAAACTTGAAATAAATATTTGTGGATCACACAAACATTTGTCCTGATGCGGGGATCAAACCCACGGCCTCTCGCTTCAAAGCCTCGCCATGGAGGCTGTGAAAAAAATAATTTCTCATGAAGCTCCCGCGTCTTTTTCGGCTTAAAAAGGTGTTATTTCTTAGTATCAAAATAATCAATTTACTAATTTATAGTGAAACTTTAAATCTTCTTGTATATAAAAATCAATCCCCGTTCGTTAGTCTCGCTAAAACTCGAGAATGGCTGGACCGATTTGGCTAAATTTGATCTTGAAATATTTGTAAAAGTTCAGGGAAGGTTTAAAACACAATTGGTCGCGGTAGGTGGCACTGCTGTCGGTATGTTACTAAATTTGATTTGCTGGGATTTGTGTAAGAAATGCCAAAGATTGTGATCTTTAAAATATCACATTTAATGTGGCACTGCTTTTCCAGGCAAAACGAATTACTGAATATTTTTTTGGCTCGTTGTTCTTGGAATCAAATAAATTCATTTCGCTTATACTTTTTTTATATCATAGTCCGACAAACGAGCCAGTGGGTCACCTGATGTTAAGTGATCTCCACCGCCCATGAACATCACAATACCGAAAGTATCACGTATGCGCTGTCGGCCTTAAAGGACAGGAATAGGGATTAGGGAAAGGAAGGGGAAATCTGGGCTTCCAGATATCTCACTTACCATACGAAACGCGACAGTGAACTGTCACTTTACGTTGGTTTTCTGTGGGACAGTGGTTCTACCCCGGTCGAGCCGGCCCATTCATGCTGTAGATAAATATGTCTACAGCGTGGCTCTACCACTTTTCACAAATATATAATTTAATGTTGTAATCTGCGACTTAGACTTAACGATTTGATTACTGCAGCATACAAGTCTATTGAAGTGATGGTTTGCGCATCGGAGAAGCAATGTGGCAGAGATTTAAGATCTTCAGTGTATACTACAGCTAAGTGATATTGACAATGATTCAGAAAGACACTTTATTTAATCCTACTTCCTACTAATATTATAAATGCGAATGTATGGATAGATGTTTGTTACTCAATCACGCTACAACGGCTGGACGGATCTGGTTGAAATTTGGCACAGAGATATACTATAGTCTGGAATAGCACATAGGCTACTTTTTATCCCGGAAAAATGACCAGTTGTTCACAGTAGTTTTTCACAGAGCAAGGGATCGATATGATTTTTGCATACAGGCAGTTTAGGGATCAGAAAATGACATAGAATACTTCTTATCCCGAAAAATATGCACGCATCCTAGGGATAGCAAAATATAGAAAGGTGTAAAGCTTAAGCCTCCATGGATTATATACCTTTTCTTCCAAAAATAAACTCCACGCGGGCGGAGCCGCGAGCAACATCTAGTATCTAAATATATTTCTAACCTAAACAAAGTGCTTGAAGGCATTTTTATAGATTTATAACAGTGTTCGTAACAGAAAATATACATTGTATTTCGCTACTTTACATTTCACGAGAATTATCTTTTGTATTATTTCTCTTAGTTTTATTTTACTTTTATTGTATAAAATGGTTTTTATATTCAATTCTTTAAAGTATTGTTGTATCTTTTCTTGGAGTTGTTTTTAGATTGTAAAGATATTGATTATTAAGAAGTTTTTAAGCTTGTCTAGTTTTCAAATGGTAATATTTTCGACAAAATATGCATTTATTCGTAATCTATGCATTAAACTTTGTAGAAAAAAAGTCGATTTAATATTACTAATATAGTCGCAGATATTTGTTAAAACTCTTTGATCAGTATATAAATAAATAACACCCAACAGTCACACAAATAGCCCCGACCCCAAACTAAGATACGAGTCTTGTGTCGAGGGTATCAGGGACTAAGAGAGACTTTCGGTCTCACCACACCCACACAAATATCTGTCTGTCACACAAACAGTTGTCCCGGTGTGGGAATCGAACCCACGGCTTCCCATTTCACAATCGTCTACTCGCCCGCAACGCCACGGAGGCTGTCGAAAAACATTATTTAGCGAACAGTAGCCTTAACATTCTAAGACTACAAAACAATGCCTGTATATTTTGTTCCATTAACCTAGAATAGCATAGACAACCTAATTCCAGATAAAGCTGGAACTAATTTTGATACACGAGGCGTGGACTATAAATAATAATTACTGAAATAATTGTTACAGATATAATAGTAATTCCCAAGGACACAATAATTGAAGATTTAGGTGTTCCATTTGATTTACGAGTCTGTTTTTGATTTGGTTGTACATGTAATGAAGTGATTTAAAAAACAGCGATAGCCTAATTTGGAAGTTGTACAAACTGAGATGAAAGTTGCGGGTTTGAATGCAGGCTGTGTAATTAGCCTCTAACTTTTCTAAAGTTACGTAAGTATTCGTAGGAATACATCGTAAGGAAACCTGCATACATTGTTTTTTTTTTGTCGCGGGAAAATAATTTTATTACTGCCGCCCGCTCCAGGGGGAACACGGCGGAAATCTCTTTTCCGATCGGACACAGGAACAAACCGAAACACCCATGGTCCGTTAATACCTGCGTCAGTCGGAACGTAGGCGCCCCGTGGCGCCTGTCTAGCCATCTCTTTAGGACAGGACGTACTGCTGCAACAGTCTTCAAGCCCGCACTCGGGCTCTCCAGCCTGGAATGCCACTCCTCCACGGAAACCTGCATACCTAAGATTTCTAAATAAGAATTTCAAGGGTGTGTAGACTACCAATCCGCATTAAGCCAGCATGGCGAAGTAAGGTCTAACCCCTCTACTTAGTAGAGAAGGTCCGTGCAATAGAAGTTTAATACAGGGTTCGTATTATTATGATCAAATAATGTCAACGGTTGGCAGGCTTATTGATTTAAGCGACATTTTATAAAATTTACAGAAGAGAGGTTCAAAGTACTATTTTTGTTTTTCGGAAAAAAACTATGGCGTGGATTTGAGTAGAATTAATATATTACTTGTGTAAGCATGTACAGTATCTTTATGATTTATTTTCATGCAGCATTATTTTCTAAAATAAATGTGCCCTGAAAAAATGAGCCCTGTTTTACCAGTTGTGTGACAAACAGTGCACAAGAAATTGTATCTACTGAAACTGAAAATTTACCTAACTCCAAACACGTATAACTCGATAAATTTTGTCGGGGGTATTGAGTTGGGGTATGATGTTTGGTCGTTCTGCAGCCTTCTGAATACTCTGACACTAGACCCTCGACTCCACCTTCACCTTCTTGTCCATGGCGTAGTGTGAGGAAACTGGCTGGCATGATAGTGTTGAGTAGCGGGGGATACATTTTCTCTTGCTATTCAATGCTCTAATTGGACGGCACTACGCTTACCATCAGGTGCAGTGTGGTCACTTTGCCGTGCCAGAATAAAAAAAGTACCACCTCAGATGTTGACACATCGGTAATCCAAAATATAATAGTTAATTAACAAACTAAACCATTAAAGTTCTGTTATAGTTGTTAATCTACAAGGATTATAGATCGGGCCGGGTAGGTAATGGATTAAGTACTTGGTAATTTATGCTAGAGGCATCGGCTATCTAAAGAATAAAGTTGGATAACAAAGAGGATCCATATTCAAAAGTCAAATGTAATTTGTCTTTGAGTCGTGAAAAACCTGCACAACAAGTATTCGAAATACGGAATGCAGATCCTTGCATCCTTTTTTTATCATTTGACAATTGCCTCTTAGACAGAATTCGAATGGCATTTAACTTCAATATTTTTAAACAGATTTGTAAAATTCTTTCTATAATAGATTTAATATAACTTGCATACATATAGACTCACGCCTGTAATCTCTGAAGGGGCGAGCAGAGGTATAACAAGTACACCCACTTTTCACCGAATTTATTACAGTCCCATAATGTGATAGGGGTGAGCTTATCGCCATACCGGGCACAATTCCAAGCTCCGGGCTGATACTGAGTATTTTAAAATAGAAAAATCCAATATCACTTTACCCGACCCGGAGATCGAACCCGAGACCTCAGTGCAGCAGTCGTAATGCGTGCGCAATAGCAACTGCGCCACCGAGGCAGTCATACATAACTTATTGAATAAAATGATAAAAATAGCGTTTCTATTACTTCATGAGGTAATTACATCAGATACCAAATGCCCGTTCTTCAGATTCCAGGAAAATCTTGGAAGAAAATAACGGTGATGGCGGTGACTTTGTTAAAGTAAATGGTAAGACGTTACAAAGGTAACTAGCAGTACTGAACTACTCCAAAGCGATTTAGTTTAACGATTATTGCAATCCATTACATAGTCACGGCTTGGAATCAAAACCACTGGAAGTAGGAATAAAGCGTTAAATACTAGATACAAGCATAAACTGTGTATGCCGTATTTTCGCTTGCAAAAAGTACATGCTTCTTTTGTGGGGCTTAGTATTCGTTTCTATAATAATATTCCTGAGCCCGTGCAAATATTGCCCATCGACCAATTCAAAGTCGAACTAAAAAACTTTTTAGTGAAAAGGGCTTATTACAATATAACGGAATATTTAAATGATAAACAACCATGGCCGCTCAGCTAAACACAGCAACACTCTGATAGGTACTTATTTTATATAATGTATTTCGGTTTGATGTATATTGTTTTCGCAGGACGCCGGAGTCGTAATAGTCTTGGCTTCTTGTTTTTTTAAAGCTATTTTCTTGTGAATTTGTATCTCTATCATTCTTTGACGCGATTAAGGTATGTCATGCTCGCTTAAGGGTCTGTGCTTGCGGCGGCGTTATGTGCCGGGTCGGTCACTTCCCTGTGTCATGGTTGAGGAGGCCGATGGCTGGCACATGCGTCATACTCGTGAACGGGTGCTGCTTGTGTGGACTGGTCTACCTGGATTGCTCATTGATTGTTAGTTAGAGAAAATAAATAACAGGTTGTATAGCCTCATTTACGACTCTGCCTTGTATTAACATGTACCGTACCGTTTTTTTTTTGTTTCATGTGAATGTGACTTGTTTAAGGATGTATGTTTTTTATAATGTAAATTATTTTCTAATGTAAATTGTAATGACAAGTTACAAAAGACCTACGGCTGAGTTTCTTGGTGCTTCTTCTCAGACCAGTGGGCATTTCCGAAGCACCAGTAGACCTTAACATTATTATGACATGTAAAAAGTGCCCATAGTGGCCTAATTTACAAAATAAATGATTTGATTTGATTTGAGCGTAGACCTGTTTCAAACTGATTAAGATCCAAAAAATACGCATAATAATACTAACTGCATTAAACATTGTCCCACTGCTGAACACAGGCCTCGTCTAATGAAAGGGGTTAGATCTGGATTATTAATTATTGCAAAGCGATCCCAGTGTCCTGAAATAAACTAGGATTCCTGCCAGAACGGCAGCTGCGCGGTGCCGTCTGCTCAGAGGTTTGAAAACCAAAATCAAACCTCTCAGAAGATGGGTTGATACCATCTGATGGCCAACTCTAGCACCCCGCTCTCGTTGGTCAAATTAAATAGCGCGCGCTTCCTCAACTTCCTGTTACACTCATCCGTCCCTTTTCACGAAATCACTCCCAGAAACCGATAGTAAAGATGTTACACACCAAAAATCGACTGCTGAAGTGTAGTGGCCATTTGTAACTTTTACGCGAAGAACAATCGAAATGTATTTTAAAAATGTACAAGGGCATTTAGCCAGCATCGGCGGTGTATTTGCCAAGTGTCGGCCGGACCCACGCCGCTCCAAATGTAGTCGGCAAGCGTAAATAGAAGCAACGTTTTAGGTGCCAGGCGCCTGTAGAATGACTAGGAGCTAGCAACGTTAATACCCCATTGATGTGCCTGGAAATATTGCGACGTAGTGCTGTCTGTTTTGTGTGCAGGATTATTGGACCAGGTCTATCGGCGTGGTCTATAGAATAATACCATGAAGTAGGTATTCATTTATTTAGTTGTTTGCTAAGATCGCATGTTGGACGTGGATGCGACTGGCTCAAGACCTTGGCAATATACAAACATGTACACTCAAGCCTGTAATACCCGAAGGGGTAGGCAGAGGTGTAATCAGTACACCCACCTTTTGCTGAATTTATTACGGTCTCATAATGTTATAGGGGGTGAGCCTATCGCCGAAAAAACTGTTAGCTAGCCGCAGATAGTTAGGTAGTGGGTGCGACAGTGAAAACTCAGGGTTCAAATACGTGGAACGAGCTTTTATCATAACTCGTTACATATGATCGCTCCGCACGATCTTTGTATTGTAGATAGTTACTGTCGTCTCTATTCCTTCCATAGATTAATAAAAAAATCGCCTGTTGCTAATATTATTAATTAACTGCACAACGTTACAAATCTTATTCGGAAGCAGTCATTGACCCCACCTCCCCAACTTAGATTGTACGTACAAATTGCGAACGTCAGCGGCCCGGCTCCGCGTTAATCCACTACCGTGATGACTTCCGATAGACTGTGCACCCGGATCGAAGGCTTTCCTTACTTCCCGCTAAAATCGAAAGTTTATTTCTTTAGACCTTTGTTTTGTTGCGGTCTTTATTTACGGAAGAGAGTATAAAGTGATTTTCATTTGGCATGTTAATATTAGAAATCATGTTTAAGTAAAATGTAATATCGTGTTTGGAATTGGACGTATTTAGAATTATCTGCTCATATTTAAGTCGCGGAAAACCACCCCAAATGGCAAACAGTCAAACTTTTCTTAAAAGCCACTGAGTGAAAACTCAATAGCATCTACGTTGGTTTTCTCTAAGACTGGTATCATTTCGGTCGAGCTACTCGTCCTGTTGACAAAACCGGCTACATAACAGTTCTACGACTTCCGAAACCGAAACCAACAACATAAACAACTCTCCTATTTATTAAAGCGTCAAAATAAAATACAGACTCATAAATATGTATGGTAATAGACAAACGTCCCAAACGACGCTCGGAATTAATTCAAAGAATATAGTGAAGATATAAAAATATATCTGGCTGGAATATGGCTTATCAGATTAACATACGCTGAGGTTTGTTATGGTCTTAACCTTTTTCTAGATTGGAGTCAATCGTAAACATTTAGACGTAATCGAGAATAAATTCTACTTATTGAGGTTATGGACGATCCATACAGAATAAGTAGGATTTCGGTTGTCCATCTGTTATTTTAAACGCACGTCACGTATAAACAGGCACACAGTTCGATATAGGTTTCACTACTACTTTAAATAATACTCTAGTAAATATACAGGCTATAAAAATAAAAGAAGATAAGATATATTTAAAGTCGCTCAGCGTGCTATGGAGCGGGCAATGCTTGGGGTTTCTCTGGTGGATAGAGTTCGTAATGACGTCATCCACCAGAGAACCAAAGTTATAGATATTGCTCGCAAAATTAGCACGCTAAAGTGGAAGTGGGCTGGTTACATCTGCAGACGGACAGATGGCCGATGGAGCAGACAGGAGTGGAGACCGCGTTTAGGCAAACGTAGTGTGGGACGCCCTGCTGCACGATGGACCGACGACTTGAAGAAGGTGGTGGGTAGCGGGTGGATGCGGGCTACCCAAGACCGGGATGGTTGGCGTTCACTTGGGGAGGCCTACGTCCAACAGTGGACGACAACAGGCTGAGTATATATAAGATATATTTCAGATATCTTAAAACGTAATAGACTATCCCACGGGAACTGTTCACTTTTGCGGGATAAAAAGTAGCTCATGTGCTATTCCAGACTATAATCTATCTCTGTGTCAAGTCCCAACCAGATCCGTCCAAATGATGTAGCGTGATAAAGTAACAAATATCCATCCATCCCAACATTGGCAATTATAATATTAGTAGGATTGCTCTCAGACTACGTTCTGGACATATTCCATCGAATAAGTTTGCATTTTTAATGAAAAAGTCATGGTCCCATGTTTTGATGGAATGTGTCCGGGACGAACGTGACAGGAGAAATATTCTTGATTTGAAAAGGAATTCCAATGTTAGCATTAGCAATACTCTTTCTGACCCATTATCGGATGCTGCTGTAACATTCTACCATTTAGCTAGTAAGTAAATAATAAATAAATAACACCCAGCAGTCACACACATAGCCCTGACCCCACACTGAGATACCAGTCTTGTGTTGTGGGTATCAGTGACTACGAGAAACTTTCGGGCTCACAACACGAAGGCCCTGAACACAAATATCTGTCTATCACACAAACATTTGTCCCAAGTGCTTCATTAGATCATAATTACTGTATTATTTAATACCTTTCCTGATTGGGCGATATGGTCGCTCAGTGACAAAGCCCTTTTCTTTTTTTGACAATAAATTAAAAAAAGAAAGGATGAAAAGAATCACGCATGAGGAATACCGAGAACAAGATAATAATAAAAGCGCGTTATTGTAAATAAGAAACTACAGAAAAATTAAAAACTAATGATATCATCCGAAGCGATACCAATGATCGAGTGAAAAGACTCACAGAAGAAAGACGTATTAATATTAAGCCAAAATCATACAGAGTTGAGAGAAAAACAAAATATTATACTGTAAACAATCAAGGTGCGAAGAACACACTGGAAAGAATTGTGGATCTTACTATAGAAAAAAAACATTTAGGGATGAATTCAGATATTTAAAGAGCACCACGAAGGTTGTCAATCTCACAACCTTCCTGGACATAAAAATAGAAACACACATTTTATGAACGCATTCTAACAGTTCCTATAATTTCAAAGTATTTTTTGTGCATTAACGTTAACTCATTTTTCAAGCAGTTTTGAATCTGTTTTCACAAAAGAGTTTCTTTTGTGTATTATATTTAATTGCATATCGAATAATGTACAAAATTAAACACAGTAAGGGGCATTTCCCGTGAAGCGGACAACGAAAAAATAGTGAGGTTCTGAAATTCGTTCATATTAGACATACTTATACTTCTAGGTCATATGAACGTGTACACATAATATTTTTTTTTATTTTAGGTTTAGTTGTTAAGATATGGGATTCTAAAGATTTCATCTGACTGCGGGAAGGGTTTTTTGGAATTTTATTTACATATTGAAGTAAATTATAATAAAATAATAAATGTAGTTATTTTTATAGAAAACTTACTGTTCTTTTTGATTTTGGACTCGGATTCTAAATTTGAATTTTTTTTCTAGTTATAAACCGGAAGTAAATATTTCAATCGTTTTTTTTAATAACTTGGACCGCTTTAATTTTATTTATTTTTCTGCAAAATAAAGCTATATGTCTATAAATTGTGCCATAAAAATTGCAGAATGGGTTTGGAATTAGTTTAGGAAATAAATCAATTTGAGTACGTACATGTCACACTGGACACTTGATCAAGTTAGCTGGTTTTTACAAAAAATGGCATACTTCATAGTAAAACTGCTGCGACGTCACGTGTTTATGCATAAAGACAAATATTCTGAACTAGTTTTACACTTGATACCCATAAATTATTAATAATGATTTACATATAAACGAAAAAAAACTGTCTCAAAAGAAAAATATTCAATTTTTTATTTTTTCCATATTTATTATGCCAATCAACACTAGTCCGTTTTATAACCTTGTCTCCTGTAGATCTAACAAAACCGTGGTACGGTTTTCTCCCTGGAATAGATTTTTAGTTTAATATAAATTAAAAAAAATATAATTTACAATGTTTTTCTTTTGATACAAAATTGTTTCATTTAGTTGTAAATCATTTTTAATGATACAGATTAACTGGTAATACAACGTACATACTGTTAGAGTGTTCTTGGTACTCGATTGTCATTCTAATTTTGTAAAAATTATCTATTAAAAGCAATAAGTGTGGACACTCGCTCTGCGCGTAGTAAAAATTTACAAACGAGCCGGTCACACAGCACGAGTTGTTAATTATTAATGTTTTCGTGCAAGATCTCCGTATACAAACTTGTTGGAGAAGTTTTCCCTTACATCACTAAAGGCGAGAAGAATGTTCTTCGATCAAATGATGTTGTACAACATCTATCAAAACAAATTTGATTGTATTAGCCTTAATAACGAGATATACTACGCAGTTCCTTCACAAGCGCCACGTACATGTAACAAATATTATCGTAACTTATTTTTTCCAAAATTCTGTCGAACTAATACCGGTGAACGTGCACCTTTAGGTCGGCTGATGATATCGTACAATGATTATTTTACCGAACTTGATTTATTCGTACTACCACCTCTAAAGTACAAAAAACTAGTTACAGAGATATCCACTGAGCTAGATTAACTGAGTTGTATTAAAAGTAGTCTTTCGTGAGTATTATTGTATAAAATAATGAAAAATGGAATAATATAAATATATACATATTAGTAAAAAAGTTAAAATTACCCTATAATTGTTTTTTCGTTTTGATTGCATTGAGTTTTTTCTTTGTATATTGTATAGTTAATTTGGGGACAATGGTGTGGGTAGTACAATAATGTATAAATATGTAATAACACTTTTAGTTAAGATATATTGTACTGCTGTTTGTTGTTCCAAAGAGAAAAAAAGAGTTACAGACCCCCTTCCCCCTCCCCGCAGTTGCACCGACGTGTCGGTTCCAGTCATGTGCGCGCGCCGGTCATTGATAACTTGTTTATTATTTCCGAATTCGGAAGATTTTTTCTCCAACCACGATTACAAACATCAGCAACTATTCCGGGACCAGAACCGTACCACGGTTTTGTTAGATCTACAGGAGACATGGTTATAAAACGGACTACTGTTGATTGGCATAGTAAATTTGGAAAAAATAAAAATTTTAATATTTTTCTTTTGAGACAGTTTTTTTTTCGTTTATTTGTAAATAATTATTAATAATTTATGGGTATCAAGTGTTAAACTAGTTCAGAATATTTGTCTTTATGCATAAACACGTGACGTCGTAGCAGTTTTACTATGAAGTATGTCATTTTTTGTAAAAACCAGCTAACTTGAGCAAGTGTCCAGTGTGACATGTACGTACTCAAATTGATTTATTTCCTAAACTAATTCCAAACCCATTCTGCAATTTTTATGGCACAATTTATAGACATATAGCTTTATTTTGCAGAAAAATAAATAAAATTAAAGCGGTCCAAGTTATTAAAAAAAACGATTGAAATATTTACTTCCGGTTTATAACTAGAAAAAAAATTCAAATTTAGAATCCGAGTCCAAAATCAAAAAGAACAGTAAGTTTTCTATAAAAACTACTGCATTTATTATTTTATTATAATTTACTTCAATATGTAAATAAAATTCCAAAAAACCCTTCCCGCAGTCAGATGAAATCTTTAGAATCCCATATCTTAACAACTAAACCTAAAATAAAAAAAAATATTATGTGTACACGTTCATATGACCTAGAAGTATAAGTATGTCTAATATGAACGAATTTCAGAACCTCACTTTTTTTTCGTTGTCCGCTTCACGTGAAATGCCCCGTAAGCTATACCCTAGCTAATTATTTTAATTCTCTTTATTTTATTATTTTATCGTCGTTTCTACAGATGTATAGTATTGACTTACAGGATAATTATTTTTGAGTTTTTTTTTTGTTTTTTATCACTGGGATATCGATCTCCTACGTCACCAACAAACGTAATCTCGGTTTCTTTTTTAGTGCCTCGATAGGCAGACGAGCAGACGGGCCACCTGATGGTAAGTAGTCACCGCGGCCCATAGACTGCTGTAATGCCAGGGCACAACAAAGCCGCTGCCTATCGTTAAACCGTTTTACTTATTGTTATTGAATAAAATAAAATACACAGCTATTACAGTAAAAACATTTTGTTATTTAAATAAAACAAATTTTTAAATTTTTTTTTTATTTCAATGTATAACATTCGCGCAAACATAAGAAACCATTAGATTTTGTTATATTCGTCACATACCCGTGTCATGTTCGAGCTTTTATTTTAACATAATTTTTTTCTATACCGACAGATATTCAAATGATAAGGTTTTGATAGTATAATAAAATATATAACGATTCTGCTCGTCAATGTGTTGGGGTTCGCGGGTGTTCGGTCGGAGGTTCACATATTGTAGGATAACCTCTAATATGTGAGCCTCTGGCCAGGCACGTGTGTGTCCTGGCGCATTGACGAGCTGAATCAAGTAAATACTTGAAAGTTGAAATTCCTACTGACAACTAAAATACCGAACAAAAAACTGAGTAACTTGACATTGGCGGAATAGCTTCTTAGTTAAGCTCGTCGCCATCAAACAAAGAAGAAGAAGAAGAAATATACATATAACAAAAAGGAATATTATATTGTAATTCATTGGAATATTCCAACTGGGTTGGACTTTCAAAAGTCTATGGGTGGCGGTGACTATTTACCATCAGGTGGCCCGTCTGCTCGTCTGCCTATCAAGACAATAAAAAAACGCTGGGTTCGAAGCGGCGAGCGAAAGCTGGCTGTAAATGATGATTTACATACATACACACTCCCGCCTGTAATCGAAGGGGTAGGCAGAGGTGTAACTAGTACACCCACTTTTCGCCGAATTTCTCGAATGTGATAGGGGGCGAGCCTATCGCCATACCGCACAACTCCAGACTCCGAGCTGATACTGAGTATTTCTAAATAGAAAAACCCAATATCACTTAACCTGATACGATTGAACCCGAGACTACAGAACAGCAGTCGTAACGCATGCAATTACAACTGCGCCACCGAGGCAGTCAATAAAATGATGTTTTATTCTAACCCAACGATAATATTAACAGACGTCATTGACAATTAAAATTCCTTACTGTCCTTTAAAAAAGGCAACTATGGTTGCCTAGAAAATTCTATCAAAGAAAAGTAAAATTACAAACCACATTCCATTATCAACTCACCCAAAATGATTTAAATATATGATATACTCGAGGATATCATAAAAGACCTTTACTTAACGCTACATAACTTTAAACACCCTACATTATGCCTCCTCAACAAATCGTTGAGTGCTGTTAAATGAAATTCAACTCTAATGCAAAGGTTTAAGGTTCATGTAGTGTTAAACGTCGGAAAACACAGAAATATACAGTGTGCTTAAAAAACCGCGTTCATTTGTCACCGGCAGATGCAGCCGAATCAAGAGCGGGGCCACGAGAAACATCAGTGTTCCTATTTACTGTTTTATTTATGTTTCCACGAATACACATATACGCAATCGAAATCAAAATAAAATATTTATTGAATCCATGAAATGTTATACATTATTTAGATTCAGTCAATTTTATAACTCTACCACCAGTTCGGAATGCAGTTTCGCTAGAGAAGAACGGGCAAGAAACTCTAGCTCTTTTTGAACATCGGTTAACAATATTTGTTAATACTAAGATTAGAGTAGCTCAATGTATGTTAAGTTGACTTATTGCAGTATTGTGAAATAAAACTCATTACAAGACCTAGTGCCGCACATGACCGTCGTGAGAGTGATAAAAACTCGATTTCTTAAAGCAGTCGGTCCTTACTAAAACAGCCGAGCAGATCAGTCCACACGAGCTGCACCCGTTGACGAGTAATGACGCATGTGTCAGCCATCGGCCTCCTCAACCATTGTATAGGGAATTGACCGACCTGGCACATGGTGTCGCAGCAAGCACAGACACTTTAGCAAGCATGACATACCCAGACTAAACCCAAGAATTAAAATACCAGACACTAAATATCAAGTAAACTCACGTAATCAAGTTAAGTCAATCACGCCTGTACGGCGAAATGGGGATGTATCTGTACAATTCGCAGAGATTATTACCGTCCCATGATACTGACAATCGCTATTAAAATATTACTATTAAAAGTTGTAGAATTCTTATTCCATATTCAATCCAGCAGCGATAGACTAGTTGTTTGCGGTACGGACTGTCAAGACGAAAGTCGTATGTTCGAAACCCAAAATAGATACACATCCGACTTTTCTAAAGTTACGTGTATACTCATTGTTAATTATCGCTTGCTTTAATGGTGAAGGAAAACATCGTGAGGGTATACCTGAGAATGCTCATAAAAAATTTGAAGGTATGTTAAGTCTACCAACCCGCATTAGGCCAGCGTGGTGGACTAAGGCCTAACCCCTCTCATTAGTAGAGGAGACCCGTGCCGAGCAGTGGGATGTTTAATATAGGGCTAGTATTATATTCTTCTTCTTCAGCCTTTGGACGTCCACTGCTGAATAGGCCTCCCCTAAAGATTTTCAGACCAATCTCAGAAGTGGCCTGCATCCAGCGGGTTCCTGCGACTTTTACGAGGTCTGTCCATCTTGCAGGGACGTCCAACGCTTTAAAAAATCCTAGATGCCTACTGACTTTTTAAAAAAGGAAATCCATTATGGACTTTACTTGAGTTTTAGCATGGTGTCCTTAGTGTTCTGCTATTTATTCAATCCAATATAATTTATGGCCATTATGGTAAGCTTGCCGTCTATCAGATCATGGAACGGAAGTAAGCTCTGCAAACAGTGGTTGTACTAATAATACGAAGAATATAATTTAAACATGCCTAATAAGCCACCAACTTCGCGGCCTAACCGCAGCACCCAGTTGATTAAACGCTGTCCTTTGACACGGCCCAGCGGAAAATTTAAGCGGTTTTTTACGAAGAACCCCATAATGTGACATACATTTGTATGTGAAAAGATCTGGAGCTTTATTGTCTATTCATAAATTCAAGTAGCTGGAAATAGTCGCGAAGAATATTTAAATGATTTTCTGATTACAGAATAGTCTTTAACTAAGACAAGGGGCCATCCATAAATTACATCCATCCATGTATTTTTAACCCCCCGTCACATTTGTGATACTACCCGCCCTAGTAACGTCACATAATTTTTGCAACTATACATCTAGAAATAAATAGCAGAACTAAGGACACCATGCTAAAACTCAAGTAAAGTCCATAATGGATTTCCTTTTCTAAAAAGGCAGTAATGCATCTAGGATTTTTTTTATAATAAAAGGGGGCAAATGGGCAGCAGGCTCACCTGATGGAAAGTGATTACCGCCGCCTACTAAACATCACTAACATCTGCAACACCAGAGTGCTTGCAAATGCGTTGCCGGCCTTTCAGGAAAGAATATGCTCTCTTCTTGATTATTCTCGATTCCTTTCCACTATTCCTCGAGCATTGACTCAATAAAGTGACTCAATTGCTTGCCATCAATTTAAAAAGTAATAATTTATAGAACCAACAAAGAAAGAATATAAACTCAAACCAAAATCTTCCATAAACCCACATTACTTAACTCAAACAACCTCTAAGCTAAATAAATCACAATGGCCGACGGAAGCCTCCAAAACGTCAGTATCAACAGCGAAAATTAATTTAAACATAAACCCTACGAAAAGATGGGCTGATATAAAAGGGAAGCAAAAACGCCCCTCCTTATTGTGAGGTTTCCATGCCCATTTGTCATTTTAATCATAAGGTGCGGAGACGCGGTAGGGCGGGTTTTTGTTGGTTGGTGTGAACATATCCGTACCCGTTGTTTTGTAGTTCCTGAGTGGAAGAGGCATTTATTTATTTATTTAATGGTTCCCCAACACATTGTACATTAAATTAATATAGGTGTAGTTTAACAAAGGTTGCCGTACGGACTGTCAAGACGAAAGTCGTATGTTCAAAACCCAAGTGGCATACACCTCTGACTTTTCTAAAGTTATGTGTGTATTAAATGTTTATTATCGCTTGTTTAACGATGAAGGAAAACATCGTGAGGAAACCTGTATATCTGTGAATTCTTATACGAATTTAGAAGGTATGTGAAGTCTACCAACCCGCATTAGGCCAGCGTGGTGGACTAACCCCTCTCACTAGCAGTGGAGGCCCGTGCCCAGCAGTGGGACAATGTTTAATACAGGGCTAGTATTATTTATAACAAAGGTCACATTCTGATGCACAACCTATATACAGGAGTATACAGCATTCATTAAATCTATGCGCATACTAACAAATAATAAATCCTTAAAACTATAACTATGATGAAAATTAAGACATTAAAATAACAAAATCAAATCAAAAAAAGATACATACCGTTATAAAAAATTATCTTAAACAGTGACCAAAATTAAAATTAAAATTGTAGTTAAAGTAACCAAAATTAAAATATGTAACATGCAAACGTAACAGATTGAAAAAAAGAATAAAACTAGATTATTAGGGTATTTACTATTATTAGAAATACCGAAGGTATAACTGAGGTATTTAGGAGACTAGTTGGGGGTAGTTAATAATGACAACCAAAATGGGAGTAGTAAATGTTTAATATAAAACAGAGTGCCTTCCGCGCTCCGGAGTTCAGTTAGTTCAGTTCAGAAGACTAGTGGCGTGGCAGTGAGTTGGTAGTGAGAACATTCGTGGTTCGTTCGCGGGGCAGTAAGTAATTGTAAATGGTTCAATGGCGTTGTTCAGTTTAAAAGGGTAATGCTGGTAGATTAATTATAAAGAGAAGCCTTAAGTTAATCCTGACATGCGTGTGTGTTAATATTAAGCACTGAGGTGTATAACAGTGCCGTGTAAATAAATTATAAATATTGTATTTGTGCCTTTTAAATATCCATCTTGCATAGTTTTGTTGATGTTCCTAACAATATAGACCTAGACACCAAAATGTTTCAATAATTTTTGTCTAAATTTTTTTTGTGTATCGTAAAAAATATCGAATTCATTATTGGAACTTGATACAGTATTGTAGGTTGAGCACAGTCTCGAAATTGGAGAATTGCGGTCTAAATTCGTTCTGGAAGGATGTGGTCTAAACATGTCCGTGATAGGATCTGGGAACTATTCCTGTGATGTAAAAATCTAGCTGCTTTTTATGTCGATACTGGCAAATGAGGAAGTGGTTCAGGCTATAGTGGTAAGTGACCACCGCCTATGTATATAGAAGATCAAGTGTATCAAGTATCAAGTCGCGAGAGACTCGCTACTCAACACAGTCATGCCAGCCTGCTTCTTCACACTACGCCATGGGCAAGAAGGTGAAGAAGCGGTCTAGGGTCTATTGCCATAGTACTCAGAAGGCCGCAACACAGCTAAACATCGTACCCAACTGCAGAACCCCGTCGTTTTTATTAAATTATCGTCATCTCGCTGTCTTTTTGTTTAATTATTTTCTAATCGTGCAGAAGATAATTTCTTAATGCTACCATTTTGTTTTGTTGTTTGTCGTATTTTCTGTTATTCTTTGTGCTGTATTAGTGTATATGTATATACTGAAAAAATATTTCTTTCTATATTAACCATTTTTACGTGAAAGTTAATGTATTAGAGGTTTTGGCATGTTATAAATATATTTAACAAGTTAGAAAATATATATGTATATACACTCACGCCTGTAATGCTCGAAGAGGTAGTCAATGGTGTAATACGTACACCCACTGCCCGCCTAATGTATTACGCTCCCATAATGTGATAGGAGGCGAGCCTATCGCCATTCCGGGCACAATTCCAGACTCCAGATACCGAGTATTTCTAATAGAAAAACCCAATATCATTTTACCCCACCCGGGGATCGAACTCGAGACCTCAGCACAGCAGTCGTAATGCATGCGCAATTACATTATGCAAATTAGGAAACAGATTGTTGTTTAGACGTGGTGGTTTTTTTTCACTGTGTTCCGTCTGAGGGGTCTATTCCTCAGACCGTGATTAGCTCTGCACAAGGGCCGACTCCCGCGGTGGCTGCGGTTGCATGCAATTGCATACCTCGTAGCTATCGTTATAAGGGAGAGAGCGGAACAACGCGAGGTTTAGTCGGTAGGACGGCATAGACCGGTGAGCCCGACATACTTCCTATCTTAGAAGATCTGCAAATGGATTCCCCGTGATAAAAAAAAAGGTACCCAATGCGGTCATTTGCCATACTACACACTCTTTAAATCACATTTCCAACAGCGGGTCGAATTTCGCAGATCTTGACGTTTATATTATCCGTTTCGCATTGGTAAACGTTTTGTAAACCAAATTGTAAATAATAATAATACTAGTCCTGTATTGAACATTGTCCCACTACTGGGTACGGGCCTCTTTTAAATCTAAGTCTACCAGTGATTCGGAAATGCCCACTGGTCTGAGAAGAAGCACCAAGAAACTCAGCCGTAGGTCTTTTGTAGTTTGTCATTACATTACAAAGTAAAAATTCACACATAAAATACATTTTTAAGCAAGTAACATTCACATGAGACAAAAAAAATACGGTATACATGTCAATACAAGGCAGAGTCGTAAACGAGGCTATACAACCTGTTATTTAATTTTATCACACTAACAATCAATGAGCAATCCAGGTAGACCAGTCCACACAAGCAGCACCCGTTCACGAGTATGACGCATGTGCCAGCCATCGGCCTCCTCAACCATGACACAGGGAAGTGACCGACCCGGTACATAATGCCGCCGCAAGCACAGACCCTAAAGCGAGCATGACATACCCTAATCGCGTCAAAGAATGATAGAGAAACAAATTCACAAGACGATAGCTTTAAAAAAACATGAAGCCAAGACTAATACGACTCAGGCATCTTGTAAAAACAATTTACATTAAACAGAAATAATCAATACATAATCATTTATTGTAATAGATCTGGAAGATTCAGAGCAATTTAATCCCAAGCCTTCTTGTCGTCAAGATAATCGGAAATTTTGTAGTAACCTTTTCTACTACTAAGCTTGGTTTTTATTATGTTCTTAAACTTATTTATTGATCTCTTATATCTCTTATATGATTCGGAAGTTTATTATAAAAGTATACTTTGCCCCGTAAAAGAATTACTGATCTTGTGGAGACGAGTCGAGTGTAACACAAGATTATGCTTGTTCCTTGTGTTTACTTTGTGAATATCGCATTTTTTATCAAATTGTGCAATACTTTTACGCACATATTCCACCACGCTGGCCTAATGCGGGTTGGTAGACTTCACATACCTTCGAAATTCTTGTGGGAATTCTGAGGTATGCAGATTTCCTCACGATGTTCTTTCACCGTTAAATCAAGCAATGATTAACAATGAATACACACGTAACTAGAAAAGTCAGAGGTGAATACCATTTAGGTTCCGAACATACGACTTTCGTCTTGACAGTCCGTACCGCAACCAACTAGGCTATCACTGCTATTGTAAATACCTATTCATATTATATCCCGTCTGTACTAATAATTTTGTTATTACATATTGTGCACCTCCATCTTTATGTTATCATCAGTAAATATAATTCTCCTTGCTAGGTTGTCTGGAAGAGATCGCTTAAAGCGATAAGACCGCCCATTGTACATTCTAATTTGATTGTAATGTTGTTTGTTTCTATGTATTTTTTTTTTGTGTGCATAATAAAGAGTTATTGTATTGTATTGTACTAAATGCGGTAGTCAGTTGAAGATTCAATGGGAGTCACTTGGAACTTCAGCATTTTAAGCTTGCTCGTAAGAGTATCGAGATAGCGACTACCGTACACAGGCTGTAAAACCCGCCAAAGTGGCACACGCAAGTTATTGCGTTCCGGTAGCGGGGGATAGATTGTCTCTCGCTACTCCATACTCTAATTGGACGGCAATGGGCTTACCATCAGGTGCAGTGTGGGCCTCCCAGAAAAAAAATCTAATGTCCAATCCAACACGAGAAATAAAAATTACCTTTTTGGTCTTAGCTTTGGTCTGGCTTCACAAAATCGGCAACTTTTTTAAGGGAATTAGAATACGCTACTATTATTAAGTGCTGAATCACATCCAATAATTTAATAAAATCAGTTCAAATAAATAAATGGTAATCATTTTCATTGCTTATATTGAAATAAATAGTTAATGATTTAGATTGCCCCAAATATTGATATTAAGTAATTTGTTTTTATGCCAAAAAGTGAGTATTTTGCCAATTTCGTGTACTTAAATAAATAACACCCAACAGTCACACACATAGCCCCGACCCCTCACACTAAGATACGAGTCTTGTGTTGTAGGTATCAGGGCCTACGAGAGACGCACGGTCTCACAACACCCAGACCCCGGACACAAATATCTGTCTGTCACACAAACATTTGCCCCGGTGTGGGAATCGAACCCACGGCCTCTCGTTTCACAGCCGGCTACTCGCTTACTGCGCCACGGAGGCTGTCTTTTATATTATATATTTGTACTAGCTGTTGCTCGCGGCTCCGCCCGCGTGGAGGTCATGATTGGAAGAAAAAGTATAGAATACAAAATACCAATTTTCATGCGTTTAACTTCAAAAATGACGGATTTTCATACAAACTTTCTTCCCCTATTTTACCCCCTTAGTGGTGGAATTTACAAAAATCCTGTAATATATATTTTTTATTTTTAACTAAAAGGCGAAATACAAAATTTCATGCGTTTAACTTCAAACATGACGGATTTTCATACAAACTATCATCCCCTGTTTAACCCCCTTAGGGGTGGTAGTTCCAAAAACCGTTCCTTGGTGAATGCCTACGTCATAAAAGGTACCTACTGACAAAATTTCAAGTCTCTAACCCCAGCCGTTTTGGCTGAGCGTTGATCGATCAGTCAGTCAGTCAGTTTCTTCTTTTATATATACACATCTGAATGTGCTTTTTATAATTTAACGAGTCTAATGTTGCAAACCATTATTTAAATAATAAACAACTTCAAAGCCACTACTAAGTGAAGGCGAAGTAATAAAGCTTAGTGCAAAATTTCAGAATATTTAGACTGAATAGCTTGGGAATAAGTTCTTCTATTACTTAGAAGTGTAGTTATTGTTAAATTAATATAAGGTACTTTATATGTTCAGTAATGGTTATGGAAATTTACTTAATAATTTCTTTATTTTTTTTTCTTTTTTTGTACATAACCTTTATACTTGATAATTATTTTATTAAATTTGGGTATGTCATGCTTGCTATATATATGGTAGGTTGGCAGGCTATTTAATTTTATCGATATTTATAAAATGTTTCAGAAAAAAAAACTACAAACTTTGAGGGTTGCCCTTGATTTTTCTAAGATCCCATCATCAGATCCTGACTTGGTGCCAATGGGACCACCTGGAAAGTATATCCTTTTAAACAAAAAAGAATTTCTCGAATCGGTCCATGCGTCTTCGAGTAATCGGGGAACATACATAAAAAAAGATTCCGACGTATTGTTAACCTCCTCCTTTTTTGAATTCGGTTAAAAATACTATAAAAAAGATTGCGTGGATTTTAGTATATTACATGTGTAAGCACGTACTGCATCTTTATGACTTATTTTAATGCATTTATATATAATTTAAGCGCTAAATACTTAACAAGGCTCAAAAGATGCTGAAAAATTTGCTAATTCCAAATATAACTCAATAAAGCAAAAAATGTCGCAATCAAGTGGCCTGCTAAACGTCAATATGTTCGCAGCGGCGTCATATGCCGGGGCGGTCACTTCCCTGTATCATGGTTGAGGAGGCCGACAGCTGACACATGCGTCATACTCGTGAACGGGTGCTGCTCTTGTGGACATTCAAAATAGTAGTATAGGCAGTTGACAGTAAGTGAAAACCTGATGAATAACCTTATATTAGATTTTAGTGTAAAAATATCGTTTTTTTGTCGGGGTTCTGGAGTTGGGGTACAATGGCCATTTTGCGGCCTTCTTAGTACTCTGACACTAGACCCTCGACCCCTTCTTCACCTTCTTGCTCATGGCGTAGTGTGAAGAAGCAGGCCGGCATGAGCGTGATGAGTAACGGGGATAGATCGTATCTCGCTACTCAGTACTCTATTTGGACCGCACTGCGCTTACCATCAGGTACAGTGCGGTCACTTTGCCGTGCCAGGATAACAAAAAAAAACATTTTTTCACGTGACTCGGAACACAAATCAGGCACGCAGGACGTCACCGTATGAAACATCTATTCAACGCTGAGTCAAACGTGAGTTTAGCAGATGGTGACGTCACACGAGAGGCCATGACAGATTAAAAATACGACGACCTTGTAAATAAAATTCTGTAACTTTTAAACTAATAAGAATATACCAATAATTCATACCTCCAAATAATCTATATGACTTGCGCAAGTTTCTGAATACGTACCTTTCGCTAGTGTAACTATTTCCCATGAAATTCGCCCGAAAATTGAGTTGTAGTTAAATATGTTTTCTTATTGACTACATGTTTTCTAGCTGCGTAAAAAAATTACGTCAGGAACCCACTCTTGTACAACGTTCTCAAACAAAATTACATTGATAGCTCTGATAGTTTATTTTAAGATTTTTTTCTTTAGGCACTGCGAATTGATAGAAAAACATCAAACTTTTGAACCGTAAAAAATGGCACCAACATTCTCTGGGTTAAAAATTTGGAAATGACCTTGCCCATGTCCCTATTCCATTTGATCCATACTTCCAGAGACACCCTGTATATTTAGGATATACCCATAGATATAGATAAAGTACTAAGCAATATTCTCTACCACTTTGTAAAAAGAGACAAAGCGAATGTGCGGCTAATACCTATTTCTTTTCGCTTCTGCAGGTCTATGACGTAGACCAATCAAAATTCTAGAAAAAGACAACTGCTGGTCGCACGTTTGCTTTATCTCTCTCACATTTTTCTGCCTGTATTCATTTAAGAACTGGATAGAGACGCTCATTCCATTTTCCCATGTCTAAGGATATACTTTACTTTTTAAATAAGCTATGATTTTTTTTAGTGCCTAGATAGACATACGAGCAGACGAGCCACCTGATGGTAAGTAGTCACCGCCGCCCATAGACTTCTGCAATGCTAGGGCACAGCAAAGCTGCTGCCTACCGTTGAAGGACTACACTTCTTAAGCCTCGTTTAAAGAAGGACATATCATAGCGTTCAAGGAACACCGCCGACCGACTTAGACTCTTTAGTACAAATGGTCTTTATATAACATTTGCATAACAAAATAGATACTATAAAGTACAGAGCATTGTTTTTTCGCGAAGAAGAGACTCGTGCCCTATCTTAAAGGCTGCGTCCAGGCGTCTACGCGTCGATCAATGTGCGAAGGGCTTAGGCATACAAATATATAATCGATTTAAACCAACAGCAGAGTAAGCGGCTGTGAAACGAGAAGTCGCAGCTTCAATCCCCGCAGATAAATATTTAAGTGATCCACATTTTTTTTATTGACACCGAATTGCACTTATTTTAGAAATTATTTCAAATAATATTTTATAATCTGAGTGAGAGAGTGAGCTCTCCCTGCGAAAATTGAACAATACACGGCAACGGAACGGTAGGCAGCGTGTTTGCTGTGCCCTGGTATTGCAGAAGTCTATGGGCAGCGGTGACTACTTAACATCAGGTGGCCCGTCTGCTCGTTAAACTAATTCGCAAACATAAGAAACTATTAAGTAATTATAGTTGTTTCAGATATTTGTGACTAGCTGTTACCCAGACGTGGTAGTTATTGAACCGGACCAAAAACAAGCCCCCTGAGTTTGATTCGCTGGATTGTCTCAGGACTGGGTCGCGCCGCGTAGTATCCAGCGGTAATGTAAGCCCGCTGAGTTTTGTTTCGCCGGGTCTTCTGGCGGGGTCGCGTTTGGATCCGGTGGTAGCTTTTAAAACGTGCGACGTCTCGGAAATTCCCATGGTCCATATCAAACCCATTTAAAAATATGTATATTTGACTGGTATTTCTTTGAATATCATTAAAAATAAAAATTATAAACACCTTATAAATGAGTAAGCTAATTACTATTATGTTTACGCGAATATTATACATTGTAATAAAACGAAATTTACGGATTCTATCGCGGTTTATTTTACTTTTTTAACCCGACGTTTCGAAGGCTTTTCAGCCTTCATGGCCACGGAGGAGACTGAGTTGTATGTCGTCACGAAAGTATAGTGCAATGTTTCTACCCTCCATATAGTTGATATTTAATTTTTATTTGTTGTAGTCCGATCTACGCAGAAGGATCTCACAATGTCTTGAGGTCTGGCAGTTGGTCTTTTGGGTTTAATTAAATGTATAATTGGATGCTAGCTTCCAACCAATCTTCTCTATTGAAATTTGGATGTTTTTTAATTTCAATAGCCTCGCGAATCGTCCTAGGCAGGAATCGGTGTTCTTTGGCAAGGATTTGTGGTTTGTCAAATCGAAGATAATGCTTCGAGCCTTCCTCTGAATGTGCAGCAACTGCAGACTTGTTACATTTCGTTCTGCGTAGATCGGACTAAAACAAATAAAAATTAAATATCAACTATATGGAGAGTAGAAACATTGCACTATACTTTCGTGACGACATAGAACTCAGTCTCCCCCGTGACCATGAAGGCTGTAAAGCCTTCAAAACGTCGGGTTAAAAAAGTAAAATTGCTAGTGTATTGATGATGCTATGTATACATAAGCTGATAGCCTTTTTCTTAAATTTATTTACTTTTTTTAATGTACTGACTTATAAGAGGTATGTAATTGCCTACATGATCAATAAACGATTTCATTTCATTTCATTTTTGAAAGAAACGATATAAAATCTATATTATATTGAGCTATTACATCTTTTTGTATTTTGCTATCTTAGGAACCGAGCATTTTTCTGGAATAAAAGGAGCCTATAGTAAACTCTAATCTCTAAACTACCACTATGCAAACAATCAAGTTGATTCCTTGGTCTGTGAAATCAAACCGCGGGAACCGTACACTTTTCCGGGATAAAAAGTACCCTATGTGCCTGGAATACAGGCCATAATCTATCTCTGTGCCAAATTTCAACAAGATCAATAGGCCTTCTCTTGAAATCAATTCCAATCTCGAACTCGATACAGTTTTAATTCCAACCTAGATATTATTGAAACTCTACCTCACTCAACTAAATTAAATAGAATATTTAAGAAATAGCGATCGTTAATAGTAGTTAGATTAATGTAAACGCTAGATTTATATTATGTTCTTATAATATTTACATGTTCTTGCAATATTGATATTCTGAATAATAAATAAATAATTTCTAAGCAAACCTATTCATTCAAACATAAACCTTGATTACCAACGCAACCTTGGATTGTCCCTTATACTCGAAGTACATCAGTAAATGAAAGAGGCAATATAATTCTAAACAGTAAACAAAATACTAATAAACATGTTTCATTATGATTCTCGTTTGATATAGTTTCATGAGGCCCGCTGGATAAACAGAGACTGATGTCCCCCAGGACTCTGCACAGACCAAAGTTTAATTAGCTAAGTTTAAGGCAACTCAGACATTTAAGCCGGCTTGAGAACCATTAATTATGATGTATTCTGATGTATTTAATTATGGATTTTGTAATTGAAGTTTTTGATACGTTTTTAAAACATAATTAAGTCGAAACGAGGTACAACTTAAAATCTCTATAGGATTATGGCAGTATAAAAAACTTAAAAACGGTTTCTTATGTTTACGCGATAAACATTGAAATTAAAATAATTTTACAGATCCTATGGTGGTTTATTTAGCTTTTTAATACGAAACGTCGAGATTAAAAAAATAAAATAAACTGCAATAGAATCCGAAAAATTAGATTCATTTCAAAACGGCTTTGCTGTGCCGTGGCATCAGCGACTTTGCTGTGCCCTGGCATTACAGAAGTCTATGGGCGGCAGTGACTACTTACCATCAGGTGGCCCATCTGCTCGTCTGTCTATCGAGGTTCAACGGTAGGCAGCGGCTCTGCTGTGCCCTGGCATTGCAGAAGTCTATGGGCGGCGGTGATTACTTACCATCAGGTGGCCCGTCTGCTCGTCTGTCTATTGAGGTTCAACGGTAGGTAGCGGCTCTGCTGTGACCTGGCATTGCAGAAGTCTATGGGCGGCGGTGACTACTTACCATCAGGTGGCCCGTCTGCTCGTCTGTCTATTGAGGTTCAACGGTAGGCAGCGGCTATGCTGTGCCCTATTGCAGAAGTCTATGGGCGGCGGTGATTACTTACCATCACGTGGCCCGTCTGCTCGTCTGTCTATTGAGGTTCAACGGTAGGTAGCGGCTCTGCTGTGACCTGGCATTGCAGAAGTCTATGGGCGGCGGTGACTACTTACCATCAGGTGGCCCGTCTGCTCGTCTGTCTATTGAGGTTCAACGGTAGGCAGCGGCTATGCTGTGCCCTATTGCAGAAGTCTATGGGCGGCGGTGACTACTTACCATCAGGTGGCCCATCTGCTCGTCTGTCTATCGAGGATCAACGGTAGGCAGCGGCTCTGCTGTGCCCTATTGCAGAAGTCTATGGGCGGCGGTGACTACTTACCATCAGGTGGCCCGTCTGCTCGTCTGTCTATTGAGGTTCAACAGTAGGCAGCGGCTCTGCTGTGCCCTATTGCAGAAGTCTATGGGCGGCGGTGACTACTTACCATCAGGTGGCCCGTCTGCTCGTCTGTCTATTGAGGTTCAACGGTAGGCAGCGGCTCTGCTGTGCCCTGGCATTGCAGAAGTCTATGGGCGGCGGTGACTACTTACCATCAGGTGGCCCGTCTGCTCGTCTGTCTATTGAGTTTCAACGGTAGGCAGCGGCTCTGCTGTGCCCTATTGCAGAAGTCTATGGGCGGCGGTGACTGCTTACCATCAGGTGGCCCGTCTGCTCGTCTGTCTATTGAGGTTCAACGGTAGGCAGCGGCTCTGCTGTGCCCTGGCTTGCAGAAGTCTATGGGCGGCGGTGACTACTTACCATCAGGTGGCCCGTCTGCTCGTCTGTCTATTGAGGTTCAACGGTAGGCAGCGGCTCTGCTGTGCCCTGGCTTGCAGAGGTCTATGGGCGGCGGTGACTACTTACCATCAGGTGGCCCGTCTGCTCGTCTGCCTATCGAAGCACTAAAAAAAACTTTCATCATTAAAAATAAGGCAGTTAGATATGTAATAGAATATTTTAGCACAAGTAGGTAAACGCAAAATACGACCATAAGGTGACAAAAAATAATCTCCACAGTGGATATCTTTTAACAATCAATATCCGAAAGGAAAAAAATAAGAAATCGTGTTTTGAAGTGAAAACTTCTTTAGACTCGTTGGGCACTTTTGGGATGGGGAAAAGCAATGAACTCGCGTGACTGCCACACTCAGATTATTTTATCTTTGGACATAAACACACCTATGAAGTTCTACAATTATTGACGAGCAATCATAAACAAAAAAACTTACTGCTTCATGGACGGTACTCAGTACCATAATTGGACGGCACTGTGCTTACCATCAGTGCAGTGGGGTCACTTTGCTGTGCCAGTAAAAAAAAAGCTAGCCACGTAGCTCATGTGTCAGTGGACCGTCATAAATCTGAACTCATTGTCATTTTTCAAAGCTTTTCTTTTTTCCGAACGGTGCATTTCTGATGGAAGCGAATTCACAAACAGTGATAAAATGATCTGCATATTTTATATTTCAATTTTAGTTTCAAAATAGTTTTGTGATATAAAACTTTTCATATGTGGTTTTATTTATTGGTACTTTTACGAGGATAAACGAATATCTTAAAAAGTTAGAGATTTATAAAATAGATTTTTGAAATAACTGATTTTGGTGCAATGATCTGTCTGTGGCGATGTGGGTGAGTAACCGGCTGTAACGTAAGGCTGTGACGTTCCACAACACCCAGATCCGAAACAGTAGGCCTACTCTTGAAATCAATTCCAATCTCCAACTCGATACAGTTTCAATTTCAATTTAGAAGATATTGGAATACGTAACTCACTCATATAAATGAAATAGAATATTTACGAACTAGCGATCATAAATACTCTATTTCATTTAGTTACCATAAATTCCGCCGTATTCAGTAGAATCGTGCGCTGGTGTTGCGTTCAAGAGTGCCAATTGTGCCGTTTTCGAACCCAATCCCAATTTTAAATTGGAATCGAGTGTCAAGAGTAACCCCTCTGATCTGTGTCACACAAGGATTTGTCTCGGTGAATCGAACCCACGGCCTCTCGTTTCACAGCTGGCTACTCGCACTATGCACTACGGCTGTCTTGTGATAATCATCTGGATTTCTTATTCGTTACTCAGATACCAACGGCTTTTGTATTTGAACCAAAGGATTTGTGTTTTTTTCCTTCTAAAATATACGCATCGTTTTTGTCATTGTCATTTTCCCTTTCAAGGCCTAATGGCACATAAATTATACGTGATTGATAGATTTTCGCGTACAAACGAGGTTTACACGTTTTTGTTGCAGATAGAGATTTCCAGAAAGAATCGATAGCAACACAAAAGATGAAGCGATGAGTAATGGTGTCTAAATGATTTCTTAGAGAAGGCAAATAGGTCAACTGGCCAACAGTGTTTATTCTACACACACATACATACACTCACGCCCGTAGGCGTAACGTCACGCGTAATCCCCGGAGGGGTAGGCAGAGGTGTAACCAGTACACCCACTTTTCGCCAAATTTCAGTCCCATAATAAGATAGCGGGCACTCCTATCGCCACACCGGGCACAGATTCCAGACTCCGGGCTAATACTGAGGAATTTCTAGATAAAAAGAAACCAATATTACCCGACCCGGGATCGAACCCGAGACCTCAGTACAGCAGTCGTTACGCATGCACAATAACAACTGCGCCACCGAGGCAGTCTTTGATATGGTGTTTAAATCTTTAAATTTTATGAGGAATTATGTAAGTTAATAAATAGATAAATAATAAAATAACAATTCATATACTGTCGTTTATTGAATAACATATTATTGCATTTAAAAACTACAATACAGGCTTCATCCAACTATCCATCAGTGCAGAATTGCTCCAATAGGCCCGAAATAATCCATTTTTCGTCATGAACAATGATTTAAAAATAAAACATCTGCAATTGTAAAGCAATGCAGTTTAAACTATTGTAAGATGCAGAGGTGTGCCTCTGCCTACCCCTTCGTGGATTACAGGCGTGAGTGTATATGTATAAAAATATTGTGTCAACTATCCTATTCTGACAAATGAACAAAGTAATGGCCTATGCTGGAGACAAAAACTGGCAACGGAGTTCTGACAACAAAATCCTACTCTATTTTACATAGATATACAGTGAGATAGCTTCGTGAAGTAAACAGTTTAGTATTGAATAAACACAATCTTATTACTGTTAATTGGCTCGAAGGTCGACGGTGTCATACCTATGACGAGGCTTTGAATGGTAATTTATTAAGACGTTCGCCACCGTGTCGCACGGCTCGGCGCTCGAATAATTATGTAAACTAGAACTCACTGTTTAAAGACTGTAATGAAAGTGACGCTGTTGTAGACTGGCGAGATTTTTAAATCTAGGATGAGGCAAGGCTGCTCAATTTTCTATATAGCGAGCAACTGGATTTATCAGGACATTATAATATATAATAATATAGCCATTTAATCAGATCAACTTAGTAATCTATTACATAAATAAAAGGTTAAAACTTATTCTCGTATTTGGTTTTTACTTATATTCTGTAGATCTGTTTGCCAGTCGGCATAGGCCTCCTCCAACCTTTTCCATTCTCGTCTTTCTTGAGCTACTCTGTTCCACGTCACTCCTGCCACTTGTCTTATGTCATCATCCCACCTCTTCTGTGGTCGACCTCTTTTCCTTTTCCCTTCTCTAGGGTACCATCGTGTCACGATTTTACTCCATTTGTCCTGTCCTCTTATCATGTGCCCCGCCCATCGCCATTTGAGCCTTCTGATTTTGTATGTTATATCTGGCATCTTTGTTTTGTTTCTTATGACACAGTTTTTCAATCTGTCTGACTTTCTCACGTTCAACATACTCCTTTCCATTGCATGCTGGCAGGTTGCAAGTTTGTTAGTCATGCTCTGTGTTAAGGCCCATGTTTGGCTGCCATACATAAGTACTGGTAGTATGCAGGTGTTAAATAACTTACTTTTTACTTTTATATGGAGCTTTTTATCCTTCTTAACTTCTCTCATGCCCCAGTACCTCCTCCAGCCAGTGGTTACTCTTCTCTCTACTTCTTTGCGCACAGGATCGCTCTGTGTTATTACTTGTCCTAAGTAAATGTATTCATCTGTGTAATCAATTTGGGTGTTTCCTAAATTTATGGGGTTTTTATCTCCATTTGTCATAACTTTTGTTTTTTCTGGGTTCAGTTTTAGACCTACCTTCTCACTTTCAATTACCAGTTCGCTCATCATTGCTCTTAAGTCTTCTGATGATTTAGCAAATAATACTATATCATCTGCGAATCTCAAATGCGTTAGTGAGAAACCGTCCACATTAATCCCGAACTTTTCCCAATTGAGACCTCTGAAAGTTGATTCGAGAACCGCCGAGAATAATTTTGGAGATAGTGGATCTCCTTGTCTGACACCTTTTCCTACTTTGAATGGTTCACCTTTCTTTTCTAACTGAATCCTCGCAGAACAGTTACTATATACATTTTTTATTAAACGAATGTATTTGTGTTCAATTCCTTGTTCTATTAATGACAGCCATATCCTTTCGTGAAACAGAGAATCGAATGCTTTGCTGTAGTCGATGAATGCGATATAGTATGTAAGCTGGTATTCGTTATACTTTTCTAAAACCTGGCGTACTACATGAATGTGATCGATCACCGAGTAGTCTTTACGAAAACCTGCCTGCTCGATCGGTTGGTGTTCGTCTAATGTTCCTTCAATCCGTTTTAATAAAATCTTGGCAAATATCTTGTATATATTGGACATAAGGCTGATAGGGCGGTAGTTTCCAATTTCGTGCTTGTCTCCCTTCTTATACAGCAGGATAATGTTGGACTTTGTCCATTGCCGTGGGATAATTTCGGTGTTTATGATATCATTAAACATTTCTGTGAGGACAGGTGTCATTACTTCCTTGCATTGTCTTAGAATTTCGTTATTTATACCATCGGGTCCTGGTGCTTTATCTATTCTTTGCGAGTCTATAGCTTTCTCGACTTCAACTGGAAGGATGGTAGGGATAATTGAGAGCTTCACCAAGTCAACCTCTCCTTGAGTAGTGTTGCATTCATATAATTCTTTGTAATAAGATGTGGCAGTCGCCAGTATGTCCGTTCTATGGTGATTCCATTTGACGTTATTGCTTTTCATTTTTACGATCCAGTCCATTGAATTTGTTAATTCCTTATAAGCTTTTTTGACACCCCCAGTTTTGGTGATATACTTTTCAATAGTTTCCAATCTACATCTTTTTCTATCCGATCTTATATTTTCTTTAATTTCTTTACTAATTTCTGCTAAAAGTTTTCTTCTGTCCTTTGTATCTCTTGCGTTAATTAAATGGTTTCTTTGTTCAAGTAATTTTATAGTACTATTTGATAGATATTTTTTTGGTTCAATTTTAGTATTTGCAGTGTGTTGTATTTGAGTTTTAATGGTATTCTCTATCCAGTTGTACTTTTCCTGTGTTCCTAACTTATTTGTATTCACATTAAAGTCTATGAATTTGTGTGCAAGGGTGATAGCTAACTGTTCTATTTGACGTTTTCCGAGTTTAGCAGTTACTGGTTCTTGTCTTGGTCTAGGTTTTCTTGGTTGTGTTGTTTCCAATTCGGCTCTTATCAGTCTGTGGTTTGTATTGAAGTTGAATTTGTTGATGATATCGAAGTTAGTGAAATAGCTGTTTCTATTAGTCATTATAAAATCAATTTCGTTTTTTGTTTTCCCATCTGGCGAAATCCAGGTCCACATTTTCTTCTTATTTTTCTTGTATGTATTGTTTAAGATGGTTAAGTTATTTTCTAGTGCAAAATTCATGATTTTTTCTCCGTTTCTACTTCTGGTTTTGTTGCTGTATGTGAATGGTCCTAGTACTGTGTTTTCTCCTGGGCGCCTTTCGCCAATTTGGCCATTAAAGTCTCCCATTACAATTAGGTTTTTGTGGGCGTGTTCTTGAATAGTTTTATTTAGATCAAGGTAGAATGTGTCTATTGTTCCTAGGTCTGACTGTTCTGTAGGCGAGTAAATTTGTATAATAGACCATGAGTCTTCGTATCCTGGTAGTCTCAAATTCATCATTGCTATGCGCTCCGAAACTCCTATAAATCCTTCAATGTTGTTTATGAGGTGTTTTTTGACAACAAACCCCACCCCATGATGGCCTGGAGTTGTTCCAATATGGTATAGTAAAAAGTCAGGATGAGAAACAATTCTTTCTTCTATTCGTCTTACTTCGCTCAGGCCAACAATGTCCCATTTAATTTGTTTTAACGCATATGTTAGTTCTGTGAGATTCTCATCATTTTTCAGTGTAAGTACATTGAGTGCTGTGATGTAAATTTTTTGTTCTTGGTGTTTATTTTTCTGTTTATTTTGTTTATTTTTGTTTGTTGTTGGAGGGTTGTGGTCATAATCCCCCACGAGGACCAGTCGGCTTGGGAGAGGAGTTGTTGTTACTTTTTGTCGGTTTCCGTAGTTTGATTGGATTTTCCGTTTACCGTTGGTTAATTGCTATTGGTGTTTGGGTGTAGGGTAGTTGGTTAAAGAATTTGATCGGGATCTCATTACATCGAAAGCGTTTGTCCTATTAGCTTTGATGGAACTTAGTGTTTGTTGCTTTTTGGTTTGAGTATTTGAGGCCGACTGTGGTGAAAACGACGGTTCCCGTTTCCTTTTGTCGGTGTTGGGTTCTTTGATTATTAGTTTATCGTATTTAAGATAAACTGTGTTTCCCTTTTTCTTCTCTTCTAGTAGTTGTGGTTGCAAGGCTTTCCTTTTCTGTAAGACTTCCTTCGAGTAGTCCTCCGATACATAAATTTTCTTTAAACTCTTTTTATTCTTCATAATTTCATCCTTTTTCCATCCGTTAATAAAAGAACATAAAACAGGTCTCGGTTTGTTACCGACTTTATTTTTTCCTAAGCGGTAAATTTTATTCACAGTGTTTTCTTCTATGGATATATTTAAGTCTTCTTTGAAATTCTCTTTAGCGCTCTGAAATAGCTCAGATGTTGACTTTTCGCTCTCTTCTAATCCGAAAATAATTATGTTGTTACTTTTCTTTTCTCTTTTTAAATATTCTATCTCTTTTTCTAGATTGCAAATTTTTTGTTTTAGTTTTTCATTTTCTTCAATAACAGGAGTTAGTTTTTCGTCCATCCGATCCATTATATTTTTGGTAACAGATTCCGTTAGTTCAGCTGTTTGCTTCTGCATTTCTATCTTCATTTTATCAAATAAGATTTGAAATTGCCCTTCCATTTTATCAGGTCGAATTGTGTAGAACGGAACGTAAATGTAGAAAATATTTTCTTTGTGCTGGCAGCACTAAAGTTAATGCCAACCTAACAGACCGTTACTTGACAGATTGTCAAACTGACGTTGGATTGAATGTTAAGTAATATTCTAACCTCAATTTTGTTGTAAATGTTCGGCTTCACTTTACTGGATATATCTTGACAAATATCCAAGAATTATTTCTTGTGGGTCTTCCGCTACTCTAATGTTGTTGTTTGTACCAGTTTTGTTCGCCGAGTGTAGCTTCTAACTATTTTTAATATGCAATTTGTTACGGATGAAATCACAGTGGTGTTGACACTTCAAGGAACGGAAACGGAAAAAAACAGGACATTACCAGATTTTATCTTTTCATTTATTTATTTCTATTCATAATCAAGGCTGTGTAAGACATTAGAGGTTTTCACTTACTGTCGATTACCCTATTCCTGACGCATATATTCATGAGTCGAACACGCAACGCTCTCATCGGAACTGACCGGCAGCCGGTCTACTCTGTAACACAATTCCGATCGATCGGTATTGGATTTGGGAGATTTCGTACTCTTTATCGCCATATTATTTCAATATTGTGCAACCATTAATATGCAGTAATTAGAATTAAGATTATCATATGAATTGTTATGCAATATTAAAATAATATAAGCAGTAGGGTCGCACTCAGAATACGAAATCTCTCAAATCCAATACCGATCGATCGGAATTGTGTTATAGAGTAGACTGGCTGTCAGTTTGCAAACATCCACACGATATTGCTGGTTCTCCAGTCTGTATTGTTATCGACCTGGGATAAGGTGATTTCATTAAAAAAACATTCAATTGACCGGCTGATTCACCTGTTTATGTAAGTAGGTAATATTCTGGTATAACTGATTGGAACTGAGATTCATCATCATCATCATCATGTCAGCCGAAGGACGTCCACTGCTGGACATAGGTCTCCCCCAAAGAGTGCCACAATGACCGGTCCTGCGCCACCCGCATCCAGCGGACTCCCGCGACCTTTACCAGGTCATCAGTCCACCTTGTGGGGGGTCTACCCACGCTGCGCCTTCCGGTACGTGGTCGCCATTCCAGAAGCTTTCCGCCCCAACGGCCATCGGTTCTACGCGCAATGTGCCCCGCCCACTGCCACTTAAGTTTAGCGATTCGGAGGGCTATATCGGTTACTTTGGTTCTTCTGCGGATGGCCTCATTTCTGATGCGATCACGCAGAGAGACTCCCAGCATAGCCCTCTCCATTGCCCTTTGGGTGACTTTGAGCCTTCTTATGAGGCCCATAGTAAGGGACCACGTTTCAGTTCCGTATGTCATCACTGGCAACACACACTGGTCAAAGACTTTCGTCTTTAGACATTGCGGAATATTGGACGACAAGATGTACCGTAGCTTCCCGAACGCTGCCCAACCGAATCGGATTCGACGATTAACCTCTTTCTCGAAGTTGGACCTACCTAACTGGATAGTCTGTCCTAGGTATATATAATCGTCTACAACTTCGAGTGTAAAGTCTCCGTTTTTTATAGGAGTTGGTACTACATGGGCATTTGACATGATCTTCGTCTTATCCATGTTCATCCTTAGACCAACTGGCTTTGAAGCTTTACTGAGGTCATCGAGCATCGTACTCAAGTCCTCCATGTTTTCAGCCAAGACTACTATATCGTCAGCAAACCGAAGGTGAGTGATGTACTCGCCATTTATGTTGATGCCAAGCCTTCTCCAGTCCAGAGTCTTGAAAACATCCTCCAGTGCAGCGGTAAATAGTTTAGGAGAAATAACATCTCCCTGCCTTACTCCCCGCTGCAACGGAATAGGTTTCGAATTCCGGTCCTGGAGTCGGACAGACATAGTGGCGTTATCGTACAAACACTTCAGCACTTCGATATAGCGGTAGTCCACTTGGCACCGCTGGAGAGATTGTAGTACAGCCCAGGTTTCGATCCAATCGAAGGCTTTCTCGTAGTCCACAAATGCCAAGCAGAGGGGCAGGTTATACTCCTCAGTCTTCTGTATAACCTGTCGGAGCGTATGAATGTGGTCTACGGTACTAAAGCTATTCGGAAACCGGCTTGTTTGGGAGGCTGGAAGTCATCTAGCCTGCGTGCGAGACGATTCGTAATGACTCTTGAAAAAAAAACAGCTTATAAACATGGCTCAAAAGTGAGATGGGTCGGTAGTTCTTCAGTAGGGTGTTATCACCCTTTTTGAAGAACAGGACCACCACACTTCTGTTCCATGCCTTTGGCGTTGTCCCTTCCAGTAAGACGGAGTTGAACAACTTCTGAAGGGCCATAAGGACCGGTTTACCACCCGCCTTCAGGAGTTCAGCTGTGATTCCGTATTCACCGGGTGCCCTGTTGTTTTTGAGCTGTTTAAGAGCCATTCTAATCTCGCACAGGCTGATGTCCGGGATGTCTTCGGTATAATGTCGGGTCAGTCTAGCTCTAGGATTTTCCGCCAGACCAACTTCGGGTCTGCTAGTTGACGTGTATAGCTGTCCATAAAAACTGAGATTAGATAATAATAAACACACCTCATAGTCACACATTGTCCTGACCCCACACTAGGTCATATATCGTGGGTATCAAGACTACGAGGAACTACAGTCCCTCAACACCCAGACCTGAAACAAATGTCTGTCACATAAATATTTGCCTTGGTGCGAAATCGAATCCACAGCCTCCCGTTTCACATCAGGCTATAGATACTCTTTACTACTTTTTAAAAGTATAAAATAGGTTTATACAGTGGTTTCTTATGTTTACGCGAATATTACACATTAAAATAAAATTACCTTTACGGATTTTATCGCGGTTCATTTTTCCTGGTTAACAAGAGGAGGTTAACAATTCGTCGGAATCTTTTTTTATGTATGTTACCCGATTACTCGAAGACGCCTGGACCTTCCTTTTTCTGATCCTTTCGGATCCTTTTTTTGTTTAAAAGGGTATACTTCCCAGGTGGTCCTATTGGCACCAAGTCAGGATCTGATGATGGGATCTCAGATAAATCAAGGGCAACCCTCAAATTTTATAGTGACGGATAATTTGTTTTTTATTGAAGTCGGTGTACTTTTTATGAATTAAAAAACTTTTATAGTCCCAATATTTTCGCGATAATCCGTAAAATCAGTTTTATTTCAATGGGTTACTAAAGAAAGAAGAGTAATATTTTCAGCGGTTATTTGCTAAACTAATCCCATTGTTGTTGCGTTGAATAGAACTTTGCCTAGTTCTCTATTCAAATTACTGCGTGAATAAATTAAACCGTTGTTACAAGTAATTTCTTTGTTGAAGTTAGTTTAGCATTAGTTAGTACGAGACGTCCTGAAGGTGTGATTTTGTTTATTATTCAGGTAGATGTAATGGGGAGGTTCTAGCAAATATAGTTTGAAGACCGTGGTTTGTGTAATACTAGCTGTTGCTCGCAGCTCCGCCCGCGTGGAGGTCATGTTTGGGAGAAAAATTATATTATACAAAATACGAATTTTCATGCTTTTAACTTAAAAAATGAAGGATTTTCATACAAACTTTTATCCCTTATTCTACCCCCTTAAGGATGATTAAAAAAAATGTGAAACAAGTTTTTCTTTATTTCGTACCAAAAGCCTAAATATCAATTTCCAGATCCCTAAGTCGAGGAATTATGGATTTCTCATACAAATTTTGAACTCCTATTTGACCCTTTTGAAGGTTGTTTTCTGAGAAAATAGATAGCCTATGTCCTTCTCCAGGATATAATCTATCTCTTTGCCAAGTTTCAAGACAATCTGGTCAGCCGTTTAGTCGTGAAAAGGTAACAAACAAACAGAGTTCCTTTCGCATTTATAGTATTAGTATGGATATACATAACATATTCTGTAATATGACGTTAATAAAAGTCATCCTAATATAGAGGTAAAAATACAGATAGAACATCTGCTTGGGTTTGCTAGAACTATACAAATGAGCTCATTTCTTACCAATCCTAAAATAACAAAGAAAGAAAACCAGTCGAGTTCTAACATTTTCACCAAAATCAACGGAAGCTCAGCAGAATGCCGAACACGGTCATTACGCAAACTGGTCTATAAATCAAACGAAACCCGTGGGTATCAAGTTCCCTAGTGGTGAAATGCGTTTACCCATAAAATGGCACTTCGCCTTAACAGAAAGGTCGCAAGAATCACGCATTATCGTAAGTGACACTTATTTAAACGGTCTTTTGAATTTTAAATGTTATAGGCGTAGGAATTTAGTTTCAAATATTACGTAGTTACGTACTCATGCCTGCTATCTCCGAAGGGGTAGGCAGGCCTGTTATCACCAACTATCGCCAAGCTTATTTGTCCCATGACGTGATATGCTTCTATTGCTATATCGGTCACGATTCCAGTCTTTTTTTTTTAGTACCTCGATAGGCAGACGAGCAGACGGGCCACTTGATGGTAAGTAGTCACCGCCGCCCATAGACTTCTGCAATGCCAGGGCACAGCAAAGCCCCTGCCTATCGTCTCCGGGCTGATACTGAGTATGTCGTGATAGAAAAACCCAATATCTCACTTTCAAGATCAAAACCGAGACCTTTACCACATTTGATTTTTGATTTTTTAAAGTGTTCGTTTATTATTGCATTTAGAAAAGACTTTATCGCATCGATTTATGTTTCAGTTTCGTTTGTCTTGAACGTGGAATTAAAGGTGACTATTATTTACCTGAGTCTAAATTATTTTTGGAAAATAAAATCGTCTATTATAAATTGCTGATATCGATTCAGTCGCTTATTCTGAACAAACAACTTTCAGAGTATGCATTAATCATGTTACATGTTGTATATATATTTTTTTCCACTAATATTTCTAAGACTAAAAGTTGAGTAATTAACTTATCATTTATCTATGTATATAAATAAAAATCAATGTAAGTATGTTTGTCATCTGTGGACTCCTAAGCTATTCATCTGTTATGATGAAACTTTGGTGAGTTGTTCTTAATGCACCCGCGATGGTTCCTGGCCTGAACATAAAAAGAACTGGTAAGATGACGCTGCAGAACATCAACTGCAATACCGCTCAACCGATCGCAATCACATCACGCTCGAATCTTGAACTAGAAACTCTGCCAATAGGGTAGTTCACTGTTTTTGGGAAACCGTTTTATTTTATTCTTCATGGTCTATTTTATTAAAATAGTATTTCATTAATAAACATAAAATATAAGTTTTCAAGATTTAAATTGCTTTTTATTAATCAACTTTATTTTTCCCAAAAAAACGCTACCAACTGTCATGGCTTCTCGTGTGACGTAACCGTCTGCAAAAGTAATAGACGTTTTGCTCAGAGTTTTAGACATAGTTTTAGATGATTCGAACGGTGAAGTCATGCATGACTGTTTCATGTCACGTGACAAAATGCTTTATTTTTACATATTTGTTTCTTAAAAATATTAAATAATCACATATAAATTAACAAATTGGTTTAATTTTATACTATATACTAAAATATATAGACTAAAATCTATAACAAAAAACAAAATTCTATAAGGTTTTCACTTACTGTCAACTACAATTTATAACTGCGTCACTGATGCTGTTAAATATTAATAACTAGCTGTTGCTCGCGGCTCCACCCGCGTGGAGGTTATTTTCGGGAGCAGAAGTATACAATCCAAGGAGTTATTTTTTCTTGCAATTAAAATAGCCTGGTGTTTCTGTACCTATTTCTATAATTCTTTTTTTTATTAAATGAAATAGGTAATAATGTTAACATTTATTAATTAGGGATGATTGAGAGTGTTATAAACGTAAGAGTAGACAAATATAATCAGAAATCTCCGAACTGCTAAGCTATCGGGAGTTACACGTGTTATTTTGAGTCAACCATAAAATATAGACATTTGCTGTCGTGGAATATTTATTATATAATTTTAAGGAGAACATTTCCGTCATACATGATTTCTGTGTAGCTTTAACTATTAAGGCTGCACACACGACGGAAGCTTCAAAAATGGAGTAAGTTCTCCTGTTTTCCTAACGTTTCCCTTCACTGCTCTGCTCCTATTGATCGTAGCGTGATGAAAAGTATACTATAACCTGCCCAGGAGTATGAAGAACAATTGTACCAAGTTTTGTTGAAATCCGTCGAGTGGTTTTTGTTTCTATAACGAACATACAGACAGACAGACAGACAGACAGACAAAAATTTTACTGATTACATTTTTGGCGTCAGTATCGATCACTAATCACCCGCTGATAGTTATTTTGGAAATATATTTCATGTACAGAATTGACCTCTCTACAGATTTATTATAAGTATAGATAATAAAGAAAAGCAGTGTTAGCATAATTGGGACTGTCAAGACGAAAGTCGTAAATTCAAAACCTGCTCAAATAGCATACACCTCTGACTTTTCGAAGTTACGTGTGTATTCTTTGTTAATTATATTATCGCTTGCTTTGACGGTGAAGAAAAACACAATAAAGAAACCTGCTTATCTGAGAATTCTCCATAGAAATGTCAAAAGTAAGTTTTTCTTTTTTTCAGTGCCTGAATAGGCAGACGGGTAGTAGGTAGGTGACTACTTACCTGATGGTAAGTAGTCACCGCCGCCCATAGATTTCTGCTATGTCCCAGGGCACAGCAGAGCCGCTGCCTACCGTGCCTATGTAAAGTCTACCAACTAGCACTAGGCCAGCGTGGTGGACTAAGTATTAAGCATTATTAGCTGAAGTAACCTATTACATCCATGTAATAGATAAAATTATCTGTTTCAGGAGTCTTACACAAACTGAATTACAATTTCTGAGACCATGAAGTATTTAATAAACAAATCCTTGTTCCTTTGACAAGTTACGAAATTCCGCTCAGAAGGCGTCTTCAATAGAAGCACGTATATAGTTAAAAGGGCTATTATGAACTTGTTTCTGAACGTCTAATGTTACTTTGACTTCGTGAGCATTAGAACCATGAATCAGTCTCGATTTTGTTAAACTCTCATTAGTATCGTGGCCACACGTTTCTGATGCTACGGATATTTCCAGGATTCAAATTATAAGCTTGAAACTTCATATTATTACTAAAATTAGTGGCTTTTAGGACTTAAAACGTTGCCTCTTTCTCATATCTAATGGATATAGCTTCATTCGAAGATTCTTACTTAAAGACTAAGACACTCAATTAAAATTTCAAATTTCACTCTGTTTTTGTCTCGGGGTAAAGAATATCATAATTAGTATATACTTTCATCGTGATATGAATTGGATGTTTATATATAAAATAGAACGTTAGAGTATAGAAGTCAAAACGCATTTTTGAATGACACGCAGGAAAACCATTTTTAGTTAATTCAAAATATAATTTCAGTTCGTATTCATCAATGAGTATTAATTATTATTGAACGGTAGGCAGCGGCTTTGCTGTGCCCTGGTATTGCAGAAGTCTATGGGCGGCGGTGACTACTTACCATCAGGTGGCCCGTCTGCTCGTCTGCCTATCGAGGCACTAAAAAAAAAAAAAAAAAAAAAAAATTGGCCCTTGAGTAAGCCAATTGACCAAGTAAGCTTGGTCGTTTGTCGCGCTGCTATAGAAAAAAAATTGGACTTCATGTGTATTTCTAGTTGTACCTATTTTCGTATCCACCGTAAGTTTCGCAATCGTGGTGACCCTACTCTCTGAATGAAGTTCAAATGAATGGAACGTCAGCCTTCATTTGGCTCTCTGAAACTTCACTGTAATTGCTCGACGGTACATGATTTCAGAATCCTTTCGTGCCACGCGTGGGTTTTTCACATGAGCTTTCAGTTGAGCTTTGTTCTGTTCCTATTGAATAATAGATGTTTGTAACGATACACATTCCTCGTGACTTTTTCAACAGCGTGCTGGAATTGCAGTATATGTTTTTTTTACAACAGTGAATGATTACTGAGAATACTCACTACCTATTTAATTACATGTGTAGGTGTAGGTGTAAAAAAGATGTAAATGTTGGAACATCAACAAAACTATGCAAGATGGATATTTAGAAAGGCACAAATACAATGTTTAACATTTTATTGATTGATTTACACAAGACTGTTACACATCTCAATATTAACACAAACGCATGTCAGGATTCACTTAAGGCTTCTCTTTATAATTAATCTACCAGCATTACCCTCTTAGCTGAACTACGCGGCCATTGAACTGTTTACAATTACTTACTGCCCCGCGAACGAATATCCTGGCTATCACTTCTACACAACTCAAGTGAAATGAGCTCCGGAGCGCGGAAAACACTCCGTTTTATATTTATTTATTTTATTTTGAAGTACCATTAGGTAATACACAGCACATACATATATGATAACAATGCAGATATCTTCGATTGAAAAATATATATATTACTCCCCACTTTGGTTGTTTATTTTATTTATTTATTTATTTATTTATTTGGTTTACCAACAATTGTTTACATCCATTCACTTACAGATATTGAACATATAAAGATAAGACATGCATTAATGTAACAATTAATTATAGGCAAACACCACTTACACAAGAAACACATAAACATTTTAAACACTATACTAATCTATATAAAATTAAAAATCTTATGAACTTGTCATTATTAATGTACCCCCAACTAGTCTACTAAATACCTCCGATATACCTTCGGTATTTCTAATAATAGGAAATACTCTAATATAATACCGAATAAATTTGGCGGGAATCACATATTTTAATTTTTTTACAGACTTAGTCAAACCTGTATCAAGAACTACGAGGGACTACTGAGAATTCTAAATAAGAATATTGAACGTTTGAAGTCAAGACGCATTAGGCCATTTACCAACCTAACCCTACTCATTATTAGAGGAGACCCGTGCCCAACAGTGGGACAGTATAGTAATACAGGGCTGGTTCAATAACCAGCCCTGTATTACTATACAGGGCTATTACTATATATAATACAATTATTATCCTTATCAGACGAAAGCAGAGCAAACCATGTATATGCCGGATCGTGATGAATACGGACACTGAATTGAACTTGCTAATAACTTTATTTATTGTAATTTGTGGTTACCGCCATTTGTTTTGCTATTTTGAAGGTTTCGACTTGTTTATCTAGTGATCTCACTCGCAGAGGAGTGGGTCACAACGAAAATCACAATATAAAAGAGCACCTCGTCTTTGGTGCGGCATTCGTGAATTATCATTGAAACAGTTAGTAACTTGTCGGTCGTAATGCCGAAATTTTATTAAAGTAGTAAGTTAACGTGATGTGAAAGTGTTATTGTGTACCGCATATTGTAATGTAAACTGTGATGTGTTTAAAAGAGCAACCATGAGGGTTTCTTGCCAGCTCTTCCCCATGGATAACTGCATTCCGAACTGGTGGTAGCTTAAATAGACTCTGAAGTGTTAATCTTGTGTTTTATTACCGAACTATCATACGCTATCCATCCTGACCATACCTGGAGATCAGAGAGGGTCGTGTAAACCCTCTCACTGCCTCGGCCGATGACCGACGGACCCGTCATATATGTCTATAGCAAATATGTATTATAAATTAATAATTATCCAGTTGATCACATTCTTGGATCTAGAATACTATTAACTTTTGTTCTGTTCTTGAAATGTTGATAATTGCTTTTAGAATTTCTTATTTCTGTTTTAAATTTAATTTATAATTATTAATTTATAATGTTTGTTCGGCGTATTACTTAATTTTACATGTATTAGCCTGCTACTAGCATTTCTAAGTAATTGTCTTTTTATCACCTGTAACGATCGTCCTACTTATCAGGTATTGTGTCTGAATTATAGAGAGAGGCCAACGTGCAGTCGATCGGACGGTGAAACGGTGACCAGTCAGACAATTATCGCCCAATCAAAAGCTCGCAAAGGGAATAAATTTTCCCCGTTTTTGCAATATTTTTCATTTATGCTCCGCTCCTTTTGGTCATAGCGTGATGTTATATAACCTATAGCTTTCCTCGATAAATGGGTTATCCAATGAAATAAATAATACGCGTTTTGCTTATATTATGCACACCGGTTCCATAAAGAAAGCTTAAAATACCAAAGTTCTATTGACAAGGAAACTTCAGATAACTCTCTAAACGAAACCCATCGAACAAGTGATGACGAAGAGACCAAAAGTGTAACTTCATTATTTTTATGGTAAATGATGCCCATCACTTCGGTAAAATATTGTAGAAACTTTCCGAGAGAAAAACTAGGTCATATGTATATTAGTTATTCATAAAAGTAAATCAAAGTATTACGGATGAAGAATGCTAACCACATGAAGCATCGAATATTTAAGTAAAGTTTAAAAGTGGTAGAGCCACGCTGTATACACATTTGTCTACAGCATGAATGGGCCGGCTAGACCGGGGTAGTACCACTGTCTCACAGAAAACCAACGTAAAGTGACAGTTCACTGTCGCGTTTCGTATGGTAAGTGAGATATCCGGAGGCCCAGTTTCCCCCTTCCCTAATCCCTATTCCTGTCCTTTAAGGATGACAGCGCATACGTGATACTTTCGGTATTGTGGATTTTCATGGGCGGTGGAGATCACTTAACATCAGGTGACCCACTGGCTCGTTTCTCGGACTATGATATAAAAAAATAAAAAAAAAGCCATATTGTGGACATTTATTCCTTCCAATAGTCAAATTCGAAGAAAAGTTCAACTCAAAAAGTACAGGCATCCAAATGTAACAAATGATATATTATGATAGCCTAAAAAAGTATACCGCCATTAATAGAAACACATTATGCTGGTGGTAGGATATTCATATCCGCCCGGATAGCGACCACCGTACACAGGGCGAAAAACCCGCCATAGTGGCACACGCAAGTGTGTCGCGTTCCGGGATCAGCCAGTGTACATCCGGTTTTTGTCGGGGGTCTGGAGGTGGGGTAAAATGGCCATTTTACGGCCTTCTTAGTACTCTGACACTAGACCCTCGACCCCCTTCTTCACCTTCTTGCCCATGGCGTAGTGTGAAGAAGCAGGCCGGCATGACTGTTGAGTAGCGGGGATAGATCGTCTCTCGCTACTCAGGACTCTATTTGGACCGCACTGCACTTACCATCAGGTACAGTGCGGTCACTTTTCGTGCCAGGATAAAAAAAAAATGCGTCCCTATAAAATTTGAGGGTTGTCCTCGATTTTTCTGAGATCCCATCATCAGATCCTGACTTGGTGTCGTTGGGACCACCTGGTAAGTATATCCTTTTAAATAAAAAAGAATTTCTCGAATCGGTCCAGGCGTCTTCGTGTAATCGGGAACATACATAAAAAAAGATTTCGACGAATCCTGGTTAGGATATAAGACCAAAGTTACGAAATTAGTATGTAGTCATCGGCCCTTGATACATGCAAATCTGACGTCTTGGAGATGATAAAAATTACGTTGAAAGATAGATAATAGATAGGTCAAGCTTAAAATAAAGCGTATAAAAATCAGAAGTTTTCTTTTTTTTTTATTGGCACGGCAAAGTGACTACATTGCACCTGATGGTAAGCGCAGTGCGGTCCAATTAGAGTGTCGAGTAGCAAGAGAGAGTCCATCCCCCACTACTTAACACAATCATGCCGGCCTGCTTCTTCACACTACGCCATGAGCAAGAAGGTGAAGAAGCGGTCGAGGGTCTATTGTCAGAGTACTCAGAAGGCCGCAAAACGACCAAACATCGTACCCCAACTCTAGACCCCCGACAAAAACCGGATGTACACTGGCTGATCCCGGAAGGCGATACACTTGCGTGTGCCACTATGGCGGGTTTTACACTCTGTGTACGGTAGTCGCTATCCGGGCGGATATGAACATCCTACCATTAGCAAAATCTATACCATACTATAGCTGAAGAGGCACTTTGCAAAATTTTGATTGCAATGTGTTAAAACAAAACATACAATTATCTTACTAATATTTAATTCGACTGCCTCGATGGCTCAGTTGTAATTGCGCATGCGTTACAACGGCTGTGCTGAGGCCTCGGGTTCGATCATCGGGTCGGGTAAAGTGATATTGGGTTTTTCTATCTAGAAATTCTCAGTATTAGCCTGGAATCTGGAATCTTTGTCCGGTATGCCGATAGGCTCGCCCCCTATCACATCATGCGACCGAAATCCGGCGAAAAGAGGGTGTACTGGTTATACCTGTGCCGACCCCTTCAAGGATTACAGGCCTGAGTGTATGTGTATATATCTAATTCGATCCCAATCTTTCCTAATATAATACCTCGAACAAATTAATTAATTTTCTCAGCATAAATCGCCATAAATACCAATATGTTTAATTTATGAGCCCTAAAGGGAAGGAAGTAGGAAGTCATTTATCATGCCGTTGTTTTTTCCTACAATAGATTACGACCTTTCGCTATTGAACGCCACGTCTGGTAAATGTTACGTGAAGGTCTAAGTTTATTTTTGGGCGAAATATCCCTATGCTAGTTTGTTATCATAATAGAGTAACAAATCTGCCAAAAATCTTCGATGTAAGGAATATGGATTTTGTTTAGGCATAGCTAAATAATTGGAACAGCAAAGAGCTAATTCTTGTATTTAAATGACACTGGGACAGAATTTTGGTGAAACTGAGATTATATTTCCTTCTGCCTTTTTTCTTCGGGTCCTCATCGCTTATATAGTTAGTGAAAGGCTAGTAGGTTAGCTAGACTAGAGATTACACACTTTCATTCCAAATTTGGACATCTCTGCTCGCATTCCTGCCCCTTCTCCTGGTCATCATCTCCCATCACTTCCTCTACCGAAGATGACGATTCCTTTCATTTTCCGGTCGTAATGTTTTCTCCTTTTCCAGTCTTGTTCTCGTCTTTGTATCTCTTCCTACCAGCCCTTGACGGTGGTATCAAAGTTCCTACGCCGTTAATTATAATTATTCATCCCGTATGGAGAATTTCCATCTATGTTTTGGCCTGTCATAAGTGCCTTTTATATGCCTACATGATCAATGAAGATAATAATAATAATTCTAGCCCTGTATTAAACATTGTCCCACTGCTGGGCACGGGCCTCCTCTACTAATGAGAGGGGTTAGGCCTTAGTCCACCACGCTGGCCTAATGCGGGTTGGTAGACTTCACATACCTTCGAAATTCGTATAAGAATTCTCAGGTATGCAGGTTTCCTCACGATGTTTACCTTCACCGTTAAAGCAAGCGATAATTAACATTTAATACACACGTAACTTAAGAAAAGTCAGAGGTGTGTGCCACTTGGGTTTTGAACATACAACTTTCGTCTTCACTGTCCGTACCAGAACCAACTAGGCTATCGCTGCTCTATGCTGCTCAATGAAGATATTTATTTAATTTATATTAACTAAATAACACTCAACTGTTTAAGCCAGCAATAATTAACAATGATACATTCGTATGTTTCTAAAAGTCAGGGGTGTATGCCATTTGTATGACTACCGAGACGTATGCCATACGTCTCGGTAGTCCGTACCACATCCAACTAGGCTAACACTTATTTATTATTGTAATAAAATGGACTGCCTCGGTGGCGCAGTTGTAATTGCGCATGCATTATGACTGCTGTGCTGAGGTCTTCGATCACCGGATCGGATATTGATTTTTTTCTATTTAGAAATACTCAGTATCAACCCGGAGTCTGGAATTGTGCCCGGTATGGCGATAGGCTCGCCCCCTACCACATTATGGGTCCGTAATAAATTCGGCGAAAACTGTGTGTACTGGTTCTACCTCTCAAAAATCAAAAATAAAATCAAATTCAAATATTTTAAATATGTTGCTGGTGGTAGGATATTCATATCCGCCCGGATAGCGACCACCGTACACAGGGTGTAAAACCGGCCATAGTGGCACACGCAAGTGTGTCGCGTTCCGGGATCAGCCAGTGTACATCCGGTTTTTCTCGGGGTTCTAGAGTTGGGGTACAATGTTTGGCCATTTTGCGGCCTTCTGAGTACTCTGACAATAGACCCTCGACCGCTTCTTCACCTTCTTGCCCATGGCGTAGTGTGAAGGAGCAGGCCGGTATGATTGTGTTGAGTAGCGGGGGATAGATCGTCTCTCGCTACTCGATACTCTAATTAGACTGCACTGCGCTTACCATCAGGTGCAGTGCGGTCACTTTGCCGTACTAGGATAAAAAAAAAAAAAATATTCCATGAAATACATTATTTAGATTCAGTAAATCATTTTTACTTTACCGCCAGTTCGGAATACAGTTTTGTTAGAAAAGAACGGGCAAGAAACTCTAGCGATGCTTTTTTTGTACACTGGTTAAAACAATATTTGGTCATACAATGAATATACGATTCAAGTTTGCCTACTCCATCGGGGATTACAGGCGTGAGAGTATATGTATGTTATAAAATGAACTTATAATTTCCAGATATTTTGCGTCTAACGTGTTACATAAAGTGTGCGTATTAGTATTTTCTCCTTTTATAATCTGTGCAAATCTTTCTCTAAGGTGAGGACGGGCATAAATCTCCAAGCATTACACGTTCTTGGCGCTTTACAAAGCTTTGTGAGCCTACTGCGGAGGTTTATATTAAACGTCTTTTTAATTTTGCCATTTTTTTCACGGAAACACAAGCTGGCTTATAAACTGTTTTAGATATCCATTTGAATTTTTAGTTGGTCGATTTATTGTTCATAGGACTAATCGATTTTGATGGTATCCGACCTAAAACTGAATAAAACTTGAAACGCTGATAATTATCAAACTAATAAGTAAAAGAACGAAATAAGATAAATATAATGAAACAATTACAAATACAAATTACAGGTAAACACAGCATGCTCAATACCTAATAATAAAAAAAATAAAAACTAAACGATTTTAAAAATGTAGTTCAAATAATGAAAAATTGTAAAAACCAATTAAACAATATTCGATTATCTTCATGTCGTTGATATCGCGCGAGTCATTGCCACATCACCAGCTGATTTTACTATATATTTAGAAATACGCAGTAGCCCGGAGTCTGGAATTGTGCCCTGTATGGCGATAGGCTCGCCCCCTATCACATTATAGGCCGAAGTTCGGCTAAAAGTGGGTGTACTGGTTACACCTCTGCCTACCCCTTCGGTGATTACAGGCGTGAATGTATATGTATGTATGTATGTATTTATTTGGCGGAGTATTTACAGCGCATCAGTAGGTACATGTAAAATACGATTATAGGGAGACAGAATAAATAATCTTCAGATCGGATATCTTTTGAGAATCAATAATATACAACATGTAACATGGGTCATGATTAATGCACACTCTGAAAGTAGTTTGTTCAGAATAAGCGACTGAATCGATATCAACAATTTTTTAATAGACGATTTTTTTCCAAACTTATTAAACACTCGGGTAAATAATAGTCACCCTTTCATTTAAAGTTCAAGACAAACGAAACTGAAACATAACTGGATGCGATAAAGTCTTTTCTAAATGCAATAATAAACGAACACATCATAAAGTCAAATAATTAAAATTACGAACTTTATGTCGAAAATTAGTACAACTAATTTCATAAAAAACAATATTTATATTCATCACAGTCTAATTTCAATACATGAATGATGATTGTAATAATATTTTTAAATTGGGGTGTCTGAGGATGTGCGTTATTCCCGTTACACGTAGTAGAGTTCTTGCGTTTTAGCAAATTACAAAATTAAAAAGAACATTTTTTCATTATATTAATCAAGTATTAAAATTTCCGCAGTGGGTAAAAATTACCACCATATGAATCCTATATTCCGGACGCTCTTTAAAAAACATGTTAAATAAAATACTTTTTCATGTCATCCGAGCTCATCCAAATGAATCCTGTAGCAAACAATACGGCAATACTTTCGTTCGCCATTTCAAAATAACATATAGCGTATGTTACTCACAAATGTGACTGCCTCTGTGGCGCAGTTTTAATTGCGCATGCGGTACGGCTGCTGTGTTGATGTCTCAAGTTCGATTCCCGGGTCGGGTAAAAGTGATATTGGGTTTTTCTATCTAGAAATTCTCAGTATTAGCCCGGAGTCTGGAGCCTGTATCCAGTATGGCGATAGGCCCCCTATCACATTATGGGACTGAAATTCAGCGGAAAGTCGGTGTACTGGTTACACCTCTGCCTACCCCTTCCGGGATTACAGGCGATTAAAATTGACTATGCGCGTAATCCTAAATTAACAATATAACAAATTAGTTCATTATACTGTCCACAGATAATTTATAGTGGTAGAGCCACGCTGTAGACATATTTGTCTACAGCGTGTATGGGCCGGCTCGACCGGGGTAGTACCACTGTCTCACAGAAAACCAACGTAAAGTGACAGTTTACTGTCGCGTTTCGTAAGGTAAGTGAGATATCCGGAGGCCCAGATTCACCCTTCCCTAATCCCTAATCCCTATTCATCTCCTTTAAGGCCGACAGCGCATACATGATACTTTCGGTATTGTGGATGTTCATGGGCGGTAGAGATCACTTAACATCAGGTGACCCACTGGCTCGTATGTCGGACTATCCTATATAAAAAAAAGATGGCGCTGTTAATTTTTTACTTTTTCTAGTAAAATCTATAATTTAAAACATTTGTCAATTTTTCGTGAATAGCAGCAAACATAAGCTTTAAACTGGTTTTTGAATCATTAAATTGTACAAAGAATTATGGAAGTTATCGCGTACCGACAAAAAACACATTTGAGAAATAATATATATCTGATCTTTCCGTCACATTTCATAGAAAACATAATAATTTGAAAATAATTACAAACATTTTATTTCCCTAATCCGATAGTACATACATATACACTCACGCCTATAATCCCCGAAGGGGTAGGCAGAGATGTAACCAGTACACCCACTTTTCGCCGAATTTCGGTCCCATAATGTGATAGGGGGCGAGCCTATCGCCATACCGGGCACAGGTTCCAGACTCCGGGCTAATACTGAGAATTCCTAGATAGAAAAACCCAATATCACTTTACCCGACCCGGGGATCGAACCCGAGACCTCAGCACAGCGGTTGTAACGCATGCGCAATTACAACTGCGCCACCAAGGCAGTCCTAATCCGATAGGTCTGGAAAAAAAGTTAAGTTGTTTAAAGTTAGTCAAAACTGACATGTTTATTGCAATACCACAGGTATATTTCTGCTACATTGGAGTATTACAACTGTAATGTTTCCTAAAATTAATTACTTTAAAATACACATGAACCCGGCAACGCCCCGAGTGCGTATAAAGCCTTAAATTAAAAATAACTTCATGAAAGAAAATTAATAATTACCGAGTTTTCGCGAACGTAACAATATGAGTTGGGTGTTTAATATTAAATGGGGTTCGGGTTTTAAAAACAATGGTAAAAGTATTGTTTTACTGACGCTTGATTACGAAAATCCTAAAAAGGGGAAAGGGCAAAACTTTCTATTGAACTTATTTCAATACTACGGCATCAAGAGGAGATTATTTTATGTTTTCCTTCACCAAATGTAAATTTAAATCCTGGCACGGCAAAGTGACTACACTGCACATGATGGTAAACGCAGTGCCGTCGAATTAGAGTATCGAGTAGCGAGGGACAATTTATCCCCCGCTACTCAAGACAATCATGCCGGCCTGCTTCTTCACACTACGGCATGGCCAAGAAGGTGAAGAAGCGGTCGAGGGTCTAGTGTCAGAGTACTCAGAAGGCCGCAAAACGACCAAACATCGTACCGCAACTCTAGATGCCCGACATAAATAAATTTAATTAGGATCTGAAGACGTGATCCGACAGAAAATAAGGTAAAGTTCTTTACCATTAGTAAATCAATCGCTATTAATTCGTGCACACCTGGCATTTGTACATAAAAATAATAATATACCCAAAAGTCACACACATAGCCCTGAACATACACTAGACCAAAATATGATGGGTATCAAGAAATACTAGAGACTAGAGTCAACACCCAGACTTACCCAGAAATATGTGGATCACAAAAACATATGCCTTGGTTCGGGGATCGAACACGCGGCCTTCCGTTTTACAGCTACTCTACCCCTGTGCCACGGACAGCCAGAACAACGAAGGTATGTGAAGTTTATCTGCTTCCATTAGTCCAGTGTGGAATGAGTTAAAAGCGTTAGGCGTAGTGTGAAGAAGCTACCATAAGGTATCATTATGCTGAGTTGCGAGGTATAGTTGCGTCTCACTACTTGATACTCTACCTGGACGGCACTGCGCATACCACCATGTGGTTGCTGATGGTGGGATATTCATATCAGCCCAGATAGCGACCACCGTACACAGAGTATAAAACCTGCCATGGTGGCACACGCAAGTGTGTTGCGTTCTGAGGTCAGCCAGTGTACATCTGGTTTTTGTCGAGGGTCTAGAGTTGGGGTACGATGTTTGGCCATGTTGCGGCCTTCTGAGTACTCTGACAATAGACCCTCGACCGCTTCTTCACCTTCTTGCCCATGGCGTAGTGTGAAGGAGCAGGCCGGTATGATTGTGTTGAGTAGCGGGGGATAGATCGTCTCTCGCTACTCGATACTCTAATTAGACTGCACTGCGCTTACCATCAGGTGCAGTGCGGTCACTTTGCCGTACTAGGATAAAAAAAAAAAAAATATTCCATGAAATACATTATTTAGATTCAGTAAATCATTTTTACTTTACCGCCAGTTCGGAATACAGTTTTGTTAGAAAAGAACGGGCAAGAAACTCTAGCGATGCTTTTTTTGTACACTGGTTAAAACAATATTTGGTCATACAATGAATATACGATTCAAGTTTGCCTACTCCATCGGGGATTACAGGCGTGAGAGTATATGTATGTTATAAAATGAACTTATAATTTCCAGATATTTTGCGTCTAACGTGTTACATAAAGTGTGCGTATTAGTATTTTCTCCTTTTATAATCTGTGCAAATCTTTCTCTAAGGTGAGGACGGGCATAAATCTCCAAGCATTACACGTTCTTGGCGCTTTACAAAGCTTTGTGAGCCTACTGCGGAGGTTTATATTAAACGTCTTTTTAATTTTGCCATTTTTTTCACGGAAACACAAGCTGGCTTATAAACTGTTTTAGATATCCATTTGAATTTTTAGTTGGTCGATTTATTGTTCATAGGACTAATCGATTTTGATGGTATCCGACCTAAAACTGAATAAAACTTGAAACGCTGATAATTATCAAACTAATAAGTAAAAGAACGAAATAAGATAAATATAATGAAACAATTACAAATACAAATTACAGGTAAACACAGCATGCTCAATACCTAATAATAAAAAAAATAAAAACTAAACGATTTTAAAAATGTAGTTCAAATAATGAAAAATTGTAAAAACCAATTAAACAATATTCGATTATCTTCATGTCGTTGATATCGCGCGAGTCATTGCCACATCACCAGCTGATTTTACTATATATTTAGAAATACGCAGTAGCCCGGAGTCTGGAATTGTGCCCTGTATGGCGATAGGCTCGCCCCCTATCACATTATAGGCCGAAGTTCGGCTAAAAGTGGGTGTACTGGTTACACCTCTGCCTACCCCTTCGGTGATTACAGGCGTGAATGTATATGTATGTATGTATGTATTTATTTGGCGGAGTATTTACAGCGCATCAGTAGGTACATGTAAAATACGATTATAGGGAGACAGAATAAATAATCTTCAGATCGGATATCTTTTGAGAATCAATAATATACAACATGTAACATGGGTCATGATTAATGCACACTCTGAAAGTAGTTTGTTCAGAATAAGCGACTGAATCGATATCAACAATTTTTTAATAGACGATTTTTTTCCAAACTTATTAAACACTCGGGTAAATAATAGTCACCCTTTCATTTAAAGTTCAAGACAAACGAAACTGAAACATAACTGGATGCGATAAAGTCTTTTCTAAATGCAATAATAAACGAACACATCATAAAGTCAAATAATTAAAATTACGAACTTTATGTCGAAAATTAGTACAACTAATTTCATAAAAAACAATATTTATATTCATCACAGTCTAATTTCAATACATGAATGATGATTGTAATAATATTTTTAAATTGGGGTGTCTGAGGATGTGCGTTATTCCCGTTACACGTAGTAGAGTTCTTGCGTTTTAGCAAATTACAAAATTAAAAAGAACATTTTTTCATTATATTAATCAAGTATTAAAATTTCCGCAGTGGGTAAAAATTACCACCATATGAATCCTATATTCCGGACGCTCTTTAAAAAACATGTTAAATAAAATACTTTTTCATGTCATCCGAGCTCATCCAAATGAATCCTGTAGCAAACAATACGGCAATACTTTCGTTCGCCATTTCAAAATAACATATAGCGTATGTTACTCACAAATGTGACTGCCTCTGTGGCGCAGTTTTAATTGCGCATGCGGTACGGCTGCTGTGTTGATGTCTCAAGTTCGATTCCCGGGTCGGGTAAAAGTGATATTGGGTTTTTCTATCTAGAAATTCTCAGTATTAGCCCGGAGTCTGGAGCCTGTATCCAGTATGGCGATAGGCCCCCTATCACATTATGGGACTGAAATTCAGCGGAAAGTCGGTGTACTGGTTACACCTCTGCCTACCCCTTCCGGGATTACAGGCGATTAAAATTGACTATGCGCGTAATCCTAAATTAACAATATAACAAATTAGTTCATTATACTGTCCACAGATAATTTATAGTGGTAGAGCCACGCTGTAGACATATTTGTCTACAGCGTGTATGGGCCGGCTCGACCGGGGTAGTACCACTGTCTCACAGAAAACCAACGTAAAGTGACAGTTTACTGTCGCGTTTCGTAAGGTAAGTGAGATATCCGGAGGCCCAGATTCACCCTTCCCTAATCCCTAATCCCTATTCATCTCCTTTAAGGCCGACAGCGCATACATGATACTTTCGGTATTGTGGATGTTCATGGGCGGTAGAGATCACTTAACATCAGGTGACCCACTGGCTCGTATGTCGGACTATCCTATATAAAAAAAAGATGGCGCTGTTAATTTTTTACTTTTTCTAGTAAAATCTATAATTTAAAACATTTGTCAATTTTTCGTGAATAGCAGCAAACATAAGCTTTAAACTGGTTTTTGAATCATTAAATTGTACAAAGAATTATGGAAGTTATCGCGTACCGACAAAAAACACATTTGAGAAATAATATATATCTGATCTTTCCGTCACATTTCATAGAAAACATAATAATTTGAAAATAATTACAAACATTTTATTTCCCTAATCCGATAGTACATACATATACACTCACGCCTATAATCCCCGAAGGGGTAGGCAGAGATGTAACCAGTACACCCACTTTTCGCCGAATTTCGGTCCCATAATGTGATAGGGGGCGAGCCTATCGCCATACCGGGCACAGGTTCCAGACTCCGGGCTAATACTGAGAATTCCTAGATAGAAAAACCCAATATCACTTTACCCGACCCGGGGATCGAACCCGAGACCTCAGCACAGCGGTTGTAACGCATGCGCAATTACAACTGCGCCACCAAGGCAGTCCTAATCCGATAGGTCTGGAAAAAAAGTTAAGTTGTTTAAAGTTAGTCAAAACTGACATGTTTATTGCAATACCACAGGTATATTTCTGCTACATTGGAGTATTACAACTGTAATGTTTCCTAAAATTAATTACTTTAAAATACACATGAACCCGGCAACGCCCCGAGTGCGTATAAAGCCTTAAATTAAAAATAACTTCATGAAAGAAAATTAATAATTACCGAGTTTTCGCGAACGTAACAATATGAGTTGGGTGTTTAATATTAAATGGGGTTCGGGTTTTAAAAACAATGGTAAAAGTATTGTTTTACTGACGCTTGATTACGAAAATCCTAAAAAGGGGAAAGGGCAAAACTTTCTATTGAACTTATTTCAATACTACGGCATCAAGAGGAGATTATTTTATGTTTTCCTTCACCAAATGTAAATTTAAATCCTGGCACGGCAAAGTGACTACACTGCACATGATGGTAAACGCAGTGCCGTCGAATTAGAGTATCGAGTAGCGAGGGACAATTTATCCCCCGCTACTCAAGACAATCATGCCGGCCTGCTTCTTCACACTACGGCATGGCCAAGAAGGTGAAGAAGCGGTCGAGGGTCTAGTGTCAGAGTACTCAGAAGGCCGCAAAACGACCAAACATCGTACCGCAACTCTAGATGCCCGACATAAATAAATTTAATTAGGATCTGAAGACGTGATCCGACAGAAAATAAGGTAAAGTTCTTTACCATTAGTAAATCAATCGCTATTAATTCGTGCACACCTGGCATTTGTACATAAAAATAATAATATACCCAACAGTCACACACATAGCCCTGAACATACACTAGACCAAAATATGATGGGTATCAAGAAATACTAGAGACTAGAGTCAACACCCAGACTTACCCAGAAATATGTGGATCACAAAAACATATGCCTTGGTTCGGGGATCGAACACGCGGCCTTCCGTTTTACAGCTACTCTACCCCTGTGCCACGGACAGCCAGAACAACGAAGGTATGTGAAGTTTATCTGCTTCCATTAGTCCAGTGTGGAATGAGTTAAAAGCGTTAGGCGTAGTGTGAAGAAGCTACCATAAGGTATCATTATGCTGAGTTGCGAGGTATAGTTGCGTCTCACTACTTGATACTCTACCTGGACGGCACTGCGCATACCACCATGTGGTTGCTGATGGTGGGATATTCATATCAGCCCAGATAGCGACCACCGTACACAGAGTATAAAACCTGCCATGGTGGCACACGCAAGTGTGTTGCGTTCTGAGGTCAGCCAGTGTACATCTGGTTTTTGTCGAGGGTCTAGAGTTGGGGTACGATGTTTGGCCATGTTGCGGACTTTTTTTTTTTATCCTAGCACGGCAAAGTGACCGCACTTCACCTGATGGTAAGCGCAGTACGGTCCAATTAGAGTATCGAGTAGCGAGAAACGATCTATCCCCCGCTACTCAACACAATCATGCCGGCCTGCTCCTTCACACTACGCCATGGGCAAGAAGGTGAAGAAGCGGTCGAGGGTCTATTGTCAGAGTACTTAGAAGGCCTCAAAATGGCCAACATTGTACCCCAACTCTAGACCCCCAAAACTCTAGGCCTTATAGTACTGTGACACTAGACCCGCGACCGCTTTTTAAACTCCTCGCCCCATGGCATAGTGTGAGAAAGCTACAGCAGGCCAGTATGATTGTATGTAATGAGTAGCGATAGGTAGGATATTTCTCACTTCTTGATACTATAACTGGACGGCATTGCACTTACCATCAGATGCAGTGTGCTCACTTTCCCGGGCAATGATAAAAACCAATTTATTTATCAAATTACAATCATAAGTGGTGAAATATCCAATCTTTTTCTCCTGCTACCTTTTTGCCAAAATTAACTAATTCACCTTATATTTTTTATCTAGTTATTGACCTACATTCGCTCCGAATCGAACTAAGTTTAATCAAAGGTCGCCTATCTGCGGATTCATTAGGTTCCAGACTGTCGCTAGCTGAAAATAACAATGTTCAGCCGACCCTTGTTAACACTATCTTAAAAACTTTCTTCTATTCAAATAAACGAAATGTCACGTATCACGAAATGTTTGAGTATTATTTTAGCCTACATAATTTAATATTAAAATTGTGTTCTTTACATAATAAAATGGTCTATTCAGATTTTTTTATATCATAGTCCGACAATCGAGCCAATGGGTCACCTCATGTTAAGTGATCTCCACCGCCCATGAACATCCACAATACCGAAAGTATCACGTATGCGCTGTTGGCCTTAAAGGACAGGAATAGGAAATAGGGAAGGGAAAGGGGAATCTGGGCCTCGGATATCTCACTTACCATACGAAACGCGACATTGACCTGTCACTTTACGTTGGTTTTCTGTGAGACAGTGGTACTACCCCGGTCGAGCCGGCCCATTGATGCTGTAGACAAATATGTCTACAGCGTTGCTCTGCCACTTTTTTAGTTTAAATAAAATATTGTAATAAATAATTTCAAGGTTTAGGTAATGTAACTTTTTGATTCAAATTATGAAACAAATCGTGGCAAAGAACTACCCTATTCCAGACTCCGGGCTGATACTAAGTATTTCGTGATAGAAAAACCCAATGTCACTTTTACCCGACCCGGGGATCGAACTCGAGACCTCAGCATAGCAGTCGTACCGCGTACACAATTACAACTGCGCAACCGAGGCAGTTACGGAAATAAATTACTTAATTCCCGTAAAAATTGCGAAATCTAAGAAATTTCCTGAAATAATCAGTGTTAAAGTGGTATATTAAATTTGGCTTTATTACAAAATATCTTTCTCAAAGTTTTTTCAAAAATATAGGAATTAACTTTGTCTACCGTTTTTTTTTATTGAATTAATTTCATTACTTTAGACATGGAGTAATAACGATGATAAAAAGCACGTCAGTGATTCTAAAGGGGACTTGAAACATTAGTATGTCTAAGGGTTCGTACACACTGGGCGGAAAATCGCATCAATGGGCGAAATATCACTTTACTCGACCCAGGGATCGAACCCGAGACCTAAGCGTCGTAACGCATGCATGCACAACTGCGCCACCGAGACAGTCGTCGTAAATGTGTGATGTGAAAAGATTTTGTATCTGTATAAATTTCACAGTGTTCCATTTATAAATTGTTTTTGAATTAAATGTGACGTCAAACGTGGGCGTGATTAGCTTTTGGTATGAAATTAGATGATCGACGGCAAATCGGTTACGGTGGATCAGGATCGGCGAAAAAAATAGTAGGTACTTCGCGGTCATCCGTGACTCATGGCCTCCATGGCGCAGCGAGCGAGTGGCCGGTTGTGATACGAGAGGGTGTGGGTTCGATTTCCGCACCGAGACAAATACAAATTTGTAGACAGATGTTTGTTTTGGGTCTGGATGTTGCGGGACCGTAGTCCCTCGTAGTGGCTGATACGCACGATACAGGTTTGACCTAGTGTGGGGTCAGAACTATGTGTGTGGTTGTTGGGTGTATTTATTTATACCCCCAGTGTGTACGTGTCCTTAGTCTCGTACCTCTCCCTTTAATTTGGGATTTTCCACCCGAGCGCACTCGGCTTTTTAGATTAAAACATCACGTAAATTCACGTAACTTACGACCCAGAATGGGAATGTTCGCACGACCGTAATTTCAAGGTTAACGGTTTGAAAATCTTGGAGGTTGGTGAAAAAATTAAAATGTCTCTTTATATATACGAAAAACGTGACACTTTTTTTTTATATTGGCACAGCAAGATTACTATTCACCTGAAATCTGTTAACGATATTGCATATTCATACCGTGTACCTGATGACATATACTACTTGATACGTTATGGTACCACTAACTGTTGCCCGCAGCCTGCGTAGAGGTTATTTTCGGGAGAAAAAGTGTATCCAAGGAGTTGTCTCCTGCACTGACGCACCTGTACCGTTCGTCCTACCACTCAGGTGTTGTGCCTGAATCATAGAGGCCAACGTGTAGTCGATCCTCTAAAACGGTGACCGGTCAGACAATATACAATTACCGTTCAATCGCCTTTACACAGCGCACGCAGAGGAAGCTCTCAAAAGGAATCATTTTCCCCGTTTTTGCAAAATGTTTCATAGATGCTCTGCTCCTATTAGTCATAGCGAGATTTTTTTTTAATGCCTGAATAGGCAGACGAGCACACGGCCCACCTGATGGTAAGTAGTCACCGCCGCCCATAGACTTCTGCAATGCCAGGGCACAGCAGAGCCGCTGCCTACCGTTTAAGGACTACTCTTCTCAAGCCTCGTTTATAGAAGGGCATGTCATAGCGCTCAGGGAACACCGCCGCAGGGAGTTCATTCCAGAGCTTGCACGTACGTGGTAAAAATGATCGCTGGAAACGAACCGTGCTAGACAGAATCGTTTCCAGGTGGTATGGATGAACTCTGTTGCGGCGTCGGGTGATGCGATGATAAAAAGGTGACGACGGGAGATGATGAGATGTTATATATAGCCTTCCTCGATAAATGGGCTATCTAACAGTAAAATATTTTTTCTATTGTAACCACTAGAACTCTTCAGCTTTCTAATATTATCATAATTATCATTAATCTATACTAGATTGACGACGATTACGCATGCGTTACGACTGCTGAGGTTTCGGGTTCGATCCCGGGTCGGGTAAAGTGATATTGGGTATTTCTATTTAGAAATACTCAGTATCAGCCCGGAGTCTGGAATTGTGTCCGGTATGGCGATAGGCTCGCCCCTATCACATTATGGGACCGTAACAAATTCGGCGAAAAGTGGGTGTACCTACTGGTTACACCTCTACTAACCCCTTCAGGGATTACAGCCGTGAGTGTATTTATGTGTGCGTAGATTGACACATATCACTTCAACACTCGCCGTGACTTAGTTACTCGATTTTTGAGCAAAATAATGTCCCCGAACCTTTAGTGACACTTAGCCTATTTATAAATTGTACTGGGTTCTCAATAAAATGTGGAATAATGAAATTCGCCGCGAAAATTTAAGGTAGCCACAAAATATATTCCCACTTTTGCAGGAAGAAAATTTAATAATAGAATGTTGGAGAGAATAATTCCCTTAACTGAACAATTGTTACCTTCTTGAGCCATTTTGAATTGTTTTTGGTGGTCCTGTTTAGATAGGCATCACGGTTTTGATGACATATATCTATAATACCTAGAGATAGCCTACTGGTCGAAATTCGACTATAATAATAAGGCTAGCCCTGTTTTAATTAAATTGTTCTACTGCTGGGCACGGGCCTCCTCTACTAATGAGAGGGGTTAGGCTTTAGTCGACCACGCTGGCCTAATGCAGGTGTGTAGATTTCACATACCTTTAAAATTGTTAAGAGAACTCTCAGGTATGCAGGTTTCTTCACGATGTTCTCCTTCACCGTTTAGGCAAGCGTATATTAACAATGGATACACAACTTTAGAACAGTCAAAGGTGTATGCCATTTGGGTTTCGAACATACGACTTTCGACTTAACAGTCCGTACTGCAACCAATAAGGCTATCGCAGCTTCTTTTTTTAATTTTTAACCGTCTTCAAAAAAGGAGAAGGTTAACAATTCATCGGAATCTTTTTTTTTTATTTATTAATTTTATGTTACCCGATTACTCGAAGACGCCTGGACCGATTCGAGTAATTCTTTTTTTGTTTAAAAGGGTATACTTACCATGTGGTCCCATTGGCACCAAGTCAGGATCTGATGATGGGATCACAGAAAAATCAAGGGAAACCCTCAAATTTTATTGTGACGCATAATTTGTTTTTTATTGAAGTCCGTGTACTTTTTATGAATAAAAAAACTTTTATTCTATTACGTCGTGTAAATTCTTGTACATGTATTTTACATCGTGCGACCCCCAGATGGACAGCAGCATACGTGGCTAGCCTCATTGCTGTTGTAGACGCCAAGGGCGTCCTTAGGTGTGCGGGGATTTCTGAACAACCCTGCCCCACTTTAGAGATGAGCCGTTACGCGGCATTGCGCATGGTAGGTTTCGGTAGAAGTTGGGGCGCCTTAGCCTCAAGAACCCGAGGCCAACCATAATGCGCTGAAGAAGGCCACCCCGGGGTTTTGGTTGGTATTCCGGTGTAGGGTGTAAATAGTGTTAGGGACTCGGCCCAACGACCGTTCAGAAATTTCCACTTCTGCTGGATGGCTTATCGTTGGGTCGTAAGACCGGTGAGTCCAACATAACCACTCCACTCCCCCTCCAGGATGGAGCGGTAGCGATAAAGCGTTTTCCCCCGCGAAAAAAAAAACTCAAATCTCTCTCACATCATGGGACGGTAGTAAACTCGGAGAAATCTCAGTGTTTACAGGATTATAGGCGTGCGTATGTATGTAAAATATAATCAATAGAGCGATATCAACAACTTTTTATACAAACCTAACGCTTTTATTTGTCAGTATGTCCAGACGGGGCATCTACAATTTAATTTGGGCGACGAGTTACGCCTCACGTAAAATTTTATCGCATGTTATTTAATACATTCGTACACAGTTATCGTTTATGAGTGGGACGATGGGTGCTACAGAGGGTCAGTTGATGGTAAATGATTACTCGGTGAACGTACAAGAGTATTGAATTAGTAGAGTAATGGTTTTATCAATCTTTAAAAAAAAACCATACCAATACTATAAATGCGAAAGTAAATCTGTTTGTTAGTTACCTTTTCACGAATAAACGGCTGACTGGATTGTGATGAAATTTGGCAAGGAGATAGATTACATCTCGGAGAAGGACATATGCTATCTTTTTTCTTAAAAAACAATCTTGAAGGGGGTCAAATAGAAGTTCAAAATTTGTATGGGAAATCCATAATTCATATTGGGATCTGAAAATTAATATTTAGGCTTTTGGTAGGAAATAAAGAAATACGTGTTTCACGTTTTTTGCTAAATCGTCCCTAAAAGGGGCAAAGTTACTCAACATCTGAGAGGCTGGGCAATAGCTGCAGGTGCCTTAGTGCAGAAGACAACTCCTTGGATTGTATACAGATTATTGCTTGAGCAGAAGCTCCCGAAAATAACGACCACGCGGGCGGAGCCGCGAGCAACAGCTAATAAAGAATATATTTATTTGGCCACTGCCTTTGGACCACGTATATCAATTCTAAACAGTATTTTTTTCTTATATAATTTGGTTTTGGATCTGATATCTTACCACTAATCTAGATTTACTGAGTATTTATAGGTGTATACAATATTTAAAACGATCCACGAAGACGCAGATATATTTACATAAGGAAATAGTGTGGATAGTAAAAACCTAGAGCGCGTTTTCATCGTGAATGTATGCCTGAAACAACGTATAGAATTAATGGATACTAGGTCTTATATTTATGAAACTAGAGTTCAAATCACCTGATGAGTGGACTCCACAGCATATGAATACCCATAATTCCAGAATAGAGTCTTCAACAATTTGCACGTCTTACTGTGTTTCCGTGATAAGACACTAACTGATAACACTAGGTGATAGCCTAGTTGGTTGCGGTACAGACTGTCAAGACAAAAGTTGTATGTTCTAAACCCAAATGGCAAACACCTCTGACTTTTCTAAAGTTCTGTGTATTTCATTGTCAATTAACGCGTGCTTTAACGGGGAAGAAAAACATTGTGACAAAACCTGCATACCTGTAAATTCTCGTATGAATTTCAAATGTGCGTGAAATCAACGAATCCGCATTAGGCCAGCGTGGTGAACCAAGGCCTAACCCCTCTCATTAGTAGAGGAGGCCCGTGCCCAGCAGCAGGACAATGTTTAATACCGGGCTTTAATTATTTTATTATTATATAAGACATTTTAGTCTAAATAAGTTTAGTATATAATTTAGAAATCGATATTTCAATTACAGCATCCGAGCATCGATTAGAGCATCCGAAACTGCTACACGTGTCGTCTTATTTAACAAATTACCTCCTGTAATGTAACTTGGTCCTTTGTTGTGTACAAACGTATTATTTTCATTGTTATACTGCAGCGTTTCCCGTGTCACTGAGAAAGTGTAAATAAATTTCAACCGAAGCCAATTTTCACAGCATTACACATTTAAGCTCCGGACCTTTTGGCATTTTTAAGGCTCGAATTTTCTACTTCCTTTTCCGCTGTAAAGTTATTTTCATTGTGTTTTATTGTAGGCGTTAAGATAATTCAGACATATATCTTTATAGTATATTTTTTTTATTTGAAACGTTTAAGATTGCACAGCATTGTATACGCAGCACGCGAGGACCCACCTTCCAGAATTAATAACATACGCACTCACGCCTGTAATCCGCGAAGGGGTAGACAGAGTTAACCAGTATACCCACATGTGAACTGTACTGTTCAATTTTAACCTAGTGAATCTCGCGCTGGTAGTAGGTTATTCATATCCGCCCGGATAGCGACCACCGTACACAGGGAGTAAACCCCACCATAGTGGCACACGCAAGTGTATCGCGTTCTGGGATCAGCTAGTGTATATACGGTTTTTGTCGGAGGTCTAGAGTCGGGGTACGATGTTTGGCCGTTTTGAGGCCTTCTTAGGACTCTGACACTAGACCCTCGACCGCTTCTTCTCCTTCTTGCCCATGGCGTAGTGTGCAGAAGCAGACCGGCATGATTGTGTTGAGTAGCGGGGGATAGATGGTCTCTCGCTACTCGATACTCTAATTGGACGGCACTGCGCTTACCATCAGGTGCAGTGTGGTCACTTTGCCGCGCCAGGATAAAAAAATCTCGTTGTACAGCAATCAAAACACTTCGCCCGCTTGTATTACTGACCGTGAATTTTATTACAATGGAAAAATAAACGACAAAGCGGCAACCATTAAAGTTTATGTCTCAATGTTATAATGGCTGACCAACGACCAATTCTGATAGCAATTTACAAGTTCATGAAAATAATTTGAACCATTTTAGTAAAGTTATCCTATAGTCAGCTTTGTATCCATACTAATACTATAAATGCGAAAGTAACTCTGTTTGTTTGTTTGTTTGTTACCTCTTCACGACTAAACGGCTGAACGGATTGTAATGAAAGTTGGTAAGGGAATAGATTATATTCAGTAGAAGGACATAGGCTATCTTTTTTCTCAAAAAACAACCTTGAAAGGGGTCAAATAAGAGTTCAAAATTTGTATGGGAAATTCATAACTCCTCGACTTAGGGATCTGTAGATTCATATTTAGGCTTTTGGTAGGAAATAAAGAAATTCGTGTTTCAACGTTTTTGAAAAATCATCCCTAAAAGGGGCAAAGTGAGGTTAAACTTATGGGGTATTCTTTAGATGCAATCTCAAGATTCAGGCACAACACCTGAGAGGCTGGACAATCGCTACAGGTGCCTCAGTGCAGAAGACAACTCTCAGTTTTTGTGCCTGAATCTTGAGATTGCATTTAAAGAATACCCCATAAGTTTAACCTCACTTTGCCCCTTTTAGGGATGATTTTTCAAAAACGTTGAAACACGTATTTCTCTAACTGGACGGCACTATGCGTACCATCAAGAGCATTGTGGTCACTTTTCCATGCCAGGACAAAAGTGACATACATTTGTGATAATCAGTTAATTTGCAAGTCTCATTGATAAAATTGTGCACGAAACTGCATTCCGATCTGAGTATCAAGATTAACGGAATCTTAAAATGTTTAACATTTTATCGATTCAATATTTTTATTTGATTTAATATTCATATTTTTTTAAATGTTTATTGTTATATCAAAAATATTTTTATCTATCACTGTATCTGGGTCTTAAAATTCTGTTATTAATTTGTGATTGTAGCTTAAATAGAAAGTCTTTAAAAAAACATTATAAAGCTCTTATACTAACGTACATTTTCCATTTCAAATAGTTTCTTGGAATATTTTAAAGTACAAACGGAAAGAGTTTATCCTGCTTTATAAAATAAAAGATATTTTCTTGTGTTGAATGTACACATGAATAATGCCGCTTGTATTAAATAAAAATAAGAAAGATATAACATATGTTTTATTATCTTTTACGTAGAATACAGAATTGAATACCTTAGTCTCGCCTTATTGACCACACTGCACCTGATGGTAAGTGCAGTGCCGTCTAGTTACAGTATCGATTAGCGAGAAATAATCTGTCCCCCACTACTCAACACAATAATGCCGGCTTGCTTCTTCACAATATGGGCAAGAAGGTGAAGTGGTCTTGTGTTACAGTACCACAAAACGGCCCTGACTAAAACCGGATGTACACTGGCTGATACCGGAACGCGACACTTGCATGTGCCACAATGGCGGGTTTTAACATCTTGTACGGTGGTCGCTATCCGGGCGTGTATGAATATCTTACCACCAGCCATTAAAGTATGAATTCAGAAAAACACAAGCAAGAGTATTACCATTATTGTAATTCAAATCAACATTATAACTGTCATTATCATTCTTAGTTTCTATTCCAAATTCAAAAACACAAATTACCTTTTTAAATTCATTTGCAAAGGAAAAGTGTTCGTAACACCCTTCATTATGCCAGCAAAGAAACCCTTTTAAACGTACATTTCGGCCAACATATTTGCACTCCGACAGTGATTGATGGTGCTCTTTTGTTTCAAAATGCGCGGTAATGATAAGTAATATTATGATGAATGCCATTCGGCGCGGCATAAACTGCGAATGGAAAAAATTTACATATCCAACCGGCGTGGAATTTCGTCGTACCGAAAGGCAAAGACCGTTAGCAAATGCGTGGTGAATGGCAGACATGCGAGAATGTTTTACAAGATATATAACCTAGATTCTAAAATGACTTGTGTGTTCTTGTGTGGTGTCTTCAACCACGGCCCGAACCAAGAAGTTTGCAAATTCGTATTTTTGCCGCACCATCAGGCTGTGGAAGAGTTTGCCAGCTACCGTGTTCCCTCGTTCCTATGATCCTGGGTCCTTTGGGCGTAGTGTGAAGAAGCTAAACAGCAGGCCGGGATGATTGTGTTCAGTAGCGAGGGATAGACTGTTTCTTGCTACTTGATACTCTATCTGGACGGCACTGAGCTTACCATCAGGTGCAGTGTGGTCAATTTGCCGCGCCACTATAAAAAAAATATATATATTTCGTGTTGGCTACAAAATGTGGTCATGAAAAGAATAATAATGCATCCAATGCATTTGTGTAGTATATTTTTTTTTAGTGGCTCGATAGGCTGATGAGCAGACGGGCCACCTGATGGTAAGTAATCACCGCCGCCCATAGACTTCTGCAATGCCAGGGCTCAGTAAAACCGCTGCCTACCAGATAACCGTTGGCTGGTGTCAAATCACAATATTAGAGTAAAATAACGGGCCTCTACGTGTGGGTTCAGCCCCATGCAGGCCTTCCAAAGGTCCGAGACTCCATAGTCCCGTGAATATGGTAAGTACATACATAATAATACATCCAACAGACATATAATAATTATGTCAAACCTGTATTGTGGGTATCAAGAACTACGAAGGAATACAGTTCCACATATGCCATTATACACATATAACAGAGCTGGTATTATTGAAGTGAAAACTTCTTTAAGCACTTTGGGCATTTTTGTGATGGGGAAAAAGCACTGGACTCGCGCGACCGTCACGCTCAGATTATTTTAATCTTGACATAAGCACACCTATGAAGTTCTATAATAGGGTTAAGTTTATAATAGGGTTTAATCAACAATTACATTACCTAAAACCTATTATCGAAAGAATTTTATGAATCCGAACAAAATAAGTAAATTAGACGCCATTCAAATCTGCTGCAAGGGGTAATTGTCAAATGACAGTAAAAGTATGCATTATATGTACCGTGACGTCACGGTACTCAGACCAACCATTCCCGGGCCGTTGTGCGATAGAAACAGCAATATGTTCCCAATACGCAACCATTTTCGCTCATGCCTTTGAGTATTTACTCATACCAATATTTTAAATTTTAACGGTAGGCAGCGGCTTTGCTGTGCCCTGGTATTGCAGAAGTCTATGGGCGGCGGTGACTACTTACCATCAGGTGGCCCGTCTGCTCGTCTGCCTATCGAGGCACTAAAAAAAAAAAAAAAAAAATTTAATATTGTGACCTCATTTTTCCAGCAATTTTGATCATGTTTTCGCAAAAGAGTTTCTTTTGCGTTGCATATCGAATAATGTACAAAATTAAACACAGGATACTACCATATTATTGCCAAGCAATCACAAACAAAAAATGTTACTTCATGGACGCTGTTTCAAAAAAGAACACAGTAATTCCAAAGTTTTAAGGTTTCACTGCCGTCGGTAGTCCACTGCCTATGTTTTTTTTATTCTTTGAATCAATATCTGAAGTCACTTGTCCATCCAACACGCGTCCGTGCTTCCAACTCTTTAGCATATTTTCATGATAATTGATTGTTCAATTTCACGGCGCTTTCATATTTAAATATCTATTGTTACCGGTTCCGTTAATAAACAAAAGTCGTTTCGGCCTTCATAATGAATATTAATGACTGCCATTTATATCGTAATAAGTATAATTGGTAACAATTTAATAGAGCTTAAGGGGCCACATCGTGAATCTTGTAATAAATAATTCGACTTTCAAGAAGTTCTAAATAAATACACCCAACAGTCACACACATAGTTCTGACTCCTCACTAGGTCAAACCCATACCATGGCTATTAACTATGAGGGACTAAGGTCCCACAACATCCAGACAAATATCTATCTGTCACACAAATATTTGTCTCCGAGCGGGAATCGAACCCACGGCCTCTCGTTTCACAAGCGGCAACTCGCCCGCTGCTCCACGGAGGCTGTAAAAAATTCGAGTTTCAAGGAATTCTGTGTCTGTATCATGGCGAATGCTCCGAAGAATTGTTAACATCCCATCCTTTTCCTTCCACATAAGAACTAAATAATAACATTGAATGCATGTTGTAGTTTAAACTACTAGATAGAAGTGTGTACTACCTAAAAGAAATGCTACGTCTTAAAAACAATTCAAGATATTTTCAACTTCTCTATCAATGAGACAAGGACAATACCCTTCAGCTTTGTGTCCCAAAACCTACGCATTGGCAGTATTTTTAAGTCCTTAAAATCAAGAAGTCATGCATACCCTTAATAAATATTATGAAACAGAGACGCCGCGAAATAAAGCACTGACTTTTATCTCAATTTCATAAGTATTGTGAATATTTATGAGTGGTACAAATGCCGGATAATTGTCAAGGTTGGTTTGATTTGGGAGAAGCCTATGTCCAACAGATGAATATACAACATTATTTTTAGTATACTACAAAGCCCAAAGTAGTTTGTTGATAATCAGTAAGACAATCCATTGCACAAATTTTTAGCATATTATATGTGTATCCCAAAAACATATAAAAATTTTCGTCACGCTGGTTACCTTGTTTATTACGTAATAAAAATCCAGCGCGTGTCGGTCGCTCACCGATACATACCTACTAAGCCGGCCGCGAAGAGGGGCAAGGACAAGCACACCTTTCCCCACCCCGCACACGTCCCGCTCGGCGGCGCGGGCGTTGCTTTAGACTATAATTTAGTCGCTTGTGTATTAGGTAAAGTGGTGGACATTTTGAACAGTTACTAAGATGTGTTTAGTTTTTATTGTTAGTAGTGAAGTAGTAAATTAGGCTGCAATCCAATTGGTTCTTAACAAACACATCCTTGCACATATCTGGTGGAAATGCAGCCTTATTGTTAAAATGTTGATTAAAAAACGAAACAGTGTAAATAGTGCCAGTGTAGTGTGTATTGATTGGCGCGAAACAAACGGCAGCGCGCGGCGCACGTATGTCCATGCGTCGTACAAGAAACGGGATAAATTATTTTTGCATGTCACCGCGTGAGTTTTCCTTATTATTATTATGTCATATATTTATCTGATCTTTTATACCAAAATCTAATTTGGGTGTTTCGGTTTTATGGTATACAAAAACTAATCTTGTACATGAGACATCTCGGATTTGATCCCCAGGTCAGGTAAAGTAATTTTGGGTTTTTCTATTTAGAAATACTCAGTATCAACCTGGAGTCTGGAATTGTGCCTGGTATGGCTATAGGCTCGCCCCCTATCCCATAATGGGACTGTAATAAATACAGTAATAAATGGGTGTACTGGTTGCCTACCCCTTCGGGGATTACAGGCGTGAGTGTATATGTATGTATGATTAGGCCTCGAAAGGTTAGACCTGCACATTGCTCCCAAACGAAATTTTTTCGTCTATTATGTTACATTTTGCCGTGCAAGGATAAAAAAATTGGTAAAAGATTTGGGCATAGGGGTTTAATGGCACCAATCATCATCGATACTTCAGTAATCTTACTTATTAAACAACAGCAATCTGTGTTGTAAGCGTTCTACTATAAATGAGCGCACTTATTTCTACTATATTAACCCCAGTTGAACAAAGAGCATATATAAAGAACAATTAAAAATAACGGAGTTGATAAAACGTATAAAAATAATTCACAGACAAAGTTTAAAGGTAAACCGCACCACGACGTGAAGACAGCCTGTCAGGAAAGTTGTATAAAAATATCGTGCGTTTAGTGATACGAGGACGTTGAAGACACGCCACGGTAAGCCACTGGAAATATATTTTATGTTGGTTAACACAATACGTTACCAAATGAGATCATTTGGTATTGAAAAAGTAAAGTCCAAAAGAGTATATGGATTACTGATGACAAGTAATCATATTCGACGGTGAATATTCACACCATATTTTAATTTTGATAATATTAATAATTAATTACTGGGCTATTTCCTGCTGCTTGGAAAAAAGCACATATTATCCCAATTCCTAAAAAATCCAATGCCTCTGTTTTTTCCGAATTTCGTCCTTGAACGCTTAATCCATACCCAACTGAATGACTTTTTTTCAATACATGATCTCCTCAATCCTCTCCAATCGGGGTTTCGTCCTGGGCACAGTACGACTACCACTCTGACTCATATTACGGATGGCATCAGATCAGGTATGGAGGCAGGAAAGCTGACTGTCCTAGCATTGCTGGACTTCAGTAATGCCTTCAACACCGTCGATTTTGATGTATTACTTAGTGTACTGTGTTCGCTCAACATATCTCCAATGGCAGTTGATTGGTTTCGTAGTTACCTGTATGGACGCCAGCAGCGCATCTGTATTGAGGAAAGTTTTTCCTCCTGGTGCTCTGTTCCTGCTGGTGTTCCTCAGGGCGGCGTTTTATCTCCCTTACTCTTCGCTGTTTTTATTAATTCCATTTCTTATAATCTTCGCTCCTCCTACCACCTCTATGCTGATGATCTGCAAATATATACTCGGGCACCCGTGGACAAGATGGTCGATGCGATTGGAGTAATTAACAGTGATATCGAACACATATGTGAATGGAGCAAAGCCTATGGATTGAAGGTTAATCCTTCCAAAACTCAAGTCATTGTTGTCGGCAGCCCCAGGATGATTTCAAAACTGGACTGGGTCCAACTACCATCCGTTTTCTGTGACGGTATTACTGTTCCCTACAGTGACTCAGTCAAAAACCTTGGCCTATATCTGGACAAGTCCTTCACCTGGGGTCCGCAGCTTCGAGAACTCAGTCGGAAGCTGTTTGCCTCGGCAAGGTCCTTGCGAAGGTTACATAATTTTCTACCTATTACCACGAAGATTTCACTTTCGCAAACCCTCCTACTCCCTATCCTTGATTATGCCGATGTCAGCTATCTTGATCTCACTGAGGACCAATTAAATAAACTTGAGCGTCTTCAAAATTTCTGTATAAGATTTATATTTGGACTACGCAAATATGATCATGTTTCTGAGTTTCGTGCTAAGCTCAAGTGGTTACCCATACGACTTCGTCGGAATGCTCACATTCTTTCTCTTCTGTACAATATCTTGTTTAATCCTCTAGCCCCTTCTTATCTCAAACAACGCTTTCTTTTTCTCCATGAGTCACATGCAAGATCCTTGAGGTCGTCGGAGAATCTGAAGTTGAGGATGCCCGTGCACACCACAACATTCATGGATAAGTCCTTTTCAGTAGAAGCTGTTCGACTGTCGAACACACTTCCAGTTGTGGTGAGACAGGCTCAAACACTGACATCGTTCAAAAGAATGGTCAAACTACACTACCTTTCTCTCTCCACAGATACACCCTTAAGTATTAACTGAATCTATTGGTAATCTATAGTGTTTTTTTTTCTACATATATTTATTTATCTATGAAATTGTCTATATATATATTATGTGTAATTATTTATTTATCATACATTTGTATATGTGTATGTGTATGTATGTGTGTATATATTTGTATAAATATACATTTATTTAAAGTATTTTTGTTTATTTATATTTATTGGTGTTTTTAATCCTTTATTCTTTAGACTGCCCTCTCTTTCTCCTTTTCTTATATCCATCCCATGGTTGTCTGTAAGAAATTGCCTAGAGCGATAAGACCGCCATTTGTACTTTTAATATATAAATGTAATCTTTCTTTATTTTTTTTTTAATCTTAAGTGTACAATAAAGAATAAATAAATAAATAATTGAATGGGAATATCCCGTACAATACAGATTTATGCACTGTAATAGTTATCGATTTAGCAGAACCTTATCAAGTCAATTAAAAAAATTAAAGATACGTGGTGGGGCATAAGTAGAACATAGAAAGAAAATATAAGTTTGTGCGTTTTTTCTTAAAAAATAATTTCACTGTTATGTCTATTTGTTCCCAAGGTTTAATTTCCTTCTTAGTTCAGCTTCAGCTCTAGTTATCTAGAATGTAAAAGTGGTGGCTTTTGAAAAAGTCTGGTATGTTCAGCAGAGCGAGAGAGGACGCGTCAGACCAAAAACTCTGGAATACACATGTTCAACGTCATATAGCATACTGTTCTCATATTGTCTATGTAATCCATGACCGACTTTATCAGATCCCAGATCATCACCTTCAATTCTGTAAGGCACATGTTCAGCCTGACATGGAATACTGTTCTCATATTCTCTACGCAATCTATCACCAGCTTTATCCATTTGCATCCAACAACATAAAAAGTCTCCGCACCATGCCGTGTCGTAAGTCCAATGTAATCCCCTTTCCACCGTATCACCACGTTCAATATTTCTACAGTGACGTCGTTTGCATTCACTCACGAGTCTGGACGGCCCGCCCTTTCCCTTTTTACATTAGTATGAGGTTACATTTATTTGCCTTGGCAAATGTACCTCTATTAAATGTTTTACGTTTGGATGCCAAATTTGGGAGTGAAAGTGTATCTTTTATATATTATACTAAGGGGATAAGTAAGGAGTTGAACTTAAGGTTCTAGACTCTAAGGCCAGTTTAAATTAAAATATTCCGTTTTATAAAATATTATCTTTCTTTCTTTTGATTATTTTAATAGGTCGATTTGCTTAGGATGGTATCACTTATTCCTAAATCATTCTGGATCCTGCCTTTGCGTTTCGTGCAGTCACTGAAGGTTACCGGTGACTCGAAATTTTTATTCAAATTCAAATTTTTTCGCCGAATTTATTACGGTCCCATAATGTAACCGGGCGCGAGTCTAACGCCATACCGGGCTTAATTCCTGACTTAGGACTTATACGGAGTATTTCTAGATAGAAAAACCCATGTCACCTTACCTGGGGATCAAACCCAAGACCTTGGCACAGCAGTTGTGACGCTATACAACTGCGCCACCGAGCTACCATGCATAACTAAACATTATACATTATATTGCTGGTTAAGCTTACATATTATACTTGTAACATCAAATATTACATCCACGTGGATTCAATAAAGAGCTTTATTGTTACCACCTAAGAGAATATATACAGATAGTATAATATTATATGTGAAATTTACCAACCACATCAAGGCCTTGTGGCTTAACCTTTCTCATATTTAGTAAAAGAGACTTGTACTTAGCAGTGAGATAATAGTACGCTATGTTTCTTTTAAAATCTATATTACTATGTTTTTTTTATAGCATAGTCCGAGCCAGTGATTCATCTGATGTTAAGTGATCTCCACCGTCCATAAACATCCACATTACCGAAAGTATCATGTACGCGCTGTCGGCCTTAAAGAACAGGAATAGGGATTAGGGGGAATCTGGGTCTCCGGATATCTCACTTACCATACGAAACGCGACAGTAAACAGTCACTTTACGTTGGTTTTCTGTAAGACTGTGGTACTACCCCGGTCGAGCCGGCCCATTCATGCTGTAGACAAATATGTCTTCAGCGAGGCTCTACCACTATCTCAAAACAAATGTTAAACAAGAAAAGAAGTTTTTTGGAAACCGTTTTACTTTATTCTTCATGGTCTATATTAATAAAATATGATCATTAATCAACATAAAGTTACATAAGTTTTCAAGATTTAATTTGCATTTTTATAAACCAACTTTATTTTTCCCACCAAAACGCTACCAACTGTCATGGCTTCTTGTGTGACATGACCATCCGCAAAACTAACAGACGTTTGTGTCAGCGTTTAATAGATGTTTCGAACGGTGACGCCATGCATGACTGTTTTGTGTTTCATGTCACGTGACAAAATGCTTTAAAACATTATAAAATATAAAAAAAAACATTATAAAGCTCTTATACTAACGTACATTTTCCATTTCAAATAGTTTCTTGGAATATTTTAAAGTACAAACGGAAAGAGTTTATCCTGCTTTATAAAATAAAAGATATTTTCTTGTGTTGAATGTACACATGAATAATGCCGCTTGTATTAAATAAAAATAAGAAAGATATAACATATGTTTTATTATCTTTTACGTAGAATACAGAATTGAATACCTTAGTCTCGCCTTATTGACCACACTGCACCTGATGGTAAGTGCAGTGCCGTCTAGTTACAGTATCGATTAGCGAGAAATAATCTGTCCCCCACTACTCAACACAATAATGCCGGCTTGCTTCTTCACAATATGGGCAAGAAGGTGAAGTGGTCTTGTGTTACAGTACCACAAAACGGCCCTGACTAAAACCGGATGTACACTGGCTGATACCGGAACGCGACACTTGCATGTGCCACAATGGCGGGTTTTAACATCTTGTACGGTGGTCGCTATCCGGGCGTGTATGAATATCTTACCACCAGCCATTAAAGTATGAATTCAGAAAAACACAAGCAAGAGTATTACCATTATTGTAATTCAAATCAACATTATAACTGTCATTATCATTCTTAGTTTCTATTCCAAATTCAAAAACACAAATTACCTTTTTAAATTCATTTGCAAAGGAAAAGTGTTCGTAACACCCTTCATTATGCCAGCAAAGAAACCCTTTTAAACGTACATTTCGGCCAACATATTTGCACTCCGACAGTGATTGATGGTGCTCTTTTGTTTCAAAATGCGCGGTAATGATAAGTAATATTATGATGAATGCCATTCGGCGCGGCATAAACTGCGAATGGAAAAAATTTACATATCCAACCGGCGTGGAATTTCGTCGTACCGAAAGGCAAAGACCGTTAGCAAATGCGTGGTGAATGGCAGACATGCGAGAATGTTTTACAAGATATATAACCTAGATTCTAAAATGACTTGTGTGTTCTTGTGTGGTGTCTTCAACCACGGCCCGAACCAAGAAGTTTGCAAATTCGTATTTTTGCCGCACCATCAGGCTGTGGAAGAGTTTGCCAGCTACCGTGTTCCCTCGTTCCTATGATCCTGGGTCCTTTGGGCGTAGTGTGAAGAAGCTAAACAGCAGGCCGGGATGATTGTGTTCAGTAGCGAGGGATAGACTGTTTCTTGCTACTTGATACTCTATCTGGACGGCACTGAGCTTACCATCAGGTGCAGTGTGGTCAATTTGCCGCGCCACTATAAAAAAAATATATATATTTCGTGTTGGCTACAAAATGTGGTCATGAAAAGAATAATAATGCATCCAATGCATTTGTGTAGTATATTTTTTTTTAGTGGCTCGATAGGCTGATGAGCAGACGGGCCACCTGATGGTAAGTAATCACCGCCGCCCATAGACTTCTGCAATGCCAGGGCTCAGTAAAACCGCTGCCTACCAGATAACCGTTGGCTGGTGTCAAATCACAATATTAGAGTAAAATAACGGGCCTCTACGTGTGGGTTCAGCCCCATGCAGGCCTTCCAAAGGTCCGAGACTCCATAGTCCCGTGAATATGGTAAGTACATACATAATAATACATCCAACAGACATATAATAATTATGTCAAACCTGTATTGTGGGTATCAAGAACTACGAAGGAATACAGTTCCACATATGCCATTATACACATATAACAGAGCTGGTATTATTGAAGTGAAAACTTCTTTAAGCACTTTGGGCATTTTTGTGATGGGGAAAAAGCACTGGACTCGCGCGACCGTCACGCTCAGATTATTTTAATCTTGACATAAGCACACCTATGAAGTTCTATAATAGGGTTAAGTTTATAATAGGGTTTAATCAACAATTACATTACCTAAAACCTATTATCGAAAGAATTTTATGAATCCGAACAAAATAAGTAAATTAGACGCCATTCAAATCTGCTGCAAGGGGTAATTGTCAAATGACAGTAAAAGTATGCATTATATGTACCGTGACGTCACGGTACTCAGACCAACCATTCCCGGGCCGTTGTGCGATAGAAACAGCAATATGTTCCCAATACGCAACCATTTTCGCTCATGCCTTTGAGTATTTACTCATACCAATATTTTAAATTTTAACGGTAGGCAGCGGCTTTGCTGTGCCCTGGTATTGCAGAAGTCTATGGGCGGCGGTGACTACTTACCATCAGGTGGCCCGTCTGCTCGTCTGCCTATCGAGGCACTAAAAAAAAAAAAAAAAAAATTTAATATTGTGACCTCATTTTTCCAGCAATTTTGATCATGTTTTCGCAAAAGAGTTTCTTTTGCGTTGCATATCGAATAATGTACAAAATTAAACACAGGATACTACCATATTATTGCCAAGCAATCACAAACAAAAAATGTTACTTCATGGACGCTGTTTCAAAAAAGAACACAGTAATTCCAAAGTTTTAAGGTTTCACTGCCGTCGGTAGTCCACTGCCTATGTTTTTTTTATTCTTTGAATCAATATCTGAAGTCACTTGTCCATCCAACACGCGTCCGTGCTTCCAACTCTTTAGCATATTTTCATGATAATTGATTGTTCAATTTCACGGCGCTTTCATATTTAAATATCTATTGTTACCGGTTCCGTTAATAAACAAAAGTCGTTTCGGCCTTCATAATGAATATTAATGACTGCCATTTATATCGTAATAAGTATAATTGGTAACAATTTAATAGAGCTTAAGGGGCCACATCGTGAATCTTGTAATAAATAATTCGACTTTCAAGAAGTTCTAAATAAATACACCCAACAGTCACACACATAGTTCTGACTCCTCACTAGGTCAAACCCATACCATGGCTATTAACTATGAGGGACTAAGGTCCCACAACATCCAGACAAATATCTATCTGTCACACAAATATTTGTCTCCGAGCGGGAATCGAACCCACGGCCTCTCGTTTCACAAGCGGCAACTCGCCCGCTGCTCCACGGAGGCTGTAAAAAATTCGAGTTTCAAGGAATTCTGTGTCTGTATCATGGCGAATGCTCCGAAGAATTGTTAACATCCCATCCTTTTCCTTCCACATAAGAACTAAATAATAACATTGAATGCATGTTGTAGTTTAAACTACTAGATAGAAGTGTGTACTACCTAAAAGAAATGCTACGTCTTAAAAACAATTCAAGATATTTTCAACTTCTCTATCAATGAGACAAGGACAATACCCTTCAGCTTTGTGTCCCAAAACCTACGCATTGGCAGTATTTTTAAGTCCTTAAAATCAAGAAGTCATGCATACCCTTAATAAATATTATGAAACAGAGACGCCGCGAAATAAAGCACTGACTTTTATCTCAATTTCATAAGTATTGTGAATATTTATGAGTGGTACAAATGCCGGATAATTGTCAAGGTTGGTTTGATTTGGGAGAAGCCTATGTCCAACAGATGAATATACAACATTATTTTTAGTATACTACAAAGCCCAAAGTAGTTTGTTGATAATCAGTAAGACAATCCATTGCACAAATTTTTAGCATATTATATGTGTATCCCAAAAACATATAAAAATTTTCGTCACGCTGGTTACCTTGTTTATTACGTAATAAAAATCCAGCGCGTGTCGGTCGCTCACCGATACATACCTACTAAGCCGGCCGCGAAGAGGGGCAAGGACAAGCACACCTTTCCCCACCCCGCACACGTCCCGCTCGGCGGCGCGGGCGTTGCTTTAGACTATAATTTAGTCGCTTGTGTATTAGGTAAAGTGGTGGACATTTTGAACAGTTACTAAGATGTGTTTAGTTTTTATTGTTAGTAGTGAAGTAGTAAATTAGGCTGCAATCCAATTGGTTCTTAACAAACACATCCTTGCACATATCTGGTGGAAATGCAGCCTTATTGTTAAAATGTTGATTAAAAAACGAAACAGTGTAAATAGTGCCAGTGTAGTGTGTATTGATTGGCGCGAAACAAACGGCAGCGCGCGGCGCACGTATGTCCATGCGTCGTACAAGAAACGGGATAAATTATTTTTGCATGTCACCGCGTGAGTTTTCCTTATTATTATTATGTCATATATTTATCTGATCTTTTATACCAAAATCTAATTTGGGTGTTTCGGTTTTATGGTATACAAAAACTAATCTTGTACATGAGGTTACATTTGGGTTAGAGCTTCGTGGTGATAGATCTTACTACTGTTTAGATGCTCGCAGTTGCTAAGGTATCGGATTTGATCCCCAGGTCAGGTAAAGTAATTTTGGGTTTTTCTATTTAGAAATACTCAGTATCAACCTGGAGTCTGGAATTGTGCCTGGTATGGCTATAGGCTCGCCCCCTATCCCATAATGGGACTGTAATAAATACAGTAATAAATGGGTGTACTGGTTGCCTACCCCTTCGGGGATTACAGGCGTGAGTGTATATGTATGTATGATTAGGCCTCGAAAGGTTAGACCTGCACATTGCTCCCAAACGAAATTTTTTCGTCTATTATGTTACATTTTGCCGTGCAAGGATAAAAAAATTGGTAAAAGATTTGGGCATAGGGGTTTAATGGCACCAATCATCATCGATACTTCAGTAATCTTACTTATTAAACAACAGCAATCTGTGTTGTAAGCGTTCTACTATAAATGAGCGCACTTATTTCTACTATATTAACCCCAGTTGAACAAAGAGCATATATAAAGAACAATTAAAAATAACGGAGTTGATAAAACGTATAAAAATAATTCACAGACAAAGTTTAAAGGTAAACCGCACCACGACGTGAAGACAGCCTGTCAGGAAAGTTGTATAAAAATATCGTGCGTTTAGTGATACGAGGACGTTGAAGACACGCCACGGTAAGCCACTGGAAATATATTTTATGTTGGTTAACACAATACGTTACCAAATGAGATCATTTGGTATTGAAAAAGTAAAGTCCAAAAGAGTATATGGATTACTGATGACAAGTAATCATATTCGACGGTGAATATTCACACCATATTTTAATTTTGATAATATTAATAATTAATTACTGGGCTATTTCCTGCTGCTTGGAAAAAAGCACATATTATCCCAATTCCTAAAAAATCCAATGCCTCTGTTTTTTCCGAATTTCGTCCTTGAACGCTTAATCCATACCCAACTGAATGACTTTTTTTCAATACATGATCTCCTCAATCCTCTCCAATCGGGGTTTCGTCCTGGGCACAGTACGACTACCACTCTGACTCATATTACGGATGGCATCAGATCAGGTATGGAGGCAGGAAAGCTGACTGTCCTAGCATTGCTGGACTTCAGTAATGCCTTCAACACCGTCGATTTTGATGTATTACTTAGTGTACTGTGTTCGCTCAACATATCTCCAATGGCAGTTGATTGGTTTCGTAGTTACCTGTATGGACGCCAGCAGCGCATCTGTATTGAGGAAAGTTTTTCCTCCTGGTGCTCTGTTCCTGCTGGTGTTCCTCAGGGCGGCGTTTTATCTCCCTTACTCTTCGCTGTTTTTATTAATTCCATTTCTTATAATCTTCGCTCCTCCTACCACCTCTATGCTGATGATCTGCAAATATATACTCGGGCACCCGTGGACAAGATGGTCGATGCGATTGGAGTAATTAACAGTGATATCGAACACATATGTGAATGGAGCAAAGCCTATGGATTGAAGGTTAATCCTTCCAAAACTCAAGTCATTGTTGTCGGCAGCCCCAGGATGATTTCAAAACTGGACTGGGTCCAACTACCATCCGTTTTCTGTGACGGTATTACTGTTCCCTACAGTGACTCAGTCAAAAACCTTGGCCTATATCTGGACAAGTCCTTCACCTGGGGTCCGCAGCTTCGAGAACTCAGTCGGAAGCTGTTTGCCTCGGCAAGGTCCTTGCGAAGGTTACATAATTTTCTACCTATTACCACGAAGATTTCACTTTCGCAAACCCTCCTACTCCCTATCCTTGATTATGCCGATGTCAGCTATCTTGATCTCACTGAGGACCAATTAAATAAACTTGAGCGTCTTCAAAATTTCTGTATAAGATTTATATTTGGACTACGCAAATATGATCATGTTTCTGAGTTTCGTGCTAAGCTCAAGTGGTTACCCATACGACTTCGTCGGAATGCTCACATTCTTTCTCTTCTGTACAATATCTTGTTTAATCCTCTAGCCCCTTCTTATCTCAAACAACGCTTTCTTTTTCTCCATGAGTCACATGCAAGATCCTTGAGGTCGTCGGAGAATCTGAAGTTGAGGATGCCCGTGCACACCACAACATTCATGGATAAGTCCTTTTCAGTAGAAGCTGTTCGACTGTCGAACACACTTCCAGTTGTGGTGAGACAGGCTCAAACACTGACATCGTTCAAAAGAATGGTCAAACTACACTACCTTTCTCTCTCCACAGATACACCCTTAAGTATTAACTGAATCTATTGGTAATCTATAGTGTTTTTTTTTCTACATATATTTATTTATCTATGAAATTGTCTATATATATATTATGTGTAATTATTTATTTATCATACATTTGTATATGTGTATGTGTATGTATGTGTGTATATATTTGTATAAATATACATTTATTTAAAGTATTTTTGTTTATTTATATTTATTGGTGTTTTTAATCCTTTATTCTTTAGACTGCCCTCTCTTTCTCCTTTTCTTATATCCATCCCATGGTTGTCTGTAAGAAATTGCCTAGAGCGATAAGACCGCCATTTGTACTTTTAATATATAAATGTAATCTTTCTTTATTTTTTTTTTAATCTTAAGTGTACAATAAAGAATAAATAAATAAATAATTGAATGGGAATATCCCGTACAATACAGATTTATGCACTGTAATAGTTATCGATTTAGCAGAACCTTATCAAGTCAATTAAAAAAATTAAAGATACGTGGTGGGGCATAAGTAGAACATAGAAAGAAAATATAAGTTTGTGCGTTTTTTCTTAAAAAATAATTTCACTGTTATGTCTATTTGTTCCCAAGGTTTAATTTCCTTCTTAGTTCAGCTTCAGCTCTAGTTATCTAGAATGTAAAAGTGGTGGCTTTTGAAAAAGTCTGGTATGTTCAGCAGAGCGAGAGAGGACGCGTCAGACCAAAAACTCTGGAATACACATGTTCAACGTCATATAGCATACTGTTCTCATATTGTCTATGTAATCCATGACCGACTTTATCAGATCCCAGATCATCACCTTCAATTCTGTAAGGCACATGTTCAGCCTGACATGGAATACTGTTCTCATATTCTCTACGCAATCTATCACCAGCTTTATCCATTTGCATCCAACAACATAAAAAGTCTCCGCACCATGCCGTGTCGTAAGTCCAATGTAATCCCCTTTCCACCGTATCACCACGTTCAATATTTCTACAGTGACGTCGTTTGCATTCACTCACGAGTCTGGACGGCCCGCCCTTTCCCTTTTTACATTAGTATGAGGTTACATTTATTTGCCTTGGCAAATGTACCTCTATTAAATGTTTTACGTTTGGATGCCAAATTTGGGAGTGAAAGTGTATCTTTTATATATTATACTAAGGGGATAAGTAAGGAGTTGAACTTAAGGTTCTAGACTCTAAGGCCAGTTTAAATTAAAATATTCCGTTTTATAAAATATTATCTTTCTTTCTTTTGATTATTTTAATAGGTCGATTTGCTTAGGATGGTATCACTTATTCCTAAATCATTCTGGATCCTGCCTTTGCGTTTCGTGCAGTCACTGAAGGTTACCGGTGACTCGAAATTTTTATTCAAATTCAAATTTTTTCGCCGAATTTATTACGGTCCCATAATGTAACCGGGCGCGAGTCTAACGCCATACCGGGCTTAATTCCTGACTTAGGACTTATACGGAGTATTTCTAGATAGAAAAACCCATGTCACCTTACCTGGGGATCAAACCCAAGACCTTGGCACAGCAGTTGTGACGCTATACAACTGCGCCACCGAGCTACCATGCATAACTAAACATTATACATTATATTGCTGGTTAAGCTTACATATTATACTTGTAACATCAAATATTACATCCACGTGGATTCAATAAAGAGCTTTATTGTTACCACCTAAGAGAATATATACAGATAGTATAATATTATATGTGAAATTTACCAACCACATCAAGGCCTTGTGGCTTAACCTTTCTCATATTTAGTAAAAGAGACTTGTACTTAGCAGTGAGATAATAGTACGCTATGTTTCTTTTAAAATCTATATTACTATGTTTTTTTTATAGCATAGTCCGAGCCAGTGATTCATCTGATGTTAAGTGATCTCCACCGTCCATAAACATCCACATTACCGAAAGTATCATGTACGCGCTGTCGGCCTTAAAGAACAGGAATAGGGATTAGGGGGAATCTGGGTCTCCGGATATCTCACTTACCATACGAAACGCGACAGTAAACAGTCACTTTACGTTGGTTTTCTGTAAGACTGTGGTACTACCCCGGTCGAGCCGGCCCATTCATGCTGTAGACAAATATGTCTTCAGCGAGGCTCTACCACTATCTCAAAACAAATGTTAAACAAGAAAAGAAGTTTTTTGGAAACCGTTTTACTTTATTCTTCATGGTCTATATTAATAAAATATGATCATTAATCAACATAAAGTTACATAAGTTTTCAAGATTTAATTTGCATTTTTATAAACCAACTTTATTTTTCCCACCAAAACGCTACCAACTGTCATGGCTTCTTGTGTGACATGACCATCCGCAAAACTAACAGACGTTTGTGTCAGCGTTTAATAGATGTTTCGAACGGTGACGCCATGCATGACTGTTTTGTGTTTCATGTCACGTGACAAAATGCTTTATTTTTACATATTTGTTTCTTGAAAATATTAAACAATCTCATATAAATTAACAAATTGGTTTCATTTTAAATACTATTAGACTATAATCTATTAAAAAAAAACTCACAGGTTTTCACTTACTGACAATTACCCTATTCTCTTCACAAAAAAACCAGATGTCGAATAATTACATAGAAGCGCCCTTGAAAGAAATCACTTCGAAATAATCAGGAGGGTGTTACGATTTATCACTTTAGCAAATTCGCTCCGAGTGAAGGGGTTGAGATGTTATTTGACGTCACGTACAGGACTCGCAATCTCGAGTGCCCGGGGTGAATTGTTCGTTATTTTTATAGCGTACAGGAGCTTTTACTCGCAGTTCCGCCTGCATGACACTACTAAGACAGGCATTATATGACTACCAATTGGTTTGATTTGTTAAAAAATATCAACGTAAAAATATAAATGTCTTAGAAAAGATACTAATTAAATGTATTACTTTTTTATTTATTTAATGTGGTATTTAAACAACGTTCACATATTCTTATTTTAAATACATTCAATATTAGATGAAGCTAATATACACTTATAACTTGAAAAACTGCATAAGATTAGCTGGTGGTAGGATATTTATATCCGCCCGGATAGCCCCCACCGTCAACAGGGTGTAAAACCCGCCATAGTGGTACACGCAAGTGTCTCGCGTTCTGGGATCAGCCATTGTACATCCGGTTATTGTCGGGAGTCTAAAGTTAGGGTACAATGTTTGGCCATAGCGGTCTTCTGAGAACTGGACTCTCGACCGCTTCTTCACCTTCTTGCCCATGGCGTAGTGTGAAGAAGCGGGCAGGCTGATTTTGTGCAGTAGCGGGGGATAGATTGTCTCCCGCTACTCGATACTCTAATTGAACGGCACTGTGCTTACCATCAGGTGTAGTTGACCACACTGCTGTGCCAGGATAAAAAATAAGATACAACTTAATAGACTAACATAGGCAAATAGTTATGACATTATTATAAAATACAGAAGAAATTATTTAAATCGAGTTGTAAAGTTCCGATATAATGTTTTTGATCGGATCGGGAAGAGATAATGAAAAATTGGCACTAATTTGTCCCAAATGCAAAATTGTCTGATAGCAGGACACTTATACCTATACTTAACAACGCCTAAGTTCATTGTTCACTCACATTGCCATAAACAATATTGCACTGACTATAGAGAACTTTCTAAATGCCTTAGAATATAGAATAATTAATTTTGGACATTTAGAAAATGCTTTGTTTACTAATGATAAGACGAATATATATATCATATCAAATAAATATGTATGTCGGCAATGACCGCAGGCCGGGGTTGTGAGAGAGCTCACACATCCCTCTCCAATCTCCAGATATAGTCAGGATGCTCATCGTATAATAGTTCGGTAGTAAAACACGAGATTAACACTTCAGACTTTAGAGTTTATTAAACTACTGCCAGTTCGGAATCCATGGAGAAGCTGGCAAGAAACTCTCATGGTTGCTCTTTTAAACACAGCACAATCTAAGTTACTATAACTTGATTCTAATTACAGTTTCACAACACGTTAACTTATTAATTTAAACAGTACTTTGGCATTACGACCTCTAAGTAACTAGCTATTCAAGATTGAATATGGAATTCCTCTACAAATGACAAGGTGCACGCTTTTATTATGATATTTTCTATTGTGCCCGACTCGTGAGCGAGATCACGCGATAAACTAGTCAAATCCACCCTCAAAATAGCAAAACAAGTGGCGGTAGACATTTTACAATATAATAATAATAATACTAGCCCTGTATTAAACATTATCCCACTGCTGGGCACGGGCCTCCTCTACTTATGAGAGGGGTTAGGCCTTAGTCCACCACGCTGGCCTAATGCGGGTTGGCAGACTTCTCATACCTTCGAAAAAATCTCAGATATGCAGGTTTCCTCACGATGTTTTCCTTCACCGTTAAAGCAAGCGATAATTAACATTTTAATACACACATAACTTTAGAAAAGTCAGAGGTGTATGCCACTTGGGTTTCGAACCTACTATTTTCGTCTTGACAGTCCTTACCGCAACCAACTAGGCTATCGCTGCTATACATAGACATTTTACAATAAAACGAGTTAATTAAAAGTTCAATTGAGTATCCGTTTTCATGTTGCTCCGGCATATATTTAATTTATGTAAATACATTCTCCCACTTCGAGGCTAAAGTAGCTCTTGTTAATGTAAAGTTTATACAGATAAATCTTTTTTTTTACTGGTTATGGCAAAATGACCACACTGCAGCCGATGGTAAGCACAGTGCGGTCCAATTAGAGTATCGAGTAGTGAGAGACGATTTATACCCTGCTACTTAACACAATCATGCCGGCCTGCTCCTTCACACTACACCATGGGCAAGAAGGTGACGAAGCGGTCGAGGGTCTGGTGTCCGAGTAATCAGAAGACGGCAAAACGGCCAAACATCATACACCTAGACCTAGACCCCTGACGAAAAATCCTCATCAGAGTATATATAACCAACAGTTTGAAATTCCACATACTGATCCAGTTAAATTAAACATGTGAATAAAATAGGTCAATTCTTGTGGGGAATGTAACCCCACAATTTACAATTAAGTCTCTCGTCGACAATTACAGTGAATTGAGTGTGTTTGAAAATGGTAGCGTTGACATCCGATTACAAATAGTTTGGGTGTGCTCGTTTTATGTGATTTTGGTGTACAGTGACGTGTCAGCCGTCATATTGTGACCTATTGACGCACATAGTAACCGTGTTTTTAATGCCTGCTGGATTGGGGTCTTATATTCAGAGAGGCCTCATATTGATCTCGTATTGACTGTCTCGGTGGCAGAGTTGTTATTGCGCATGCGCTACGATTGCTGTGCTTGGGGCTCGGGTTCGATTCTCCGGTCGGGTAAAGTGATATTGGGGTGTTCTAATACTCAGTATAGTATATTGGTCCACCACGCTGGCCTAGTGCTGGTTAGTAGACTTCACATACCTTTGAAATTTTTATGAGAATTCTCAGCTATGCAGGTTTCCTCACGATGCTTTCCTGCACCGTTAAAGGAAGTAATAATTAACAATGAATACACACATAACTTTAGAAAAGTTAGGGGTGTATGTCATTTGGGCTGGTTTCGAATATACGACTTTCGTCTTGACAGTCCGTACCGCAACCAACTAGGCTATCAAGCTTCAGTTTCAAGCAATCCAAAAATTGTTGAATAAATAACGGATAAAGAATTTGTGTACAGTGTACGTAAATACCGGGGCGGACCGATTAAGAGCTCCTGAAGGATGTGCGGGGCTTGGGATGCCTCGCATTCCACTCTGATATCGTACAACCCTTTTACATAGACATATTAATGTAATAAAACATAGTAAATTGTGTTTTAATGACCATGTTAGACTTAAAATACAAACCAAATAAGTTTTGCAAAGGAATACTGAAAAAAATATGATGGTGTTAATAATTTTAGATTTTCTTATATAACATACATCACGCCTGTAATCCACGAAGGGGTTGGAAGAGATGTAACCAGTACAACCGCTTTTCGCCGAGTTTCGGTCCCATATTGTGATGTGCCCGGTATGGCGATAGGCTCGCCAAATCACATAATGGGACGTAATGTGTTCGGCAAGATTTGGGTATATTGATACACCTTTGCCTACACCATCGGGAATTTCGGGCGTGCGTATGAACCAAAATTGTGGATCACTTCTATAAGTACTCTTGTGCAGAGTAACCACCGTTAGGTGACCCGCCTGTCCGTTCACACATCACAAAGTTCATACGTTCCATTTTTATAGTTAGAATATAAAGTGTAATATATGTGTAAAATATTTATATCACGGAATCGAAATATTAAAAGGTTAGTTTCCGCGCCATCGCACCTGATACCTCTATATTCTTCTTTTCGCGAGCTTTCCGCCTATTTAACTTTGAAGGAATAAGGGTATGACGCTTTGTCCTTCAGTATAAATAAGTGAAGAATACACATTAAGGATTACATTTCGCAATACAGTAGCACTGAATGCATAATTATTATGGTTTTTTTTCAATAACACCATTCAACTTAAAACATTTTTTACTTACTTTTTAAGTTCGTAACAGACCGAATAAGGTTTTAAATCAATAAATAACTTGAAATATATACCCGGAAAATTAGAAAATTGGTAAAAAAACAGTGCTTCTTTCTAAGATATTTCATTCTCTCACAGTAGCGACGGGATCTTGCATTTAAAGCTCCAGGAAAAATCTAGTTTAAAGATATAATAGGATTAATTATCCAAAAATCTACAATGCAGACGGAGCAGCGCGCGAAACATAGATTCGAATGAGAGTGAAACAAAAATACACCACTCATAAACCCCTACTTGTCGATGCATCACAAGTTAAGTGCCCCGCACTCGTAAAAAGTACGCTTTAAAAAAACACAGAGAACGTATCTTATATTATTAATTCACGATACAACACTCAAATTGCTCCCGTACCGACGTCTATCGGTGTTCTTAGAAATTATTCAATGGCCAACCGGTTAATGGGCGAGCCTGTGAAGAGACGAATGACCCAATACGTTGGTTTTAGTGCCGAACAAAATTGGCTACTATCGGTTTAAAATACTGCCTATATTGTATTTGTAAATCTTCTCTTGACATCTCAGGTCTTTTTATGTGTGGTACACTAGCTGTTACCCGCGGCTCGAATACGCGGCTCGAAAGAAAACGTATATAATCCGAAAATAAAAATCTATCCTGCGAGAACCTTACATTTTTCCGGGATAAAAAGTAGCCTATGTGCTATTCTAGACTATAATCTATCTTTGTGCCAAATTTCAGCCAGATCCGTCCAGCCGTTGTAGCGTGAAAGAGTAACAAACATCCATCCATACTTACAAACTTTCGCATTTATAATATTAGGATAAAAAAATAAATGTCCATGCTTGCAAACGCGTCGAGTGTCGGGTCGGTCATTTATAACATTTCGTTGAGCTTATTGCTGTTTATGATTTTACCATTTACTATTGCCATACCGGGCACAATTCTGGACTCCGGACTGTTATCACTTACCCGACCCGACCCAACCCGTGGATGGAATACGAGACCTCAGGACAGTAGTCGTAACGCATAAGCAATTACTGCGCCACGAGGCAGTTTGATGAATCAAGTGCTTTATTAACACTATGTTAATTGCTATCATTTTCTAAATCTTCATATAGTTCACATTAAGAAGAACTATGTACATGGGACATGAGGAAACTGTGAATAATATGAAACAACTGCTACAGATAATCAGATTTCTTTCTTCACTTTGAATTATTTGATTTCGAATTTGCTTCTTCACCTTCGTGCCCATGGCGTAGTGTGAAGAAGCAGGCCGGCATGATTGTGTTGAGCAGCGGGGGATAGATTGTCCCTCGCTACTCGATACTCTAATTAGACGACACTGCGCTTACAATCAGGTGCAATGTCACTTTGCCGTGCCGGGATAAAAAAAAATCCCTTACGAAGCATAGTAACAGTGAATATAGACAGATTCATTTCGCATTTTATTTGTGTTTTAGAGCTGTAATTTAGTACGTAGTTGTCTAATTCAGGACCAGGTACCCATTAACTCCTACTAGGACAACCGTGCTGATAGAAGCTTTGAAGACATGGAAAAGCTCACACAAACAGCGAAAACATTTCAATGAGCTCCTTTAATAATGCGATCAAAAAGTTTTCCAGCTCACGCGTTTCCCCCTTTCTACTATCCTGGGTCTTTTAACCGTATTGTGAAGAAGCAGACCATGATGTGTCGAGTAGGAAGGGATGGTTGTGTCTCGCTATGTGATGAGTATCAGGTAAATTTGTAAGATATTGTAGGGATTACCGAAAGTATCATGTGTGCGCTGTCGGCCTTAAAGGACAGGAATAGGGATTAGGGAAGGGAAGGGGGAATCTGGGCCTCCGGATATCTCACTTACCATACGAAACGCGACAGTAAACTGTCACTTTACGTTAGTTTTCTGTGAGACAGTGGTACTCCCTGGTCGAGCCGGCCTATTCATGCTGTAGACAAATATGTCTTCAGCGCGGCTCTACCACTACAAAATACATTAACCTTATTAATACATTAACAATAATAATAACAGAAATAATTATGCTTAGCCTATAATAATAAGACAAAGGAGGCGGCTCAGCTTGTGTTGACCGGGACATTAGTTCCGGGCAGCGCTGGTTTTCAGCCTCGCCCATTGCCTACGATGTTATGCGAAAAAATTTTTGGCGTTGGCCTACGAAGCGACAAGTAATGTAAATTAAAGTATGTGAAACAAAATAAAAAAAAAACAAATAAATATAACGGAACTCTAGTGTGTGTGTGTGAGAGAGAGTTTGTGAGTGTGTGTGTTTGTGTGTGAGTGTGTGTGATTGTGTGTGCTTTTATGCTGCAAGCTGTCTTTTAAGTAAAGCCTCTTTACTTAAATAGATAAATAAATAGGTAAGGACCACGGTGCTATATAATATCAAATTATATGAACTTACTTGCCCAGGAATGTGTTTTACTGTGTTTTTAAGCGAAGAAGACGTGCTATATCAGGACAAAACGTAAATGTACACATAAGGATACAGTGTCGTGTAGTTGTCGGATAAAATTGTAATATTTCATAGAGATTTTTTAGATTCAGATATTTTTTTAATGGTAACACCTCTAGTCATTTTTCATTTTAGCATTATCTTTAGATAAAAGTATGTTATTCAAATAGGTGTTTACAAAGTTACAACAGAGGGAACAGAGGGGGTGTTCCCCCCAATATAAAAAAAACACAAAAAAAAAGATGAGTATCAGGTAGAGTTACCTAGACGACTGTGCTTACCATCAAGTGCAGAATGATAAAGGGAGAAATTAACATACTAATTTAAGTATAATTAACTCAATAAACGCGTAAGAGGCGTTTGCCGACACAAATGGTCCTTAGTTGCTCTCGGGTTAATCAATCTCTGTTTGTTCAGGTCTGTACGATACTGAGGTTTTCATTATCATTGTCAATATTAAACTAATTTTTCAATTTCAAATAGTGGCAACCTAATTTTTTAGAGGACAGTTTTGTATACAGCATGAATGAGGTCGACCGGTTTTTTACCACTTTCATCTAAAGCCTCGGTGGCGCAGTTGTAATTTCGCATGCGTCACGACTGCTGTGCTGAGGTCTCGGGTTCGATCCCCGGATCGTTTCAGTCCGAAATCTGGAATTGAGCCAGGTACGGAGGTAATCTCCCCATATCACATTATGGGACCGTAATAAATTCGACGAAAAGTCGGTGTACTGGTTACTCCTTTGCCTATCCCTTCATGTCTTCTCATATCATGAAAACCATGCTTTTATTTTATAGAGTGAGTGAAGTTACTCTAGGCCTTTTTCCTCTTAACGCGCAGCCCTACCTTCAAGGCTGGCTCCATGTTTATTCTGGTATTAGAAACAATTCAAAGTCCTATTTAAAGGTGGATACCTTAAACGGTACATAAACGATCATCACCACTATATTGATCAATTTAATGATCATAGTTACGCACCTCAGTGCCCATCGTTAACAGCTCCATTTCAAGATGTACCAAATACCAATTAGTCACAAGCGCCCACGGACAGCATAACGCTCTATGCTGAACTGCCATCATACCAATAGTGGTATAGGACGATGGGAGCTGTCAGTCCCAGAACAGACTGTAGCCTGGAGCGCTCAAGAGCCGTCTTTTATAGCAACTCTTCACCCCACTCAGTTGGTAATTATCGCCAATCTACTCACGGATATTTATGAAGTACCCTCGACATGTCTAATAAATAAGTACTACCCTCACAATCTACCCACACATATTTACAAAACACTTAACAAATCATTTATCTCTAACTCTGGTTTAATGTTCATAGGCGATAAAGTGACCTTACCATTACCAATCTACTCGTTTAGTGACAGCCTCCGTGGCGCAGTGGGCGTGTAGCTGTGAAACGAGAGGAGGATTCCCACACCGTGACAATAATTTGTGTGACAGACACATAGTATTGGACCGTAGTCCCTCGTAGATTTTACCTAGTGTGGGGTCAGGACTGTGTGTGACGGTTGGGTGTATTATTATTGACCTCTGAAATAAGACTGGGTTCGTAGCTAAATTACGAATTCGAATCCTTCTAATTTAATCTTGTCATTAGTATGTCACAGTTATTTAATTAGAGACTATTTCACGACACAGATAACATTTGGAACGTGTGTGTCTTTAATCAACAACTATATAATTATAATGTGACTGCCTCGGTCGCGCAGTTGTGATGCATGCGTTACGACTGCTGTGCTGAGGTCTCGGGTTCGATCCCCGGTTCGGACAAAACGATTTTGTGTCATTATTGGGATATTAGCTCGCCTCCTATCACATTATGGAACCGTAATAAAGTCGACGAAAAGTGGTTGTACTGGTTACACCTCTGCCACCCCTTCGGAGATTATAGGTGTAAGTGCATATGCATGTAAAATATACACACATAGATCTGACCCTAAACTAGGTAAAACCTGTATCGTGGGTATCAAGAACTACGAGGGTCTACGGTCCCAGAACACCCAGACCTGAAACAAACATCTATCTGTCACACAAACATTTGTCTCTGTATGGGAATCGAACCCACACAATCGAGCTGCGCCACGGAAGCTGTCATAAAATAATATTAATATAATTGCTGCTAATTGCCTTGACTAAGTTATTTGATAGAAATTGATTTTACCAAAGCAATTTAATTCGACGTAATTGAACCACATAAGATACTTATTTTATTCCCCAATACTATTACCGAGAATCCTAATTAAAGCCAAAATAACTAACGAAATTAATGTCTCGTCGTACACAAATTACAGCCAGGAAAATTATTTTCCATACAAATAATTAGGTTAAATGAATTTTCAAGTGGTGCTTATCATGTCTCGGAGATTATTAGTAGGAACTGTGAAGTTTCCAAATAATCTACAACGGTATCCGTTCCAGGCAGTTGAGAGGTAATAGTAGATCAACATTTTATATTTCTGGTGGTGGTAGGATACTTATCCGCCCGGTTAGCGACCACCGTACACGGGGTGTAAACCCGCCATAGTGGCACACACAGCTGTGTCGCGTTGCAGGATCAGCCTGTGTACATCCGGTTTTTGTCGGGGGTCTAGAGTTGGGGTACGATGTTTGGCCTTCTGAGTACTCTGATATTAGTGTTTTTTTTTATTGCCTAGGCCGACAAACGAGCCAGTGGGTCGTGTTGAAGTGATTCGCTTGTATTTGTTGCCAGTTTTTTCCCTTGCATTCGGTTGGGCTTTGGAATGAGCGGGAAAATATTTCAAAATACATTTCATTGAAATTAGCTGTAACAAAACAAAAAGTTTAGTTTTATATACATACAATACATATACACTCACGCCTGTAATCCCCGAAGGGGTAGTCAGAGGTGAAACCAGTATACCCACTTTTCGCATTTTGGTCACATAATATGTAGGGGGCGAGCCTTTCGCCATACCGGGTAAAGGTTTTTTTTTTATAGTATAGTCTGACAAACGAGCCAGTGGGTCACCTGATGTTAAGTGATTTCCACCGCCCATGAACACCCACAATACCGAAAGTATCCTGTATGCGCTGTCGGCCTTAAAGGACAGGAATAGGGATTAGGGAAGGGAAGGGGGAATCTGGGCCTCCGGATATCTCACTTACCATTCGAAACGCGACAGTAAACTGTCACTTTACGTTGGTTTTCTGTGAGACAGTGGTACTAACCCGGTCGAGCCGGCCCATTCATGCTGTAGACAAATATGTCTACAGCGTGGCTCTACCACTTCAAAAATTGACTGTAATTGCATCTAGACCCATGACCGCTTCTTTACCTTCTTGCCCATGGCGTAGTGTGAAGAAGCAGGCCGGCATGATTGTGCTGAGTCGCAGGGGATAGATTGTCTCTCGCTACTCGATACTCTAATTGGACGGCACTGCGCTTATCATCAGGTGCAGTGCGGTCACTTTGCCGTGCTAGGATAAAAAAAAATAATGTTTGCACTACTGCGAAACAAATGCCTGATTACAATATGTATTTACTTTATTTTTTTTAGCTTTTAATTATGATATGTCTATATTTAATTAATTTAATTTAATATAGTCATAACTATATGTTAATTAGTGTAATTGGTTTATCCGTACTTATTACTAAAAATAAATAAATAGTCCTTCTTAGTTCCAGAACTACGAAATATTGGGCTGGTTTCGAACCTATGACTTTCGTCTCGGCGGTCTGTACTCAACAGCACTTAGTAATATTTTTTTAGAGCACCCGTCACACACAGCCCTGATCCCACTTTAAGATACGAGTCTTGTGTCGTGGGCATCAGGGACTACCAGAGACTTTCGGTCTCACACACAACAACAACAATCAACACCCGGACACAAATATTTGTCTGTCATACAAACATTTGTCCCGGTGTGGGAATCGAACCCACGGCCTCTTGTTTCACAGCCGGCTACTCGCCTACTGCGCCACGGAGGCTGTCAAATATATAAATTTATGTATGTAGTTAATATACAACGAATAATAATGAAACGTTAAGGAATTAACTTTCATCATTAATATAACGAAGAGTTCATACGCTCCGGTTGCCCAGTTATAGTTACTTACGTGGTACGACTGCTGTGCTGATGTCTCGGGTTTGATCCCCCGGGGATATCAAAGTGATATTGATTTTTTATACGTGATATAAAAATTACTCAAAACCGGAATATGGAATTGTGCCCAGTATATATGCTCGCCCCTATCACTTCACACATATACACTCTTACTCATACTTCGCCGAATTTCGGTCACATAATGTGATAGGGGGCGAACCTATCGCCATACCGGGCACAATTTCCAGACTCCGGGCTAATACTGAGAATATCAAGATAGAAAAACCAAATATCCCTTTACCCCCGACCCGGGGATCGAACCCGAGACCTCAGCACAGCAGTCGTAACGCATAAGCAATTACAACTGCACCACTGAGGCACCCTATCACTTCATGGGACGGTAATAATCTTAGCGTAATGTATGTACTGGTTACACCTCTGCCTACTCCTTCGAGGATTACAGGCGTGAGTGCGTATATATGTCATTAAACGGAATTGTCTTACGGTACGTTTTTGGACTGTGGAATACACTGTCATGCATATTTTAATAGTCTGAGCTTAGAACATCATAATTCTAATTTGTACATTATAATATTTTGTATATACGTTTTATGAAATGTGTTTCGTGAAACAAGAATTTAATTTTATATTCTCATTAGGATGGAGCGAGCTGGTTAATTGGATTATTATTATATTCATACTATAAAGAGAAAAACATTTAAAAATGTACTTTATTCCAAATTTTCATAAACCATTCAATTATCTCATCCCATCAGTTGCAGTGCGGTCACTACGTCGTGCAGGGATAAAAAATATCCAGTTTATTGGTAATATATAAAAAAAAATAAAAATAATACTAGCCCTGTATTA